>JAVRXN010000005.1:29149622-29811221 GCA_033556935.1 Timema podura
TCACGGTGATGAATTAACGGCCGGGGGGCTGGGTGTTGTGCTGATATCATCAGTTGGCCCAGAAAGTGCAAGCTAATACCTCAAATAAATGAAAAATGAAAATGCTACCTGTATGTACTTTTAATTACACTCAACCAATTTTATAGTGTATGTCACTCTTATACAGTCAGGAGTGTGCTCATGTTATACTAAACTGCCGATGACAGGGAAATCGGGGTTCGAATCCCGGTCGGATGTACTGAGGTTTCCCCCCTCCAAAACGACTTTCCACCATTCCTCCACGCAAATGAGAGTACACTTCCTCTAAATTAAACCCCTCCTCATGACTTACTCAGTAGCGTAATTAGTAAATATGCATATAACCTGAACAGGTAGTAAGACGCGGTGCCAGGTGCGCGATGACTAAACATTTCCCATCTATCTACAGGTGCCATGTTGGCCTCTGAGGTAATCTTTCGTCGAATGCACCAGTGTGTCAGATGAGCCGGTGGACGAGGAGAGAAGGGCGGGGGGGGAGGGGGGGATTCGGAGACGAGGAGGATTGAGAGAGAGGGTGAAGGGGGGGATGATTAATTCCAATCTAGCAGTACCGGAGACACTTGTAAAAATTACACGTCCAAGGGCCGGGGTGAGTTTTCATCAACACTTCTAAAAAAGAAGGGGGCAGAGCGGTTGAAAAACAAAGTCGATGACAAACAGCCTGTTACCAAAACTTAATTCTAAAAGTGGCCAGACATTCTTTTCTTATTTTTTTTATTCCTCCCACAATTTTTTTTTCCGTCAATACAGTCCACTTATGTTTTTTTTTAAATCAAAGGGTTGGTTTCCTAAGAGGAAGAAATCAATCCAGGTATAGGCCGTTAGCCTAAGGAAGGGAAAACGTTCAAAAACACGATGAAATATTTTATTTGAACGACACACAAAAAAGAAAAGAATAAAGAGAGTTAATAAAAATATAGCCCAAAATAACTAGAACGGTGTCTCTAACTCATATAAAAATAAAATTATGGCGAAAGCTGTATATTTATTTCAAGACAATGTATTTCTGTTTGATTTATAGAATAAATATGTATATAGCGCCCCGCCTTACTTCCCGTTTTGGTTATACAAATATGTAGCTACGCTAATATGTTATTGGATGAGTAAGGTTGAATTTAAAGGAAGTGTACCTGCATTTGAGTGGCGGTTGAGTGTAAAGCTATTTTGGAAAAAAAAAACCTCGGGACACGCGACCAGAATTCGATCCCCGATCTCTCAGTCATCAGCAGTCTAGTTTATCGTGAGATTGACACCTTACACCATGTCGCCACAGAAGCGTAAAAAAAAACCTGTGTTATAAAATATTAAGAGGTTTATTGCAAAATCTTATAAACATGCACATCATTTCTAAGTAGTTTGAATTTTGATCAACGATACTATAAACAACCTATTAAGAAATTAACATAATTATTTAACTAAGATTATGAAAATAGATAAATAGTAAATATAATAGGAACTAATCGTGAAATTAAATATTTGTAACAACTTCTAAGCGTTTCATCCAAAAGTGAGATAGTCTCCACTTAAATAAGGGAGCAATATGACCAAGTTGTCTACTGAGTCAAACTCTCAACGCAGCTGCGGATCCCGGCCAGGTGTAGTGGAGGTAGTTTTTAGAGAGGTGATTTTCAGTGTGGTTTACAAACCCTCTCTCCAAGCTAATACGTATACATTTCTTTTAAGTTAAAATCTCATCATCTTCTGTACTTTTGATAAAAGTTGATGGTGGGCTTCTCCCACTTCAGTGGTCGAACGGTCTAAGGCGTCACACTCGTGTTAGACTGGCCTGTTGATGACGGGAGATAAGTGTTCGAATCCCGGTCGGGTTTATTGAGGGTGATTTTAACTAAATGGTTTCTCACTCTCCCTCTACGCAAACGCAGGTAGATCACCAATAAAATTCTTCCTTCCTCATCCCTTCCCCCATTAGATTAATTATCATAATACGTGAACATGTAATAAGATGCAGTGATATAAGAAAATACACTTTGTACCCTAAAAGTTGTAGGAGCATAATGCAATCCATAAATAGGCCTATTCTGTAATCTACATCTAAAATAAATTAAATACTAAGCAAAACTGGCTAGTGAGTATTTTATTCGAATAAGTGTCCAAGATATATTAACATACTATTGAGAACACTGTTAAAATTATCTTATTTACCAAGCAACGTAACTTAAAGTGTTTATTTAATCAACCTGATGTAGAGAAACGGACTCGCAATTAAATATAAGTCCTACCTAGTCAAATAAAGATTAATTTTAAGATTCTCTTGTGAGCCTACTAGTTTGATTAAACTGGTCGAATGAATAAGAATTTTATATCAATCCTTGTAGTTAAAAATAGTATATTTTGATGGAAACATTGTTTGGATTAAATAACCTAGGACATCTCTAAGGGATTGAAGCATGGTATTTAAAAGCAACCCCGAACTGACTACAAAAATATATATATATAGTTCTTCCACAAACCTGATATTCGTAAAGTATACACCCATCACAATAAAGAATACAAGTTACCGACCTGTTTAGACATAAACTTCAAAACATGTAACTCTTGAGAGAACTAACTGCATACTGAGGCCACACTCGCATCTACCAACATACACGTGTTTGTAGTTAGTGTATGTGCCCCATCCCGAGTCGATCAAATGGGACCATTACTAGAAGATGACGTCAACTTGAGAGCACACATACTTTTAGCCTGGGATATCCCCCTTCTCCCACATTTGTGCAGTGGGACCAAAACAGCCCAGCCCTCCACACATTATTTTACGTTCTTGCAGAGAGGGGGGAAGGGGGGGAACTGCGCGAGAAGAAAAATTACTACTTGTACCAGTAATCGAATCCCAGTCGGGTGTACCGAGGTTTATTCCTAACCACTCTTCTTCCAGGCAAATGTGGGTACACTTCCTCTGTATTCAACCTTCATCACCCCTAATACCAAAGATTTTTTTAAAAATTAATATGCACCCGCCTCGGTGGCGTAGTCGGCTAACGCGCCAGTCGTGTTGAGTTAGACCACCGAGGACGGGGAGATCGAGGTTCGAATCTCGGTCGGGTGAACTGGGGGTGGTTTTTCCTAAATGGTTTTCCACTCTTCCTCCATGCAAATGCGGGTTCATTTCCTCTAAATTCAACCTTCCCCATTCCTAATCCATTAGTGTAATTAGTACTTAAGCGTATAACCCAAAAGGGTAGTAAGATGTGGTGCTAAATAATAATAATAATAATTAATATGCGTACAGCCCAAACGGGTGGTAAGACGCGGTGATAATAAAGAAAGACCCCTCACCAAAATTAATTTCTTACCCTCTCCGATCCAACTTTGTGTACCTGCCCGCACGGAGCTACGGCGTCTCTAGGACAGGTATGTGAAGGCTATGTGATGTGCCCCCTTAAACCCTCACCCCTGACTTTCCTGGGGCATGCCGAGACACGCGGGATTATAGAAAACTAGATGACAAATTTTCAAATTAGACCGTGTCGACACCTCGTCACACCTGCTCCGGCTATTAAACCTTCGCAGCGCAAGACGTCGGGACGCTAGGGAAGCCGGTTTCACACGTTCATAACCGACGGAAAGGATTCTGGCCAGAAGGAATATTAATGGGGGGAAAACCCACATGTTTTGTCTGGTCAGCATTGAAAACATGTTACTATATTATTAGTGTTATTTCATAGATATTGATATTGTCTATCAAAAGTATCAGCTCATTCGGTATCGTGTCTGATTACTAAACTAAGAGTACCGGGTTCATGGCCGAGAAAATTATTATTGATGAAATGTGGGTTTCCTCTTTCACAGTTATGAATTAACGGACTGGGTATTGCATATGATTTAAGTTAGTTTGTAAGTCATGTGCTAATAAAATTAGTCGGTTCAGAAAATGCACGTTAAATACCCCAAATAATAATACAACAAAACGATAGTAAAAGCTTCGGATCACATGACCTGATGTGAAAATTATATTAGTAACTTTTTAAACATTCTCCGACAGGTCACGGGAAAGTGAAAGGTAATATGAAAGAAAAGAAGGAAAAAACTCTACTATATCGACCGAGCGACCGCCGCCGTGAGCGTTGATAGTGCCAACATTTGCGGATAAAGAAACAGTGAACACTACGGCCGTTAATCTCAGTTTTCTAGACCAGACCCATTACTTATTTATTAAAGTTAACTTCTCATTTGTATTCACGAGGCTGAATTGACCGCGTTCCAGACACTCTGCTTCACAGAAAAATTCTGGTAGCACTCGGGTTCGAACTCGGGACTTAAGGATATGTAGCCAGGAACTCTTGTGAGCGCTAGACCACAGAGGTGGTCGGTCAAAGGTAGATATGAAAGTAGTTTTAAGCACTAACATTTATTACACCGTGTAACTTGGTCTTTTAAAAGGTGAGAAGACCAAGAGAATACAATAAGAGAAAAGGAATAAAGCTTTGTACAAAACGAAGTTACCCTCTCCTTACGACTTCTCCTCTCTCCTACATAAAAATATGGTAACATAAATGACACCCTTTGGCTCGTCAAGAAGAGTATAAAACACCCCTCACCCTGACTCTGTCTAGTTCTTAATAAAGTCTGTAGAATACTACCTTGAAAATAAGAGATAGGGGGGTACTACAAGAGAAATAAAGTGCCGTCAAGTGCAAGGGGTGCTAGACCCCCTTCTTCTTAGCTTGTCCTTTCGCACACTCTTCCCCCTAAATACCCCTCACGTTGAAAAGGGGTTGGAAAAAGAATCCCATAACTAAAATATGAACTTATTATTCATTCTCGCGTATTGAGGAGAAGAGAACTGAGGAAAAAAAACACCTTTAATACTCGCTAACAGCTGTACCAGGAAACGTAACTTAATGAAAATGGTCGTGTTAAAATGTGCTACTGATGGGGGAGGTGGGAGGTTTGAATGAGGAAATAAGGGTAATTCAGGGTGGCTACAAAACTTTTATTATATAATTACTTTATTTTACCAGGTTTTTTAGACAATATTTTTTAAAAAAATTTCAGACCTAACCTTTTTTTTTTTACAGTTCTTCTTGGTGAATGGGATTTTTTTTTCGTTTAAATTACATTGATAACATATTTTCAAAAAATCCTAAGCTATCAAATATCAATGTTCTTAGCGTATAACCCGAAAGGGTAGTAAGACGCGGTGCTAAATAAAAATCTATGTTTTTGTAAGTTCTTGTTGGTTCTTTTTCAATAACTAATGTTTTAGATATTATTTATGTTCCTGTGTAAATGTGTTATAAAACAAACCCTGTACAACCATCTAATGTTAAGCTTGACTAGCAAATGAATTTTGTTAGAATAAAAAAAAAACTTCGGTGGTCTTTTGGTCTAACGTGTTACTCTCACAGTAGACCAGACTGCCGATGACAGGAAGATCGAGGTTAGAATCTAGGTCGGGTGTACTGAGGTTTTTTTTTTTCCAATATGGTTTTCCACTCTACCTCCGCACAAATCCAGGTACACTTCCTATTAATATAACCTCCCTAATCCCTAAAACCAAAAGCGTAATTAATACAAAAGCTTAAATGAACGGGTAGTAAAACTCGATAAAAAATAGTTTAGGTGCAGAATCAGTAAAGTATTTAAATTTCCTGGCTTTTCCAAGTTTTTCCTGTCTGTAGCCACCATAGTGGTTTTGTCATGAAAATGTGTTCTCGCGTCAAAATTTGAAAATGAGGGGGTGGGAGAAAATGGAATGAAGTTTTAGTCAAATAATTATTTTGTTCGGGGGAGGGGGGTAGTGTATATTTGATGGATTTTCAACAATACTCACCCTTACTTTCCAAACGTCAATGAAATAGTGACCTCCTCAGTTGGATTTAAATTGACGTCAAGCATTTATGAGATTTAGTTACAAAATTGTTTGAGCGTAATTGTACGCTAGCTTTTTATGTGTTTTATTAACTTGGGAGTGTCTTCGTGGTCGAGTGATGGGAGAGGCTAACTATAGATATGTGAAACTATCTCATATATAATTATAATGGTTTCATCCTGTAGTACAGATACCACAAATGGTACTATGTATGGCTGGTTTCTGTGTTAAAGGCGCTACATGGTTCAGCAACAAGACGCGTTGCAGACGTTTAGAAATCTTACATTATTTAAGAAGTTGTTTGATATTTTTAGTTTAGCTTCAAACAAAATGTAGGTGTAAAGCTATTAGCAGATTTCTGATCAGTTAAAAAGTTTAAATTTTGAGTCTAAAGTTTAAAAAAAAATTACGATACTTTACGCGAAAATGTGTTCTTTTACGACCAAAGAAAAAAGTAATTAAACTATATCTAGCCTTACTTTATCAAATAAAGTCATGTTTTGATAGTATTACAACACAACTACTAATAAGGCTGTAGTAAATATTAACATGGAGCGAGCGAGGTCTATTGTTCAAATTATTATTGAAACGTGAGTTGGACAATCCACCTTATTCCTCCCACCAAGTTCTGATGGACGCTTGATCCATGTAGTACTTCATTTTACTCTCTTTTCTCTCTCTCTCTCTCTTATTATATATATATATATATATATATATATATATATATATATATATTCTCTTTGCGTATTGCTACCTGCGAGTCCGACACCTTAGCTCAGTCGGCAGTTTGCCTCCCCAAATTGAACTAAGGGTTCCGGGTTTGATTTCGGCATGACCTAAAAAAATATTATTGGTAAAATTTAGATTTTCCCTCTCACGGTGATAAATTAACGGCCGGGGGGCTGGGTGTTGTGTTTGTTCTTAGATTTAAGTTAAGTCGGTGCTGGTATCATCACTTGGCCCAGAAAGTGCACGGCACGCTAATACCTCAAATAAATTAAAAATGAAAATTCTACCGTGTGTACTTTTAATTACATTCAACCAATTTAAGAGTGTATGTGACTCTTATACAGTCAGGAGTGTGCTCATAGCTCTATAGCTCTTAACCTTGACATTTTTACTTAAATCTTAGATTATTTAGGTAATGCGATGAACTGCAGTGTGCTGTGTTTTGATATTCCATTACAATTTGGGTGGATGATAATTATCAGTAGTTTCACGTTTTGGTGTGTTATGACATATTTCTGGTGTACTTTTATGAAGTCAGAATATGTAATAGGCTGTAAAGGTGGATATTGAAACAAAGATAGAAATAAGTCAAAAAAGAGAGACGAGGGGAGTTGGGAGGTGCGAAGTTTCCCAAGATAGAATGCGAGTACGAAAAAAAACACATACATGTTTGAGATCCATTATTCTAAACTAGAGGTACTCGTGCTTAAATATTTTCAGGGGGGGCATCTCTTGACCTCTTGGCCAACGGTGGTTAAGAGTCTTTGACCCCAATCCTCCCTGCAGCTTTTAGAGTACAGATACCTATTAATTTTCTCAGAATACGCCACTGCTGTAGTAACGGTAAGAACATGTAGGGAGTGAGGTCTACTGTTCACATAACTACTAGTAAGACTGTAGTAAGGATAAGAACACGGAGAGTGCAAAGTCAACTGTTCAAAGAACTACTAGTGTATGTACTCTTTGCTTTTTTCTGTAAACCTTTGAATTCAATGTTGTAAGAAGGCCTTAAAATTAGCATATAAATTTCAACATTTTCAGTGCTCTTTTATCATTGTTCCGAATCGTATGTTTTAAGATTTTGTTGAAACCATTTACGGTTATGAAGGGGGAAAATGCCCGTCTTGCCTCCTTCCTTCCCTCACACAACACGGTGCGCTTCTGATTGAAAAGAGAAAGAATATAAAGTTGAGTTTCAAAAGCTTCTTCGCTTTGCCGCTAGATGGAAGGTTCTCACTGAAAACCATACTTCTTCGTTTAGACAAGATTAAGTTCGGCATAATTTTCTAATTTATATTTTTTTATGAAAAAATAAATTCATTTACGAAAGACCTGTTTGTGTGTTGGTGGAGGTTATATTATATATATATATATATATAATATAACGTCTTACTACCCATATGGAGACCTATAACTACGCTTGTGTTAGGGATGAGTAAAGTGAAATGTGTTTGAAAATGTATCACTATTCGCATGAAGGAAAGTGGAAAACCATTAAAAAAATACAACCCCTATGCACCAAACCAAGATTCGAGCCCCGGTCTCCCTGTCCGGCAGCCCAGTCTCTTGCGAGAGTGACACCCGAGACCACGCGGCCACTGAAGCAAGTTATTTTTATTTAACTAAATAAATAAATAATATATATTATATAAAGATAGGTGATTACAGGGGCTAGGGAGTCACTCTTGCAATAGACTTGATTGCCGGAGACGAGGCTCAAACCTTGGCCGTATGTACTGGCGGATGGTTTCCCAGATGGTTTATTTTTGCCCCCCCCCCCCTCCCTTTTTTTTTGGCACCATGTTTTACTAACCGTTCGGGTTATACGCTTATATACTAATTACGCCGATGGTTTTAGGGAATATGAAGATTATATTAATATGAAGTGTAACGCACTTGCGTGAAGGAAAATTGAGAAACCATTTTGGAAAAACCACCATCAGTACACCCAACGAGATTCGAACCTTGATCTTACCATCATCGGCAGTCTAGTTACGGCAAGAGTAGCGCGTTAGACCACGCGGCCAACCCTGTTGTTATTCCCGCTAGTGCGACTACATTTATTTTACGATACCCCTTATAATAAATAAAAAAATCTAGTTAATATTAGATTAGTTTTTTCCCCCTAAATTAGGAATATTCTTTCCTAAGAGAGTATTTGGACACAGGAAAACTATAAATATTATGTTATTTATATACTAAGGGTGTTTTTAAAGTGGGAGTGTAGGGGACGCGAGAAAAGGTGTTTTTGCAGTCTTATTTTGGCCCAAATAAATTATTGCTTTGGTACAAAAGTTTAATCTCCTCACATGATGACCTCAACATTTCTTGAATATCTGCCCAAGGGTGTCCTGGAATTTAATGACAACTTTTTCTTTTCATTTAAAGTTTCTATCAAATGCCGCTTTTCTCATTACACATGTTCGACAACTGTTGATATCACCACATAAAGAAAATTAAACTCTATGAATGCACTGAAGCAATATTTGATTTCTTTTGAAACCCAAACTAATGTTTTGCTATAAAAACTACTAAGAACACTTCCTTTTGCTCCCGTCCCTTCAACCCACCCTTAAGAGCCCGTCTAACATACCGACTGGTCGGGAAATGAGATAAAAAAATTAAACCAGAACAAAAAAATATATATGTGCGATTTTCTGCATTTTCAGCTTCCGTCACTATTTTCTTAGTACCAAATTCCCTGTGTTTTACAGGTTTTACAGAAGGAATTACCATTTTTCCAGGTAGCCTAGATTGAAGGAAAAAGTAATAAAATTTAATTTTTCATCAAACTAAGTTTGAAGTCGTTTATATTCTTAAAACAGGATAGTTTAAGATTGATGGGGAAAAACATCTGTCGATTCACAGCCCTTGTAATAACTCGGTAATAATACATGTTTGAATCGGTGTGCAGTTCATCTTTTCGTCCATCTAGAAACCTACTTATTTTAATATTTTTACTAGAATTTGCAAAATTCCCTGTGTTTTCCGGACAAAGAAAAATTCCTGGTATTTTCTCGCTTATACTAGTGCGTGGCAAGGCTGATTTATCTAGAAAACCGCAAAATTGGGATCATTAAAAAAAATTGTTGCTTTAAAATATTTGTTTATACATTTTGTAGTATGTTTCAAACGTACGGTAGGACTGTTTCATTTCCTCACCAAGATGCGATGCTTGGGTTCGAACTGTGTTACCTACCTAAGTTAAGGCGTTATCTATGGGATGAGACGGGCTCTTAAACCTAACTTAGTAGATTTACAAATGGGTTGAAATGTCTCCTTCCCCCAACCCCACCTGACATTTGGCATAGATCAGATCAAGTTTGTTAAATTGTTTTTCGATTTCAAGCTTTTACAACTTTGGCCAGGCCATATTATACTATATTTTTTATCGAAATATGATCAGGCATATTTCAACCTATGAAAAAAGATAAACGTCGGAAGGAGAGGAATGAGGACGGTCTAGAGAATTACAACGAAATGGTGACCTGGTGGTATAGGGTAAGGTGTCAGACTTCTGTGCTTGGGGGTCCGGGGTTCAATCCTCGGTCACGGCACAGATTTATCTAATTGCCGAACCCTTCCTTCACCTCTGCGTCTATTAATAACAACTTGTGAATGTGAGGAATGCCAGGCCTCCACCGTGGTTCGGATACCACGTTAAACTGTAGGTCCTCCATTACATCTCACAATCACCCTACAATTATACATTAGAGTAAGTGCGTATAACCCGAACGGGTAGTAAGACGCGGTGCTAATAATAATAATAATAATAATAATAATAATAATAATAATAATAATAATAATAATAATAATACACCGAAATGCAGAGGAAAAGAGATATATAAAGAAAAAGGGAAAGAGAAAACAACGAGAAAGAAAGAGAACAATCAACATGGAAAACTAGAAAGAGAAAGATTGATAGAAAGAGTACAAGAGAGAAAAAAGAGAACCCTTATGAGGCCCGTACAAGATCATTCTGACTGTCAGTATGCATCAGTATTTACAACAAGTCCGTACACGGTCAGTATTTCCTTCAGTCTCAGTAGCAAACATAGGCTGCATACGCCTTTTTCCTATCATCCATGTTGTTGCAAGGTGAGTACAGGAGCTGAGACTGAAACAAATAATGACGCGAATACTGACCATGTACGGTCTTCTTGTAAATACTGATGCATACTGTCATCAGACTGTCATTCTTAGGACTGACAGTACGATTGATATTGTGGGGGCCCTAAAAGAGACAAGAAAGAGAGGATGAGGTAAAGTAAAGCAGTATGATAATTTGACAGATGGACGGCACAGATGCTGTATGGACCAACACAGGGCCTATATCTCCGCATCTCCAAGGGAGTGGGGAAGGGGGAGGATCTGTCCAAACTGAGGCTTATCTCAGACCAAGAATCTGCCGGTCACCGGCTCCACGCCTAGTAATAAAACAAATGAGCCCACGGACCCGAAATCCAATCGGAGATAGCGGACAGAGTCCAACCATGAGTGGGGAGACAGGGGGTATCTACCCCCCCTTTCCTCTCTTTCCTGATTGATAAACACAATTTGTTATAGAGTTATAACACTTTTATTTGTTCTTAACTTCCCAAATGAATGCGTCAGTAACAAATAAGAGCGGCATTGCTTCAATATATTTTTGTATTTTTTTTTTTCTAGCTAGGGTCTTGGAACTCGAAATAAAGACAAATGAGTTATGACAATCGTATTGACGTGTCTATAAGGCGCATGCTCGTGTGATAGAAGAGGGGTGAGGAGTAGTAGTAAAGAAAAGGGGGGGGGACGTAGAGAAGAAATCACTTTTATTGTCGGTGGCTTTCAACATTCATTTTTATTAACTCAAGACGGAATTTAAATACAAAACCTCGGGGAGGTTTTTTTAAACTTGATTCTGAGCAGGTTGGTTGGAAGGAGAGAGGAAACGGGCTGTGCCGCTAACTTCAAGCGGCGTCTTTGAATACTAAAAAGAAAAAATATATAGAGCCGTGTAGTACTAAACTAAACGTAATCAAGTTAGAGGTTAGACACTTCTTCATAAACCGTAACAAGTAAAGCTATTAATGTAGGTTATTTACGATGTCAAGGGTTAAATATTAGTGTTTTATTTGCAGCTAGAAAATATAAATAAATAGGCCAATCACTATTATATTTATGTAGAACTTGTACGAAGTTAAGATTAAGGCTGCACAAACATCTATAATTTTTTTTATATTAATGATAATACAAAGAAACTGTAGTCTACAAACAACATAATATTCCATCTACATAGTCCGTATAGATTGCTCTGTCCACACAGTCCCAAGTAATGCGTAGAAATTGGATTTACTTACACTTTATTCAGGACTGCCGTTACGGACGGCTACGGAGAGCCAATCACAGGTAGACAAACAAATAAATAATGATATGCAATAATATATAACAAACGCATCAACTATAGTTTATGAAACAGTCATTATTTTCTAAGAGTATCGATTTTATACCATCTATCTATTTCCAAACGCAATCTTTAGAAAACCTTAATATATTCAGGACTCGGCTGTTTTAACTAAAAATACCAAACAAACATAAGAATTGGACGATGTTGATTGTGTTTATATAACTTGATTGAAATGTTTCATTTCTAAAAATTTATTAGACAAACTATTATGCTTTTCCATTGTAAGCAAGGGCATAGAAAGGTGGGGGGTCCCCTTAAAGGGGAATCCACAAATACATAATACAAACAGAATGTTTAAGTTTTTTACTCTTACTACAGTTTTAGTTGTATATGTCGTCAACTAAATTTTAATTGATGAATATTTCAAGATACACCTTGTAAAGCTTCCGGTTGTAGGATTAGTTCTGTAAGCATTTCAAATAATGTACTCCTACTTCTTTTCTCATTCATTCATATGGTAATGAAAAAAGTTTCTTGGAATAAGCCGAGTAAGTAGGTCCAAGAAAATGAGCCAAACATTTTTGCTATCACCTGTTAAAATCCTACTTGAGGAGGTGTACTCCTGATTCCGAACATGAGATTTTTGATATACGGGAGGAGTCAAGATTACGCACACGCCATCTTGCTATGCCATCCCGCCCGCCACTAATTTGATAATAGGGGCGTCCCACAGGGGACTGGCAGTCGTATGTTCTTTCAGCCTCGCCAGTCTTAAATTAACTAAATTACATACAAGAGTATTTCTAAGTTAGGTTAGGCTAGAGTAAGCTTGGTCAGGAGGAAAGCCCCAGTGGCCGGTGGGTGCTGCCAGTAACCCCTTCCACCCGTGTCGCCACCCTCAGGTAGGAATCTGGACATTGAGTATTTAAGTGGCCATAACATGTTTGCACTGTTCGCAATCAGGATACAACCCAAGAATAATCGCCCTAAGAGAAGAGTAATTTAAATAAGAGAACAACTATCAGTAGTGGAATTTGTAGCTTATTAGGTAAGTTTACTACCCTTCCCCTCTTCCATTATACCAACGTACCCCCAGGGGTGCGTGCCAGGAAGTCTGTGTGGTGTACGCGAAAATATTTTAATAGTGGCGGAAAGAGCTACATTTGCCAGCAGTTTAAGACAAACGATAAGTCAAAAGTTAAGAAATTAACTAAACTAAATGGTGAGGGGTAGTGTGGGTTTTCTTCTACATTTGACCTTGAGAAAATTATTTCAATTTCAAAAATAAAATAGATTTTTTTATAATTATTAATAAATTAATTAGTTAAATGTGCTAATTTTTGCTGTAACGTTTGCTTTTTAATTGTAAAAATATATGTCATCTTTGTTTTTTAATCCCATTACTAGCCCATTTATTTTCAGTTGCAACAAATAAATCAGAATATCCACTATCGTAATAATTCAATATTTTGTTAAAAAATTAAGAGCAAAATTTATGGAAATGGGCTGCCAATGGGTACGCAAGTGAAAAAAGGTTGGGAACCGCTGTGTTAGAGCATTGGTGGACCGGACTGCTGTAGTGATCCTACCGTGGAGTTACTGCACTCTGTTGTTTGTTGCACCTAAATCTTAGGGTTCGGCCAGACTGACAAGCGAGCGAGCGCGTGATTAGCAGATATCTATCGATAGTTGTTGACGAGGAGGCAAAGGTTCGACTCTTGGCTCAGTGAACTGAGGATGGTTTGTGACAAGTGATTTGTTGTTGTGGTTTTCCCATCCTCTATCCGTGCTAAAGGTGATTATTATTTATAAAGGCCTACTTTGATAATAGTGGAAGTATTTTTATGGTCCTACCAATTAAATTAGGCCTTTAATAGCAACTGTGCTAAACCTATCGATATTAATAAAAATGTCAAAATGATAAGTTTTCCTAGCACTCAATGAACCAACATACAGTAATATTACTTAGCGCCTGTAAACTAAACTGTACCGGCTCGAGCGCGCGCACTTGAAAATTAGAACCAGTTCTATCTTTCAAGCGAGCGCGCTCGCTCCAGTCTGGCCACCTCTCATTACAACCAATGTGTTCTATTTTATATTTTAGTCGCTCACTCACCCAGTCTGACCTTACCCTTAAACTACGCTTCAAAGTAGCACTCATTTGCGTGTGCTGGGGAGAGGGTGAGAGTAAGAAATTAATTTAGGAAAAGAACAAAAAAAAAAAGACTATCCCCAGCCGGGATTAGAGCCCTGATTTCCGCCGTCACCAGCAAACTAGACCATAACGACATTTAGCCTGCGTGCCTGCACTCGACTGCTATCATAACAAGACTAAATCTCGGTGCATGTGTGTGAGTGAATGTATGCGTGTCTTGTGAAAGGGGTTGAGGATAAGAGAGGGGGGGCGGGGTGTGTGGAGACACAGCATTTTGTCACGGGGACCTCCCACCTGGTTTGGTCCTGGATTACAGGACCAGGAGAAGGACCGGACCTCCCGCGCTCACAGTGTGCGCGACAGTCTCTAGAAACCCACGAGATGGATCTCTTACACGCGGCCTTGTCGTGGTTGGTAGGAGGGGGATTAGGAGGGGGAGGAGGGATTACAATCATTATTTGTTGTTCGGTGTTTTCATGGGACGGTTTGTCTTGTGTAGGGTGGAATGGAGTGTATGTCTGTTGGTATAGTAGATATTTTGGTATGAACATACTTTTAAGGAAATACAACCACATATATTTTTGCGATCAACTATATTTTTTTTAGCACCACATCTTACTACCCGTTCGAGTTATACGCTTATATACTAATTACGCGAATGTTTTTAGGAATTAGGGAGGCTATATTAATAGGAGTTCTTAAAACAAATCTAATTTAAGTGAGAAATTACGACCTGGACACAGGAATCGAACCCAGGAACTTTCGATTCCCGTGTCCAGGCAGCCATTTTTCACTTATTTGAATTTGATTCAGCCTGTGAGTAGCCATAACATATCAGTTTGTGATACACATGAACTAATAAAAAATAGTAACAGCTGATGAGCAACATATTTTATTTTCCAGTCGATAAACATATATTTTATGTTTAATATCAAGAGGAACGGTTTAAAACTATTGTATCGTGCCGTGAAACAAATAAAAACAGAACAAGAACGACACTAGTGCCTCTTCCATTTAACGGGTTATTTAAAATTATTTCAAAACAGTAGATGCAGTTGTCTGCCTTTATCTCGCTTTGCAGGCGCATGCGCACTGATGAGTCGGTTGGTTTTGAAATGTGACCGAGTCTTTCAAACTGATATTGTCAAGCAGAAAAAGTATTATTATTATTATTATTATTATTATTATTATTATTATTATTATTATTATTATTATTATTATTATTAGCACCGCGTCTTACTACCCGTTCGGGTTATACGCACTTACGCTAATGTGTAATGGTAGGGTGATTGTGAGATGAAATGGAGGACCTACAGTTTAACGTGGAATCCGAACCACGGTAGAGACCTGGCATTCCTCACATTCACAAGTTGTGATTAATACACGTCTTGTCAGAGGTGAAGGAAGGGTTTGGCAATCAGATAAATCTGTGCCGGGACCTAGGATTGAACCCCGGCCCCCAGCACAGAAGTCTGACACCTTACCCCTAGACCACCAGGTCACCCCAGAAAAAGTAAAGTTGAAGTTATTTAAAATCGCGCCGAACGGACAACGTCAATGAGACAGAAATATTTTGATTGGTTTAGAGGTCGTCACGTGATTACGTTTCTGCTCTACTTTTTTTTTTTTTTCAGCGAACGTTGTGTGTCACTTTTCAGCCTCATGATATAAAGTTAATTTTTACTTACCCAAGAGTCAAAGTTTGCAAACTATCTCTTATGATTACAGAGTGGAACAATAATAATCATAATGCGAGTGTACTCACCCCATTCTGCATCCGTCACAGCAAGAACACCAAGGAGCCACCGAGAACATAAATAAAAAGAAGATTACGTTAGTAGTCGCACAGATATTAACGTGTTAAAATATTCATAAAACCATTTATATCTGAGTTGATAGCAGATTGGAGCTTTGCTCCTCGGCCAATCGAATCAGAGGCGAACACGTGACTCAATCAACGTATCTCCAACCGATTCCCTTACCAGAGTGGCCAGGGTGACCGTTTTTATGCCTAGATGACCTCGGTTCGACATCAGATGGTGTTTTAATAAATATTATGTGTATGAAGGCTAGTGCTTTTTTTTTTAGCACCACGTCCTACTGCCTGTTCAGGTTATACGCCTATGTACTAATTACATTAATGGATTTGGGATGAGTAAGGCTTAATTTAGAGGAAATGCACCAGAATTTACGTGTCTTAGGCAGTCTAGTCCAACACGAGAGGAACGCGTTAGACCAAGCGGCCACCGAAGAGGGCAATGCTATTGTTAAAAAAAAATTAAGGTTAATGCAAAGAGATATAGTTAGGTGTGTGGTAGAACAAAATATAGCTCCGATTATATGAATTTTGAACTCACCGAATCCTCACAACCAAGACATAACCCCCCCGTCCCCCCCCTGAATCAGACCACGTTGTTCTTATTCCTATCCATTACTAACCTATACATTTATAATAATATTTATTCATTGTCCATGTTTCATCCGGTTTAAAAGGTTTTTAGTGGATAATAATTTGTATTTTCTTTAGGTCAACCATTCAAATTTGTCGATTTTTTTACCCACCTTCGTCAAGAATTAATATGAATCATGGCCGGGTGTATTGAGGGTGTTTACACACATATTTGTTTCCCTAGAACCACGTCTTGCAACCCGTTTAAGTTATCTTATGCACTAATCACTCTATTATGTTAGGGATGACAAAGGTTGAATTTAGAGGAAGTGCACCCGCATTTACGTGGAGGTGGAGTGTGAAACCATTTGGGAAAATAAAACCTCAGTTCACCCTACCGGGATCGAACCCCAATCTCACCGTTATCAACAGCCAGTCTATTGAGAGAGTAGCGCCTTAGACCATGTGGCCAACGAAGCGAATGTCCAAATATATAAATAAGGTCAAAGGGATATGAACGAGGAAGTTAGCATTTAAGAGGGAATATACCAAGTTTGCGTGGCGGGTAAGTGGGAAACAATTGATTAAAAAATCGCCCTCATTACAACCAACCAGGATTCGAGTCCCGATCACCCCGTAACCGGCAATCCAGGCTAACTCGAGTGTGATACGTTAAACTATTCGACCAACGATGTGGTTTAAATATTAATTGATTGACTCATCCAGTTGAGGCTAAATTATCTTGTTGCTTAACAAATCTACAT
This sequence comes from Timema podura, assembly GCA_033556935.1. NCBI lineage: Eukaryota > Metazoa > Arthropoda > Insecta > Phasmatodea > Timematidae > Timema > Timema podura. Next base: position 29,166,915 of record JAVRXN010000005.1, read on the forward strand.
GGTGCCGCTTGAATGACAACAACAATATTTTTTTTATATAAAAAAAGTATTAGCAAATTAATGTATGACTAGACTAAAAAGTACTTTAAGGTGGGGATGTAGGGAACGCGGGAAAGGGCCTGTGTTTTTGCAGTTTTTATGGCAAAACTTTTTTAGCCAAAATAAATAAAATATGGCTCCAGTAGAAACAAAAATAGTTTAATTTTCTTCACATGGTGATATCAACAGTTGTTGAATATTTGTCATGAGCATAGCAGCACTAGACAACAAACTTTTTAAATGAAGAGAAAAAGTTGTCAATAAATTTCAAGACACCCTTCACAGATATTCAAGAACTGTCAAGGTCACCACGCGAAGAAAATTAAACACACTATTTCTACTGGATAATTTTAACACTTTAAAATAACTCACCTTTTCTCACGTCTCCCTACACTCCCACTTTAAGAGCCGACTTAAAACAAAACAAAAAATACAGCCAAAAACAGTCATCAAACATCTAGTGTATAAAGATCTTCAATGTATGTCCGCTGGTTCAACTACAGTCCAGTTTTCATAGGAAGCGCTTTTTAGAAAATACAAAGATACACATTTTCTTTTCGATCAAAATTGATAAAATTTTACCAACTTATGATTATTAGCCTCGCGTCTTACTACCCGTTCGGGTTATACGCACTTACGCTAATGTGCAATGGTAGGGTGATTGTGAGATGAAAATGGAGGACCTACAGTTTAACGTGGAATCCGAACCACGGTAGAGGCCTGGCATTCCTCACATTCACAAGTTGTGATTAATACACGTCTTGTCAGAGGTGAAGGAAGGGTTTGTCAATCAGATAAATCTGTGCCGGGACCGAGGATTGAACCCCGGACCACCAGCACATAAGTCTGACACCTTACCCCTAGACCACCAGGTCACCACCAACTTATAGTTGTTATTTTATAGGTATTGATACTATCTATCAAAAGGGACAGCTGTAGAGCAAATTACTTGACATATGAATACATGAAAGTAGATATAGTAACTTTTCTAGCTGTACGATCTTTCCTATGAAAACCGGACTGTAGGAGATTCATGTCGATCCAATCACATGATTATAAAATGCACGATAAAAGGGTCATCTGAAACTCTATACCCGACGTGTTTTATTGCCGGCAATTCTCTCTGCACGGAAGAGGAAAGTCCGCCGTCCATACAAAGTTTTTCAAAGTCAACGTCCGCTTGACACGTCCATTACGGACTAGAATTACCAGGGAATGGACAAGGGAGGACAAGGACGAGTAAGATCCTGATCGTATCAGATGGAATCCGATCCAACATCGGCGAATCGCTGAACTAAGTCTTGACGTCATAAAAACACAGATCGAGGCGATAGGAAAGAAAGGGGAGGGGAGGATCACAGTACTACGTGGACTTCAATGGTAGCTTACTGCTAAAAACTACAGAGTATTTTATATACCGTGTGTACACCCTATTTCAAAGCTATTTTGTAAGGCGGGCTGCATCTTCGCTTGACACACCTAAACACTCAAAGAACTCCCACACTAAGGGCCAGTTTCATAGTCAAACTTAGTGCGCCTCAAGTGCGGATCGATACAATACACAAAACGACAGTGTACGAAATAGAAAGAAAGGGAATAAAATGAGCAGTTCATCCTGCAAGGCCTCTTGTTTACCTGCTAATAGCACTTCCCCTCTTCCTCTGACAAGTTTACACACTCGCTATCTTATTATTTACCCCTGGACCATATTAACTTACATTTAAAAAGGTTTCCCCTCCTTGTTTGCTATTCTAGATAGACAAATAGGTAATACTTCCACAGAATTTTTAATATATATAGTAGGGTAAAAAATACAGTTTTGGATCACTTCTTAGAGGCGACGTTGCCAGATCGATGGCCCACCAAGTTCGGTAGTGTTGCCACGTCTACGCCCCACCTAGATGTCCTCTTCCTTCACCCTGTAGCCAATGAGTGTCAAGCTCCTCTCCTTCCCCCCCCTATGGGTTTGACCAGATTGACAAGCGTGCAAGCGACTGGGTGGCCAAACTGGCGAGTGAGCAAGCAAGCGCGTGATTAGCAGATAGCTCTCGATATTTGTTGACGAGGAGGCAAAGGTTCGAATCTTGGTGATGGTGGTTTTTGACAAGTGATTTATTGTTGCGGTTTTCCCATACTCTCTCCACGCTAAAGGTGATTAATATTGTAAAGGCCTACTGTGATTATATTATTAAGTATTTTAACATATCAGTTTTAAATATATAGGTATGGTTTATGATCTTACCAATTAAATTAGGCCGTTAGTAGCAAGTGTGCTAAACCTATCAATAATAATAAAAATGTCAAAATGAGAAGTTTTCCTAGCATTCAATGAACCAACAACATACAATAATATTGCCTAGCACCTGTAAGCTAGACGGTTCCGAGTTGAGCGCACGCACTTGAAAAATAAAAACCAGTTCTATCTTTCAAGCGTGCGCGCTCGCTCACTCGCTCCAGCCAGCAGGACTATTATGACCATTCGACGCAAAGTTAGTTGCTGCCGCTAGTTAGCGTCACTCTCGAGGAAAAGATAGCGTTTGGGTTATTATGACCACCACACTTTGTATCGTCCGCTAGTTTTAGCTTCGACTTTGCTTCTAGCGTCAACGCACAGAATAAAATCAGTTTGCGTCAACAGTTGGCAACACTTTCCCAAAGAATATTACCTTTTAAGACGTTAGAGGCTAGAAATTAGGTAATTTATTTCAAGAATGTTGGTATTCATGACTGAACATTATTCATATGTTTTTATTTACCCAAACAGCTGATCACAAATCACATTATTTGCAAGAAAGATTTAACCTATCTAATAAATCTCTTGCAGAATTTTGTTTGCCTACGGTTTGAAATGAAAAAAATACTAGGCCTACATTATTCAATACACAACATATTTTAGTCAAAAAATCATATTGTGAAACATGCATTCAAATAGTAATGTCACACGGGGAAATGAGACGTTGGCCAATAAAGAAACAATGTTTTTTGTAATATGTATGCTTTACGACCCAATGCCTTATTCTCCACATATTTGTGTTAATACTGGAACAATTAATATGTTGTGTGAAGATCTTAGTAAATAAAACTAGTTATATACAGTTGATGAAAGCGTTCAAGAACTCCCAAAAATAGTGTTTACACGGAATATTTTCGACAACTTAATGTCAAAACAATGAGCATTTATACCCATTCAGTCTACTAAGTTAACAATAAAGTGAACGAGAGGGTGGTTTGGATGGTTAGAAATAATAAAATCCATATTTTATTTAAAGGGAATTCTTGAGACTTTAGTTAAGTGACTAAGAATATAAGGATATTATATTTCTTTATAATGAGTTATTTGCAATTTATTCACTTCAGGATAACTAATAACTAACTACTAATTATCGGTTTCAGATAAATTTGGTAAATATTTTATGATTAAAAAACCTAGGCCTATACCAAACCACATGTACATATTAAGCTAGGGCCTATTTTGGTTATTTCCAGTCTTGGCTGCATTATTTCATAGGCCTACAACTCACATTAATATGGAAAGTAATTACTACTGTATGTACGATTCAGTTTAAATAGGCTTACATTATTAAAGTTATGTTGAGGTATCTTAAACAGATTAGGCCTACCTTTTTATTATCTTGTCAACTGGTCTGTCCACGTGTTTTACCATACTAGGGTATACTTAGTTGATAAAGGTTGAGTTATAGAATTCGGATTTGTATAGCGGGAGAGTGAGAAAACATTTAGAGAAATAAAATCACTCATCACACCCAGCTAGGATTCAAATCCCAACCTCCCCACCATTGGAAAATTAGACTAAAGAGATTAACGTCTTGGTCAATGTTGCCCCATGAGGTAGGTCAAAATACTAATAACATCCCAAATATTTTGAAGCCTAACTAACTTCCACCTATTATAAAACCTACAAACAATTAGTATTGGAATGTCCCAATTATCAGTGTGTATATGTTGAATAATAATGCATTTTGATAGTATTATGTTTCAAAGAAAATATTCTTTTAGAATTCAGTGTAAGCGTACTATCCCCACTCTTGGCTTACATTATGATATAGGCCTATTTAAAGTTAGATTATGTGAAACACACCCAAAAAAGTTTTGAAATGATTATATTGGGCTAATGAGATAGCAAGTTTAAATCAGGTTAACACCTAATAAATTACAAAAACTAGCAAACACAACTTCATAACGCAAACCTAAGGACAAGTAAAATGTCTGCGCAACTTAGCGTCACTCTACTAGGAAAATATTTGCGCTCGCAAGTAATTTGCTTTCGCAAATTGGTCAACCATAATAACTTTTGACGCAAAGTCTAGCGTATCTATGCTAACGGTCGCAAATTCTTTTTGCGTCGTGGTCATAATAGCCCTGCTGGCCACCTCTCATAACAACCAATGTGTTATATTTTATATTTTGTCGCTCGCGCGCTCGCTTGCTCAGTCTGGCTGCCCCTTTATCCCGGGAATCATTCGGTCGTCAGAGCCTCGTCAGTCGAAAGCAGGGTGTACCACGAGCAGGTGAGGTTGACATTTGATTAGGAGATATTGTCGGCAGACTCACTCAACCAAGTAAAAAAATTGGAATAATAATAAACATAATGCGTACCAAGGGGGAGGAGGGGTTCAAGGGACGAGATGCAACATACGTTGGTTTCGGCATACTGAGAGGAACCAAATATATGAAGGTAGAATTCCAGGTGTCGCTTCAGCTTGTTTGGTTTCATACTCTCTGAAGATAAAACAGACAAACAACACAGCAAGCACAAGGATCTCTCCTCGCCATCTTTTTCAACACTAGTGAACCCAAACGACCAAAAATCTTCAATGTTCAGTTCTTTCTTGCTTTTATTTTCTTATCAGGTTCTCCCAGGCTGCAACTAGCAGAACTTCTTTTTAGAAACGTTTTTATCAATGTCAGTATTAATTATGCTGTAATTCACATGCACTTTTGTGAACAAAGAATGGAAACATATGTAAACACACAAAAATGAAAACTACAATACGACAATGTCGCACGCTTGCCAGATGCACACTGTGCACGATCGGTGGTCGACCACTTAGGATAACAGGCTGATTCAGCTTCTCTAACACTCGGCTTCTATACAAAAGCAAACGAAAGCTCACAGAAGAGAATGACGAGCTTGGCGGATATTCTGCATCTGAACAAAACGAGAGCTTGCAGTGCTACTCACCCAAATATGAGGATGCTGCAGTTAACTGTGTCGGTAAACATGCGGTCGGAGTAAGATAACCAACATATTCTGTTTCTATTTTGATTATGAGCTTTGCTATAATCATAAAAATCTCGTAAAAGAGTAAATACAGTATAAGGTTATAGTCTTCACAAAACTTGCGACCCCTTCAGATTAACGCCACGATCCCCCCCCCCCCCCCATGTTGGAAATCACTTACTTAAACTGTGATATCTGTTTGCATGTGGGAATTTATATTTATGTAATTTAATAAATTCTACTTAGAGTAGTTCACTACCCCCCGTAAATATCTGGGGATTTAAAAAAAAAAATTTAAATATCCATTAATGATTTAAATAAATATCAAATAGCTAGTAGCCTACATACCTACATTAGTTGGCACGCGGATAAAACGTCAGGATCTTCTGTTCTAGTTAGTATTTCAGTGTCGGGGAGGTCAGGGTTTGAATTATAGATGGATTTGCAGATGGTTTCTAATATTCCATTTACACAAACATGGCTGCATTTTCTCAAAATTGTATATTTCCCATCCATCACCCACTAGCGTGATTAAAATGTACATAGTCCAGACGGCTAAGCAAGACGCGCTGCAAAAACAAAACTAGGCCTATTAAATATATCTAATCAAACATGTTTATATTGGCTGTGACCCACAACACACCCCGAGTTTATGAATCTGGCCCTTGTTGAACTAATATGAGTTTGAGACTAGTGGCTTAAACCATTCAACCACAGAAACGGGTTTTTAATATAATTAAATCGAATACTATTTTCATGATTTATATATTCAGTATATTAAAGTATTTGTGAGTTAATTGTGTTTAGTAAGCGGATCACAATTACTTTATATATATATATATATATATAGTTTACTTGAAAGGTCATAAGTCTATATCCATGGATCCCCTAAGTTGTATCATTAGTGAAAAGTACGCAATGCAAGGGAAAAGGAGGGAAAAAAATCAGAAAAGGCCACACTTTGCTTTGATTCACGAGAAGCGAAACCAACCCCTACCCCTCCTTACTTACCCCTCTTTCCTATGTAAAAAAAAAAGAGGCGAGGGAATAATGTTTTCTGAATCATATAAAAAAAAACCTATTTCATCACGACTAATACCTACCTCTGTGTTAACTAGAGTCATCGAGCTTTTTAATCCGGATTTTACCCTCTCTGCCTCCGTGTCCATCTGAGGAGAAAGTTCTTTTTAAAAAAATACATCAAAGTGCACTTTGACAGCGCATCGACTCGGACACCGAGGCATGTAATGCTAGTCCGAACTGTGACGAAAGTAGGCCTACCGGAATGAAACCACCCGCTGTAAGCCACGTCAACGAGGAACTGCTGCTAGAGCCGCTTCACCGCATGAAACAAATATAATTTATTATTTTTATATTATTATTATTTTATCACCCCGTCCTACTACGGTGTAAGTAGTCTAGCGGGACCGATGAGATCAATATGACCTTGAATTAGACTGTAAACACGTCTCGTCACTTGGTAGTTTATACACCGTTTATGCTAAGAAGGTAGAAACTGTGAGGTATAGTCCGAAGGTCCAAATGGTCAATGTAAAAATACCTAGATGGTAAAAAATTTTATTCTCTCCTGATGTTTTTTATTAGGTAAAAGAGTGATTATATGTTTTTTTATAATTCATGTTGCACTCTAATCTTAATTGGTCACAAGACCTAAAAATTTACTCTATGTTGTGTCTGCGAGTTATGAATGTTTTAAATTAATTAATTGTTGATTGTCAATAAAAAAACTAGCAATAAAATGTTATTATTTTTTAAATCCTTAGAATATGTTGTGACAATATACACGTGTCAACAATGCCAGAATGGTAAATGTGAGTAGTTTATAATTTTAACAAATGTAAGGTGTCACGCATGCGCGCGCACACACACACACACACACACACACACATATTCATTTATAAATTATAATTTCTGTGACGTTATATTGCTACCCCGCCAAATAGCTATAAGTTCCTTCATACCAAGAACGGTCTATATTTTTTTCTCAATTATCGAAAACAGATATTGCCTCAGGCAGCCCATTAAGCTTAGGCTATGAAGAACCATACGTTGTTTTCGCTAAGAAGGGAGACTGTGAAACTATATACATCGTTTTCGCTAAGAATGGAGAACTAAACATCTCAGGGAACCCCACTGGGTCAAAACACGGGGAGCAAAGACACAACTCTTGGGTGTAAGCGCAAAATACCACTTACCAAATGGCATTTGGATTTAATGTCAGGCTCATCTATTCTGATTGGCCTGTTAGCAGTTAGGTTGAAGTTCTAAGTCCAGCCGGTGAACAGAGATATTTATTAAATGGTTTTCCACTCTCCTTTCACTCAAATTAGATTACATTTACTTTTAATTCTAGATTACGCATTTCTAAAACCTTATTGTGCGTAAGTGCGTAAACTATCATTACTGTAACTATATTTTTAATAATCTAAAATATCGGGTTAGGATTACACTGTTGATCACCAAAACTTGGCTACTTATTTTTAGACGTAATTCTTGATTTAACTATATTAACCATTGAGCCTAAACTGAAAAATTGTCAACTCTAGTATTAGTAAATTAATGTTTACTCTAATTTTTTATAAAAAGGTTACCAACCTTTATAAACTGATGAAATCTGAAATTAGTTAAAAATAATAATCATAAGCTGAGTCTTATATTGAAAATTTTGGTTTTATAATAGGAATAGAAGAGTTGTCTGGAAAGATTGATAATAAATTTCAATTTTATAATTTCTACTTTAGCAAGAAATCTTAGAATAGAAAATAAATATAAAATCTGCACTTAATAAATACAATAAAATTACAATATTATTTTAATTGTTTGGATAAAAATATCTTAAGTGGCACGCCATATTTTTATAGGATGTGGTAGGCTATAAAATATTATCTTGATTGGTTGATATGGTTTTGACTCTAGGTGGAAATTTGTGGGTAAGACATAATTATTGTTATTTATATGTAGAAAATTTAAAGTAGTTATTTAATTACGACATACTGCGAACGTAGAGGAGCTCATTATTGTGGCTCTTTATAGATCGTAAAATGAACCAGAACTGACGACGGTGGCAGAAATTTAGCATTAAAAAATAATCCAATAGTTTCACAGTAATAGCAGATAATATCCCAAATTTTAATCTTAGTGTTACAAAATGATAACATAAAATATTATAGCTAATACAACCCAATAATTTTAAAATGACGACTTAAAAAAACATTATTTTCTGATAATTTAAAAATGTCAACATCATATAGGCTACAAAAATAATCCGATAGTTTCAAAATGATTAAAAATAATATCACAATTTCTACCATTTGATAGGATTAATAACAAATACAATATTATGGTTTCAAATGAAAGACAATCTATTCCATATTATAGTCCGATAGCTTCAAAATGATAGAAGAATAGAATATCACTACACTTATAATAGACAGTCTTAACGTAATGACAGAACATCTTATACATCTTTGGTAATTTGAAGTCTGACGCATTAGTTAATTTGCTATGGTGTCTTCCTACTCAATCAAGGGTCCAGGATTTGATTCTTGGAATGGCAAAACAATGTATTATTGGTGAATTGTAGGTTGTCCTTTCACAATGTTAAATTAATGGCCAGGGGCTGAATTTAAGCTAGTTTATAAGTCATGTATTGATAGAATATGACGGTTGATAAAGTGCATGTTAAATACCTTAAATAATAATATAATTCGTTACTTTCAAAATGCCAGTAGAAAATTTAACAACTCAAATAGCCTATTATTTCAAAATTACGATGGAAAAAATCACAGGTATAGAGTGATAGTATAAAATATACGATATAAAACATCACACCAAGTATAATTCAATAATTTCAAGATTACAACTTACACTATCACAACAAATATAATTTGATAATTTAAAAATGAAGAATGAATATACAACTCTCCTACAGTATCAAAATAATAATCGAAGATATCAAAACTCTTATGACAAAAATATTTGATGGCATTATGACAGAAAATATCACACGACTTTGACTTTCGGTAATTACAAAATCACAATAGAGAATATCACAACAAATATAATCCGAAAGTTTCAAAATTAACACATAAACTAAATAATAGTTTCAAAATGACGATATAAAATAGGAAAATAATTACAATTTGCAAATCTCATTGTATGCTTATAGTTTCAAAATGATGATATAAAATTTTAACTAATAATAATCCAATTGTTTAAAATTAATGACAAAAGTTCTCTTAATTTGTATAGTTAAGATGTTTAAAATTAACGTTAACAATCCCAAGTTATATAATCTAAGGATTTAAAATGGCTAAGAGACAACATTAATATGTATCTAAACAAATATTTTATAAGTGACAAAACAAACTATTACAATTTAAACAATACATCATCAATGATTTTAAAATAGGGACACAAAATTTCCCAATCTATTTTATTTTATTGTTTCAAAATGATGATTATATTACAACAGGCTAATATCAGAATTTATAGATATCAATATATTTTCAAAGTAATTTAAAAAAACCTCAATATCTAAATAATACAATAGTTTATTAAAGTTTGTATAACAATATAGTTTATAAAATGACAAAAAAAAATCATGCCGTAAATAAATAAATAGTTTTTAAATGATGACCGATAATATCTCATATTAAATATTTATATTGCTTCAAAGTTAGTAAAGAAATAAAATCACACTTCAGCTAATTAATAAGATAGTTTAAAATTAACGGGAAAAAGTATCGCTTATTTAAAAATGGAGACAGAAAATAAAAAGCTTTGGAAAATAAATAGTTCAAAATTAAGACAGATAAATCCTATAATTTAAAAACCTCTTTCTCAAACGAAACAAATATACATATGGCACGCGCCAGTTCCCCATATAGATTTTTCTCAACCAAAAATCAAACATCTCCCCATTAGAAACATAAAGTTTAATATTTTTAACATGGTGATATCAACAGTTGTTGAATATATGTGAAGAGCTTAAGGGCATTAGATTACAAACTTTTTTAATGAAGAGAAAAATAATTCAATAAATTCCATGACACCATTGACAGACATTTAAGAATTCATTTTGAGTTCACCATGGGAGGAATATCAAATTTTAGGTTTCTACTGGAGAAATATTTGATTTCTGGTTACCTAAGACATGTTTTGATATTTTTAAAAAATGTAAAAATACTGTTCTTAACTATTGGTCTTGACACGCTCACCTTAATCTTCTATTGAGCATGTACTTACATTAACTTTACATTCTTAATTTAATAAACTTGTAGTTTTGAAAAGAGTAAACATTGCTCCCTGTATATTTTTTATTGTCACTACAGTCTTATTATTTCTCTTTCAATTTCAAGTTGAAATATCTATATTAATAAAAGCCTAAAGTTACATGTATGTATATATTATATATAATGTCTATGGAGTTTTAGTACATTATACTCAAACTTAAAGTGTTAATAAAACCTATCTAAATATCATGTTTGTTCTTTTTTTACTATAGTATAGACATATCCTTTCTACTAGGTTATAGACTGTTGCTGACATGATTTGACAGGAATGAACAGTTCTGGTTGTCTGAACAGAGTTTTAAAATTTATTTTCAAAAGTTACATGGGTTATGGTTATACAACAAGAAAGATTAATGATTGTGCTGAAAAGTTCAGTTGAGTTTGCCTTGGTAGTGACCATTGAAGGTTTGAAAGTTATATTTTTATCCAAATAATTACTTAGCGTAGATTCAAGACGCGGTTTTCTTTTAGACCTAGGTGTGTCGGCCTCAATCAGTAGAAATGTGTGTGCTATAGCGACTTTGGATTATGGGCCTATGTGTACCGTTCGCCATTATTAAACCTTCTATCCTCTACTAGAAGTAGTTAAAAATTTAATTCATTAGTATGCACACTTGAAAGCTTAAACCATGTTAAGTTAATAAAATATCATTATATAGGCCTATCAACTATAATGTCCTATTATTTCCATGACATCATCAATAGGAAAAACTAACTTACTAACAGCACAACAAAATGATCCCTAGTTTTTTAAGCATACTATAAATTTGTACATAGACCTAAGTTAACTACCATTATTGTTTTGGTTATATCCATAATAGTCCGAACCAATTAGATAGTCAAAATACTTGGTCCAAGGTACGTGCACCAAGCAGTAGGCCGATAAATACAATATACTTACTTACTCGGGAACTCTAAAGTTTATTGCCAAGACCGACACCTATCCCTATCCTAAGCTAGTTCTATCCAGTTCACCTCACTACACCCTATTTATTTCAGGTCCACCCTCCCATATTTGGGTAGAGAACGCCTACACAGTATTTTGAGATAGTAAAAAAAACACATCACCGAGCGGTGTCATAAATTAGATCTATATCTATCATAAAAAGATGTCAGCCATTAGAATATTCTAATTATTTCCGAAGATGAATAAAACCCCTCTTTAACATATTCATGGCTTCTTGATTAGGTACTACTGCTTGACACTTAGATTGTGTTTTATTTCCAAGACATTTGTTTGATATGACATGTTAGATTTCAACTATATAAACCAGACTTTGTTTGATAAGTTAGGTTTGATTTGTTTTGTGTTTAATCATGTATTCGAGATATTTGTTTAATATACCAAGTTAATTTTGTTTGTGTGTTTAATAATGTGTTAGGTTAAAAAACGAACTTATAACTTTCCTTAACCAATGAGTTTATGTTAAAAGCAATAATTTTATACTCAAACTTAAAGCATTATTACCAGGGTCTAACTCTACTCTACTCTGGGGACAATACACCATTCCAACATCAGATGAGCTTTCTCTCTCTCAAGATCAAATTTGAGTTTTGGTTTAAGTTTTTACAAATTTATCTCACACAATTAAAAATATATTTATTTATTGGAATTTTAATTTACAAAAATATTTTTTTTCTACAAATACTTTAAATATTTATTCATACAAACATAGCTCACACCATGAAAAGTATACTTGTAATATTTATTTACACAAATCAATTTTTTTACAAATTTATCTCACGCAATTAAAAATGTATTTATTTACACAAATCAAAGTTGATGTTTACAAATACTTTAAATATGCATAAAATAAATCAATAAAAATTATGCTTGTTTTCATGCAGAAAAGAATCTCAAATCTTTGAAAAATTGTATGTTGGTGGAACTGTCTAGAGTGAAAGATGAGTATTCAGCCCGTCTAAAGGATCACCTTTAAGTCGTGGCGAGTGCGTTTACAAGGACTCTGATACCCAAACGGCAACGTATTATAATCATCGGTTATCCGCCGTTTGGTGTATACCGGCCGGTAGACTTTATTCTGCGAAACGGTACATACAGTCGCAAGATCTTTTCTTACAATTTTGTGCTGTATCTGTATGTATCTTTCCGCTGCCTGTTCGGTGACCATCGCTTTCACCGACGCTCGGTGGCAAGATTCGCGGGATCACCATAAACTATGGCAACCGGAACGACGTTAATCTTGACGTTTTGAAAGCGATGGTCACCGAACAGGCAGCGGAAAGATACATACAGATACCGCACAAAATTGTAAGAAAAGATCTTGCGACTGTATGTACCGTTTCGCAGAATAAAGTCTACCGGCCGGTATACACCAAACGGCGGATAACCGATGATTATAATACGTTGCCGTTTGGGTATCAGAGTCCTTGTAAACGCACTCGCCACGACTTAAAGGTGATCCTTTAGACGGGCTGAATACTCATCTTTCACTCTAGACAGTTCCACCAACATACAATTTTTCAAAGATTTGAGATTCTTTTCTGCATGAAAACAAGCATAATTTTTATTGATTTATTTTATGCATATTTAAAGTATTTGTAAACATCAACTTTGATTTGTGTAAATAAATACATTTTTAATTGCGTGAGATAAATTTGTAAAAAAATTGATTTGTGTAAATAAATATTACAAGTATACTTTTCATGGTGTGAGCTATGTTTGTATGAATAAATATTTAAAGTATTTGTAAAAAATATTTTTGTAAATATAAATTCCAATAAATAAATATTTAAAGTATTGGTAAAAAAAACTTTGATTTGTGTAAATAAATATATTTTTAATTGTGTGAGGTAAATTAGTAAAAAATTTGATTTGTGTAAATAAATATCCTAAGTATACTTTTCATGGTGTGAGCTATGTTTGTATGAATAAATATTTAAAGTATTTGTAGAAAAAAAATATTTTTGTAAATTAAAATTCCAATAAATAAATATATTTTTAATTGTGTGAGATAAATTTGTAAAAACTTAAACCAAAACTCAAATTTGATCTTGAGAGAGAGAAAGCTCATCTGATGTTGGAATGGTGTATTGTCCCCAGAGTAGAGTAGAGTTAGACCCTGGTAATAATGCTTTAAGTTTGAGTATAAAATTATTGCTTTTAACATAAACTCATTGGTTAAGGAAAGTTATAAGTTCGTTTTTTAACCTAACACATTATTAAACACACAAACAAAATTAACTTGGTATATTAAACAAATATCTCGAATACATGATTAAACACAAACAAATCAAACCTAACTTATCAAACAAAGTCTGGTTTATATAGTTGAAATCTAACATGTCATATCAAACAAATGTCTTGGAAATAAAACACAATCTAAGTGTCAAGCAGTAGTACCTAATCAAGAAGCCATGAATATGTTAAAGAGGGGTTTTATTCATCTTCGGAAATAATTAGAATATTCTAATGGCTGACATCTTTTTATGATAGATATAGATCTAATTTATGACACCGCTCGGTGATGTGTTTTTTTTACTATCTCAAAATACTGTGTAGGCGTTCTCTACCCAAATATGGGAGGGTGGACCTGAAATAAATAGGGTGTAGTGAGGTGAACTGGATAGAACTAGCTTAGGATAGGGATAGGTGTCGGTCTTGGCAATAAACTTTAGAGTTCCCGAGTAAGTAAGTATATTGTATTTATCGGCCTACTGCTTGGTGCACGTACCTTGGACCAAGTATTTTGACTATCTAATTGGTTCGGACTATTATGGATATAACCAAAACAATAATGGTAGTTAACTTAGGTCTATGTACAAATTTATAGTATGCTTAAAAAACTAGGGATCATTTTGTTGTGCTGTTAGTAAGTTAGTTTTTCCTATTGATGATGTCATGGAAATAATAGGACATTATAGTTGATAGGCCTATATAATGATATTTTATTAACTTAACATGGTTTAAGCTTTCAAGTGTGCATACTAATGAATTAAATTTTTAACTACTTCTAGTAGAGGATAGAAGGTTTAATAATGGCGAACGGTACACATAGGCCCATAATCCAAAGTCGCTATAGCACACACATTTCTACTGATTGAGGCCGACACACCTAGGTCTAAAAGAAAACCGCGTCTTGAATCTACGCTAAGTAATTATTTGGATAAAAATATAACTTTCAAACCTTCAATGGTCACTACCAAGGCAAACTCAACTGAACTTTTCAGCACAATCATTAATCTTTCTTGTTGTATAACCATAACCCATGTAACTTTTGAAAATAAATTTTAAAACTCTGTTCAGACAACCAGAACTGTTCATTCCTGTCAAATCATGTCAGCAACAGTCTATAACCTAGTAGAAAGGATATGTCTATACTATAGTAAAAAAAGAACAAACATGATATTTAGATAGGTTTTATTAACACTTTAAGTTTGAGTATAATGTACTAAAACTCCATAGACATTATATATAATATATACATACATGTAACTTTAGGCTTTTATTAATATAGATATTTCAACTTGAAATTGAAAGAGAAATAATAAGACTGTAGTGACAATAAAAAATATACAGGGAGCAATGTTTACTCTTTTCAAAACTACAAGTTTATTAAATTAAGAATGTAAAGTTAATGTAAGTACATGCTCAATAGAAGATTAAGGTGAGCGTGTCAAGACCAATAGTTAAGAACAGTATTTTTACATTTTTTAAAAATATCAAAACATGTCTTAGGTAACCAGAAATCAAATATTTCTCCAGTAGAAACCTAAAATTTGATATTCCTCCCATGGTGAACTCAAAATGAATTCTTAAATGTCTGTCAATGGTGTCATGGAATTTATTGAATTATTTTTCTCTTCATTAAAAAAGTTTGTAATCTAATGCCCTTAAGCTCTTCACATATATTCAACAACTGTTGATATCACCATGTTAAAAATATTAAACTTTATGTTTCTAATGGGGAGATGTTTGATTTTTGGTTGAGAAAAATCTATATGGGGAACTGGCGCGTGCCATATGTATATTTGTTTCGTTTGAGAAAGAGGTTTTTAAATTATAGGATTTATCTGTCTTAATTTTGAACTATTTATTTTCCAAAGCTTTTTATTTTCTGTCTCCATTTTTAAATAAGCGATACTTTTTCCCGTTAATTTTAAACTATCTTATTAATTAGCTGAAGTGTGATTTTATTTCTTTACTAACTTTGAAGCAATATAAATATTTAATATGAGATATTATCGGTCATCATTTAAAAACTATTTATTTATTTACGGCATGATTTTTTTTTGTCATTTTATAAACTATATTGTTATACAAACTTTAATAAACTATTGTATTATTTAGATATTGAGGTTTTTTTAAATTACTTTGAAAATATATTGATATCTATAAATTCTGATATTAGCCTGTTGTAATATAATCATCATTTTGAAACAATAAAATAAAATAGATTGGGAAATTTTGTGTCCCTATTTTAAAATCATTGATGATGTATTGTTTAAATTGTAATAGTTTGTTTTGTCACTTATAAAATATTTGTTTAGATACATATTAATGTTGTCTCTTAGCCATTTTAAATCCTTAGATTATATAACTTGGGATTGTTAACGTTAATTTTAAACATCTTAACTATACAAATTAAGAGAACTTTTGTCATTAATTTTAAACAATTGGATTATTATTAGTTAAAATTTTATATCATCATTTTGAAACTATAAGCATACAATGAGATTTGCAAATTGTAATTATTTTCCTATTTTATATCGTCATTTTGAAACTATTATTTAGTTTATGTGTTAATTTTGAAACTTTCGGATTATATTTGTTGTGATATTCTCTATTGTGATTTTGTAATTACCGAAAGTCAAAGTCGTGTGATATTTTCTGTCATAATGCCATCAAATATTTTTGTCATAAGAGTTTTGATATCTTCGATTATTATTTTGATACTGTAGGAGAGTTGTATATTCATTCTTCATTTTTAAATTATCAAATTATATTTGTTGTGATAGTGTAAGTTGTAATCTTGAAATTATTGAATTATACTTGGTGTGATGTTTTATATCGTATATTTTATACTATCACTCTATACCTGTGATTTTTTCCATCGTAATTTTGAAATAATAGGCTATTTGAGTTGTTAAATTTTCTACTGGCATTTTGAAAGTAACGAATTATATTATTATTTAAGGTATTTAACATGCACTTTATCAACCGTCATATTCTATCAATACATGACTTATAAACTAGCTTAAATTCAGCCCCTGGCCATTAATTTAACATTGTGAAAGGACAACCTACAATTCACCAATAATACATTGTTTTGCCATTCCAAGAATCAAATCCTGGACCCTTGATTGAGTAGGAAGACACCATAGCAAATTAACTAATGCGTCAGACTTCAAATTACCAAAGATGTATAAGATGTTCTGTCATTACGTTAAGACTGTCTATTATAAGTGTAGTGATATTCTATTCTTCTATCATTTTGAAGCTATCGGACTATAATATGGAATAGATTGTCTTTCATTTGAAACCATAATATTGTATTTGTTATTAATCCTATCAAATGGTAGAAATTGTGATATTATTTTTAATCATTTTGAAACTATCGGATTATTTTTGTAGCCTATATGATGTTGACATTTTTAAATTATCAGAAAATAATGTTTTTTTAAGTCGTCATTTTAAAATTATTGGGTTGTATTAGCTATAATATTTTATGTTATCATTTTGTAACACTAAGATTAAAATTTGGGATATTATCTGCTATTACTGTGAAACTATTGGATTATTTTTTAATGCTAAATTTCTGCCACCGTCGTCAGTTCTGGTTCATTTTACGATCTATAAAGAGCCACAATAATGAGCTCCTCTACGTTCGCAGTATGTCGTAATTAAATAACTACTTTAAATTTTCTACATATAAATAACAATAATTATGTCTTACCCACAAATTTCCACCTAGAGTCAAAACCATATCAACCAATCAAGATAATATTTTATAGCCTACCACATCCTATAAAAATATGGCGTGCCACTTAAGATATTTTTATCCAAACAATTAAAATAATATTGTAATTTTATTGTATTTATTAAGTGCAGATTTTATATTTATTTTCTATTCTAAGATTTCTTGCTAAAGTAGAAATTATAAAATTGAAATTTATTATCAATCTTTCCAGACAACTCTTCTATTCCTATTATAAAACCAAAATTTTCAATATAAGACTCAGCTTATGATTATTATTTTTAACTAATTTCAGATTTCATCAGTTTATAAAGGTTGGTAACCTTTTTATAAAAAATTAGAGTAAACATTAATTTACTAATACTAGAGTTGACAATTTTTCAGTTTAGGCTCAATGGTTAATATAGTTAAATCAAGAATTACGTCTAAAAATAAGTAGCCAAGTTTTGGTGATCAACAGTGTAATCCTAACCCGATATTTTAGATTATTAAAAATATAGTTACAGTAATGATAGTTTACGCACTTACGCACAATAAGGTTTTAGAAATGCGTAATCTAGAATTAAAAGTAAATGTAATCTAATTTGAGTGAAAGGAGAGTGGAAAACCATTTAATAAATATCTCTGTTCACCGGCTGGACTTAGAACTTCAACCTAACTGCTAACAGGCCAATCAGAATAGATGAGCCTGACATTAAATCCAAATGCCATTTGGTAAGTGGTATTTTGCGCTTACACCCAAGAGTTGTGTCTTTGCTCCCCGTGTTTTGACCCAGTGGGGTTCCCTGAGATGTTTAGTTCTCCATTCTTAGCGAAAACGATGTATATAGTTTCACAGTCTCCCTTCTTAGCGAAAACAACGTATGGTTCTTCATAGCCTAAGCTTAATGGGCTGCCTGAGGCAATATCTGTTTTCGATAATTGAGAAAAAAATATAGACCGTTCTTGGTATGAAGGAACTTATAGCTATTTGGCGGGGTAGCAATATAACGTCACAGAAATTATAATTTATAAATGAATATGTGTGTGTGTGTGTGTGTGTGTGTGCGCGCGCATGCGTGACACCTTACATTTGTTAAAATTATAAACTACTCACATTTACCATTCTGGCATTGTTGACACGTGTATATTGTCACAACATATTCTAAGGATTTAAAAAATAATAACATTTTATTGCTAGTTTTTTTATTGACAATCAACAATTAATTAATTTAAAACATTCATAACTCGCAGACACAACATAGAGTAAATTTTTAGGTCTTGTGACCAATTAAGATTAGAGTGCAACATGAATTATAAAAAAACATATAATCACTCTTTTACCTAATAAAAAACATCAGGAGAGAATAAAATTTTTTACCATCTAGGTATTTTTACATTGACCATTTGGACCTTCGGACTATACCTCACAGTTTCTACCTTCTTAGCATAAACGGTGTATAAACTACCAAGTGACGAGACGTGTTTACAGTCTAATTCAAGGTCATATTGATCTCATCGGTCCCGCTAGACTACTGGTGTACGCAAATAAAGATAACTACTCTACTGGGGTAGGGATGAGGAAGGAAGCATTTTAGAGGTTATCTGCCCGCATTTGCGTGGAAGGAGAGCGGGAAATCATTTAGGAAAAACCATCCTCAGTATAAATGACCGTTATTAAAACCCCGATCTCCCCACTCATCATCAGAGCGACGCCTTAGACCATTCGGCCACTGAAGCGGGTTACATGCTTTACTAAATTATTACATTAAAATGTAACAAAATATACTTTTTAGTTGATCTGCTTGAGTGTTTACATGAGCTAAGGTGTCGAAATCGCAATGAACTTGATTGACAAAGACAATAGGGGTTCAAGACCCGGTCGGGTGTACTTAAGAATGTTTAATTTCGTAAATGTTTTCCATCTACCTCTTAGTAAATGCGGGTATATTTCATCTCAAACTCTACCGTCCTCACCCATATTCCATTAGCTTAGTTAATATATGCGTGCAAATCGAGCGAGTAGTGAGACGCAGTGGGAAAAAAAACTTTCACGTCTGCATACGCCCAGCTTAGTGATCAGCGGCTATAGTTTATTTAATTGAGGTGATAACCGGAGTGCCCGCGGACTAAGCGTCAAGCTAATATATTCTGGTTTTGACGATGACTGGGAAATCGGGGTTAAGAGTTCCGCCTGAATGTGCCAAGGGTGTGATTTTCCCTACAAGTTTTCCCATTCTCTCTCTAAGAAAGTCTCTCTACACTTCCTCTAAACTCCAGTTCATTCTTACTTACCCCAACAGTTTAAATATTCGGACAGCCCGGACGGGGTAGTAGGACACAATGAATAAAAATAAATAAAAACTCCATGGCGTCAGCCCGCAATCGAGGCATACCGACCAAGTGGCTGTTATCTGTTGGCGGAGATAGTACCAACTTCTTTCGGATAGAGGTTGTTATGTTGGCCAGCCGTTAGTCTCAGTTTTCTAGAGCGGAGCCGCTACCTCTACATTCAAGTAGCTCCTCATGTGTCCACAAGAGGAAGAGTTGATCCCGTTCCAGTCTCACACGGTAAAATTGTTTCATGCGTGTCAGTAAATATAAATAACTAGTGGATCGTTGCAGAGATGGCTCCAGATTATCACACTAGCGGCTAAAATGTATTCAAAACTCGACTTTTAAGTCAAAAGTTCACTCGTCAAAGGCTATCAACCTTCCATAGATTTTGACCTTTAGGTGTTTTAGCGTACGGCAATACTAACACCCAGTTCGGTCGCCTTAATGTGTAGACTATTTGCAGCTCTGGTGGCACAGAGCGTTGCTCAGGGTACATCTATTGAGGTTGTCTACACGGACCAGCAATGAGATGATGTGATGATAGTTAATATGGAGGTGTGGGCCAGTGGGAGTCTTAAACATAACTTAAGCCTAATTTTACCAACTCCTGGTGACCGTTGGGATGATTACTTTTAGAGAAAAATACCCAAGACCCTAGAATCGAGCCCGGTACCCTTAGGTTCGTAGTCAGGTGCAGTGACCTCTACACCACGGGGCCGGATACGGCGAGAACTGTAAAAGTACCCCTCACCCAGTTCTCTAAGTCTATCTCGTAACTAACAGTTTTGTGTGGGTGGAACAGTATATTGAATTATTTTACAAATTATATAAATTAATACAAAGAGAAATATTTTATTTGCCGATATACAATCTTACAAAAATCATGGTTTACATGGTGATATAAACAACGAATGAACGTACAGATAAGCCACTGCCCATACAAAAGGAAAATATGGATAATTTTCAGAAAAATCTAGGTTTTTTTTTTTCCACACACTAGGGCCCTAAGCCTTAAGAGTGCTACAGTTAAGCACTGACACACATTGCAGACGTTTAGAAATCCCATATAATTTTAAAAAGTTTTTTGATATATTTTATTAATATCGCCTTTAACAAAATGTAAGCGAAAATTACCAGCAGGTTTCTGACGAGTTAAAAAAATTTGAATTTTGAGTTAGAGTTAGAAAAAAAAATTCAACGGCGCTTTACGTGAAAATATGTACTTTTGAGATTAAAGCAAAAGGTTTGAAACCTAGATTTAGTCTTCATTTATCAAATAAAATCATGTTTCAAAAGGGTCACAATAGACAATTTTTATGATAATGTGCGATTGTTTTTTAGGTTTTTATGTGAGTTTTCACACATTCATTTAAAAACGCTTTAAGCTTATCAAACCAATTAATAAATAATACAGGATTTCTAAATGTGTGCAACTCTTCTCAATGCTCTCCAATGTAGCATTCATAAAATTAGTTTTCGTTCGTCAATATCGGTTTAGCGGTTATCTCGTAATTTAAATTACCGGGAATGGGCTTATAAAATTATCTATATATAAATATATATAGGCTTGAGTTTAAATTGAATGTCACTAAGTTTACTCTGAAAGGAGCAGTCATTCCTTGACGGATTACACTAAGACCCTATTTTATAAGTAAAACCAGTGTGGTCCAACTGGCGAACCTCGGTCACTGAGAATTTGGCCTTCACAGTATCATGGAGGAAAATTAAAGGTAACCCCTTTGACAAGATGGGAAAAGAATTCAAATAAAAATATGTATTTAAAAAGGTCACGATTGCATTGTACTATGCATTTATTTTATTAATAAAAATATGTATAAATTCATATATATATATATATATATATATATATATATATATATATATATATATATATAATGAATGCTAAGTTGTTTTGTGAAAGTGTGTATAATTGCATATTTCATTAAGCATTTTTAGGAGATTAATGCTAAACTTCTTGTTTTTGAGTAAAATTTGAAATATACTACCAACAAAAAAAAGAATTTGTATATAAGTAATGAAAGTGCATGCCAATTACTTTCATTACTTATATACAATTTGTTTTTTTCTAGCTACTAATTGGTTATCAAGTTGTTGACCTCAGTGGTTTTAGGGTACAGTGCTGCAGGAGCCGATGTTCGTGGGTTCAAACCCAGCCGTGGTTGAAGGATTTTTCATGAGTGATAAAAACCGTTGAACAACATCCTTCGGAGGGGAAGCAAATCCATCGGTTCCATGTCGATTGTGTCGTGTAAAAGAAGCCTGGAAGGTGTGTTAAAATACCATTTCCGGCAGAATTGATAGGCCCTTTCGTTCTCGCTCAGAGAAAATTCTAATGTGCTGATATAATCAGTTTGTCCAGAAAATGCACGTTAAATACGTCAAATAAATATCAGATACAGTTAAGTGTTGTTTTTATGCCTTTATTAAGTTGATGAGATTACCAAATATATCTTCGGCCCGCGGTGCAAACTGATCATCAGATTTGGCCCTTCGTATGGAAAACGTTGGACCACCCTGAGTTACCATAATGGAAACGTGAAAAGTAAATTTGCTACCTTTCAGGTTAAACGTAGTGTAAGTTACGGCCAACACTACTTGGGTGGCTGAACCCAGAACTTACCGAGACCATAACTTCTTTAATCCTTTACTTTGCAATTAATCTTCCGGAATAAGAAGAGATCACACACGACCTCTTTTTAAAAAAAATATATTGTTGGTTATTTCGACTAACGGAGGTTTTGAAGGAAAAAAAAAAGTCAACTAACACAAACGATATTTCAAGGACCGTTGTGAATAAGAAGTACCTCTCTACCGAATTAATCTCCCTAACGTGACTGAACCACCAACCCGCATTAGAGACGTTTTTAATCTTTTTTTTATCTCTCTCTTATGGTCTTTATAGCAGCGTACATATATATACATACACATACACTTGGCATTACGTCCCAACACTCTTCTCAAAGTGATATATCAATTACCATCACAATATAAATGTATCCCTTCACGCTGATTATACTTTTACGATGTGTGAACAAACACACAAACACAAAGAATAAGGAGAGAGAGAGATAGAGATAGAAAAATATCTCGTTAAGTTTTTATTCGACTTCCGTTTTAGACAGATAGCTTTTTGATAGTCATGAAAAAGAGAAAGGTGAACTTGAGCAAAAAAGGTATCGTATGAAAGAGTGGGGTAGGAGGGGTCGCGGGTCTCTAGATGGTTAATGTGGACAGGCTGTTACCCAAAGAGGGTTGGGGGGGAAGCACCCAAATATTAAATTAGAATATAAGTGAGCAGTGTTTATTGTCCGCCTATAAATCACGGCCGGTTTGTGGCCACAACTCGGACTGATTATGGAGGGATATATGAGCGGCATATGAGAGGGGACATAGTAATATTTAATTTTTACGTTCAAAAACCGAGGGTTACCAAAGAATTAATCCAACACAGCGGTCTATAAACTATTCCGTTATGTGAGAGCCAAATTTGTCTTCAATTCTTGGTCTCACGGGACAAGTATAGAACTAAATAGATATAATAGTTTGATTTTTATTGTATAAAATTGAGGTTTTGACAGTACAATGCTTTAAGAAATACTATACACTATAATTACTGTAATCCCGGCGGTCCAGTCAACACCTGGTTATATAACATTAGATTCGGCCAATGTTACAAATGATTCAAAAGTGCAACTTAAATAAATATATATAAATAGGCCAAATACAGAGATCGGTTCCATCTTTACATAGATTTATAATATATATATATGTATAAAACAGATTTATTTATTATTTATTAGTAAAGTCTTATTATGTAAAAAAAATTTCTAGCCAAAATGAAGCAAAACCACGGGCCGGAGTTTAGAGATGCCTTGATCAAAGAAGTAGGGATAAGACAGATTTATTAAATAAAGTGTGCCTGCATTAGCACGTGGAAAATCACTCTCCAAAACCACGGGCAGTGATACATTCCTGAACTAATAATACGGTAGGTACCTCAACTGTGAATCTGACGTCTTAGATCGTACGTGCGACTTACGATGCAAGTGGATTCCTAAAAGTTTTCTTTAAATATATAAATGCATACAACAAGTCGCTTTTTTAAAAACATCAATAGGCTAATACGCATCAATTAAATATTTAGATGACCAAATGCCAACCTATATATTAAAGATCAGCAGGAATTAACAATAAAAATCTAGTTTACACATTGAGTATGGAGTACATTTCTGAGAAATCATAATAAGTTGTTTGTTTTAATAATAAATAATCAGAACAATATATACATTTATCAATGTTGAACAAATATCGCCTTAATGAAAAACTTTATCAAATTTAAAAATCGATGTGATCAACAAAAAGAAGCAAAACTAAATATAGTATTGTAACGTCAAATAAATAGATAAACGAATGTAGTGTGCGCCTTGAGAAAAGCTGAACATTAAATAAGAATTATATAAGACCATTTTACTAGTAATCAATTCGAGAAGAATAAATCTCGTAGCGACGACATCATCCTTAATATTACGACGGATAAGAGAAAGTAGGATATTTCGATGATAATGTTTGTACTACGCTCGTGAACGTGGAAAATAGGGCAAAAAGAAAAAGTTGCCAGCATCCGACATACTTAACATTCTTTTACCGCCATAAAATATATTAATTTAAATAAATAGACTAGTAAATATATTATAATATGAGATCATTTATATTTTTATTATGTGTAACATATGTACATTGTAAGAATCAAATTTGGTACTAGCTGAACTATAAAAGGATCTTTAATTATTTTTTTGGTCAACATTGATAACATTTCCCTTTGTATTAGTAGTCTAATTTTTTATAAGTATCCGTATTAATAATATTTAACAAAAATGACAGCTGCAGATCACGTGACTTGACACATACAAATTCGACAGTAGATGTGAGGTAGCATGATTTGCCGTGATTCGGGAGGCCGGGGTTTGGTTACCTAAAGGGTCTTTTCCCCTCTACCCACAATGTGGTTTTTCATCCGCAATTCAAAATGACTAAATTCTTTAAGATAAACATTTTAATAGTGAGCGTGGATTAGTGGTCAAGCATTGGAGACCCTAGTTGCATACCGAGTAGTGTTTAAAAATACATATTTACCTTTAATTAACGAGTTCGTCTTACTCAATTTATTGGCGATTATCTAGGAGCTAGGGCAAGGTGTGTAACATTACTCAATACAATGATATTAGATTCGTCAATCCAACACTTTAGCTCAGTCGGTAGCGTACCTGCCTACCGAGCTGAGGATCCCGGGATCAATTACCAACACTGCCAAAAATGTATTATTAGTGATACTGAGGTTTTCTCTCGCACAGTGATAGATTAAAGACCGGGGGACTTGGAGTTGTGTTTTTTCCAAGATTTAAGTTAATTTGTAAGTCGTGTGCTGGTATGCAGTATTCAGTCAGTTCATTTATAAAAAAAAAACCACCCCCAGTACACCCAACCGGGAACTAAACACGATGTCCCTGTCATCGGCAGTCTAATCTATTGCGAATTGAGTACATTCCCAGGTTAATTTAGTTTGTCTGACGTGTGTTTAGAAGGGAAAAACTCGTGAAATATAGCAATTCAAAAACTCAGGATTCTGGTAAGCTGAAAGTATTCTCCGTTTACCATGTAATGTAGTTTTACCCTGACAGATTACACTGCGTCCCTATCTCATAAGATGCGTTATAGTGGAAGGTAAGCCTGCTATCTTACAGGATAAACAGAGTATATGTTTCGAGGTATTTAATGTGCACATTCTGAACCGACTGATTATATCAGAATTTATATGAACCCGAGCGAAAGGGCCTGCCAATTTTACCGGAAAGGTATTTTCACATACCGTCCATGGTTCTTTTACATTCCACAATCAACACGGGACCTATGACTTCCTTTCCGAAGAGGAGTTGTGCTACGATTTTTTTATCGTTTAAGAAAAATTTAACGACGCCGGTTGGGTTTGAATCCACGACCACTGGGTCCTGAGGCCAAGCACTTTATTCCAAGACCGTCGAGGTCGACACACTGAATGTACCTTCTGACTTAAATAATAAAGGGAGGGTTACTGGTGAGTTTAATCATGAAACTAAACTGAGTGTGAGCATGTACGTACAAATAACGTAGGCCTAGGAAAATTTTAGTTTTCAGTTACATGTGAGAATCATGACTAGGCCGGCAGGAGAAATATAACCATTTTCGTGCAGTTTAGTTGGTTTTGTATAGTGACGGCAAAGAATAAGGTCTCAAAAAGGCCGTTTTACACCAAAGAAATAGCAAAAAGATTAATATTAGCAAAATGTTGATAACAAATACGTTAACTAGCTTATGACCGTTTTGGTAAATGTCGATGACAAAATGCTAGTAACAATATTTTCGACAAAAATGTTGCTAGCGTGTCATGAATAATTTGAAAAGAAAAAATTAAAAGTTGATGGCAAAGTTATTGAAACGTATCAATAAGTTAATCGAGGAAAGGAGTTTCAGAATCAGTTATAACATGTTAATGGCAGCTGCTTCGATTCAAGTCATGGCATCGTGGGAGGAAGTTGCTTATGCTGCATCATGTGTAGTGACTACTGGTGTAGGAACACATAAAAGGAAGAAAAGGATGCGAGTTCCTTTATACTTTATAACTTCAAAGTAGGGACAGGCAGAATGGACATGATATATTATGTGACTTGAAAAAAGACGAAAGAAAACTTGAAATTGGTGGATTTAACCAGTAGTGACAGTTTGCCTTTGTAATTTACGATCCTTTGGTTCCATAAACATTCATGTTTTCGGTACTCTTCAATTAGGTTTAAAAATTTTTCTCTGAACCATTCCATTTTGCACTTTGAAAGAAATTTATAGCTGTGCACAACAAAAGGGTACAAAGATTTACACTGAATGGAAGCCGACAGGAAATTGATCAACGAGTACAATGCCATTAACAGTGTTACCAACAGAAATAATTTGCTAGTAACATTTAGTTATCCACATTCTTTGACCGCCTCCAGAACGCTCGCAAAACTTCTGCTATTAACAAAGTTAGCAACATTATTATAGACATGATAATGGAGAAAATGACAAATGTTGAAAGCAAATGTTATTGAACAAAGTGAAAAGAAAAATGCTATCAACATTTCTAGTGACTGTTAACAATGTCAATATCAAACGAAGGGTACAGAGGAAAAGTACAGTTTTAGCACCAATTGAGATAGCGCTACCATTTGTTAGGCAATCACGAGACCTTTCTAATTTACTTTACATCATGACTAAAGGAGGTCTTTTGTCATTTTTAAATTAATATTATTATTGTTATTAGCACCGCGTCTTACTACCCGTTCGGGTTATACGCACTTACGCTAATGTGAAATGGTAGGGTGATTGTGAGATGAAATGGAAGACCTACAGTTTAACGTAGAATCCGAACCACGGTGGAGGCCTGGCATTCCTCACATTCACAAGTTGTGATTAATACACATCTTGTCAGAGGTGAAGGAAGGGTTTGGCATTCAGATAAATCCGTGCCGGGACCGAGGATTGAACCCCGGACCCTCAGCACAGAAGTCCGACACCTTACCCCTAGACCACCAGGTCACCTCTTTTTAAATTAATAATAAAAAAAAGTATTTTATGGGGTTATTATAAGGTTTGAGATATAACAATTATTGTTGTCTTGGAAAATGTGTGTTATGTGACTTCCCCCCTTTTCCCCTGTACCTTACAAATGTTATCAATATTGCGGATAAGTAATGACAAGTGTTTTCAGCAATGTTACCTCCAGTGTAAAGCGACCTTTACAAACGGAGGACACAGAAAGCATAGTGAGGTATTTCTCATCCACGCCCCCTAAACTATCGTATCACCCACGCGTCAACCCCCTCCACGTGCGCGGTAGATATTCATGTCTTAGGTATTTTGTTCGAGTGCGTGGCCCCCCCTCGTCTCGCTCATCAGAGCAGGTGACGCGCATTTCCTCTTCAAGTCCTCTACTACAACACGTAACGAATGCTCCACATACCCACACACACTCACACACGACATACGCGAACGGACCACACATGAGATAACTGCCCGCAAGGGGCATTAGCACACTTTTTTTTTATTACGGTTGTGATTTTGTTACGGCACTTAGCACGCCGCACCTCGGACCTCCCCTATTGTGGTGAATAGGGGACAAGCTACAATTGAAATGTCTCCAATCAAGAATCGAACGTGAACCTCTCCTGAAGATCCTTGAAGATGTGTGTGGGTGACCTGGCGGTCTAGGGGTAAGGTGTCAAGACTTCTGTGCTGGGGGTCCGGGGTTCAATCCTTGGTCCCTGCACAGATTTATCAGATTGCCAAACCCTTCCTTCACCTCTGACAAGACGTGTATTAATCACAACCTGTGAATGTTTGGAATGCCAGGCTTCCACCGTGGTTCGGATTCCACGTTAAACTGCAGGTCCTCCATTTCATCTCTCATAATCACCCTACCATTACATATTAGAGTAAGTGCGTATAACCCGAACGGGTAGTAAGACACGGTGCTAATAATAATAATAATAATAATAATAATAATAATAATAATAATAATAATAATATATATATGTGTGTGTGTGTGTGTGTGTGTGTGGCCTAGCGCCACCACTTGCTGGATGCGAGCTGTATCAACTTTCAACGAGCTCCTTAGAGTGCGTGACATAATTTGACGTCCACTCCAATCACAAGTATCAAGAAACATGGTTCGACTCGGGAGGGTGCTGACGAATACATTTACCATACATTACACATGGCTAAAGTGAATAGTGTGTTTGATTACCTATGAACAGGTTATATTTGTTGTCCATTCCCATAACTAAGTGGTCGACCATAAATACAGATGTATTTGGTTCAATTCCGGAGATTACGATGAATATATTTACTGTCAGTTCCCATGGCTGAGTGGTCGAACACAAATTTAAAGGAGCCTGGTTCTATTTGATCCGATTGGTAAATATCCAACCGATAAAGCGGTGTATTTCATGATGAGCGTAACGTCTTAATTTAGTTTGTAAGTCACGTCCTAGAAAATCAAGTATTTATAAAGTGCGCGTCCAAACGCCTCAAAAATAATATTAGTCGACATTTATTTTCAGCCAGCTCCACTGGTTCAAAAAATCATAATGTAGTGTCATATTCTTTTCCATACGAAAATTGGTGCTGGTTGTTAAGTTTTTACAGTAGTGATTTTGGGGCTTAGCCACAAATAATCAGTGAGAGTCCTGATACAAATTCTAATTCATAATTTGATTTTTTTTTAAATTTCGTATATCCTTAAGGATTCAAGGGTTTGAGGATTTAAGTGTTTGAGAATGCATGGGTTCAAGGATTCTAGGATTTGAGGGTTTGAGGATTAGAGGGTTAAAGGTTTGAGGGTTCGAGGAATCAAGGATTCAAGGGTTAAAGGCATGAGGGTTCGAGGATTCTAGGATTAAAGGTTTGAAGGATTGAGTTTTTGAGGTTTCAATAGTTCGAGTGTTTAAAGCATAAAGGGTTAGAGGATTGAAGGATTCGAGGATAGCATCTCTAATTATAATTAAAACCAAGAAACTCACCGTCCTGGCGTTGACGTTGGCGTGGTAGACGCCCGCGATGAGCTTCACGACGCTCTCACTGCCGTGCTTGGCCGCCCAGTGCAGCGCCGTCTGTAAGCAACAAGATGACGTCATCAACCCACCGCCATATCGACGTCTTCATTTATCCTTTAATTAATTAGAGGATTTGACACAAGCTGGATTATTTCAACATACGAATTACAAACAAACTTTATCTCTAGAAGGGTCGTCACTATTACGATTTTTTTTTACGGTTTCTCAAGTGCATGGATCAAATACAACACTCAGTCCTCCAATCGTAAATTCATCACTACGAAAGAAGAAACCCTAATTTAACAAAAGATAAATTTTCCAGTCTTGCTGAGAATCGACACCGTAACCCTTTATTAATCAGTAAAGAGACGCGCTACCACCTGTGCTTGATTATCGAATGAAAAAAACTAGAAACTTGTAGACTACAAGATATAAAGGCTTTAGTTGGGCTGTGTATTACATCAGCCTTTATAAGCCGAGTATAAAACAATTTACTGATGATAGAAGAAAAAACATTCATTTCCTCGAGACAAAACATTTTGAAAACTCATTTAGACGCTTTTTATAATAACATTATTACACACGGAACAGTTTAGAAAACCACCAAACTACATCGCGATTGCTGACGAATCTCTGCGGTTTTTCGAAAAGGTTAACGCTAGTGACCTCCGGATATAAAAGAGCTAATCTGATTGGTCCACCTTGATCAAGTTTTTGTACCAACAAAAGAAACACCATATTTTCTGAGCTATCAGAGTACTTAATATCTTAAAGGTATTGTAGTTAAAACTTAAATAATTTCAAAATGTATATAATCACAATAGAGATAGCCCTTTTTAATGTTGTCCCTTTTTTTTTTGTGTGATTTAGTTACAACTATACAAGTCTAGATAATATTCCTTTTGCCAATTGTTTAAAATTTGTATATCGAGTCTAGGTCTTCATAACTGTTTTCAAGATACTTTTTTAAGATTTTTATGTATCTCTAAAACCGTAATATTCGAGGGATTCTAAGATTCATTGATCTTATCTCAACTTACAATAAATAGTTTGTTTGCAAGCGTTAGTGTGTGTCTTCAGCTGTAGCGACGTAAATCATCTTAACCAATCGAACAAAATAAGGGTGAATTTTGTATAATTTAGAGAAATGCTT
This sequence comes from Timema podura, assembly GCA_033556935.1. Classification (NCBI taxonomy): domain Eukaryota; kingdom Metazoa; phylum Arthropoda; class Insecta; order Phasmatodea; family Timematidae; genus Timema; species Timema podura. Next base: position 29,197,559 of record JAVRXN010000005.1, read on the forward strand.
CTTCCAAAATTTCGCCATTTCTGGACCTCTTTTCGGGACCATGCGCTAACCAACTCCCAATAAAATAAAATAAAACTAAATAATTATCTCCTATAATTTAAAGTATTAACGATCGTTACAAATGTTGAAAAAGCCTTAGTAGGCCTAGTAAGTTTTTTTAGCACCGCGTATTACTACCTGTTCAGATTATAAGCCTGTGTATTAATTACACCAATGAGTTGGAGATGAGTAAGGTTGAATTTAGATTAAATGTACACGCATTTGCGTGGAGGGAGAATGGGAAAAATCATTTAGGGAAAACCACCCTCAATGCACCCGACTGTTCAGATTATACGCCTATATACTAATTACGCTAATGAGTTAGGGATAGGGTTGAATTTAGAGCAAATGTACCCGGAATTAAGTGGAAGGATAATGGAAAGCCATTTAAGAAAAACCATCCTCAGTACACCCCGACCAGGATTCAAACCCCAATCTCCCCGTAATCAGCAGTCTAGCCTATGGCAAAAGTGACGCCTTAAGCCATAAGGTCACCGAAGCAAATATGTTGTTATTAATACAACTCATTTGTACGTAACGGAGCCTTCGGGGTAGACACCACAATTTAAGAAACAATGGTTTAAAGAGCGAGAATGTATAGAAACCACTGCGAAAGAAGTTGTACTACGGATTTTTATTGTTCAAGAAAAATTCCTCGACGCCGGATGGTTTTGAACTCACGAACATCGGGTCCAGAGGAGAGTATTTTACCCCAAGATCGCTGAGGTCAACGACAACGCATTATTAGATACTTTACCTATGTATAATTCAAAACAGGCTTTATTGTATTTAAAAAAAATCTATTTAAAAAATGCATTTAACTTTTTAGCGTTATTTTCTTTTCCTTAAATTACTAATGGTTAATGTACAGTAAAAGAAAATACTTTATTTCCTTAAGTATTCCATTGTTTATTTAATAAATGTGTACACAATCCTTTGAAAAATAATTTCACGCATTTGAAACGCAAAAAAAAGTCGTCGTTGAAATCTCTATGTACGCCAGATAAATCTGAGCCTTATAAGACGAGACCACACAATAAGACGACAGGAAAAAACGCTACCATTATTATAATCAACTTTATCCCCCTCAAACAGCAACAATAGAGGACAAACACGGTAATTTAAGGTGACGGGGATAAATCTACCAGCCTTGTAATTTTTATTTTTTTTAGCACGCCGTTCTTGATTTTCAAACCATGACATTTAATAATTACGAGATATCAAGTGTTAAGTTGCGCATCAGATTACGTGCAACTAGAACCGATTTGTCTGCCTAAAGAAAGGACAATAAATTAGTTTGGTTTCGCAATCAATGTTATTTTCTATGCAGAGATTAGAGGGAAACCTGTGATGAATAAAAAAAATAAAAACTTAATGGATTGCGTACACTTCCCTGAACAAGTTAACTAATTATAGCATAATTTTGTCCGGAAAAAGCTTGTAGAAAATACACTTTTTTTTTTGCAGTCAATAGTGATAAAAGAAAATTACGTCATAGTGCCAATTTCATAGTCAGACTTAATACGGTAAGCCTCAAGTGTGGCGCTACACTAAATAACTACAAGATAACCCCTACCTAGACTCGAATGGAATGGGCCAGTTTCATATAAACCAAGCCCATTCCATTCGAGTCTAGGTAGGGGTAGTCTTGTATTCATTTAGTGAAGCATCGCACTTGACGCGTACCCAAACTGACCATGAAACTGGCCCTTAGTGCTGTTTCGGGCTAAACGCGTACATTAATTACGCTAGTGGAATAGGGAGAGTGGGAAAACATTTAGGAAAAATAAACTCATACACCCAACCGGGATTCGAACACCACACCATAGGCAGTACACTTCATTGCGAGAGTGACGCCTTAAACAAAGAGTGTGGAGCTCGTTTGATCATAAAGGCCCCATTGGACATTTTAAATGATAGGGACGCATAAAAAATGTCAATAACGTAATTAAAAAAGAACTCCAGGTTAGTAGTATTGAAATAGGAAAAGAATAAACCCCTTTATTTGTGGAAATAATTATTGTAAGATTGTTGTGCCAAAGCCACTTTCATAATATTGTTTAAAAAATGTGTGTCCGTAAGCCAACATCTGCCTGGTGTTTGGTTCCAATTAATTGAGAAAATAAGCGCCAACACACTGCACAAACTGGGTGAGCAAATTAAACAAGTTTTGGGAAATTATTCTTGTCGAAGACAAATATAAAACACTAACCCTAGATTCCTCAACATTATGCCTAACTACCAAATTTCACATTCTCAAAAGTCGTTTCTACACGTTTATATAAAGAATAGGTTCTCCTTATCCGACCTGCACGAAGAGAAAAATATATCAAAATTTCGTACAAAACTATATCGAAGTAGACCCATTCTTGTATTCACTAATAATTTTTATGACTTTTACTAGGAACTTACGTCTTAGGTGACTTAGGCTGTAGATCCAGTGCTGCCAAACGTTATAACTATAAACTGACATTACGGCGGCAGGTTTGAAAGTACCCGAAAACCAAGAAACACATTTGAAGGAAATAATGGAATTAATTCACAGTTTTGGAACTCAAAATGTACTTTACACAGAGTTTAACCATCAATTTTTATTCAAAATAATTTTGTAATATTTTTATCTTTTTATAATCAAGGTGTCCAGCCAAACCATATTTTTAAATTCCCTGACTTTTCCAGGTTTTCCAGAGCCAATTTACAACTTTTCCAGTCCCTATATTACAAACACTATTTTATTAAGATCACAACTTGATGCAATAAAATTTCTAAACACATCCACACTCTGAAATTGTGACACTCTATGAAGGGTTACAGCCTAAAGTGATGGGCTCTTGGGTAGAGCGATCTAAGTTAGATTTCAATGAGATCATATTGAAACATTAAAATAGTGCTTTGCACAAAGAGAGTTTAAAAAATACAGATGCGAAGTAGAAGAATGGAAAGATGGATGACACAAAAAAATCCCATGTTGACTTTGAGAATTAAAATTAGTATGTTCAAATGTGTTAAAAGAGATTGTGGTATGTATTAAATCGTAGAAAAATGTAATTTTGACTAGTGTAAATAAAATTTTAGTTTTTTTTAGTGACTTTGTGAAAATTCCAGAAATTTAATCAAATTCCCTGACTTTTCCCTGACCAAGCAAATTCCCTGACTTTTCCTTGTTTTCCAGGTTTTCCAGTTCGCTGGACACCCTGATAATAATTTTTGTTTAGATTTCGGGGGGGGGGGAGGGGGCTTTAGCCCCACGAGCCTCACTTCCCCCCCCCCCTAGATAAGTGCCTGACCGCATAAAATGATGGATAGGGCCGCAGGTTTGACCTACCTTATACCGTGCGACCACCAAAGTGTGTAGCACAATTGATTATAATATATATTTTAAGTCAATGGTCGCACTCTTCTTGAAATACGATGGAACTTAATGTAAGGGGTGTGCAATATCTGTATGTGCGTGAGAAAGAGAGAGAGAGGGAAGCGGTCACAAACTCCTCTAAAATAAAATACCAAGAGAGAGAGAGACAGACGCCTGTCCCAACGATGAGACACACACATACATCATGCGCGCCCGCGATATTAGATACCAGGACAACAGAAGAACTTGTCGCCGCTCCAGATGACCACCACCCCTCCCCCTTAAATGTAGACGACAAAAAAAAAAAAAGAGAGGTAGCGTCACGTTTCTTCAGGTCCACAGGGTTGTCTGGAACGTTCAGGTATGACTACCTGTGTTACCCTGCCTCTTTCACCTCTGACGTGAGGCGACAAAGTTTGACACAAGGTCCTCCACGAATAGAATAACACAAAAAAAAAAGATGCCACGCACATTTAACGACGTTGCCTACTTGTATGTTTCGAAGCTATGTTGCGAAGCGGGTTGCATCTTAACTCGACGCACTTTGGCAGTCTAAGAATTTATCACACTTAAACACCAATGTACGAAATTGAAAGAGAGGGAAGAAAACGAGCAGTTCACACTGTGAAGCCTCTAGTTAACCTATTGATAGCACTTCCCCTCTTCCTCTGACGAGTTTACACAGTAACTATACTTTTTGCGCCTTGAAAATATTAACTTGCGTTTTAAAACTAGCTTTTTCTTGTTTACTATTCTACATAAATGCTACCATGAACTTTATGAATCTGCATCCTGGCAAGAAGACTCTCAAAAAAAAATTTCCGTGACCGCATCAAATAGCCTAAGCTGTAAATTTATTAAAAAAAAATACGTTTTCAAAAAAATTATTTCAAGGAAAAAAATAATAATTTTATAACATTGTAAGACTATTTTTTAGAATTATTTAAGAATTTATGGTTATCGTTTCAATGTTACGGTGTATCTTTAAAACTCTCCGAATAAAACGTAAATTCATCATCCTTTCTTGACCTGGCGTGACGTCACAGGCAGGACACGTCCTTAAAACTTAATCCATGTACACCCCGTTTAAACCTGAGAGTTAGAAGTCTTACCTTGACGGATTACACTATGGCCCTATCTAATGAGTTGTACCATAGTTGAATTATGCAAGGTAAGGTTGTGACGATGTAGTTTTCTTACGCGATCGACTAAAAATGGCTGCGGGATCGACATGTTGCCGACCCCTACTTTAAAGAGAAGGTACATAATATATTGTTATATCCGCCCAAGTAAGGTTTGGTAATTTTTTAACTCGTGTTTGTGAATGACTGTGGTTATGGGAAGGTGGGATTGTTTTTGTTTTTCCCTTGGGATTTAAAGAGTTAGGTGTTTACAGAATCCTACTATAGAGGATCACGCCTTCTGTTACAGAAGCCAAGAGGAATAAGACACCCTACGTAAGAGCTCAACCGCAATGAAACCGCCTACGGTTTGTTTACAAGAGACACGGGAAGCAATGAACACGATGTCTCGGAAACCACAGAACAAAATATTTTTGTCCTCAATTTCCAACCAGAGATCAAACTTCTTTTTATATCAGAAGAAAGAGGGAGGAAAATTGGGGGGGGCTTGTATGTGGCTTCGCCTGAGGCGAAAAGAAGTAAGGAAAGGGGGGGCGAGGGGTGGGTGGGAGGAGGATGGATATCGACAGATCTGACAAGAAAAGGAGCTCCATATCTGATGAAGACGTGAAAATACGTTGCTCCCATCAGTATTTATTTGCTACTTACCAAAACATTTCTATTTGATTATCGCGAACAAATCTTTTTTTTTTTATAAATTATAATCTCACGTTTAGCTCCTAGTTAAATAATATTACACATTCAAATTTGTGAATATATTTAAAAAATATAAACAGAGGAAACGATGGATAATGGATTGTTTTATCTGCTATAAAATATCGATCAGATCTGCTTCAACATTTTTTTAATGCGCAATAAAACTCCGTGCGGCGAGACGCACATTTTGACGAAGAGTTTTTTTTTTCTTCAAGGGGTACCTGCCACAAGCCACATCAGAAGGTTAGATTTTTTGTCGAGATGAAATGTTAACTACGTAAATGCGGTAGAGAGGTAAAAAAAAATTAAATCCCTTCTCAAAATGAGTTCATATAGAGATTTGGAAGTAAAGGCGGGCTAAGAATGTGTGTGAGTGGTGGGCAAGGGGAGAGGGGGATTAATTGTGCTATTGTGTTCAATTTAATGCAATGTGCAGCGTTAATACATTTATGTACTTTGTTTATTAGTATTTTTTAGCACCCCGTCTTAATACCCGTTCTGTTTACACGCTTATGTACTAATTACGCTAATGGTTAGGGCTGAAGGTTATATTTTTAGGAAGTGTACCCACATTTGCGTGAAGGTGGAATGGAAAATCCTTTTGGAAATAAATCTCAGTACACCCGACCTATATTTGAACCTCGATCTCCCGTTCATTGGCAGTCTAGTCTACTGCGAGAGTGGCGCCTTAGACCATGCGGTCACAGAAGCGGGTCAACACAATAAATACACAAGCGTTATTTAAATAAGTATCCTACGTTTTTAAATATGCCTCATGCATCTAAATGATGAACGGACTCGCAAAATCTTGTACTGGTCTATTTTTTAACGTAGCCTTTAGTTAAGCATTAAAAAATATATAAAGAATATAATAGAAGAAGAAGAATTAAAATATCAATGGTCGAGTATGCTAAACAGGTCTTTAAATATCCGGCTGTTAAATTGCCAATGGCGACCATAACTCTCTACCTGAAGTATTATTTTTTTAGCTTATTTATTTTAAATAATTCTTAAATTATTGCCCTTTGACGTATACTAGTTAAATGGATTAACATGCTAGGTTTTTTTTTCATTCACTAAAATAAAAAAGTTAATTTTACTTAAAAGAAAAACATTGTGTCAACATTTAGTAATATAAATACATTTTAATATTAGTATTAACTAGCGGTAGTTAGGGAAAAAGACAAGACGTGGGTAATTTGTTGATGAAAAGAACCAGGGTTCGCCTACAGAGAAGTAGGTATTTAATTATTACCAGCCTCGTGTACAAAGGTTTAGATAAAAATAATTTCTCATTTGTCTTTAACATAAATGGTGGCACACTTTCTCTAAATACCTAGATTTCTAATTACTACCCGATAAGTGCAAGCATACGCATAGCTCGGACGTGTGAAGAAAATCGCACAAACTGTGTCTCATATTGTGTATTATGGCTTTGAAGATAATTTTCAAAAATAGGTATTGATCTATCTACCCTTAACTATGTTTTACTCATAAAAACAAACACATATTTTTAATCACAATAATCACACCTTATATATAAATTTCAAACCAAATTGTTAAAATATATTTAACAACATTTAAATTTTCAAAAATAAATTACTTGTAAACTATCCGCAAATTAGTTGTTATTTGTAAATATAAACACTTATTTTTATTTATCATGCAAGACTATTCCCAGATTCCCATTTTAGTCAATTTAAAAAAAATCAAATTTTCTATATATTGTCGCTAGTAAAATCACCTTAAAATTAATTTACTTTAGATAAATAAAGATACATTATTCTTGATAATGTAAAATATTCCCCAGATATCAATAATGAACCAAATCACTTAGGGCAATTTTTTTAAAATATTCAAATAAAAAAAACGTCATCAGTAAACTACCAAAACAGAATTCCCCCCCTCCCCCCCAAGTATACAGAATAATTTGTCATGTTCATGTCAAACACTACACATATATACATTTTAAGCAAAATCATTATAGCAATTTCCAAAATAATTTGAATTTTCAAAAATCACTCATCAGCGAACTACCCTTTATCGAATTTAATCAAGTAAACAGTGTAACTTGTTATGTCAAACACTACCAAGATACTCTTTTGGAATAAAATCGTTAGGGCCATTTAAAATATATATAGGCCTATATAGTCTATATTTTCAGTTTTTGAAATATACAGTCCTAATCAGTAAACTATAAGTAAATGAGTTTTTATCCCAAAAACAAATATAATTTGTTAATTGTAAAGTCAAACATTCCCAAGCTATCTAACCCATTTGGAACCAAATAGTTGAGTCCAATCTTTATAAAAAATTTCAAGTTTTTCTAAAATCAGTCACCAGCAAACTACCCATAAATGAGGACTTACCCCCCAAAAGTTTTATATATATATAATATAGAAATTGTGTGGTATTACAAATAACAATATATTTATATATATTATATATATATAAATATATTATATAATATATTTATATATATTATATATATATAAATATATTATATAATATATTTATATATATATATTATATATATAAATATATTATATATATATATATAAATATATTGTTATTTGTAATACCACACAATTTCTATATATAGCCTACAGTTTGAACAATACCGATAGATATATTTTCGAAATGTTTAAAATTTTCAAAAATGTCCCATCAGTAAACTACCCTTCAACGAAATTTTGCCCAAAAACCAATTATTCAATGTTATTTGTTATGTCAATAAAATCCTAGCTATGCATTTTAAACAAAATGGTTAGAGTCATTTTCGAAATATTTGGAAGTCAACAAAATTACTCATCAGTAAACTGCCCTTAATTTTTGAAGGGCTATGGTAACAAACAAAAAAAACTTTTGTAGTACGGCCCTATAAATTCTAAATATTAAGTTTGAACAAAATCCATCAAACTGTATTGATCCATGGCCAAAGAAAGACGTGGGATGGGGACAAACAGAATTGAAACATCCACTTTTTTAGGTTTGTTTTCACATAAAACGTAAAAGATTCGTCATAATTTAGTGAACGATTTTTTTCACGATCACAATACTTTCTCTTGATATGTTAAAGTAAAACTTAGGCAGATTCAAATACAATGATTTTTAGGTTTTACATTAGTTTAGTTTTATTTGTAATACAATGAATAGATATTTATTAATTAGAGATTTTGTTCCTAATTTTAATTGTAACTATCTTTTTATATACTCTTAAAATGTATACTGATTTCCCTTTTGAAACTATTATACACCAAAACAAGAATTTTGATTTTGTGGTTTTCAGAATAGTAATCAGGCCTAAGATTCAAATCTACTATCATCAAGCAAATCTATACCTATTAAATATATGTTTAAACCGTTTAAATTTAAACCAAGTAAAATTGGTTCATACTTCACTAGCAATAATTTCGAAAGAGTTGCGACAGTGGCACTAAAGCGGCAGTAAGTATACAATATTTTTGTTCGCCTTGATACCACCGTAGAAAATTGAAAGATCGTGCTTCGACTTTTAAAACACATTTATCAATGACGAAACTAAGGATCGAATGGAAATTACAACCTACAAAATTGTACCTCTCCAAATATACAACTTGTATATTAATAGCTAATAAGGTTGAGCTGTAAAAAAAGCAACATCCGTCGTCAAAGGACTCCAAGGTTCAAATCTCGCCCGGAGCCTTGTTGTTATTCAGCTGTCCAATTAGTGTCGACCAGTATGTTTAGACCGTCGTCTTCAGTCCAAAAGACCACCAGATACAAATTACAGAACACGGTAAATGAAACAAAAATGCAAATGATCCTTGTTCCTAAAGTCCCCCCCCCTATCCCCTAACAGCCACCCTCTCATTCCAACAAACAGAAATGACTGCGCGTACAAAACAAGAAGCTGATTAAAAACACAAGCACAAAACGGTAATTTTTTTTTTTTGGTTAACCTGGGTAGCTAACTATATCTACCTCGACAACGAAGTAGAGATTACAATAATTTATGTAGGAGGGAAATAGATAATCAGTAGAACGTCGTCAGTCTCAGTAGCAGAGATATGTACCTAGAGTTTGGTAAAAAGCCCGTTCGGGAAGGTCTTATTTCGTGCAAGAATCTTACTGTATAGTATATTTTGGTAGAATAGAAGACCTTCCAGAATGAACTTCCTACTACCGTTTTGAAAGGTCTTTTATCCTACCGAAATACTACTAAATTGAAGGCTTATGGTATAAAATAAGGCCTTATAGAACGGGATTCCCACCAAAATCAAGGTAGGCCTATCGGTGACAATGTGTATGCCTGCAAGGGCCAGAAGGAAAAGAGAAGAAGGGAGGACATAAATAGAGAGACAGAGAGAGAGAAAGGGAGGAGTGATTCTACTAATGTTCCGGTATTCGTGGCAGGTCGGGCCCCTCCATGTCAAACGTTGTTTTTGCGGCCGCGTTTGTTCCAATTTGCATAAGGAAAGGCTGTGATCTTAAGAGAGGATGTGAGGTGGGAGGGCCGGGGAGGGTAAGCGTCGACAAGGCTTCGGGGCCAAAGTTAACGAGATCTTGCGTCGGTTGGAGGGTAGTGAAGGGGGACAGACGCTGTGCTTGCGACATCTGCATGACATGCATCTCATTAGGAACCACGCGCCCGTCGCTATCCTATCTCCCCACACCCCAACCTTCATCTGCCTCGGAGGGTCTTCCGACTTGTGCCGTGCTCCGGAGAAGAGGTAGTGGGGTTGGGGGGAAGGGGGAGCGAAAGGAGGGAGAAAGATCATCGTGGGGTAGTGATGAAAATGACGATGATCCAAAGTCAAAGGTGAGGAAAAAATGCACACAAACGGGTAAGAGATAAGAAATAAATAAGTTATATCCATAAAAAGTTTTTCAATAGTTTGTAAACGTAGTTTTTTTTATTACCGCGTCTTACTACTCTTTCGGGTTGTACACCTATTAACTAATTACGCTAATGGTTAGGAATTAGGAAGGTTGAATTTAGAGAAGATGTACCCGAATTTGAGTGCAAGTGGAAAACCATTTGGGAAAAACCACACTCAATACATCCTACCGGGATTCTGGGCCCGATCTCACCGTATCAGCAGTCCCAGTTTATTGCGAGAGTGACGCCTAATAACATGCGGCCACCGAAACTGGTGTTTTGTTTGCTGACGCAGATATATTAAAACCAAAACGTAGCTTGGCCTAAAAGAGGAACGATCAAGAGTTGTAGAACATCTTCTATCCGTTCACAATGGCTTACTTTGTTTTAAAAGGTGTTGAAAACAGTTTCGTAGCTTTTAATTTAATTTAATTTAATTTAGCACCGCGTCTTACTACCCGTTCGGGTTATACGCTTAAGTACTAATTACGCTAATGGATTAGGAATTGGGAAGGTTGAATTTAGAGGAAGTGAACCCGCATTTGCGTGGAGGGAGAGTGAAAAACCATTTAGGAAAAACCACCCCCAGTTCACCCGACCGAGATTCGAACCTCGATCTCCCCGTCCTCGGCAGTCGGGCTCAACACGACTAGCGCGTTAGCCAACTACGCCACCGAGGCGGGTAGTTTCGTAGCTATTCGCCTCACAGTAATGTTTTGTCACTTTAACGAGCAATGTCAGTTTATAAGAGCAAATGGTCAAAAGGAAAACATATTCGATTTAAGAATGGATAAGAACATGTTTTATTAAGACAAAGCGACCAAGTTTCTTGTTATTAACTATATATGTCCCTATTATGACAGAATAAAGATTTGTGCACAGTGGTTATCTGTGAAGACATTCTAAAGTGGTAAAAAACGGCCTTTTAAATGCAGTTTTTATCCAAATATAATTTGATATTTCAATGATACTTAGTATTAGGAAACTCTATTAACTCTATTTCCACTAATGTTTATCAAAGATGATCCATGTGCAATAGTGTTCGTGTAAATCTACGATTTCTAACAGACTGTATCACAGAGTTGATAGGCACGCACGTTCTTAACTTTTATAAAAGGATAAAAATTACAGCAAGATGACTGAAAGTAGCTCAGTGTACGCTCATACACAAATCTATAACTCATTAAAATGCTGTTTATTTTCACCCGCCTCTTAGTACCCTTTTGGGTTATACGCATACATATTACGTTGTTGGAATAGCGATAAGGGAGGGAGAGTTTGAGAAGAAATGCACACGGATTTGATTATATAGAAAGCGGGAAATAATTTCTAGGAAAAACCACCTTCAGCCAGCCCGACCGGGATTTCAACCCCGGGCAATTCGGTCTAAAACGAGAGTGGCGCGTTTATACCACGCGACCAACGAAGTGGATAACGGTTTATTTTTATTTTTAAGCACCGCGTCTTAATACCTGTTCAGGTTACTATACGCATATGTACTGATTACGCTTATGAGTTAGGGATGAGGAAGGTTGAATTTAGAGGAAAGAGAGTGGAAAACCATTTAGGGAAAAGCACCCTCAGTACACCCGATCAGGATTCAAACCCCGATATCACAGGCATTGGCAGTCAAGTATATTGAGATTGTGACGGTTTAGGCCATGCGGCTAACAAAGCAGGTGATAACCGCTTCATGTTCGAGGTGAACGCACCCGACTCTTTTTGGGAGCAGACGAGAGCGGCGCGAGGCGGTGGCCACCAAAACAAGGCGACGGACAAGCAATTAAAAGGCAAGCAATCATCCCTTTAGGCAGAGCTATAAAACTGAACTAAACAATACCCGTTTATCGGGCGTGCGAGTGATGTAAATCCCCGGCGCACGTGACAAACACTCTCAAGATGGATCGAAACAGAAAATATCGAGGCGTATAAAAAAATAATCAAATCAAAAATTATAAATAAATCAACCCACGTATGGACTATTATTTAATGAATCGGGCGTTGGGCACGAGCCTTGTTTTTACGATCGGGAAAAAAACAGACAAAAAAACAATCGAGTAGAAAGACCTTAGCGCATGCGTCGCCGTCAAAACAGTAGACTTGTGAACAGACAAAACAAAAAGAACGGAAAGAAGGTAGGGTGGAAGGGGGAGTAGGGGCCCTTTTGTTTAAACTCAAGACACGAGCTATTTTATTTTTTATTTTTACTAAGAGTCTGCCGTGCCGATAAAGGAACTTCCGACTGTATAGACTGCACAAAAGATGTAAACCCCATGACGTCATGCTTGGTGGTGTGATGAGCATGAAGACTATCTAGAGGTCCAGGGATGGCGTTAAGAGAAAGAGAGGGAGAGACTAACTAAAAAGAAGGGAGGCCTTTCGCATGTCCTCCTGGAAGTGGGAGGAGGCAATAAAGCCATGACCGGCCGAGGGGGGGGGGGTCGGGAGGGGACCAAGATGACCAAGGGGTCGTCCATAAACCACGTAACAATTTGAGGGGGGAGCTCTATTGTCTACATGCTTTTACATGGGGGGAGGGTGGGGTACATCAAAGTGTTACGTAACACAGATCTTATACTCAAATCCTAATGTTATAAATAATAATACTCTCTGAAATTATTTATAATCAGGATTTAAAATGGATTTTAAGAAGTACTAAATCTGAATACCTCCTTTAGTATCATAAAACTTCCCTATGAAATAATGACATCCACTCTTGGTGAGATAAGTTACGTAACACAGGTTGGGGAGGCGCGGGGGGCTAGGCTAAATGTCTATATGGTGTTACATGGGGGGAGGGGGGGCTAAAAAGGTAAGAAAAAAGCGTTACGTGGTTTATGGACGACCCCCAAGCTGCAGCACGTGGATAAGTGGGGACAGAATAGGTAGCGAACGCGTGGCACGGACGCCGAACGTTGACAATATTGTGACAGCGAGAGAAGCGAGGCCATTAGAGACGCACGATGTCCCTGCTGCGTTTCTTGTGTCGCGCGCGTGTGATTTGCATGAAGAGAGGAGGCGACTCGAGATCACAAAGGAACTATCTAGAAAGAAAGAAAAAGTTTAAAATACGCTCTCCGTTTCTCACTACAATTCAAATTTAATAGAAAGGGCCTTTAAGAAAATACTAATATAATTTTTGAAACCCACATTGATGACATTTTATTAAATTAGTGTTATTTTATAATTTTTTGTTATTATCTATCAAAAGTGACAGCTGCAGATCAGATGACTTGACGTATGAATACGTGACAGTAGATCTAAGCCTAAATAGTAACTTATCTTGCGATCGGATAAGGCCGTTCCTATGAAAATTGTCGTCAGGATTAGGTGGGTAGGATTTAAAAGAAATGCACACACGTTTTCACGATTAAATCCCGCCTAACAATACTACACATTCAACGTCAGTATCAGGAATACTGGAATGTAGGTAAAGGACGAACACATTTACGTATAATAAATGTTTTAAGAACCATCCCCTCCACCCAGATCGACCCAGTCAGAGTCACTAAAAATTAATTTTCAATTTTATTTTCGGACAACTTGGATATAAGTATAGAGGATCGAAATTTAGTTGGTTCCCCCCTCCCCACCCACCAAGTCTTATTCAAGCTATACGAACAATATGTTAATAAGTTAGAGATGAAAAAAGTTTAATTCAGAGAAAGTGTATCTATTTTTGCGTGGGAAAGTGGAAAAAACCATCTAAAGTACACCCAACCGGGATTCGAACCCCAATCTCCCTGTGATTGGCAGTCTAGTATAACGCGAGAGTGACGCCTTAGACCATGCGGCCACCGAAGCTTGCAGCTAAAATATCCATGATATACAAATATTTCAGTATTTTTTTAATCAGCATTTTGCGAGATTCCTCGTGTATTCTCTTTGTTCCCCCTGTTTATCAAGTGCGCAGTAACCCTGCTAGGGTCCCTCTAGACCGGCAAGTAACCTCTAACCACTCCACCACGTACACAAGCTATAAGTAATTCAAAATATAAGCAAGCACCTTCCTCTGGTTTTGAAGCCGCGAGGGTTGTCCAAAAATAGCCGCAAGCTACGACGGCCAGTAGAGTGACCAGATACAGCACGAGGAGAGGAGGGGTGTCAAGAAAGGGTGGCGGCGACATCGGACGTGCATTTACCGGGCTAATTACCGCGAAACTACTTTGGGGGAACAGAGGAGGGCGCGGAGGACAGGAGTCGGGACACTTGGTGTGGCTGGTCACCTCCGTCAATCAGGAGACAATATACTTGATATATCAAGATTACCCTCCATGGCACTGATCTTCATGGATACACACAAACACCTTTGACCATAAGACCACCGAAGCAGGTCTGAAAGTTTTTAATATTGGCTGAAAGCCTATTTCACAACGGCTATCTCATTTGTTGGTTCTTTATTAGTAGAGAACGCTAAGGCACCACCAGTCTTGGGCTTTCAAAAAACGTAATTAGGGGGAGAAAGGGTTGTTACTTCCAAGGGAATATTTATCAGACACATTACGGATCTTATTTGGCCACGAGTAGTCCTTACGAGTTAAGGTCGTCACCTACCTGAGAAGTAGCGACAAAAGATATAAGAGTGAAACAAAAACAATAATTTCTTAAATAATTCTAAAAAAATAGTCTTACATTTTCACAAAATATTTTTTTAAATCTTAAATTAGCATTTTTTTTCAAATCTTCTACAATTTAGGCTAATTGGTTTATTCCCAAAGAGTGACTCTAGGAATCTTCCTGACAGAATGAAGATTAAAAAATTCCGTGGAAGCATCTGTATATTTAGAAAAGATTTTTTTTTAATAGCAAGTCAATGCTGTTCAGGAGCAAATAGTATAGTGAAAGAGTATACTCGTCATCGGAATAGGGTAAATGTTATCAGCAGATATATATACAAGGACTCGTAGGCTGAACAGCCCATTTTCTTATTTCTCTCTCTATTTCGTACTTTGGCGTTAAAGTGTGGTAGTTCTTAAGAGTGCTTAGGTGCGTAAATTTTAAGAAGCAGCCCGCTTAGAAAGATCGCTTCGAATTCACCAAAGCAGACGTCGTTAAGAACCTTGAAAACCCAAATAATCTATCTCTCTCTCCTGTGCAAGGATCAGGGCCCACCCTTAAGAAGGGATGTGCAATCGGTGCGGCAGGACAGGACCCCAGGGCTTACTCAGGAGACAGAGAGGAACAAACAAGTTAGGGTGGTAAAATTCTCGCTTGCACGCTCGCATAGTAGACTCCTTGCAAAGGTGATCTAGCAAATATTGTCAGAGTGTAAAAAACAACTAAAAACATAACCATGTGGTTTGATTAATAAACGAGTGAAGCTAGTTCTCCAATTTAACTCCACCGATTTGCATCTGTCTCCTACCTGTTTGTGGTGGATATGTCTCACGATAACTGTTGAACACATTTACCAATTTAATTCAAACTCGGCACTGTTGTTCTTTGTTCGTATCAAGTTCGTTGGGAAGAAAATTGAACAAAGGGTTCGGGAGAAATTAACCCTTATAATTATGTATAAAAAAACACGGTTTTTAGCATTTATTATTCATTACATGTACACCCTATTTATCTTTTAAGCATTTCTTGATACCTCATAAGGCTGAAAATTGGTATAAAGGTGCAAACTACTGTAATAAATATAAACAAAATATTAAAGTTTTTAATTTTTTTTAGGGATGGAGGGGATAGGCAAATAGCTTTAGAGTAGGATTCTGGTAAAAGAACCGTATTTAACAGTAATAAAAGTTACTAAAATAATTTTAATAAATGTACAAATCCTTAGCTCAGATGGTAGCGTGTCCGTCTATTGAGTTAAGGGCCTCGGGTTTAGTTCCCGGAATGGCAATTTTTTTTAATCATTGGTGAAATGTGACTTAATACTTTCACAATGATTAATTGATGTTGTGTCTTTTCTAGATTTGAGTTAGTTTATAAGTCGTGTGCTGATATATTCATTCGGTTCAAAAAGTGCACGTTAAATACCTTAAATAAATGAATTTTTTTTTAATATGTTCACACGTAAGTCATGTGATCTGAAAACTGTTACTCATGGTAGATATGATTAATTTCTTTAAATTAATAGTCATCATGTCGACCGCAAAAAATACGTTTTGTAATTTCTACTTTTTTTTCCCCTAGGAAAATTAAACTATAGGGGGCCCCACAAACGAAGTTTCTCAGGGCATAATATCTGCTAAGGGTAGCTCTGGAAGGACACATACCTGAGGTTCACAGGAACAGACAGTACGTATATGACACCGCACTTTCCCGCCTAATTTGCTCTCAGAACGGCAAAGAGAGAGTGAGACGTGGGTGGGGGGGTGAGGAGTGCGAGAGAGAAGGTGACGGACTAATGTAACGTAATGTAGCGATGTGCATCGCAGTGGCGGTAGATTCGGGTTGGGTGGGGGGTGGGTCGGTAGGGTTTAATGTATGTTAATGGGTGGGGACATGTAAGATGGGAGTGAGGAATGGGACCCACACATATACACCGAGGCTTGAGGTCCCAGGGAGACGACACACCAGTCGTTTACAACAGGTCCCCGACATGGAAACTGGATTTGCCCCGCTACAACAAGTGCCTTCATTACCCTTACCTTGCCCGACCGAGAACAGGGGGGGCGGCTGTAGCGCGTTACTGGTTTACAGACGGGTGTGTCATCATGTGGGTCGAGTACCAACCATGGACCCGAGGTTGAGAACACCAGTTGGCTGAATCACAAGGCTAATATTGGTGCCCAACACCCTTTAAGACAGTACAATCCAATTTATCTTCTTCTATATTATATATATATATAATATATATAAAACACCGCAGATTACTACCCGTTTGGGACATACACATATGTACTAATTCCGCTAATGTGTTAAGGACGAGGAAGGTTGAATTTAGAGGAATTTACCCGTATATGCGTGGAAAAACCACTCTCGGTACACTCGACCGGGATCTGAACCCCGATCTCCCCGTCATCAGCAGGCCAGTCTGTTGCGAGAGTGATGGATTAGAGACCATGCGGCCAATGAAGCGGGCTACTAATAGATAACTCTGCAGCCAAAATTGATGACATTTTAATAAAGTATTAGTGTTATTTTATAGGTATTGATATTTATATATCAAAAGTGACAGCACCAAATCCCATGATTTGACGTATGAATACGTGGCTCATAAATACCACGATCTAAAAAAAAGAAGCTGCTAATAAAACATACCGAAGGATTCAATTTGGACAAACTAACAGATATGTAGAAATACAGAACATCCAATAATAATAATAATAATAATAATAATAATAATAATAGTAATAATAATAATAAAAGCATGTTTGACACCTTATCCCAGTTGGTAGTGTGTCTGACCGCTAAGATAAGGGTCCTGTGTTCAATCCCTGAAAGTGTCCCAAAAATCATTGGTGAAATGCAGGTTTTCCCTTCTACAGTTATGAATAGACGGCTGGGAGGGGGTTGGTGACGGGGTTTGGGGGGGGGGGGGGCTGAATGCTGTGTCTGTTCTAAATTAAAGTGAGTTTACGAGTCGTTTTCTGATACATTCAGTCGGTCAAAAAGTGTAGGTAAAATATCAAAAATATAATAAATCAGAGTATTGCAAAAAAAATTGAATCACACACACACAGACACACATTAAATATTTGCATTGACACGTCAAGTAGATTTCAAACACTTCAAAAACACTATTTTCCATTAGTCGAAAACTTTGGTCACTGTTTTCTTTTTAGCTTGTGCCTTGTTTTAAATGGCACGCGGCCATCAAAACTACCCTCGGATTGGATTATAAGGTTCTTTGCTGATGGCCACGTGAGACCAGTCAAAGAGAAACAAGGGGAAGAGAGAAACAAGGGGAAGAGAGAAAGAAAGGAAAGGCACGTGATTTTGTTTGGGCGCGCAAATGGATCGCTCTCCAGTGGAATGAATGAAATAATAAACGTGACGTGCAGAGTGTGTGTGTGTGTGTGTGTGTGTTTGTGTAAAAGGGTTGTTGGTAAGGTATTGGGAAAAGGGGGGGGGGGGGGGTGAGTGGAGGTTCGGTGACGACCTAAACTAAACTTCAAATCAGTACAGCCAATCCAAATAATATTTAAAAAAATCAAAATCATGCCTGGGTTATTAAAAGGGAAAAAAATCTTCAAATTGTTAGAAGTAATTAATTAGGACAGTGATACTTACTTCCCCCCCTCCCCTCCTACGAGTACTACGCATCTTACTTATCGTTCAGTTCATCCGTAGCAAACATTTTTAACTAATTTTGGAACAGAAGGAGAGAAGGATGAATTTTAAGGTGGGAGTGTATGGGACACGAGAAAAGGTAAGTGTTTTTGCAGTTTTTAAATCAACACTTTTTTTGGTCAAAATAAATAAAAACTTGCTTAGGTAGAAAAATAGAGTTTAGTTTATTTATTATGGTGGTATCAACAGTTCTTGAATATCTGTTAAGGATATTCTGGAATTTAATTTAAAAAGTGTCTCATCTAATGACGCAATGCTGCAAACTTTTGAGAATGATGCCGTGTCAAAGAAATAATAGGGGTACATCAAACTGACATTCTAGAACTCTCCCAACTATACCAAATTACAAAATATCCCATCACAAACATTTTGTGTTTCCTCGAAGTTTATTAAAAAGAATAATAAGGTCGCAATTAAGGTTGTCATGCGCAATTTACTTAACCTAGGACTACAAGCTGTAAAATTCAGGAAATTTTCGAAAAAAAAAAAAAAAAGCGGAGAGTATATTTAACAAAAACAAGAGAAGAAATATTTTGGGTTATATAGCCCCTACATATTTACTATGTTAATAAAATCAATCACATTTCTTAACAAATACTCGTAAACGCAAATTTTAATTATGTGTTTATGTATTTGTTCTTAATCTAGTACTTTTCCACACGGTCAATTTTTTTTTTCAGGATGTACTTATCGTTTAGAATAAATTCGTAAAATTGTGAACCACTATAATTACTGAAGTGATATTTGATCAAAACCATGTGTGTTATTCTTTAATTTCTAAACTTGAGTGTGTAGAATATTAACCCCGAACACTGATGAAAAACCCGCCCGGACGACCGAAAAAAGAGAACATGTCCGGGGGGAAACACGGACAGATAATTCCATTCGCATTGCATGATACACCCAATATCATTGCTGAGATAAGTACAGGTCTTATTGCATGATACACCCAATATCATTGCTGGGAGAAGTACAGGTCTTATTGTCTGATACACCCAATATCATCGCTAAGGGATGTACAGGTCTTATTGCATGATACACCCAATATCATCGCTGAGGGCAGTACAGGTATTATTGTATGATACACCCAATATCATCGCTGAGAGAAGTACAGGTATTATTGCATGATACACCCAATATCATCGCTGAGGGCAGTACAGGTATTATTGTATGATACACCCAATATCATCGCTGAGAGAAGTACAGGTATTATTGCATGATACACTCAATATCATTGCTGAGGAAAGTACAGGTCCCTCTCAGCTATGTCTGAAGGTGGTGTGGTGGGGTAATAAGGAGCTACCTGGCAACCTCGACTATCCAGCGTTGCGTGACTTGTCTTATATATGAGGAGAGATTGACCACACAAAAAACGAGAGAATGACAACGCTGTTTTATCAAGTGACCATCCAATTCCACAGCAATGATATCCAGTGTAATTCATTTGGCCGCACAAAACCATGGACAGGACCGCGAGTGTAACGCCTGAACTAGACGAACGACACTTCTAACAGCACGCGGTCGTATCCATCCCGGAGTCCTTGGTTCGGATACTGACCGGGTTAGTATACGGCCTGATCGCTCTTGATTCACGTGCGCCAGTTATATCCCAGCGCTATATTTAAATATAATGTGTTCGGGCGACAGGTAGTTTTACGTTCCCTAACAACGATTAGACTGGGTTTGAATTGGATTAAAGATAACTTGAATTAAAGATAAAAAATTAATATCTAGGTATAATTTATTCCAAACTTTGGTTCTAGTTACTAAATAATGAAAGCTGAGTTGGAATGAGTGCGCGAGTGTATAAGACACGTTCAATCTGTACGATGGTATTATCGGGAGCTTCTAACACACGTTCAATCTGTGTGATGGTGTTATCGGGAGCTTCTAACACACGTTCAATCTGTGTGATGGTGTTATCGCGAGATTCTAACACACGTTCAATCTGTGTGATGGTGTTATCGCGAGATTCTAACACACGTTCAATCTGTGTGATGGTGTTATCGCAAGCTAGCACACGTTCTATCTGTGTGATGGTGTTATCGCGAGCTTCTAACACACGTTCAATCTGTGTGATGGTGTCGCGAGCTAGCACACGTTCAATCTGTGCGATGGTGTTATCGCGAGCTTCTAACACACGTTCAATCTGTGTGATGGTGTTATCGCGAGCTTCTAACACACGTTCGATTTGTGTGATGGTGTTATCGCGAGCTTCTAACACACGTTCAATATTTATGATGGTGTTATCGCGAGCTTCTAACACACGTTCGATTTGTGCGATGGTGTTATCGCGAGCTTCTAACACACGTTCAATATTTATGATAGTGTTATCGAGAGTGTTTTTCCAATGGCTGCCGCGAGTGCTTCATGCACCCCTCACCGTGTCCCCTTGGACGATTTCTCCTCTAATAAAGAAATCGGCCAAGGTCGCTTTCACTGTCAGTTAAAATATTGCAACTCGGGTTCGGGGAGATCTTTTACAATCCGTCCTGTTCTTTACTGATAGTTTTTAAGGATAGTAAATACTAAAAATCACAGTATGTTTTGTACCCTTATTTTAGAAGGTGGAACCAAGGGACGCTTCAGTACGTCCTTCCCTAAAACTCATAAATTCTGTTTAAGTTAACATGAAACATATGTTATGTTTCACATTGACGTCTTTGTCTCGGTGGCCGACAGTTGCGGGTCATTTGTAACAGATGATTGAATATAATGAAAAATGTAAAACAAATTCCCAGCGATGTAATCATTATTGTTCGGCTACCAACACGTCACTCATGGCAATGTCTTCCATCTTCAGACGACTGACTAGCTGGGGTGTCTTGTTTTCAGACACGTGCGGTAATTAGTTGTTTATGGACAGTTTAGATTGGTGTATTCTAATTAAATGGCTTTCGTTACTTCATGACTGTCCCGTTAGATGACGCTGATGTCTGATACGACCAGGATAGTTCCTGCTTTCCAACTTAATTTGAATACAGCTGTGTCCACCTCTAGTGTTAGATTATAAATACCCACCCGTACCCGATACATGATCATTATTTTCAAAATAATAACTTTTGAATATTTACATAAGTAGGGGATATAATACTGGTGACAGTAAATTTATAATTAATCTAATATGTTTAGTACAATATCACGCCATTTTTGTCTAATTAGATAACATATTTGGATAAGAGTATTATTTAGCTAATTAGCTAGTTTAAAAAAAAAAAGAGGCCAGAATAAAGATTCACGAACAAACAATATTTTCTTATGACTTATTAAATGGGTGTCTTGTTTTTTTAAAGTTGTATTATTATACCTAACTTGCATTTAGGTATATTCGTTCTTTGCATAAACTGCTTTAGTAAAGTTTTCATAGGAAGAGCTAGAAAGGTTACTAGTCTTGGTTCCACTTAAACGTATTCAAACGTTAAGTAATGTTAAATGCTACTGTCACTTCTGATGGATATTATAAATACATATAAAATAACAATAATAAAATATTTAGAATTTTATTGACAGCAAATAAGTGTTTGTATTTTCTAAAAGGCACTTTCTAAAAAAAGACTGGATTACAACTACTAAATTAAGTCGGGGGTCCAATCCCCTATTTTACACTCTAATTAGGGGTATATTTATTCTAAACTACCCTCCACTTAGATTAAGCCATTTAAAACCCATGTCTTAGTTGATCTTACTATTTTTCGTGTGTTGAAAAGGGGGGAGTGGTTGTAAAAGTATAAATAAAATTTTTTGGGCTGATCTTCATGAGGTTCCAAAATCACTTCCATTTTCCACGCGCCAAATTCTAATAAGGTTAATTTTGTAACTCACGTGAAGAAAATAAGTGGTACGGTGCACCGCATAGACTTTCTCGCTTCGTTACCTAATTATGGATATATTTATTTAAAACAAATAAGATGTGTGAAACGAGATAATATACAGTGTTGCAGAAACATAAGAATTTCTTATAAATGAAATAATATACACCGTCACAGAGATATAATGAGAACAGAGGAACATCTAGGTTCACCAAAGATCATAAGAGATTCATAGCAATCAACTCACATCCCAGACCTCCATTTAAAAAATATATTTGATAATAGCTCGGAAAGTATTGATTGTATAAAATATATTTCAAAGAGTTAATTTTTATTTTTAATAGTTCTACAACTTTTCAATGATAAACTATTTAATTTCTCAAAGAGTTGCAGAGATTTGATCAAAAATTGAAGATATTCCCTTAGTTATTTTCCCCGAAAAAATGAGATTCACCTTTTGTTTTTAATGTTTTTCAGTGTATAGATAAGAGTTTTAATCAAAATCATTACAACAAATTTCTAGAAAATTGATTTTTTCCCCCCCTCTTTCAGACACTAACCTTAATTCCAAAAACTCCTCCGGAGAAACCTTATTAAATCCCTAGATACCAAGATTTAGCCCTATCAGTAAAATAGTATCGGCTCTAGGTCGAGATAAAAACAGAGAGACGGCATCGCAAAAAAAAACTTTTTCGGGTTAAGGAGTTTCATTAAACGTCGACATCCATCAAAATGTCGAATTAGATTTTTTTTTTTCCCCGACTATCAACATCTTTTCGATGGGCCGCTCGTAAGAAAATTAATACATATCCACATACATAAACATAAAATAATTAACAGCTCACATCGATGGTTGCGTGGGTTACTAAGGTCTTGTCTGGATTGCCGGTGATAGGAAAGATCGAGGTTCGAATCCAGTCGGGTACTAAAACACCATGTAGAAAAAAATCTTTCTTTTGCAAGCCTTTTAAACCTGGTAATGTGAAAAATAAACCAAGTTTTTCTATGATTTGTTCATATATCATGTTATACTTTTACATATTTAAATTTGTTACTTTTATTCCAAAATAAACCTACATTTGTATTAAATTTAATAACTTTTCCAATATGTGTAATTCTATACTAAACTTGAAATGTCAACAAACACAATTTAAATAATTATGTAAATAAAAATGTGAATTATTAAAGCAATCATAACGAATAGCACAACTCATGTACACAAGATCGTAAATACTTTCCGATAAGAAGGACTGAAGCCGCAGAAAAATGCTAAATAATAACGTTAAAAAAAGGGGGGGAGCGCCACAGGTGGAATGGATGGATGGTGATTAATTTGGAGGAGTTGAGAAAGACAGGAAGTCTCCGAGAGACTCACTTAGCATAAATTTAACACAGGTGGAGGGGGTTCTTACATGACGTGCACGTCAACTCTACACGTGGACACACGGGAGAACGTGGAATGACGTCTTCACCTGCATTATCGGCGACTAGACTACATTAGGGACTACATGCTACAGAGGTCAGCGCGAAACAAGCGGAACCAGGTACAAACACTCTCAAAACGAAGTGAATACAAGCGTGGGCCGTATTAAGGGTGTTTTATTTTAAGTTTCAACAACCCCAACCGCTCCCCCCATTTAACACCTCGAAACAAAGAGATTTTTTTCTAAACCGCGTCTTAATCCCCGTTCGGGTTGTACGCATTAAGTTAATGGGGTAAGAATAAGGAAGGTATAATTTAGAGGATATGTAACCACGTTAGTGTAGAATGAAAGTGGAACCGTCTAGGGGAAAAAAAAATCCTCAGTATAGCCTACCCTGGATTCAAACCCCAATCTCCACGTCCTTGGCAATCCAATTCAACACGAGTGTGACGCGTTATAACCACGCAACCACCGATGCAGGTTAATATTAGTGATTTATTTTTGTGTTCCTCGTTTAGGTGGGAATGTAGGAGACGCGAGAAAAGGAAGTGTTTTTGCAGTTTTTATAGCAAAACAATTTTTTGGACAAAATATGGTTTTAGTACAAACATAGATTTTAATTTTCTTCACACGGTGAACCCAACAGTTGTTGAATATCTGTCAAGGGTGCTCTGGAACTTAACGACAATATTTTATCTTCATTTAACCCGCCTCGATGGCGTAGTTGGCTAACGCGCTAAATTCATGTTGGGCTAAACTGCAGAGGACGGGGAGATCGAGGTTCCAATCTCGATCGGGTGAACTAGGTGTTTTTTCCTAAATGGTTGTCTCACTCTCCTTCCACGCAAGTGCGGGTTCACTTCATCTATATTCAACCTTCCCAATTCCTAACCCATTAAGGCAATTAGTACTTAAGCGTATAACCCGAACGGGTAGTAAGACACGGTGCTAAATAAAATAATAATCTTCATTTTAAAAGTTTCCCATGAAATTCCGCTATGCTAATGACAGGTATTCAACAACTGTTTATATCACCATGTGAAGAAAATTAAACTTTATGTTTCTAATGCAGAAATATATTTAATTTGGGGGGGAAAAAGAGTGTTGCTATAAGAATTGCAGAAATACTGCTCCCAACCCTCCTACCTTAGTGCCTAAGGCCAGTAGATTTTTTTTCTAAATCGTATAGGCTACAATTCATTACTTATATGATGTTTTCAAACGTTTTAACTGCTCTAAGAGCTTTTTAATGTTGAAAATAAATCCTCACTCTCCTGTAGGGGGACTTCCCCGCAAGCCGCCGCGAGTTTACCCTCCCCCACTTTTTTTTTTTTGACGAACCAAAAAAATCTAGGCATGGGCCTGAACATAAGATTTGCGATAGTCGTGTTTTACGTTTATCTGCTTAGAAGTGAATCCCCATTTCAATTCCCGGGGGAGACTGGGTATTTAACGTGTACTTTCTGGATCGACTAATTATATCAGCACACGACTTTCACACAATTTTGATTTTAAAACAGAAACAACCATAAGTTTCCCGGCTGTTAGTTAATAAATGTGAAGGGAAGCTCCAAGTTCAACAGTAAAACTTTTTTTCAGCTGTACCTGTAATCAAACCCTGGACCATTTAGTTCAGTGGACAAATGCACTACTGACTAAATTATGGTGTCGAACTAAACGTGTAGTAATATATATATATATATATATTAAAAACATGTTTTGAAGTATTTATTTTTAATTATAAATTTACGCAGGTACCCTTAGTTTTAAAAGGCATATTTTTACATAAATAGCCTAATGAATCCTTCCTGCGGTCGATAACGTCAGAGCCTCTATGTCACCTTCAGTCCTACACGCTGGCGGCGACGCTAAGCCAGGTGCGGCGGAATTGGATCCCAGTATGATAATTGATATATTATCAGGGCCTGGACAGGACGTGTCTAAGGCCGGGTCCACACTAGTATCATACCCTCGTCACGATCGTGGCTGGAGCGGGTGACAATACACACGGGCACGGTTGAGACCAAATGTCGGCCGACCCCATCCCCATTCCGTCGCGATCATTGATGAGACCCATAATTCCCATCGTTCGTGTGTTCCTGACCCGCGACAAGTGTTAGGTTTCGGAGCAGGTGCAGACATGTCATACTCTCTGCCCCCCCTTTTTATCCCTTAGATGCGACGGCGAAATATCGATTGGAAGTGAGAAGGGACGCCCGCGATCTGATACTCTTAAGTTATCGCTCTAATGATCGCATCGAGGACAAGGTCTTGTCCTTGACAGATGCGTTCAAGGTGTGTGTCGGGGATAATAAGATGCGAGGATCTGATACAAGTGTGGACTCTGCTTCAGGCCCTCGACAGCAAGTCTTAAAGACCGTGGTTCGATTCTAGGAGTTGGTGACAAAGATACAGCACGATTCTGGTAGGAATAACAGTTTAGAAAAATACAAACTTTTTTGGCGATCAACGTTGATAGTATTTTACTGTATTATTGAAATAATTTTATAGGCGTTGATAAAATCTAATAAAGGAGACAGCTACAGATCCCTTGACGTATGAATACATGAAAGTACCAGTATATCAAGTAGTTAGTACAGCTGTCAGCTAAGGTTCTTACTATACAAATTGGACTTTCTATCCCATCTCTTCAAGTCACAAAAGTTACATTTTAAAATTGTATTCAATATGTGTGAATAATTGATAACTAATGAATTTATGTTAATTTCACTGGCTTTTTTTTTATAAAGGTTGTATAGCTATAACTTTTTGTTAGCACCGCGTCTTATTACTCGTTCGGGTTACACGCTTATATACCCACAAACGTCAAATATCTTTGTCTGTACCAACCAGAATCAAATCAAGGTCCATAGACTTGTGGTGGACCACTAGAAACCACTTAGACACTGGGTTGGGAAATAGGTTTCGAAACCTAACTTCCGTTAAGATCTGCGTTTTTCAGCTGTCTATAATAATGCGTATACAAAAACCACAAATTAGATTTTATTCTGTACAATCCAAGCGCTAAACATAAAAAAAAAATCATGCGGAGATGGATTAAGGGGGAGGGGGGGAGGATCTACTTTATTTCTGCAACAGGTTAGTTCACACGACGCCACAGAGCGTGGGAGTATCGGCGTATCCCCCCTCCCTCTTCAAGCATAGAGGATCATTGCACACGTTTCTTCTCCTTCCACCTCTCACGCACTTGATGCGTTCAACGTGCATTACGTCCCTCCCTCCCTCCCCCCCTCTCACTCTCTCTCCCTCCCCCATTCGAGAAACAACAAGACTTTGCTGTTACAAACGTCCAACCCCTCCATGCACAAAAACAACAATACCTTTTAACAGAAGCCAATCTTCCCCCCCCCCCCCCCCCCCCCCATCCACTCCAGAATAAAACCACTCCACTTTTACTTTCAAAAAGGTTTAATTGAAGCGTAAAAGTATTTAAGTATAGCACGCAGGAGTGTTCAGGACTAAGGGGAGTCGTAAAAAAACAAAAAACAAAGAAATTAGTTCATTTACAAGTGTTTCTGAAGTAGTTATGACGATGGTTTCGGTGGTTACATTACATCCTCACGGTTATATCCCCCCCTCCCCCTTGTACGCTTTCGACACACCTGCAGTCATAAGAAACAACCGCAATAATTTCATCATCATCATCATCGCTCGTTCAAAACCATCGTTCGGTACGAGTCTTATTTTAGTTGTAGGCCTAGTTCAAACTACGTACCGGTCACGATAACCTTTCCTTTTCGCCCGTTGACGAGACTGTGATGTCTGTCATCCGACGAGATGTTTATTTCCGTACAAATTTCATGGAATAATTCTACCTGACAGCTATAAAAGCTACTAAATCTACTTTCATGCAACCCACCTCGGTGACGTAGTTGGCTAACGCGTTAGTTTCGTGTTGAGCTAGACTAAGGCCGTAGCCAGCCAATCATTTCAGGGGAGGTTTGGTGGGCACATCACCCAATTTCCGGAGGCTACATTTTTTTTTAAAAATGATAAACAGTTCTAGAAGCTGTATGAAGTGTTTATTATGGTAACATAGCCCTCTAATTGCCGAAGGCTAGGAAAAATTATAAATACTAAACACTTCGAGAAGCTCTATAAAGTGTTTTTTTTATGGCAACATTACACCACAGTTGCCAAAGGCTAGGAAAAATCTATATAGTAAACACCTATAGAAGTTCTCTAAAATATTTTTATAGTGACATAATCCCCTAACTGCTGAAGGCAAGGAAAAATTCTGAATATTGAACACCTCTAGAAGCTGTCTGAAGTACTTTTTATGGTAACACAAACCCCTAATTTATGCTTGTGGCTTAATTTTGATATTGTTTGAATCATAAATAAACCTATATATATATATATATATATATATATATATATTAGTTCATTAAATTTCGGGGGGTTTGAAACCCCCAAAAAACCCCCTCTCACTACGGTCTTGAGCTAGACTGGCGAGGACGGGGAGATCGAGGTTCGGCTCTTAGTCGGGTGAACTGGGGGAGTTTTTTCCTAAATGGTTTCAGACTCTTCCTCCACGCAAATGCGGGTTCACTTCTTCAAAATTCAACCTTCCCAATTCCTAATCCATTAGCGTAATTAGTACTTAAACGTATAACCTGAACGTGTAGTAATACGCGGTGCTAAATAAATAAAATAATACCTTCACGCAGTCATAGTTTAAGTCATGATCTGGAACTCACAATTTGGATGTGTATTATTAGTTTTAATAAGATAATAGAAAGAAACGTGAGTTAAATTAATTATTTTGGCCTTTATTTTATATACAAAACTTTTTAGACAAAAAAATTACATTATTAGATACATTTAGTTAAATTTTCTACACATCTTAACAAAAAGACTTTGACATAGTGGCGTATGAACATAAAAAAATTTAAACGGAGAGAAAAGGTACTGGTTGAATTCCGCAATTCACAAAACTGTCTTTTTAACACCGCGTCTTACTACCCGTTCGGGTTATATGCTTATTTACTAGTTACGCCAATAGTTTTAAGGACGAAAAAATTCATATTTATAGGAAATGTACCCGCAGTTGCATGGAGGTAGAGTGGAAAACAATTTTGTAAAAAAACTCCAAACACCCGACCGACATTCGAACCTCGATCTCTCCTTCGTCGGCAGTCTAGTCTACTTAGAGAGTAGCACCTTAGACCATGCGGCCATCGAAGCGGGTCGGTCAATAGCTAATTGTTAAGATGCTATGTGTAGAGAACTAAAATAAACTAAACTTAAATTAACTAATGAAGCAATATTTTTTTAACTACAAAAATAGAAACCCTAACATGTGTTCCCCTCAAACCCACCTAAAAAGCGCTAAATACGCTAGAAAATAACCAAACAGGCACAATTTGAAAGGGGAGTGTTATGAAAAATTCCCTAACTATATTTCAAGGTACACTCCCTATTCCCCCACTCCATCCCCCAAAAAAACTTTACTTGTTCCCGACAACGGCGTTAGTAATATTTCACCACCTATCGACGCGTATAAATTGATTCTAAGCTCAGTGGATGCGGACACCCTATGCACCGCAAAACGCATAGCCCTCAACCACGTGTGCACTAATTTAACACTAAAATGCACAGCCATCAGTTGGGTCACATCAACGCGACGTACCTCGCAGCACCACACTCGGTGGGAGGGATGCTGTATTCGCAAAGTTCTTATATCATACCAGCCAGATAACCCAACTCTTTAACGCAAGGGTTGAGTGATGATGTTGTAAGTTTTAAGTGTGTATGTAAGTCACGCGCTGATACGTAAGATATCCACCTAAATAGAATTCTAATAAAAAAAAACAGTTCTGGTGCCAAAGCGAGGGAAGTCGCGGCCGCACAACCTTGGTCGCCACCGAGGTAGGTGAGGGTACAGCAGGCTCGGCTTCCGCACGGAGAAGACAGACACCTGTTAAAAGATGATGCGGGTATAATTTCCTGCACCTGCTATTTCTGGTGGTGCGCGGGGCGGTAGTCAAACCGGCGACCACATGCCTTGGCGAGAAGCCACGAACGTTGGAGGCTTAACCACCTCTCGACAGCCCCCGTGGTTCGTATCGCGGTGTGGTCAACGCGGTGAGAAAGAGTG
Source organism: Timema podura (assembly GCA_033556935.1). NCBI lineage: Eukaryota > Metazoa > Arthropoda > Insecta > Phasmatodea > Timematidae > Timema > Timema podura. Next base: position 29,227,244 of record JAVRXN010000005.1, read on the forward strand.
ACGGTCGAAGATCACCAGCAAGGTGCGGTCCAAGGCATTGGTAACTCGTTACATGTACGAATATGTAATTTTCCTCCTCACCCCCTCTCGTGCTAGTGAGGGGAGGGGGATGATAAATAAGGTAGATTTTAGAGGAAAAGTATCCGCATTTGTATGTAGACCGTGGGAAAACCCTATAAAAGAAAATACTCTGTTGTTGTCGGAAAACGAGACTAGATGAGTTTGACGATTAAACTCCGTCTCCACCCATGAGAGTAAAAATAAATAAAAAATACGAACATTTGTTTTGATAGAAAGGGACAAATCAGATTTATGTAACTAAGAAAAATTAGAGTACGAAAAGATCAAATTTTAGAAATTCCACAAGCATTTGCTTTTAAAGTGAACGGGAGCTAATTTCTCCATCCTATCACCTTTATTTTTTCAAATAAATCACATACTTCCGGTCAAGTCAGGCGTGTTTGCCACTCACTTAGACCTATTGGTCAAACGATTAAAAAAATAATGTGCAAAGCGAAGAGTAATGAAGGGCAAAGAAATAAGTTACAAAAGATAAACAGAGTAAAAATTAAAGTTAAAAGTAGGGAAGGTAAAGAAAGAAAAGATTAACAAAACATAGATAAGAATAAATAGAAAACACAAGAATAAAGAAACGTTAGAATAAAGACAATATATAAACATAAATTTTATAAAATAGAAAAGTTAAAAGACAAAGTAACGGATGTAAAACTGATTTTAAAATGTGAAAGACAATGAGCGAAGAATCAAAGTGAGGTGGAGAAAGATAAAGCGTCAACAAAGGCAGAAAAAAACCCAACTATGGAGCACATGACGTAATTAGTGCGCACAGTGTAGCTCCCATATCATTACAGCGTCAGATCGGGAATTATCATATTATTATGGACATGATACTATTTCACAATGTAGTTTGTTCGAGCCTGACTAAGTAAGAACAAGACGCCTTTTTTTATTCCTAGGCCCACATAAAATTACTAACCCACATGTGGCCCTCCGAACTGTTTCCTCGATGTCTTTTTTGAAACGCTTCCGTGTGAGTGCCCATCGCTACATCGACTGCTTAGCTGGTCATCAGGTGGAACTAAAAACATATGTAGCTCTAGTCTACTAAACAGGTTTCTATGACGAAGCATCTTAACCTCTGTAATTTTTTTTTGCACCGCGTCTTACTACCCATTTGGGTTGTACGCCTATGTATTATTTACGCTAATGCATTAAAGGTAAGGAAGGTTAAATTTTAGAGGAAGTGTACCCGAATTTGCGTGGAAGGAGAGTGCAAAACTATATAGGGAAAACCACCCTCAGTACACTCGACAGGGATTCGAAACCAAACCTCCCCAACAACGACGATTAAGTGGCCCAACGAAGACCAAGCGTCCCCTTTTTTTAAGGTAAAGACAAAACGGCTCGACAGTGGAATGGTAACACCCCCTTTAAGTGCCAGTTCCACGAATTTCCAGGAACTTGTTAGTCAATTCATAAGATGACTTCACAAAAGCTCTCTATGAACTTGTTAATCACCTCTTAAGGGGATGGATCACCATGAGAGATGAGCGCGGCCGGTTTTTAAGACGATTTCTCTGTACATGATTACTAAGAAAACTATTATACATATTTTAATCAGATTTTTACTACTGTAAAGATCAATTCATTTACATGGTTTATAGTTTATTCCTATCTACCCAGCCAATTCAAATTTAAGTTTTAAAAAATAATTTAAAGATCACTGCATGAAACAAACTGGGCTTGTCATTTAAATGTGGGAAGACTTAGTCTAAAACGGTTTTCATTGTATTACAATAAACACATTTCTCTATCATTTAGTATAATTTAACGCCAGTTAAAAGTTAAATATTTGTAAGCAGCTTTGTTTAAATAATTTTTGTATGATCGTATTTTCTTGGTTTAGTGTTGTTTTTTTAAAAATCTGCAGACAAAGTATAAACCGAGTAAATATGATTGAGAATAATTATCATTTCATTTTTCAGCATACATATTGTTCTAAACTAAAATAAAGTGGTACAGTTTTATTTTAATTCAAAAAAGTGTTGTGGTGCAGTATCCTGTGACCTAGCGGTGTAATGTTGAACAAAATGAACCTCTCGAGAAAACTCATGGCAGTGATGCCAAGCGTTGCACGGTGACGAGCAGATGTTCTCAAGAAAAATATCAACTCGACTGCGTTCATTTATTTAATCAGTTGTGTGAATACCACGTGTTTTGCAATAGAAGCCGTTTCTGTAAAAAGAGATCGAAGAAAATAAAATAAAAAACTACTTTATCTCTCAACCAGACGAAAGAAAAATAAATGTTCTACTCTTGTGAATTTGATAAAAAAAGTGTCATGAATTTATTATCATTTCTGCATGAAAAATACAATTTTAATACTGTAGTTTAAAATCCATCCATTAATTTCAAATCATGTGCGTAGAATACCTAATTAATATAATTACAGGACCCATTTTGGTGACCTCATGATTTAAGGCACTACTCTTGCAAAAAACTGGACTGCTGAGGACGGGGATTGGTGTTCGATCCCAGTTTGGTGCTATGAGGTTATTATTCCTAAAATGTTTTCCACTCACCCTCCACGCAAATGTGAGTGTAAGTCATCTAAAAGCAACCTTACCCTTCTCTGACACATTAGCTTAATTAGTACATCGGCGTAAAACCCACACGGGCTCGGTTCACTTTGGTGTACCAATCAAACACTTTGGCCCTACCTTTGGTAATCTGATCTGTAAACAGAGTCAATAATTTGGTATTGATAATACAGGGCTAACTAAATCATTTTGGACTATTGGCAATTTGAACAAGAAATACACTTGTCACAATAGGTAAATGTCTTGAAACTATTTTGCTATCAATTGTAAAGGTGGATAATGAAACGGGGAGGGGGGACTATAGAACATGCCTTGACCACCACGCTTTTAAAATTAATAACATTAACACAGATACATATTTAATTTTGACAATTATTATTTAACAAAATAGTTTCATCACAAATATAATTTTTACTTTCTCGCACCCCTCGCGTGCCATAGTCAAAGATTTGGAAATAACGTAAACTTTAGAGAGGAAGGGAAGGGGGGAACACAAATGCTAAGAGGAGGATGTTACTCAACACATATAAGAGTGTGCAGTGTAAAGATTATTTCCATGTCTTTTTTTTTTGTTCTTGTGATATTAGAAATGCTTCACTTCTTAATATTCTTCGATGTTATCCGTAAATTTACAATAATAAAGTAGGGTAGATAATAAATACGGTAATTAAGAGAAAGTGTTCCCACATTTGCGTGGAGTAAATGAGAAATCACGAGGAAAAACACCTCAATTCACGCGGTCGGAATTCAACCAAAATTTGTAGCACAGGTCCCTAATAAAATTAAAAACGTTGTGTTCATTGCAGAAGTTTTGATGAAGGACTTTGAATGTATAAAGTTGTAGAATGGATGTATTATTATTATTTATTATTATTATTATATGTGTGTAGCTAAAATTATAAAATAGCTAGTGATGTGTTATATATTTTATGAACATCCCTGACACAAAAGTGATTGATAAGGGAGAAATAGATTATAAAATGATCATGCTTCAATGTAAAACTTGTGTTTAAGCCTATCAAATTTGGTCAAAATCGATGGATGGATATTTTCTATACAATTGGGTGAAAAACATTTTCTTGCAGTATATTTCTTTATGTTTTATTGTAATTTCAAATACTTATTTTTAGAGTTAGTGTTTATAATTTTTGAAGTACAGGCAATAAGTGTAATATTTATTCTATAAAAATTATACATTTTTAAAAATAAAATCTTTCTTTTTGCAGAAAATTGTTCTATACGCTATCTTCAAATTTGAATATATATATATATATATATTTATTTATTTATTTATATATATAGATTATATAATATTTATTTAATAATATAATATTATATTTTTATATATATTATAATATAATATTATATTTTTATATATATTATAATATAATATTATATTTTGATTTACATCATATTATATATAAATATATATGTATATAATATTATTTAATCTGGTCAAAATATTTTCTTTCAGTTCCTGAGGTAAATGGTCGGATTAAAATTTTTTTCAAATAAACAGAGAATTTGTGAATAGATTTTTTTTTTTTCAAAAATTGTTTAGTGGTTTTATGGATCAGGAAGGTTATAATCATAGAAATTGTACCTGCATTTGCGTGGAGGGAGCGTGGAAAACCAGTTTGGAGAAACTAACTTTAGTACACCCAACCGAGATTAGAACCTTGATCTCCCCATCATTGGCAGTCTAGTCTACTGTAAGAGTAGCGCTTTAGACCATGAGGCCATCAAAGCGAGTGTTATACATGTTAAAATATGTATAAACGTATAAAGCTATATTTGATTATCGAATATAATTAATAAAAAATAGGTTAATAGAGTTTGAAATTCTTGATAGCTACAAGTTCATTGGTGTAATTATAGGGTGGTGGCAGAATGCCACAGGCCCACGCTCAAAATAGGGCCCATCACGCAGGTCCACCCACCCAAAATTAATTTGGTAATATATGAAAGCGTTGTCTTTCAGGCCTATCATTGTTTCGTAAAGATCTCATTATTCAATCAAAAATTACTCAATAGTCATTTTATTGCGCATAATTTATGCTGTACAAAAATGTATGTACATATTTTTCTGTAAAATCAATAGAAACAGCTGTCAGGTCATTTTCAAAACTTTACTAAAAATTATTTAAGAAGCACATGAATCAATAAAGGCTGCAGGGATTAGATATGTTGATTGTTGAGCTACCACCCGTAGCTTGTCCTTGGAGGAAAGTGTAGACAGTTTCACAGAGATCAATGTTTGTTTAGCCTCTATAAGTGTTAATATTGATAATTGACTATAGATTTGTTTAAAATATTTATTAATATTGTTTTATTCAATTCAGATTAAGTTTTTTACATTATATTGAAACTTTTCAGCAACAATTTTATCAAATATTATGGCTGTATGGTAATGCACTTAGAGTGGTTTTTCCTCAATGGGTTTACACTCTTATCTCTCCACGCAAATGTGGGTACACTTCCTCTAAATTTAACCTACCTACTCTATATTATTACGTATTATAAAATAATTCCAATAATAGATGTCTAAATATTTTTTTATGATCTACAATTATTCATAAGATTTGGGGACGGTGGTGTATTTTTTTCCTTGGGGGCACCCACCGTGGGTCAATTACTGCATAGTTATGTCTTTGTACATGTTACAAGCTAATGTAGGTCAAGATAGTTTTACAATAGGAGATTTTTAGTGCATCTTTAAGTTTATATTAAAATAATTATTATTAGTAGTATCTGGATGGTGTAATATAAGAAACTAAAGTAAATAATAAAGTAAAAAAACACAATTTCTTATTTATGTTTTATACATATGTGTGTGGTCCCCCTTCCTTTTAAGGGTTCTAACACTTTTAAAGAAGGGTACATCTCTGACCCCCAATTTTCTGCGTCCATGAAAAAAGATATAAAAAAAATAAACACTTTTTATGTTAATTGATAAGATATCTCTATCACCATTATTATTATTATTATTATTATCATCAGACACTGTCCTCACCCCTCATAGCTTGGGTTAAGTCAGATGCTGAGGAAATGATCTACATTCTACGGTGTGTCTGTCGATAGTTTTATATCCAATGTTACTCATTGAGGGTGAACTGGGAAGGGGGGAGGTTTGATAGGGCGGGGTATTACCACCAATTTCTTCTCCACCCCTCTCTCCATCAAAATGTGTCTTCCTCCAGTTTGTTTGGTTCCCTCTGATATACTTGAGTTTGAAGCTGAAAGATGGTTTGTATCAAACTTCAAATACATTCTATAACAATCTATTATTATTTTTAAGTGCTTAAGCGCCATGCCCAAATAGCTTTTAGTGGCATTCCATTTTCAAACATTTTCCATTGGCTTTGAGTCATTCCCCTAAAAACTCCTCAAAAATATATTTCTTTACAACTGCCTTGCCCGAAACTAATAAAGTTTCGCCGACACTCTTGGTAGTCATCACAATAGTTTTTTTTTTCATTGTGACTTACTTCCAGTTTGAGTTGTACACATGCATGAACTTGGAATGAGGAAGGTAACATTTTAGATTTAATGTACCCACATTTGCGTAGAGTGAGATTGGGAACCATTTTAGGGAAAAATACCCTTATTGCACACAACTGGGATTTGAATTTCAATCTCCCCACCACCAGAAATAAAGTCCAATAGTATGTGCTACTCACCGTGTTCAACTGACATGTTGAAGACGGGGAGATCATGGTTCGATTCCGGTCGGGTGCTCACAGGTGGTTTTTCCTAAATAGTTTTGTGCTCTCACTCCACGAAAATATGGATGCACCTCCTCTTAATTTAACCTTCCTGATGCCTAACACATTATAGTAATTGTTACATAAGTGTACATCCCGAACGGATAGTAAGATGTGGTGATATAAATAAATAATAATATCGTGTTTAAAACCGTTTTAAAACAACACCCTCAGTATACACTACTGGGATTTGAACCTCAAATTCGTCACCAGCAAATCAGTCTAATACGAGAACGTCAAATTAAAAATGTTTTCTTCCGCTAGGTAAGAAATATTAAGAAAACCATACTACTGATTATATTGGTTCAATCTAAAAATAAAGCAGCAGATTTCTGCAAAGTGCGGTCTTTGATAAAAGCCGCACTCTAGCCTTTCCCTTCCAAGAAACTTGACCCATGTAAACAACAGATTAGCTCGCTCCCCCTTCACTCTTTTAGACCAAATTTGACAGATATGACAACACCGCAACTCAAGTTCGGTGTCGGTTAGACAGTCCAAATAGTTCAATATATGGACGTTTCTTAGGAGTTGCGCTGATAGCGCTTCTCAAGTTTTACAAGGTAGTCCATCCACTTAAGATGCCTTCACAAATACTCTCTAGGAATTTGTTAGTCTTCTCTTAAGGTGCCTTCACAAAGGCTCTCTAGGAACTTGTTAGTCCTCTCTTAAGGTGCCTTCACAAAGGCTCTTTAGGAACTTGTTAGTCACCTTTTAAGGTGCCTTCACAAAAGCTCTCTAGGAACTTGCTAGTCCTCTCTTAAGGTGCCTTCACAAAGGCTCTATAGGAACTTGTTAGTCCTCTCTTAAGGTGCCTTCACAAAAGCTCTCTAGGAACTTGTTAGTCCCCTCTTGAAGAGCCTTCAAAGAAGCTCCAAGAACCCGCCAAAGTTGTTCAAATATTAACGTTAGGCTCACAGTACGACACGGAATAAAAACAAACACGAGATGAAGACGATTACGCCGCTAATTTCCAATCCCTCGGCCGACCATCGGCGTATTCTCCCCAAATGAGCCATCACATCACCGGGGACGATCTTATTAAACCGGGCGGTAATTAAGATATTCATGCGATCCTCGTGGTACATTAATCATCTGCTTCTAAGGTGGAAGCATCAGTGTGTTGCCCTCCCTGATGGAGGTGGCAGGATTCAATATTTGGGGACACACGGGGTGTACAACCACTACCCGGATAATAGACACGGGACACTGGCGTCAGTCTCACCTGACAAAGAGGTTGGGGAGGTTCGAATCCCAGTAGTGAGATGGGTTATTTTCCCTGAATGGTTTACCATTTAGGGGCATAAAAATTGGGGAGGGAGGTTCAGAGCCCCCTGTAATTTGGTGGACACCTTCCTTTAATTAGTATTAAAACTTTTACTGTCTAAAGGTATTGTAAAATTTCATGACGAAAGCCCCCTAGAAAAATTAGATTTATACGCCCTTGTTTACACTCTTCCTATACGCATATGTAAGTACACTTTATATAATTCCACCCTCCTAGATCATATCTCATCAGTGTAAATATGCGGATAGCCCGGACAGAGAGTAAAACGCGGAGCTCGTGGAAAAAAAACCTTCTAATAATAATTGTTTAGGTTTTTGATTTCAATTCCACGACTTAAAAACTTCCTAAGCTAAGGTAACAGGATGAAGGGAATGAAATTTATGGGAACGCCAAGTTTGAGGGTGAGTAACCAAAATATGACAAAATAAATACCTTTTGCGCCAAATACCTTGAACGACGGTTTAGTGTGAGACAGCATAATATAGAAAAATAACATAAGTACAACTTTGAACCCCAACCTTCCATGTAAGAATCAGCTAAGCCATCCTTGCAGTCAACCCTAATAGTGTTTCTGTTTTGAAGCAAACAGTTTGAAACTTACTTTTCAAATACAACACGTTAGAAAAAAAAATATGTTTGTTTATTATTGAGATCATAATTACCTAAATATTATACACATTAAATAACAACTGAACACTTGTTTTTATTCTAATAATACGAAATGAATGATAGAAATTTGTTTTCGAAATTTGATTTTAATTTTCATACATATTCATTTCTTTTAATATACTATCGAGTCTCCTCAATTTTGTCTTTAACGAAAGCTTAAAACATTCCGTTCCAAAACGGCGCCGATTACAGATCTATTCCCATGTAGCAATAATTATCAAACACATGTTTCTGAAAAAAAAAAAAGGGAAGAAAAAAGGCTAACGTAATTTTATTGAAGAGAAAACCTATCGGCCTAATTACTCAAATTGACCAAAGTGTTGTCATGACACAAAATACACCGCTCTAGAAATTACAATAGTTTATTTAATGAGTAATTTGAATAGCAATGACGTATAAAAAACATGTGTCCATTCTTCAAGCCAAGAACATTCCTGATTCTTCCCAAGTAATATTTTAATGACGGAAGCAATTTCTACAGAAATTTATCCCCGCCTTGAGAATTTCCCTATCACCGGTTCCAACACTTAATTCCAATCCTTTCCACTTTTAATTCCAGTAGCCAATGTCTATTCGGGCGTTTTACATAATTTCACGAGTTAAAAGAGGACAGACTAATTTCTAGGATATTTTCACGCAATGATGGGGAATGGGGGGATCGGAGGAGGGGGAGCAAAATTAAACTAAATGTATAAAACATGAATATGTGTCAGTAATTTTAAGTGAAGATGCTTACATATATTCTCTCTTAAAAAAAGTTTTTGAATAGATAATTCTTAAATTACGATGTAGATGAAGTTAATTTGGTGGGTCTATCTTTCCTTCATATACATAAGTAGACCCCAATGCAGTGCAAAGCTAAAATGTAACTACTAGTACAGTAACACAAATTGTGAGGAATTGTTTAGCAATTAAATTACATTCGAAATGGGCAGGGGGGGGGAGAGAAAGAAATTTTAATATTTTAATTTTAAATACCGTACAAGTTAAATCTAGAGGCTTCATGTTTATATTTAATTTGATATAAAGCCAATGTTAAAAGGATTTTTAAGAAACTTCAACGCACATTTGTTTAGTATTATACTGTTTATAAAGTGACGTTGCACTGTCATCCTAAATTTTTATATACTTAAATATTATCGAGATTAATGACGTTGCCTACTTGGGTGAGTTCGAAGCTATCTTAAGAAGTGGATTCCATCTTAACTTGACGCAACTAAGCACTCTAACGCTTAGACGCCAAAGTATGCAAGAGAAAAATAGAGAAGAAAAATGAGCAGTTCACCCTATGGATCCTCTTGTTTATCTGCTGATAACACTTCCCCTTTTCCGCTGACGAGTACACACACTCAATCTACTATTTGCGCCTGGACAGCATTAGATTGATATTTTAAAATGATTTTATTTTGTTTCTTTTTCTAAATATACATACTCCAATGGACTTTTTTTTAATCTACATCCTGGCAGGAAGATTCCTACGGGTTTTTTACGCGAATAGAAGAAATAGCCTTAGTTTTAGACGATTTAAAAAAAGTTTACAAAAAAAAAAGCTACTTCAAACAGATAAAACAAAATTGTGACAATGTAAGTCTATTTTTTTGAACTATTCAAGAATAATATATATTGTTTGCTTAAACGTTATATCTTTAAAACTCGCTGAATAAAACGTAAACATATAATTATTAATATGGGAAATTATATCTTTTATTATTAATATTATTATTATTATTATTATTATTATTATTATTTAGCACCGCGTCTTACTAACCGTTCGGGTTATACGCCTAAGTACTAATTACGCTAATGGATTAGGAATTGGAAAGGTTGAATTTAGAGGAAGTGAACCCGAATTTGCGTGGAGGAATAGTGGAAAAACATTTAGGAAAAACCACCCCAGTTCACCCGACCGAGATTCGAACCTCGATCTCCCCGTCCTCGGCAGTCGAGCTCAACACGACTAGCGCGTTAGCCAACTACGCCACCGAGGCGGGTGAAATTCTATCTTAACTTGCCGTTACGACAGAGGCAGTCAACATCTTATAATAATTGTTCTTATGAAACATGATTCTCGGCTGGAGAAAAATTAATTTAAACGTTTAATTTCCTTGCTATTTTGCTTACAAGTAAAAGTATTACAAACGCTAGTGAGCAGACAGTTTATTTTATTTTACGATTCATACCAGACTCTGCCGATAAATATTGAAAATGTCACGTCGGGACTAAAACGGCCTATTAGGACTAATGGAAAAGGGAAAAATAAAAGGCAGAGACCAACCTAGTTTTAAGCGCACGTCTAATCATTAGTAATATTGTTCTGTAACTTTCTGTCTGGTTGCATTTTACTCTCTCGTAGTCCTAGTTGGTGACCTGGCGGTCTAGGGGCAAGGTGTCGGACTTCTATGCTGGGAGTAGATGGCGGGGCGTATGAGATCAGACGCGGATAGGTCGATATAAATAACTCTGGCCTCTGATTGGTCGCTATAATTAGACCCCCCCTCCCCTCCCCTCCGCTCTGATTACAAAATCTCCACCAGTTGATTACGAAATTTCCTCCCCTACACCCCCTCCCTACAACCCCTACACCCCCTCCCCTACAACCCTTCCCCTACAACCCACTCCCTACACCACCATCCCCTACAACCCCCACCACACATTGAACATGTTGGTACTTGTGTGGGTTTTTTTTTCTTAATTATTAATGATTGTTAATTAAATATTCATATAAGGGTTATGGGGAAGGACATTGGAGTATATTTTATTTGGATGGTGAGCATACGTCTCTGCACGAACCTCTCGCTACGACTGTCCTGCGTAGAATGGAGGGGGTCGGCCGCTCAGCGAGTAGTGACAACGTATGGGGAGGAACACTGAGCACGAAGCTCTCCTGACGGCAGCGTGCTGAAGAGTGCGAGTCAACCATAAGGCCCCTTTCACCAACCCTACTCGCGAGGACAGCATGACCGTGCCCTCTGGCAGCACTCAGTTGAATGCGAGCAAACCCCCTCATCGCGTCATACCTCCTCTCCTTTCACTTTTTCCCCCTCCCCCCATCCCTACGTCACTGACGCTGAGTGGCAATGTTTAGGGGGTAGGAGGGGGTCAGTTGCCTCCCAGTGGAAAATTTTATGTTGCAATAAGCAAACGTTTAAAGTTTCTTGAACTCGTCTTTCCCGCCAACCCACCCCCCAAGTCCCACCCCTTGTCACAGAGGTCGTGGAAAATTTTATGTTGCAATAAGCAAACGTTTAAAGTTTCTTGAACTCGTCTTTCCCGCCAACCCACCCCCCCAGTCCCACCCCTTGTCACAGAGGTCGTGGACTCAAAGCTAATTTTGGCTACTCTGTTTCTAGAAGCTACAGCCATCTTTTGGTAGAAACTCGAACTAGAAGGCCTCATGGGTGACAGTTTGACTAGAATTAAAAATATGAGTGTTTTCATGTAGGAAAAAAATAGCTCAAAATCTTTGAAAAAAAAATGTCTGTCTAAAAAGATTATTCAATCCAAGGGATTCGAACCAGACCCCGTGACTGATAAGCACCGACCTCTCGAAAAAACGGAACTAGTACAGGGTTTCGAACCCCGCTACTAGTTGGGATGTATTCAGTTTTACCACCTAGTGTTTTCTTATAAATGGTTGAAATGTTTACTCCGGTTAGATATCATCGACGGGGTTCAAACCAGAGACTTTGCCGATTGTCGAGTCGAAGTCCTTACCCCTACAGTCACAGAGCGTGATGTGTACCAGCAATTGTGCTGCCGGAAAAACAAAAAACACGCCGGCATTTCTATTACTATAGCTAAACTTCAAAATATAACAACATACATATATATCTTATTGAGGCTATTGTCTAGAATTAATCAAGTAGGTGCGCGTCCGTCTCAATGCTTCAGGCAAGTTGAAAAATGCACCCCACATTTGCGAGAGTGAAAAAAAAAGGGTTTTGCTCTTAGATATCATCGACGGGATTCGAACCAGGGACTTTTGGCGTTTGTCGAGTCAACGTCCTTACCCCCTCCAGTCACGGGGCGAGATGTGAACCAGCATTTGCACACCCGACTGTCATAGGATCCACCCCTAGACAGCGCTGAAGAAAGACCTCCGTCCTCTGTGAAAGCTTTAACGCAAATGAAATATAACGGTACTTACACGGACCTGATAGGCTCCGATGCGGAAATGTTATTTTCGACCAATGAGAAGGCGCCACCTTTCATGTGGCACACACCCCCATTGAAGCGACTATAAATAGACCTTGATCTCATTACATTCGGTCATTGTGATTAATAATCGAGTGTGATAAACATCAAAAATGAGTTTCGACGCGCTGGAAAACTGGATAAATTCGGGTAAGTTTTAAAAGAGTTTTTTTTCTCATCACATCTTGGTGAACATTTTTTTTCGAGTTTCGACGCGTTGGAAAATTGGATAAATTCGGGTAAGATTTAAAAGAGTTTTTTCTCATCACATCTTGGTGAACATTTTTTTCTTGTTCCTTTGGCAGCGCATCAAGAAGAAGAAGAATACATCCCCACAGTGTTGGCAGAACCGAGTAGCCCGGATCCTTTAAACCTTTTTACGGAGGACGGTATTTGCATCGCGGATGGCGAGTGGTCTATGGGTAAATAGCTTCTTGCTATAGATTCTATAGTGGTTTTTTTTCCCCCGCCGCGATAGTAATTAATATGTGTTTATTAAATTTCAGACTTATGGGACCCTTATGGGCTGGATGAGGGGCTGAGGAACAGCATTGCGCCTACGGTGATGAACGACGTCATCGCACAGCCTCCCGTCATCCGTAGCCCGCCCCCAGCCGTCATCACACCGCCCCATATCAATGGACAGACGCCCACAGACGCCTGTGGTGATTTGGATGCGCTAGACCTGCTGCTATGTAAGTACCGTCTACAAGTAACAATACTATATAGTCACTAGGTTAGAAATAGACAGTTATTTGCGCGCTCTCTTCCCCCCCCCCTCCCAAACCACTGTTATTTAGTACATTTTGTCAGCTGGTCCGTTTCAACTTTAACCAAAAAAGAATATTAGCTCTTGTCATTACAAACATTCAAGAGAAAATTATAACTGTCTTTTTTTTAGTAGTGTTTGCAATGTACTGGATCCAATTCAACCGTCAACTTAGTGCAGTCGATAGCATGTCTACCGGTCCCTGGTTTAATTCCCGACACGTCTAAGAATGTCTGTCTGATAAATTAACAGACAGCGGGCGGGATGTCTTAGTCTTTAAGTAATGCGTATAAAGTGCCCTGACCTTTAGGCTGAAAAAAATAATTGTCTATTAAAAATATTTCTACTGATAGAAAAAATAATTCGGGCAGTGAGGTGTTTTATTATCTATCCGGTAGATATCGCGCGCAGGCCTGACCACAGCATTTCATGTATGAGTGCTTTCGCTCTCGTGTAGATAGCGTTAGAAGTCACTTTAAGCCAGAGCAAAAATATTTTTTGAAAGAGCGAGAGAGAGACAGTCCCTCCACCCCTCTGTCATTAGCGAAGGGGGGTTTCTTACGGTGACAGCTATAGATAGAAGGGTTGAGGGGGTGCCGTAACAAGACCCACCAACAACTCTGACGCTGCAAGCAGATAAATGACTGTTTACCCTTTCATAGCGATAAATAACACCTGTGGTTGTTATTTTGTACATGTTCCAGTAAGGGATTTAAATGGTCCCCTGTTCATTTCCCGTACAGACATTCATAGACTGGAAATTATAATTGTCGCTTTGAATACTTATTAAATTCATGTTTACAAGTTGCTAAATCAAATATTCAACCAGCAACTTAGGGGGGCGCGATACTGGTCCAGGGTTCATTTACCTACACGTCTGGTTGTTAAATTATCATACAGCGGCACACTTTAGACAATAAAGTAACGGTTATAAAGCAAAACAAAATTATTTCCACCAAACGTAAACTTAATTGTCTTGTGTGAATACATGTATTTCCCTATATTACAGGGGTTCGATTCCCACACAGGCATAGTGAAACTAAACTGTATTTTGTACATGTAGTGCTTGTATACAGATATCAAAACATATATACAGCCATAATAGTTAACCAGGGAAATTATAGCGTAAATTATCATACAGTGGCACACTTTAGACAATAAAGTAACGGTTATAAATCAAAACAAAATTATTTCCACCAAACGTAAACTTAATTGTCTTGTGTGAATACATGTATTTCCCTATATTACCGGTGTTCGATTCCCCCCACAGGCATAGTGAAACTAAACTGTATTTTGTACATGTAGTGCTTGTATACAGATATCAAAACATATATACAGCCATAATAGTTAACCAGGGAAATTATAGCGTAAATTATCATACAGTGGCACACTTTAGACAATAAAGTAACGGTTATAAATCAAAACAAAATTATTTCCACCAAACGTAAACTTAATTGTCTTGTGTGAATACATGTATTTCCCTATATTACCGGTGTTCGATTCCCCCCACAGGCATAGTGAAACTAAACTGTATTTTGTACATGTAGTGCTTGTATACAGATATCAAAATATATATATACAGCCATAATAGTTAACCAGGGAAATTATAGCGTAAATTATCATACAGTGGCACACTTTAGACAATAAAGTAACGGTTATAAATCAAAACAAAATTATTTCCACCAAACGTAAACTTAATTGTCTTGTGTGAATACATGTATTTCCCTATATTACCGGGGTTCGATTCCCCCCACAGGCATAGTGAAACTAAACTGTATTTTGTACATGTAGTGCTTGTATACAGATATCAAAATATATATACAGCCATAATAGTTAACCAGGGAAATTATAGCGTTGCTATAGCCGTGTATTAAAACCCTGATGAGCTAGGGAGGTCCAGGGTTCGATTTCCTAGCATAGCTGAAAATGTGTGTGTTCAACTTTTCACATGCCGGAGGGGTGATGTATTTGTACATGTTGGAAGTGTATTTATTACACACACACAACACACACACACACACACACACACACACACACACACACACACACACAACACCCCACACACACACACACACACACACACACACACACACACCACACACACACACACACACACACACACACACACACACACACACACACACACACACACACACACACACACACACACACACACACACACACACACACACACACACACACACACTTTAAGAATGTTGCTGTGTTATAAATACCAAAAGCAGTCTGAAATTGTGGCATCGTTTTAAAGACGCGTATGTTTAGAACAATTAGTGTTAAAGTGCTTACGTTGTGTGTTATAGTTCAACTTGAGAACGAAAATGGCAGTGCCATCCTCTCGCAGCCACCGGCCATGACACCCCTTCACCCAGCCGCGGGAGCACAGCCTCCGAGCCCGGGAGAAGGTGTTCGACCCCCAGCTGCGGCGAGGCAGACGGGTTCCCCGCAACCCGTGGCGGTGCTAGCAGGACCATCTTCGGCACCCCAGACGGGAATTAGTGGTCCGGTAAACCAGGTAGGTGGAGCTTTGAACCAAGGCCTCCCTCTTCGTATCGTCGAAGAGAGAATTAAGCAGTTGAGGCGTTTCTTTTATACCGGTAGAGAAGTTACCGTACATCTTGGTGCTCCAGCAAGCGATCGTGACGCATTAAGCTGGCTTGAAGAACAAATTACTAATTTGCTCAACCGGTTGCAGGACCATGGCGTCAGTAACGAAGATTATGTTGGCTTACGTTTAAATAGCACGGACTCGACGTTGAACCCTGTGTACGTTTCTTTTAGACGAGCAGATCAGTTAGACGCTCGAGCCGTGCTTGATAACGTAAGTCGCGTATTGCAGAGTAATAGTTTGTTTTTGAGTACAGCACCATTGTACGTTAAACTCTGCCATTTTAAGGAGCCTCGCGGGAGTGCACGTTATTGTGATAAACTCTCTCCCGCTAGCACATATAGCCGTAAAAACCAAGGAATAATTACTATTCAAAATGGCGACACACTTTGTCTTGCCCGTGCATTAGTTGTTGCCAAGGCTGTATGTGATAATAAAAGAGAGCCAGGATGTATGGATGTGAACACCTTTAGACAAATCAAATGGGGTCGTCCTATTCAAAAACTCAAAGCAGAGGAACTATGCCATAATGCCCGTGTGAATCTTTTGAAAGGTGGTGGATTGACTGAGCTGAAACAATTTCAAACATACCTCTCCGAATACAAAATCACGGTGTTCAGGGAACGTCGCGGGAGACAAGTCCTATATGAAGGGCCTACTCCCGCCGACCATTCCTTTAAGGGCAACCTTGATTTGTATTTTCACGACGATAAGCAAAACCATTTTGACGTCATAACATCCTTGACAGCCGCCTTTAAGTGCTCGTACTTTTGCCGCGAGTGTCGTGTGCCGTTCAACACAAAGAACGAGCACAAGTGCGAATCCGCTTGTAAAAAGTGCTACGCTAAAGCGGTTTGCAGTGGAGGTCAATCTGTGGTCTGCATAGATTGCGGGCGTTGGTTCACAAACCAGACATGTTTTGATAACCATAAACGTCCCGGTTTTTGCAGAGGTCACAGGTCGGTCTGTGACGTCAAAAAGGTTTGCGAGGTATGTGGGCAATTTTTCAGCTTGGAAAAGTCAAATTATTCACATAGGTGTTATGAGACTTTTTGTAGAGTATGTGATTCATATCGTCCTTTTGGGCATTTCTGTTATATGAAGCAAGCCCCGTCCAAGCCGTCACTGGAAAAGAGCAATTTCATGTTTGTATTCTATGATTTTGAATGCAGACAAGAAACTCTTCTTAAAGGTGCGGTAAACACGTACTTGCACGAACCTAACCTATGTGTCGTGCAGACATGTTGCAAGGCCTGCCTTCATATAGATGCAAATGACAATCATTGCACCGATTGCGGGGGCGATAGGACTCGCATATTCGGGGGTGATACCACAATGGCCCAATTTTTCGGATTTATAGAACAAATTAAAGCTTCAAAATTTAAGGATATCACCCTCCTTGCTCAAAATTCAAAAGGGTATGATGGGAATTTTATTTTAAAATATATGATGGAGGTAAAAAAATGGACTCCAGACCTTATAATGAACGGTGGGAAAATCATGTCCATGCGTTACGGCCCGCTCCACTTTATTGACTCACTAAACTTTCTCCCCATGTCGTTGTCCAAGATGCCCAAGACATTCGGCCTGGACGAGTCTTTGGCCAAGGGACATTTCCCCCATTTTTTCAATAAAAAAGAAAACGCGGGGTATAGGGGTCCCTTGCCGCCAAAGGAGGATTACGGCATCGGTGAGATGTCAGTTGAGGGAAAGGAGCACTTTGAGAAGTGGTATGACGCGTTGGTCAAAGAAAATTACGTCTTTGATTTTAACCGCGAGCTGGAACTGTATTGCGTGAAAGACGTAGAGATCCTGCGGAAGGCCTGTCTAAAGTTTAGAGACATGCTCATGGAGAAAGCAAAGGTGGATCCTTTCAGAGAGGCTTGTACGATAGCTGGAGCGGCCATGTTGGTTTACCGCCGTAGTCATCTTAAGGAGAATACTATCGGTATTATCCCTAACGGTGGCTATAGGTGCGCAGACCAACAGTCGCACGTCGCTGTACAATGGCTCTGCTGGGAGGCCCATCAGCGTGGTGTCTCTATTCTTCATGCGGGTAACGGCCGTGAGGAATACGTGTTAGGGCGGCGTGTAGACGGCATTGTTAAAGCTGGAGATACCACCACCGTCTTCCAGTTTTGGGGCTGTTATTGGCACGGGTGCCCTCTTTGTTATCCAGACAGGACCACCCCTATCAAAAATAGTCCCCACGAGACCATGGAGACGCGTTATGAAGCAACCATGGCTTGTGTTGAAAAGTTTAAGAATGCCGGCTACACGGTCGTAGAGATGTGGGAGTGTACGTTTAATGCGATGAAACGCACAGACAAGGACTTGAAACGATTTGTACTCCGGCACGAGGTGTACAGCAAGGAGCCCCTCAGCCCCAGGGATGCATTCTTTGGCGGGCGTACAAATTGTATAAAACTCTTTCACGAAGCAGACCTTTCTTGTGGAGAGAAGATCAAGTACTTGGATGTGTGTTCATTGTATCCGTACGTTTGCAAGTACAAAAAATACCCCATCGGCCACCCCAAAATTCACTTGGAACCAAATTGTCCCGCTATAGATCAAGTAGAAGGCATAGCCAAAGTTACAGTGACGCCTCCGCGGGATTTATTCATGCCCGTATTACCTACACGGATGCACGACAAGTTAATGTTCATCTTGTGCAGGAAATGTGGGGAGGAGAAAAACCAAGGCGCGTGTCAGCACAACGACAAAAAAGATCGCTGGTTGACAGGTGTCTGGGTGATTGACGAGATCCGGAAAGCCGTTGAGAAAGGCTACACCGTTGAAGCCGTACACGAAGTGTGGGAGTACAATGTATCTGTTTACGACCGTCAGACACGTTCTGGCGGATTGTTTCACGGCTACATTGATACTTTTTTGAAAATCAAACAAGAAGCCAGCGGATGGCCAGAGTGGTGTACCTCACAAGATGAGAAGTTAGCTTACATTCAAAATTATGAGGAAAGGGAGGGGGTAAAACTCGATTTCGGCTCTGTTTGTAAAAACCCTGGTCTCCGCACTCTGGCTAAACTGTTTTTAAATTCGCTATGGGGAAAGTTTGGGCAAAGACCCGATTTACCACACGTAGCCGTTGTCAACGACTATCAGGGCATTCACAAGTACCTAACGGATCCGTACATCACCGTGGACAGCGTCATTGATGTAAATGATGAGGTTATGTTCCTCAATTACAAGGATGCGCGTGACGCGTTGCGCCCTAACCCTAACACGAGTGTGGCGGTGGCGTGCTACACGACTGCTATGGCTAGGTTGCACTTATACAGCATCCTTGAAAAATTGGGGGACCGCGTTTTGTATCATGATACAGATAGCGTTCTATTCACGGAACGCCCCGGCGATTGGAGTCCACCGACCGGAGACTTTTTAGGTGACCTCACTGACGAACTTCAAGATTACGGTCCGGGAAGCTACATTAGCGCCTTTGTATCTGGCGGTCCCAAGAATTACGCGTACCGAGTTTGCGTTGGTGGCGACCCTGCCAAAACAAAAACGGTATGCAAGGTTCGCGGTATCACTATAAACTATGGCAACCGGAACGACGTTAATTTTGACGTTTTGAAAGCGATGGTCACCGAACAGGCCGCGGAAAGATACATACAGATACCGCACAAAATTGTAAGAAAAGGTCTTGCGACTGTATGTACCGTTTCGCAGAATAAAGTCTACCGGCCTGTGTACACCAAACGGCGGATAACCGATGATTATAATACGTTGCCGTTTGGGTATCAGAGTCCTTGTAAACGCCTTCGTCACAACTAAAAGGTGATCATTTAGACGGGCTGAATAATCATCTTTTTTAGTCTTTCACTCTAGACAGTTCCACTGACATACCATTTTTCAAAGATTTGAAATTTTTTTTCATATTTTTTTTCTGCATGAAAACAAGCATATTTTTTTTATTTATTTTATGCACCCGGGATACTTTTTTTATATTTTTTTTATCCGCCAGTATAAATCTCCACCTACCTGGTTATATCTAGTCAAATAAAATTAGTTGTTTGTATATATTTTAATTCTAGTCAAATTTGTTTGTATATATATTTTAAATTCTAATCAAATTTGAAACCATATGTTAAAATACTTTTTAAACTGGACTTTATAAAATTAGTACCGAGGCCACTATTCCCGCTACGAGCTCAAGAAATTGATTATTGTTTCCATAATATATATATATAATTTTTGTAAATAAATATTCCACGTATACTTTTCATCGTATGAGATATACTTGTAAAAAAAACACTTTGATTTGTGTAAATAAATATCCCAAGTATACGTTTCATGGTATGAGATATATTTGTAATTAAATATTCCAAGTATACTTTTCATAGTGTGAGATATATTTGTAAAAACCTTGATTTGTGTAAATATTCCAAGTATACTTTTCATGAGTGAGATATATTTGTAAAAACTATGATTTGTGTAAATAAATATTTTTCAAAGTATACTTTTCGCGTTGGGAAATATATTTGTAAAAACTTTGATTTGTGTAAATATTCCAAGTATACTTTTCATAGTGTGAGATATATTTGTAAAAACTTTGATTTGTGTAAATAAATATTTTTCATGTTGTGAGATATATTTGTAAAAACTTTGATTTGTGTAAATATTCAAAGTATACTTTTCATGTTGTGAGATATATTTGTAAAAACTTTGATTTGTGTAAATAAATATTTTTCATGATGTGAGATATATTTGCAAAAAACTTTGATCTGTGTAAATAATTGTGTGAAATAAAATTTGTAAAAACATTGATTTGTGTAATTAAATATTATAAAAACTGTTATGTTTGTGTTTTAACGTCTACACCCCCACCCTTCTATCCTATAAATACAAGTTCATTTAGCTTATAAGCTCAGTCTTAAACATTATGGACAAGTTGAAACATCCATTTTCAGCCATCATCAGCGGCCCTTCAGGCTGTGGAAAGTCCCTTTTTGTAGCCGACTTTATCCGTCACTCGGACACAATGTGTGACGTTAAATTTGATAAAATCACCTGGTATTATGCTTTATGGCAACCGGGATTCGAACAAGACGGGTCTGTCATATTCTGTAAGGGTTTACCGGAAATGGATGACACCTGTGATGACTCTCCTCCACAACTGATTATCCTGGACGATCTGATGCGTGAAGCCAACGAAGTGGTCGTCGATCTTTTCACCAAAGGATGCCACCATCAAAATATTAGCGTCATGTACCTTACACAAAATATATTCCACCAGGGCAAGGGACAAAGAGACATTTCCTTAAACGCGCATTATATTGTGCTTTTTAAAAATCCCAGGGATAAAGCTCAGATTCAACACTTTGCACGTCAAGTGTGTCCTGAAAACCCCCGTATTTTACAGGAGGCTTACGCTGACGCTACAAGTACTCCCCACGGGTATCTATTGTTAGATTTTAAACAAGGTACACCCGAATGGTTTAGATATAGAACCCGCACAAATGTCGGGTGCTGCGTGTACCTACCACGCAAAAGCTATAAAAACACCGACACGTCCCAATTACATATCATTTCATAACCATGAGTCCCAAAGTGCTGAAGCAAGCCCCGCTGCTGCGTGCGATGCATCGCATGAACCCACAGCAACGTGTAGCCTTGTTGAAAACGGCCGACAAGAAACTGATTGACTCTGTTTGCGAGTGTGCCTACAACACTTTAAAAGGGCGGGTGCCGTTGAAAAATGCGCAGAAGACAAAGTTACGTGCTCACAAGCAGGTGTTGCGCAAGCTGGTCAAACGAGGAGAGTGCTGGAAGAAGAAGAGACGACTGCTCGTTCAGAAAGGAGGAGCGTTCCTGCCCTTACTTTTAGCCCCCTTAATCAGCGGTGTCCTCGGTTCCTTATTCAACAAGTAGATAATGGAACACACGAAAAAAATGATATTGGTGTCCCCGGAAACATTACACCGTTACGAGCAACACCACCAACAAGCGGCATCGGCCACAAATCTAGTGGTCTCCGAGCTGGACAAGGAAATGGAAAAAATCCTCGCTTCAAAACTTGACGACAAGTCTAAATGGACTTTATACCAACAAGTGCTGCAGCGCTATCTACACTTTAGTCAACAACCTCCACCGCCTGAAAATATCACCGCGACCGCCCCCGTACTTCCCATCACGGCTGTACTCAATACTGTACCAGTACAGGCACGTAAAAAAGCCGAGCTTTTACTAGAACATATTAATTCCAGGGGCGGTATCTCTTGGACGAAGACGGGGAAGTGAGTATTCACGATACACCTCTCAGTGGATCTAACATTGTGGATTTAGTCAACGATCTGGTCAGAGCAAGAAGACACAGCGAGCCGACGGGGTGGCGAGAGTTTCTCACGGCACTTCAAAAAATAAACATCCCGAAAGAATTTATTGTAAATCCGAAACGTTTGGCTCCCATTAGAGATCCGACGCCCGTACCTCAACCACTTACACCGTCGCAACGCCCTAAGAAGAAGAAACTGAAAAGGGTGGACGAAAACAGGTGGCTGCCGTTCCGAGCTTAATGCCCCGTTTAGCTGACATCTACTACGACCCTTCTCATCCTGCTGGGTTTGCAGGGGCGGCGTCGCTCATAAAGGCGTCCAAGAAAGATCCCGACAAAGTACGAAAATGGCTTCGTGCGCAGGACGCTTATACCCTCCACAAGCCGGTGATAAAAAAGTTTCCACGCAACAAGTACGTGGTGTCAAACATTGACGATCTCTGGCAAGCCGATCTCAACGATATGCGAAGTCTCGGAAAATACAACGACGGTGCGGTGTACTTGCTCACCGTCATCGACGTGTTTAGCAAGATGGCCTGGGCGAGGACGCTTCCGTCCAAGACGGGGAGCGTCGTGAGAGACGCCTTTCGGGACATTTTCAAACAAAGCGGCCGTAAACCTCTAAGTTTACAGACGGACAAGGGGACAGAGTTCACGGCACGTCTAGTCCGGAAATTTCTCAAGCAAGAAGGCGTGCATTACTACACCACTCATAATCCCGACGTGAAGGCAAGCATCGTGGAACGATTCAATAGAACTCTGAAAGGACGCATGTGGCGCTACTTTACCAAAAATAACACGTATCGCTACGTGGACGTCCTCCAAGATCTAGTCGACGCTTACAACGGCGCAAAACATTCCAGTATCAAGATGGCGCCTGCCGACGTTTCAGAAACCAACGTTCTTCAAGTTAGAGATAATCTGTACGGCAAACGGGGCCCAAGATCGAATAGTAAGCCAAAACTCAAAGTCGGTGACACGGTGCGTATTAGCAAATCCAAAATGCTGTTTGAAAAGGGCTACGAAAGCAATTGGAGCGAAGAAATTTTCAAAGTCAGCAGCGTCGTGTTGAGGCAACCAGTCGTCTACAGAGTGACCGATCTTGACGGCGAGGAGGTGGAGGGAACGTTTTACGAACCCGAATTGCAACGCGTACGTCTTCCCGAAACTTTTAAAGTTGATAAAATACTACGTGTCAAGGGTAAAGGTGCCAGAAAGAAAGTGTACGTGCAGTGGAAAGGTTACCCCGCCAAGTTTAATTCTTGGATTCCTGCCAGTTACGTCAGCGCCCTACCATGAAGGACCAGTTTTACCTCACCTTGCCGAGCGATAGCTCTATGGGATATTTCCCGAAAAATACCCTCACGAACTTCACCACGCAACTACCCTACCGTCTTACACTCGACGGCCAGTGGGAAGTAGCTCTCGCCGAATTCCAATATCCGTGTTCTTTCACCACCGTACCCGAGGGCAGAAACATTGTATGGTACAACTGGGTTGACGCTAACGGTGTGGAACAAATATTCAAGGATCACATCCCGCCTGGAAACTATAGCACTATCCAAGAAATGGTCAAAGCCCTAAACGAAATAGAGGCGTTTAAACGGGATTCTGGAGTTGTATTCAAGTACACAAGCACCAACAAAAAAGTGGACGTTGTTTCTTCTTCACCAAATATACAGCTGCTGGAGCTATCTAATCAACTAAGTCTACAGCTCGGTTTCGATCCTAATACTAATCTGATCAAAGTCCCAAAGTCACCGTACGCCGCCAACATTCTACTAGGCTTGCCCTCGCAAATGTACGTCTACACGGATATCATCGATCCTCAGCCCGTGGGTGACATTGTGGCACCGCTTTTACGTATCGTCGGTATCAACAACGCAAACTATCTCTACGGCATACATAAGACAGTTAGCTACGATCCGATGCACTACGTGCCAGTACTTAGAAGAGAAATTGAAAGCCTGGAAATCAATATAAGGACCGACACTGGTGAAGCTGTACCATTCGAGTTTGGAAAAGTGTGCGTGAAACTTCATTTTCGACGCCGCTCAACATGAACTGTCCTTACCAAAGATACTACGTCAACCAGGCTGGAACGGGAATATCTTCGATCTACCACGGTGTTCCCTATCAACGTGGGCATGGAATAGGAAGTTTTTTCAGCGGCCTATTCAAGAGCGTCGTACCTTTGCTGAGAAGTGGCGCTAAAGCCATAGGAAAACAAGCCCTTCATACGGGTATCGACGTGCTCTCCGACGTCGCCAATCAGCGTCGTCCTTTCAAAGAGGCTCTACGGCAGCGTGTCGGCGAGGCTGGAACAAACCTGAAACGCAAGGCGGAGCAGAAGATCGGCACACTGATGACCGGCTCAGGCTATAAAGGGCGTCGTAAGAAGCACCGGCGTCAGTCTTCAGCCGTTACCCGACGTAAAAAGGTCAAGAAAGAAGCTGTAGATATTTTCAGTTGAAATGTCGTTTCTACACCCCCAGTCCTGCGAGTGTGCCAGCAGTGAACTCGATCTATTTTCAGTCCCACCCAAGCAAACCAGTCTCGAAAGCGGACAATGGATCCAGTACAAACCTGTCTCTTCACTCACCGATGATTCACCCATAGAATTTACCGTTACCGGTCAAGGCGAGTTCTATATCGATCTTTCCAGACTATGCTCTATCTCAGGGCTGCCATCGTGAAACCCGACGGTGGCTCTTTCACAGAGGTGGACCAAATCGCTCCCGTCAACAACTGGTTGCATTCGCTATTCACACAGGTGGATGTGTTTTTAAACCAAAAACTAGTCTCACCGCCCAGCAACACGTATGCTTATAGATCGTACATTGAAACGCTGCTCAATTACAACGGTGAAGCTAAAAGAACACATTTGACTTGCGGTCTCTGGTTCGCAGACAGCCCCGGAACCTTTGAGGAGACTAACGCAGGCAACAAAGGATTTGAGGCCCGTCGCAGTCTAACAGCCAAAAGTAAGACGGTGGATCTTTTGGGTATCTACACGGTGATGTATTTAACCAAGAGAAATACCTTTTGAACGGCACCGAACTCAGAGTCAAGTTGGTCCGTTCCAGAGACGGGTTCAGTCTTATGGCCGTCCCTGAACTCCCACACTATAAGGTTCACATCGCTGAAGCAGGCTTCTAGTGCGACGTGTCAAAGTAGCACCTTCTATACTGTTGGCACATGCCAAGGCATTAAACGTCAGTCCCGCAAAGTATCCCATCACCCGCGTGGAAGTAAAAACACTCACTATTCCTACGGGTGTACAAGGGAAATCGCTGGACAACGTATTCACCGGACAACTACCCAAACGATGCATCGTGGGCTTTGTATCAAACGCAGCGTTCAACGGAGACGCCACCAAGAACCCGTTCAACTTCCAAACCTACGGCATGAACCATTTCTCGCTGTACGTGGACGGAGAACAAGTGCCGTCGAAACCGTTACAGCCCGATTTTTCAAACGGCAACTATGTCATGTCCTACCACACACTGTTTTCTGGAACGGGTATCCATTTCATGAACGAGGGTAGCGACATCACACGAGAAGCCTTCCCTAAGGGATATCATCTAATGGCTTTCGATCTCACACCTAATCTGTCAGCCCACATGACATCACATTGGAATTTGACGAGGCACGGTTCTCTGAGCATCGAAGTGAGCTTCACCAGAGCTCTCACCGAAACCGTCAACTGTATCGTGTACGGGGAGTTTGCCAACATCATCACCATCGACAAGGACAGAAACGTCGTGACCGATTATGGGAGTTAATATAAACGGCTTCCCGCCCCTTACACACGTCATTTAAATCATGGACGTCATTGTGGATTTCCAGAGCTTCATCGATGACAGCAAGCAGTTTATCGTCAAGGAATTGAGTGTTTTATCTGTATGCGGAACATTACTTCAACATTGGGTGTTAAAGCCCCCCTTCGCTATAGAGGAACTTTCACCGGCTGCCAAAAAGAAAGCCGACTATATCGTCAACAAGCTGCACGGTATTCCCTGGGATAGCGGTGATGTGGATTACAGCCTGCTCGAATCCCTCATCTCCCGCGCCACAGCACGTGCAGAAACCGTCTACGTCAAGGGAGCAGAAAAGAAAAAGTTTCTAGTCAAATACACGCCTACGCCCGTCGTAGATCTGTACGACAGAGGTTGTTCGTCTTTGAAAACACTTAAATTGGGTCGCACCATGTGCATGGCACATAGTTCTGTTTGGAATTTCTGTTCGGCCTCCATCGTTTGGGGACTTCGAGACTGGATGATTGAAGATGGACACGCACACCATAAGACGTGCGCTGAAAACAAGCCCGTGGTTCCGTTCTGTACGGTCGGGTGTTTTCCCTGCTGATCAACTACCCTCAAGAATAGCGCGACCTGCCGCTCTCGTCATCAACACGGATCCACATACCAAGCCTGGGACGCATTGGGTCGCCATCTTTATCGACAAGAACGGCGTGGGAGAATATTTTGACAGTTATGGATTTCCACCACGTATAAAGTCGCATCTGGCATTTATACGAAAAAACACTTCCCGCACGTCTCATAGCACGCTACAACTTCAAAGCATAGCCTCGGACGTTTGCGGGCATTACTGTCTCATGTACCTTCTCTATCGCGCCCAGAACATTCCGATGAAAACTTTCCTAGCCCTATTCTCGCCCACCAATCATACAGGCAACGACGCTAAGGTGGTGAGATATTACAACACATTTTTCAAGAAGCTAGGCTCCTGCCGCCCCTCAAGGGGCTGCGTACAATCAGCGTGCGCCTATAAAAGGGGCGTCACGGCGGCGTGCCGTCCATAACCGTGACAGTCGTCGAAGCGATGGAAGGTCAAGACGTTTGCGCCCGCAAAGCAAAGCCGGTGAAGCCGCTCGCCCTCACCAGTATTTTCAACACTCTGTTTCCGCTGGACGAAGTCGACGCCAAGCGAGTCATCGTCGGCATGAGCGTCAAGAACAACTTTACGCCCTATGTCCAGCTAGAAAAATGTGGAGGGAATTGTGCGGTATTTAACCGTACAGAGTGGCAAGAACTGGGCAGCTACAAGTCTGTCATATCAAAGTTTTTCAGCAACACGCAACCTCCTCAGAAGATTAGTCTGACTAATCATGAAATCTCTTTGCGACGCATGTGCGGTGACCGTATGGTCGTCATCAGCGAGAAACAAGACGCAGGACTCAAACGGGTCGCCTATCTAGCACCTAGCTGGGCACGTCTTTGTGATGTGTGGGACCTCATCGACGTCGCCGTCGACCGCCGGGATATGTGGTCGACACCCGTCGCACGCTATTGCAACGATTTGATCGACACGCTCGTCGTAGATGTATGCGACACGCTTACAGAATCAGTGGATGTCATCGATCTCGAGCAGCCTACGGTGGAAACGCACATCAGAAACCTGGATCTTATCAGTGCTACCTACTATACACGCCAAGTCGTCGGTTTGGACTATTACATGCTGGATTGTGAACTAAAAACAATTTTACTAACGCATCTAAAAGACACTGTAGAAAAACGTATGAACGAATATATGCGTCATTCCTGTAAAAGTGTATAATATGTATGTAAAACCTTTAATGTATAATAAATGTATGTTTTGTAATATCGTGTTTTATTCAAGCAAAACCTATCTGTTCCTTACACGTAGATACGAGTCTCGGCTTGTTGGGGCTAGCAAACATGAACAGGGTCAATTACCTCGAGGTTTTGAGGTCCCAATCTATTCTTGTCTCAACTTGTCTTGTCAAGCCGCCAAACAGGCGCCAGTCATCAGGGAAAACCCATTACCAAATAGGGGGAGTGGGGGACATTATTCAAGGTCATGTTGCAACACCAGGAAAACCCATTGCCCGGGTCAATGACCTCAATTCTTGTCTCAACACGTTTTGTCGATCCAGCGACGGGTCTCGATGACGTCACAGGGTGATTGAGGCGAGAGGAGAGGGGGGAGGGGGAAAGTGCGCAACCGTGATGCGCAGTGGTCACTACCCGGTAAGCGGCCGACCAGCAAAGATACTCTCCATTCTACGCAGGACAGTCGTAGCGAGAGGTTCGTGCAGAGACGTATGCTCACCATCCAAATAAAATATACTCCAATGTCCTTCCCCATAACCCTTATATGAATATTTAATTAACAATCATTAATAATTAAGAAAAAAAAGACCCACACAAGTACCAACATGTTCAATGTGTGGTGGGGGTTGTAGGGGATGGTGGTGTAGGGGAGGGAGAGTTATGGGAAGGGGGGTTGTAGGGGGGAAGGGTTGTAGGGGAGGGGGGTGTAGGGGAGGAAATTTCGTAATCAACTGGTGGAGATTTTGTAATCAGAGCGGAGGGGAGGGAGGGAATGGGAGGGGGGGGGTCTAATTATAGCGGCCAATCAGAGGCCAGAGTTATTTATATCGACCTATCCGCGTCTGATCTCATACGCCCCGCCATCTACTGCTGGGGGTCCGGGGCTCAATCCTCGGTCCTGGCACAGAGTTATCTGATTGCCAAACCCTTCCTTCACCTCTGACAAGACGTGAATTAATCACGACTTGTGAATGTGAGGAATGCCAGTCCTCCACCGTGGTTCGGATCCCACGTTAAACTGTAGGTCCTCCATTTCATCTCACAATCACCCTACCATTACACATTAGCGTAAGTGAGTATCACCCGAACGGGTAGTAAGACGCGGTGCTAATAATAATAATAGTCCTAGTTAACTTGTCTAGTGTAATTGATAAAGTCATGCTGAACTCGAATGTCAGTTGGCCAAATAATGGATTCCTGAATGCACACGCCATATTGGATGCTGACCAAGCCTTCGTTAGAGTAGAGACTTGCAAATTATCCCTTCTTGAAGGATCTGCTCCTCGCTAAAGGTCGTAACAATTAAGGGGAAGCCAACGACACCCTTCAAGTAAGCGATTGATGTAGTTTTCGTAAAGAAGCTCTCTCATAAGATCCAGTGAACTAGCTAGACGTAGTTCAAAGACCATGCACGGGCAGTATCGTGTGCGACAGAGAATAGTTTGTCAGTGATTTGTCACTGGTTACTGACATGACAACCTCCATATTTCTTAAGTCTTTAGTTAGAATAGTTCAAACATCATAACATTTAATGAATCTATTTCTGTATACAGGGTGGGGCATTTAAATTGAGACAACAGAATATCCTGAAAACTAAGCATTTTGGAAAAAAATGCTTCGGTCAAATGTTGTTTGTTTTTGAGGGGGAAAAAGAATAGCACCAGTTATTTTTTATTTGGTGGATGTCTTAGAGGTTATTTTAAGGTCAAATTTGCTTTTAATGAAAATATATTAATTTTTGTAAAGATATTTACCCTACACAAAAAAACCTTAAACTTTTTTACTTAACATCCATTTTTGAAAATATCTTAATTCATATTTTTAAAGCAATTTTTACTCAAGAACTTTTTACTACATTATGTTATTTTTTATTACGTTGAATGTAATATTATTTAAAAAATTACTTTATTGATGTTGAAAATTATGTCCATTAACATCGATACACTTTTAATGTAATATAATGTTCTTGGATAAAAATTGTTATTTCCGTTATAGTAACTAAAGGTTTTCATTAAAAAAAATTGACCTTGTAATAACAGTGAAGACTTCCACCAAATCAAAAATAACTAGTGCTGTTCTCTTTTCCCCTCAAAAACAAAACACTTTTTGACGAAGCAATTTTTCTAAAATGCTTCGTTTTTGGGATGTTCTGGTGTCTCAATTTGAATGCATCATAAGTAGCACTGCTCAATTAATAACATCAAAACGCATTTCTAAAAAATGTCTCGTGAGCTGCGACCTTTCCCCATAGCCAACCTGACAAAACAACGTCTATAAAGGGGATAGGGCGGAAGATGTGGATACCAGGGGCGGCGGAACCGGGGGGAGGAGAGGCATTCTCCTTTGTAACAATTTGCCTCCCCCCCCCCCCCCCAAGATATATTTAAAATTTTATAACATGAAGCTGAAATCAAACTCTAAATAACTTCAAAATGCATTTTAAATTTTTGAAAATTTGACGGAGAAGATAGTTTCAAATAGCTCATAGAGGCATTTAACTGCCAGAAAAAAAAATCAAGCGAGGAGCACTTTGAATAACTTCTAGGGCCATCCAAATTTCAAAAATTTCTAGGAGAGGAGCACTACCTTTTAGAAGCATCCAAATTA
The DNA here is from genome assembly GCA_033556935.1 of Timema podura. NCBI lineage: Eukaryota > Metazoa > Arthropoda > Insecta > Phasmatodea > Timematidae > Timema > Timema podura. The sequence continues at coordinate 29,257,668 of JAVRXN010000005.1, forward strand.
CAAAACCTTTCTGGGGAAGACTACTTCAAATAACTTATAAAAATATAATTTTGAAAAATTGGGTAGGAAGACCACTCCAAATAACTTTTAGGGACATCTCATTTTTAAACATTTACCGGGGATAGGGTGGGGTGAAAGGCAAATCACTGATTTTTTATCCCCCCCCCCCCCCCCCTCGTTTTAGTACCCGTTCGGGCTACACTTATTGTTCTTAGGCATTTAAGGGCACAGGTCAAGGAAAATTTAATTTTAAATAGATAAAACCCCATTTGCCGTCAGAATGGATTGTAAGAGAATATTGAAAATTACAATGTGAAAAACTACCGTTAGTACATCTGTTTGGGTATTCAACCACTGAACTCTTCGCTCAGTATGTAATGAGTTGGCGAATATTAAAGTAAAATTACCGTTAGTCGTCCAGTATTCAAACAGTGTAATTAGCCAGCAAGTATACAAACAACGTAGTTAACCAGCAAGTACCCAAACATTGTAGTTAAACAGCAAGTACCCAAACATTGTTGTTAACCAGCAAGTACTCAGTGTAGTCAACCAACAAGTATAGAAACACTGTAGTTAACCAGCAAATACCCAAACATTGTAGTTAACCTGCAAGTATTCAAACAGTGTAGTTAACCAGCAAGTATACAAAACAACGTAGTTAACCAGCAAGTATTCAAACAGTGTAGTTAACCAGCAAGTATACAAACAACGTAGTTAACCAGCAAGTATTCAAACAGTGTAGTTAACCAGCAAGTATACAAACATTGTAGTCAACCAACAAGTATAGAAACACTGTAGTTAACCAGCAAATACCCAAACAACGTAGTTAACCTGCAAGTATTCAAACAGTGTAGTTAACCTGCAAGTATACAAACAACGTAATTAACCAGCAAGTACCCAAACATTGTAGTTAACCATCAAGTATTCAAAAAATGTAGTTAACCAGCAAGTATACAAACATTGTAGTTAACCAGCAAGTATTCAAACAGTGTAGTTAACCAGCAAGTATTCAAACAGTGTAGTTAACCAGCAAGTATTCAAACAGTGTATCCAACCAAAATTTTCTCAAACAAAGTAGCTAATTATTCAGCCAGTAATATTAAAAGCATGTATCCACTCAGCCAAGTCAGTAGCAAAAGTAAAGATGATAGACATAATGAAACTAAATACCAGGCTAATGTGTATATAATACTGGTGTAAGTGGGACGGTCCCTCATGCGTCCCTGGGGCCAAGCTACTTGGTATGCGGCCATCTGCATGTTATCAGATGATTACTGCGCTACACACTCGGCCCAAGGGAGCTACTGTACAATTCTAACACAAGCTGCACCATCGTGGACCACTCACAGGTATTAACGGGCTCGTGTCCATCAGCCATACTGCCCACCAAAAGACCCGGGGATCCAATCCCGAGGAGGGCTAGTAATGGTTTTACACGTGAACAGAAGGAATATCACACACTATTGCCCAATCTTTTTTATATGGGCTTGACATTCCCTTAAGCCGGGATCACGATCAAACCATTCCCTTATGTCGGGGTCACGATCAAACCATTCCATTATGTCGGGATCACGATCAAACCATTCCCTTATGCCAGGATCACGATAAAACCATTCCCTTATGCCGGGATCACGATCAAACCATTCCCTTATGCCGGGATCACTATCAAAAATTCCCTTATGTCGGGATCACGATCAAACTATTCCCTTTTTCCAGGATCATTATCAAACAATTCCCTTAAGCCGGGATCACGATCAAACCCTTCCCTTATGCCAGGATCAGATCAAACCATACCCTTATACCAGGATCACGATAAAACCATTCCCTTATTCCGGGATCACTATCAAAAATTCCCTTATGCCGGGATCACGATCAAACCATTCCCTTATGCCAGGATAACGATCAAACCATTCCCTTATGCCAGGATCACGATCAAACCATACCCTTATACCAGGATCACGATCAAACCATTCCATTATGCCGGGATCACGATCAAACCATTCCCTTATGTCGGGATCACGATCAAACTATTCCCTTATTCCGGGATCACGATCAAACCATTCCCTTATGCCGGGATCACGATCAAACCATTCCCTTATGCCGGGATCACTATCAAAAATTCCCTTATTCCGGGATCACTATCAAACCATTCCCTTATGCCAGTATCACGATCAAACCATTCCCTTATGCCGGGATCACGATCAAACCATTCCCTTATGCCGGGATCACTATCAAACCATTCCCTTATGCCAGGATCACGATCAAACCATTCCCTTATGCCAGGATCACGATCAAACCATTCCCTTATGCCAGGATCACGATCAAACCATTCCCTTATGCCAGGATCACGATAAAACCATTCCCTTATGCCGGGATCACGATCAAACCATTCCCTTATGCCGGGATCACGATCAAACCATTCCTTTATGCCAGGATCACGATCAAACCATTCCTTTATTCCGGGATCACTATCAAAAATGCCCTTATCCCGGGATCACTATCAAACTAAACGTTCACGTAACGTTACGTTCACTTGAGGTAAAGAAACTAATGTGTGATCAGGATTCACGAAACGTAAAGTAGCATTTTATTTGATTTATGTAAGGTATTTAACGTACAGTTTCTGAACCGACTGATTATGTCAGCACACGAGAATTTCTATGAGCGAGAGCGAAAGGGCTTACTAATTTTCCAGGAAAGGTGTTTTCACATACCTTCCAGGGTTATTTTACGTGCCACAATCGACATAGGACCAACGGCTTTACTTCCCCTCCAAAAGAAGTTGTGCTACAGATTTTTATCGTTCTATAAAAAATCCATCAACCTCGGTTGGGTTCAAACCCACAAATACCATGTCCTGAGGCGAGCAGTTTACCCTAAGACCACCGAGGTTAACCGTAACGTAACAACTCGAGCACTATACAAAAAAAAGAATTTGAACTGTTAAAAAAATTACTAAGATGAAATCCTATCACTTAGGGCTGATTAGGCTGCAAGTACTTGCAACAATATCATCTTTAATGGGTCTACAAAATAAAGTGTAACAAGAGACCACGACGTTTTAGAGTTCACGAGACGCGGACAAACTAACCTAAGAAGTTGTCTGCCTGAATTCCATAAACACAAATGAAGTATTAAGTAGCCGTCTTGACGTTGATCGCAACATGATTGGCTAGCTAGAACACGTGGTACCCTTCACTTGACGTTCACGTGACGTAAATGTTCTCCATTGGACAACCTTTACGTTACGAAGTGAACGTTAAGTTGAATGTAATCACGGCATTAGCCCTTTTCATTATTTTTTTTACTTTTTCTCATCTCATTGTAAGAAAAAAAGTAAAAAACCTACTTTTTGGGTTTATTTTTACTTGAAAGTTTAACTAGGGTTAATACCAACTTAACCTAATGACGAGTAGGATAGTTATAGAACATTGGCTTGGGCGGAGGAAGGTTAAGGTGGGAGTGTAGGAAACGCCAGTTTTATTATTATTATTATTAGCACCGCGTCTTACTACCCGTTCGGGTTATACGCACTTACGCTAATGTGTAATGGTAGGGTGATTGCGAAATGAAATGGAGGACCTACAGTTTAACGTGGAATCCGAACCACGGTGGAGGCCTGGCATTCCTCACATTCACAAGTTGTGATTAATACACGTCTTGTCAGAGGTGAAGGAAGGGTTCGGCAATCAGATAAATCTGTGCCGGGAGCGAGGTTTGAACCCCGGACCCTCAGCACAGAAGTCTGACACCTTACCCCTAGACCACCAGGTCACCTGAAACGCCAGTTAAGGGCAGTATTATTTTCTTCAGTAGAAACATAAACAGTTATTGAATATCTGTCAATAGTGTTCTGAAATTTAATGACAACCTTTTCTCTTCTTATAAAAAGTTTCTCATATAATGCCACTATGCTCATGACAGATATTCTACAACTGGTTGATACCATCACGCGAAGGAAATTAAACTGTTTCTATTGGAGATTTTTTTTTATTTCGGCAAAAAAAAAAAGTTGTTATAAAACTGGAAAACACTTGACTTTTCTCGCGTCCCCTTACGCCCAACCTTAAATCAGGTTAAATACCGGCCAAGGGGCTTCAAAAACCCGAGATCATTCTCAACTTTTGCCGAATGCAATGTGAGTTTAACGTCTTTGATCTCTTGGGCGCCGCTGGAAATTGTGTACTTTATAGTAAGGGGATCTTAAGTAAAGTTAATTAAAGTTTAGTAAGGTTGCCTCAAACAGTGTCATGATCGTATAGCGTAGAACTTAAGATATGGTCCAAACATGTTTGGGAGGCTTTGGTTCAAGCCCTGGGGGCATCAAAAATGTAATCTACTATTTGTGAGATTCTGGTGTTAGCGACCACAGTGATTGCAAAACAATAATAGTACCAGTGATAGTGAGGACTAAGGAGTGCTACAGAAATATAGATTAAAACATGTAATTATTTAAATTTTTAGCCAAAGAGAGTCGTTTTAAATTTATAACTCTTAGCACATTGACGCACGCTATAAGTGAGCTTCAAAACGCTCGTAGGTTATCTCACAGCTTGTACCGGTGGCCACGCGGTCTAAAGCATCTGAATCACAATAGACTGGAGTGTCAATGGTAAGAACCTAAGGTTCAAGTCTCAGCCGAGTGCACCGGGGATGTTTTATCATATGTAATTTTTTTATCACCGCGTCTTACTACCCGTTTGGGTTATACGCACTTACGCTAATGTGTAATGGTAGGATGATTGTGAGATGAAATGGAGGACCAGTTTAACGTGGAATCCGAACCACGGTGGAGGCCTGGCATTCCTCACATTCACAAGTTGTGATTAATACACGTCTCGTCAGAGGTGAAGGAAGGGTTTGGCAATCAGATAAATCTGTGTCGGGACCGAGGATCGAACCCCAGACCCTCAGCACAGAAGTCTGACACCTTACCCCTAGACCACCATGTCACCCGTCTTACTAATTAATTACACTAATGTGTCAGGGACGATGAAGGTTGAATTTAGAATAAGTGTACCCGTCATTGCGTGTAATGAGAGTGGAAAAACATTTAGGGAAAAACACCCTCTGTGCACTCTACCGGGATCGAACCTCTATCTCCCCGTCAACAGCAGTCTAGTCTATTGCAAGAGTGACACCTTAAGATCACGCCGCCACCAAGGTGGGTGACATTGCAGTCGCTCCCATAAAAAGTTGCCAACGTGACCTCAAATAAAATATGTTTTTTCGAGGGCACATGCTCATGTTCGGGTTATGCACTCTCTCGAATCGCTTTTAATTTCCCACGCCCAAGGAATGAAAAAGGGGAAGGGGGACCCGTGGGGGGGGGGGGGGGTTGAGGATCATGAACTATAAAAACCACTCAACTTCAAGTGAACTACTACTGGTGCCTGTATGGCTGAGCTCCACTTGCGCGACGAACCAGTTCAGAAACGGAAACTACGCACATAAAAGGTAGGCCTAAAACATTACTCAAAGCACGCTTCCGGTCCGCATTAAATTTGAGCTAATTAATCATCATACATACGAAAATAAATTTTAGTTGTTTCAACTAGGGGTGTGCGAGATCGACTTTTATGGTTCGATACGAGAATTTTAGAATCCCTTACTTCGAGACGAGAACGGGAATTAAAAATGTAAAACTAGTTATTTCTAGATTTGCTAATATTACGTACCTTAAAACAATGACAATATTTAATTTGTTAAATGAATACATAGGCCCTAAAAGAAGAAATTTAAACAAATATAAATAAAGTTGAAAATTTATTCAATGTTTAATACTTTAGCTATAACTTGGGTTACTTGAATTATAAATATTTATAACACACATATTAAATCTGAATTTAATTCTAGAATAGGTTGATGTACATATTTATATTTAAATAATAAAGAAAACACGAGAAGCAAGTTTAAAAGTAAATTAAATTAGGAAAAAAAGCAATTTCCAAACTTTTCGAGATTACAGAAAATGTTTCCCGACAATTGTGTCGGAAACGAGAAATATTTTTTCCTACGGGAATCCCAAAATTCGGGAGCCCCACACACCCCTAGTTTCAACCATAATACCCCCACCCCTTTTTTCCAACGACAGAATATGCCATAGAATGCTCGCCTCTGAACCCGGAAGGCCGATGGTTTGTACCCAACCAGGAGGCAATATTCTTTAAAACAATTAAAAAAAGACCCCTTCACTACAACGATATATAATAATATTGATAGTAATGGAGTGTCTGGACTACATCAATCTATAGCTCAGTTTGTAGAAAGATTAACCAGTACACCTACTAATGTACCGTTGCCCAGAGGACGCCCAAATGTACTAATAGTACATCCTTTTCGTGGAGGCTCTTTCCATGTTCCGATGAGGTGAGATAATAATAATCATGAATATGACGGGTAAAGCCAATGAAGATCTTAACCTAACTCAAGCCTAATAAACCAAACCCAGGTGATAGTGGGAATTATTTCTCTTTCGATAAAAATCCTATGTACCAGCCGGAAATTGAACCCGTGATATTTGAGTCAGCAGCCAGGAGCTTGACCACTATACCACGAGGCCAGCTAATACAACGATTATTGACGTCTTAATGTGTTAATCTAAGCAGTAATGAAGAGAAGGGTAGATTAGAGTAAGTACACCCGCACCATTATAGAGGGAGGACAAAAAATAGTATGGCCAAAAACCACACCTTGGTAATCAACCATCTCAATACCCGGATCGAAACCCCGACCTGCCAACCAGCGTGTAATGATAATTCAACCGTCTTAGACCGCTCGATCACCGGTTCAGCGTGCTGTTCCCCACCTTTATTTAGGACAAACGTTGGTGTATTTAAAAAAAAACTAATTCCTTTCCTTCAGGTCGAACAGTTTTAAGTCCCCGGTAAAGAACTTAGCGTATCTAAAAAAAAAAGTTTCCCCAAAATATGTTTGATGGCATATTATCGAGTATGGGCCGATCTTTCAAAGGGGAAATAATATTAATAAAAAATCAATCTATTTGACCCCCTTTTTCTTGCACTCCCGAAGAGAGTAAACGATATCCTTACTTATCATTACGAGCCATAAAAGAACAAATTGCCCCGTTCTACGACTGATTAATTGAGCCGGGCCCGGGCTAAATGAGTAGGTGTAAGGGAGTCACGTGGTATACCGGGAACAGTACACCCCCTCTTCCCGCACTTATTAGTGTCGTTATTATTATACAAGCTATCAGATTGATTCGTCCGCTGAACTCGTTCACGCGTTCACGATCAGTCGCGAGAGCATTCCTCATACACCTGCCAATAACCTTCGTACCAAGAGCCACAATGGTCGTTTCTTTACACTGGATGCGTTTCAGATCTGACTAATACGTTGATCCTTCTAATAGCGCGCATAGTGGAACAGTAAGGTAATCTGTTATATTCAGGTAAACAGGTGCTACTGAGCTACTGAAAGGTAGTAGTTATAGATTATCTACCTGATTGCTACAAATACAGTTACAAGCAAGTAATAGCGCGATTATTCAAGATGGCCAAGAAGCAAGGTGCAGACGACATTTCAAGCATTGGGCGCACAGAAGCCAGTACAGACAGATCAACTTGCAGTCAGAGAAGTAGTCAACCGACATATAATGGGCAGCCCATAAAAGCCATCGTGGCCATTGGTCACGACTATTCCAAGATGGGATCCAGGAAAGCCACGTGCATGGTCACGACATTCCCAAGCATTGGCAGCCCAGATAAAGCAACGTGCCATGGTACGACATTCCAAGCATTGGAGCCAGAAAGCAACGTGCATTTCCACGACATATTCAAGCATTGGGCGCCCAGATTAAAGCAACGTGCCATGTCCAATATTTCAAGGGATGTGGCACCATAGAAAGCAACGTGCATTTTTACGACATATTCCAGATTGGCAGCCCAGATAAAGCCAACGTGCATGGTCCACATATGCAGCATTGGACCAGAGAAAGCAAGTGCATTTTCCACGACAATTCAAGCATTGGCAGCCCTGATTAAAGCAACTGCATGGTCAGACATATTTTACAGCTATTTGGAACCATAGAAAGCAACGTGCATGGTCCGACATATTCAAGCATTGGGCAGCCCAAGAAAGCCAAGGTGCCATGGTCCACGACATATTCCAAGCATTGGGCAGCCCAGATAAAGCCAAGTGCCATGGTCACGACATATTCCAAGCATTGGGCAGCCCATAGAAAGCCAACGTGCCATGGTCACGACATATTCCAAGCATTGGGCAGCCCAGAGAAAGCCAACGTGCCATGTCACGACATATTCCAAGCATTGGGCAGCCCAGAGAAAGCCAACGTGCCATGGCCACGACATTTTCCAAGCAGGCGCACTCCAGAGTAGGCGGAGGTACATTATCCACGATATATTTCAAACATTGATCACTCCAGAGCACGCCGGAGGGGCGGTGCCCCTTCTGGGTCCACATGATCTGGGGCTATATTCCCCGCCCGTGACCCGGAGAGTAGTGTACCGACGATGAACGCTCGGATCAGATACCGCTTGTTTTGTCAAGAGCGGGGAGGGAGACTCAGGGTAACGTTGTTCTCACTTCCTTTATGACAGTCCGGCACGACACCCGGTTACACGTCACAGCGCCCCGTTTTGTTCCGGGGGACGGTATATTACTCTAGAACAATTGTCGAGGAAAGTTGTGAACAAAACTAGCTTGCCTACCTTCAAAACAGGCCATCACTCTGACACATGCATGTTATGAAGAGAGTTTTATTGAATAATATGTTTCTGGAATCCCGAGTCTTAATTTTCTTTCGAATCTCGAATCAAAATTCGAGTCCTCTAATATTTAAAATGAAAAATTTAGCTAAAGTGAGAATATTTAAAATTTAATTAAAAGGAAAGTTGTTCAAGGCATGGAGCCAATGACAAAATTATAGTTGGTTTGTCATGTATATTACGTCATACACAACAAAAATTAACTTTTTTACTATTCATTAATTGTGCTAATATGTTAGGGATTAGGAAAGTTGAAAATTTAGAGGACGTGTACCACTATTTGCGTTGAGGGAGAGTGGAAAATCATTTAGATAAACATACTCAGTACACCCGACCGGGATTCAAAACCCGATACACCCCATCATCGGCAGACCCGTCTATTGCGAGAATGACGCCATAGACCATGCGTCCACCGAAGTAGGTAATTATTCAATCAATTTATAATACAGTTTTGTCATATTTTTGGTCCTTTTTGCCAGTCTTTCAACCATAAAATATAATTACTCCTCCAATTGATTAAAATTATTGTTATATCAAGTAAAGGTTTTCATAATTATATATTCGAGATATATTCTTGAGATTTTTACGAATCTCACATCTCTTGAATACCATAGGATTCCAGAGTCCCATTTCTACTTATGACACATGTTTTGTCAACATAACCGTTCACAATTATAAAATATTTCTAAGGGAAATTAACATTAGAGCGATCATTACGATCACTCATCTTGAGTACGTGGAATTGGAAGGAAATATCTTTTAACTGCGTTTTTGCGACCAGGAAGTAAGTTTTCTAGTCCCGACCAAGTTTACAAATTATTTTCCTTCTCCCCACTAAATTTTTTTTTTGCAGCCTTTATAACAAGATTGTACACAATGAATGAAATTTACACCAGTAGATGTGTTTAGCCCATTCTGGAATTTGATAACAAATTTCTTTTTTTGTTTTAAAAGTTTATAATCAAATGCAAATAATATGTTCATAGCAGAAGGGCCTATTCAAGAACTGTTGAGACTACTATGTGCTAAAAACTAACCTAAATGTATTTACTGAAACAAATTTTGGTAAAAAAAAACAAAGAATCCTAACTAAAACTGCAAAAATAAAAACCATAGACCATGTTCTCTTCAACCCAACAATAATTACCCGAAAAACAACCGATGTTATTATGTCCCTCCCTATTCAGCGGTTCCGAATTCATCTAAAAGCAGATAATGTCGTTCCGACAAGCTACGAGCAGGGTTGACAACCCTTTCCCGAAAGCCGCTTGCGCCCATGGCGGACGGAACCACAACTAACAAGATGGACGCGCTCAGACACGAGCTATTTGTCATGCCGTGGAGATGCATCACAGCGCACAGAAGACCAACTCCCTCCCACCCCCCATAAAAAAAAACCCACAACAGTTTCGACGTCAATAGGGACACCTTCGAACACAATGGAACAACGGCGACAAGATCGCACCTCATTAATTCTAAATTATTTTCTAATTGTTTTCAAATAATTACTAACACGGGCCAAGTGTGATGTTGGCTTTTTTATTTATCTTTTATTATTCGTCTTTGAGACGATATCGATCTCTTTGTCTTTTATTCGTCGGAGGTATTCTTGTTTTGTTTTTTGGGCGCGGGTGCCGGATGTCTGGGGCGACGCGACCTGGCCCATCTCTACTCGCCTGCATACTGATACTCCAATGTCAGACTCGTTAGGAAGAGGCTAAAATGGGGGGGGGGGGGGGGGGCGCCTACCACTTGAGGAACAATGGAGGCCAGAAGAACTTACACGCCAACACAGTGTCCATAATATAGTCGGGTGGACATTATCTTTAATTACGACACCAAGGTTATTAACGGCTTTATTTAAAGCGCAGGAGGGAGCGAGAGAAAGTATGACTGCATAATCGGGGAAAGGGAATTGAAAAATCCCTAATGATAACACATGAGCGTGACGAGGGAATGAAAAATTCCTAACGATAACGAGTCAGCGTGGATATGGAATGGAGAATCCCTAGTGATAACGCATTGGCGTGAAGAGAAAAGGAAAAATACCTAGTGATAACGAGTTAGCGTGGAGGGGGGAAGGAAAATTCCTACTGATAACACCTTTAGCGTGAATAAATAAAAAAAAGTCCCTTGTGATAACGATTTAGCGTGGAGATTGAATGGAAAATCCCTAGTTATAACGCATTAGCGTGAAGAGAGAAGGAAAAATCATTAGTGATAACGAGTTAGTGTGGAGGAGTGAAAAATCTCTAGTAATAAGGCAATTATTTTGTCAGTGATAACACGTGCTTACAAAAAGCCAGTACCTGCCTCAGTAATTATGTTAATATTCATCCGTTTAACAATTTATTAATACCCTTATTGTATAATGTGACGTTAATTTAAAACCCACACTTCAATCTAAATTAAAAACAAGACCATCAAGAATCAAAGGAAGTTGTAGCCTTGATAGTCTTCGGATAAATAAGTGTTCCAAAAGTTAAATTGTAGTCAGAAAGTGGTATCAGCTGTCCCTAACACAGGAACATGTACAAAGCCTGTGAAATAATCAATACTAAACATCATTATTGGTTCCAACATGTATAACTTTTGTAGAAAGGAGTATTTTATATACAGTTCCTGGTTTAGTGAGGAAAAAAATTATTTGAGATCTAAAAAAGTAACTAAATACTCTTTCACGTATTAATTCGTCAACTAATTAGATCCGGAGCTGTCGCTTTTTATGTATATTATCAATAACTATAAAATAACACAAATAAAAGAGTTAAATAAATGTTATCAATGTTGGCCGCAAAGATATGATTGTATTTTTAACAGATGTTCCAAAAGTTTATTCGTAAGAAAATCAAGGTTTATTTCTGGATTTGTGAACCGTTTGACAGGAAAATAGTTTGAAGCTCCATTATAATTGTAGCTTTTATATTCTCAATATTAAAATTAACTTTGGTTAAGGTCATTCGACCGTCAATATTATATTTCACAATTTTAACAAGTGTTATAATTATAAGATATATAAATAGTGATTCAATTATTTCAAATCATTACAGTTCATGAGTTAGCATTTAAGAAGTCAAACTTGGTATTTTATGTTTTTTCCATAGGCCCTACCATTGTTAAGTTTTTAATGTTTGGGGCTAAAATACTATAAATTCATATGAGATGTAGGCCTACACAATGAGATATTTCTTTGTCAAGATAAAATTTCTAATGTATGAGACTGGAATTTAGTAGGATCTAGACATTCATTGTACACAATGAGATAGATATTAATAATATTAATATTTCAATGAAATATATCATTGTGTACATCTCATATGAATGTTTAGATCCTACTAAATTTCAGTCTCATACATTAAAATTTTTATTTTAACAATGTTAGCCTAATTGAAAAGCTTGAAATAGAAACTATTACCCCTTATAGCTCGTGAAGCGTGTAATGATTTGAAATTATTGAATCACTATTTCTAGCTTATAATCATACAATTGTTCAGTAAAATCTATATGGTCGAATGACCTTAAGTGCAAGAGAGAGTGAGCATATTTTAACTTCACCATTTGTTGAAAAGCTTATTAGTCAATAGATATATATGTAGTTAACAAACTAGTTTAAAATCGACGTTTAAATTAATAGTTTTGAATTCTAGTATCTAATTAATTCAGACCTGAAGATGGCGTAACATATTACACCAAATCATGTCGTCTTAGAAGACTAAAGCTCAAATAAGAAGGAAATAAAAGAATAACAAGGAAGATTTAATTTTATCATTTATTAATCCTTACCAAATAAATATAAACGTTATTAAAAAAAATTAATATGGAGTTTTGATGGACAGCCGAGGTACATTAATCGTACATAGTATACTATTTAATTTGATGGGTTTTCAACAGGAAACTTGAAAAAGTATTCTATGATTGGAAACTGAACAAGGGTTTCACTTTTACGAAGGTGTATAATGAACGGAATACAGTTTCAAATACCAAAAAGGCTCGTTAACTTGGTAAAGCTACTTTACCCTAAAACAAAACGCTGAGCAACGCAAAAATAAAATAAAAAGAAAGAACAAAATACTGTGTATCTAGTATCGAATACAATTTTATAATTGAGTTAGCTACATAAAATTAACACTTACATAAAAACATTAAACCTTGACTTGATCAAATAGCAAACCTAATAGTCAATATAAAAAAAAGGAATATTGCATTTACAGATTTGTTTTTGTTCTGTCGGTTATAAAGTGACCAAATAAACAATACAATATACATACAGTTACCAGCAAAACTACTAAAAACTAGCTATCAACATGATTTTTTAATAATAAAGAATATCACAGTCCGACACCTTAGATAAGTCGGTAGCGTGTCTGCCTAATTAGCTATGGGGGTGGGGGGGTGTCCCGGATTCAATTACGAGCATTATCTTTTTTTTTAAATCGTCGATGGAATTGAGATTTGGAAGGCTGGATGTTGTGTCTGTTGTCTGTTCTAGATTTAAATGATTATTAAGTCGTACACTCATATCATTAGTCGGTCTAGAAAGTGCACTTTTTTATCCTTTTTTTTTGGCACCGCGTCTTACTAACCGTTCGGGTTATACGCCTATGTACTAATTACGCTTGTGGGTTAGGTATTAGGAAGGCTTAATTTAGAAGAAATGCACCCAAATTTTTGTGGAGGGGAAGTGGAAAACGGTTTAGGAAAAACTACCCTCAGTGCACCCGACCGGGATCGAACCCCAATCTCCTATATTCAGCAGTCTAATCCATCACGAGAGTAGCACGTTAGACCACGCGGACACCGAAGCAGGTTGTACTTTATTTACCTAATAAAAATAATAATAATAATAATAATAATAATAATAATAATAATAATATAATAATAATAATAATAATAATAATAAAAAGTTCCACACCTTAGCTCAGTCGGTAACGTGTCTGTTTACTGAGCTAAGGGTCCCGGGTTCGATTCCTGTTATGCCCGAAAAGCTTATTATTGGTGAAATGTGGGTTTCCCCTTTAAAAGTGATAAATTAACACTCCGGGGGCTGAATTTTGTCCCTGTTTTAGATATTAAGTTAGTTAATAATTCGTGTGTTTGATATGACCAGTCCTAGTCGGTTCAAAATATGCACGTTAAATACTGAAATAATAATATAAATAAATGGTACGGCACACCGCACAGACTTTCTCTCTCTTCTATAAACTCGTAAGATTTCTGAACGGAATAATGTTCATTGTATCATCACCACTCCACATAAGAACACGCATAAAATAATATACAATGATATAGAATCAATGAGAAAAGAGGCGCATCTTTGTCCACCTAAGAGCATTTCAAACAGTTTAATGTCTTCCACAAGGGTCAACACTTCGTATTAAAATTTCGATTTCTGGTTAAAATTTTAACATTTTATAAGGTGTTGCAGATCTTCAAGTCATCGCATTGATATTTAATTATTCATTTATACATTTTGACCAATAAAAAATGTAAATATTGACTATTGAGTCTAAAATGGAGATAGGAGAAATGTTTGCACAGCAATGATCTAAGAGTTTTAAGGAAAAATAACATACTTTTTTAGATACTTATATTTAATTACTCTATGGCAATGGAGAATTATTGCGTTAAGACTTAAGTAGTATATGTTTACAACTAAAGCTCACAAAATTGTATTAATATATTTGCAAATATCTCGGAAACTTTTACTTTTATAAAAATATGTGTCAAATAAAAGTTTTTTATTTCTAATAGTCCTACAATTTTTCAATGATAAGTTGTTTAGTTTCTCAAATAGTTGTGGAGATACGGAAATTAACGCTTCTGTAAAGTACCCTAAAAATCATTTTCATAGGAAAATGAAAATAGCCAGTTTATTTATAATCTTAATCAACGCCTAGATACGAATTTTAATCAAAATCGTTTGAGCAGATTTTGAGAAAACCAATTTTTTCTCTTTTAGCCCTTCAGTAAACTACCCTTAATTTTAAGTTTTTATAGACACACAGACAGACGGCATTGCAAAGACTATTTTTTAGGGCTGTGGGGGTCATGAGACGTCGACATCCATCAACATTTCAGGCTAGTTTTTTTTTACGGTCGCAATACTTAAACTTTAAAGTCCAAAAAGTTAAAAAAATTCATATAATTGCGTATAGATTGAAAGTTATTGATTTTATAAGAATATGTTTCGGATAAAATATTTGTATTATAAATATATATACATATTTGTAATGCTAAGTAATTTCATATCTCAAATAGTTTCGAAGCTATTAAAAAAAATGTTAATTAACGCATCAGACCGGAGCCCTTAAAGCCATTTTGCCGAAATATTGAGGTAGCCATTTTGTTTGGAATATTTATTATTGTTTATAATTGAAATTTAATCAAAATCGTTAGAGCCGATTTTGAGAAAATCGACTTTTTCTCTTTTTTCCCTTCAGTAAACTACCCTTAATTTTAGGGGTAGATATCCAATTCCAAAAACCCCTCGGGGCAACCCTATGAAAACCCTAGATATAAAGTTTTAGCTCAATCGGTATAATAGTTTAGGCTCTAGTTGGAGGTACAGACAGACAGACGGACGGAAATTCAAAAACAACTTTTTCGGATTTAGGAAGTCATGAAACGTCAAGATTCATCAAAATCTCGAGTTCGATTTTTTTGACGATCACCATACTTTCTCTAACTGTAAGATAGAGAGAAAGTAAAAAGGTCGCAGATTTTGTCCCACTATTGTAAATAATAAGCTTGTTTTTATTGCAACGTCTATATTAAATCAGGGAATATTTATTAGTGACCAACAGAATACAATATTGTACATACTGTTTAGTCTATCCAAGGGTTATTGGTTCAAATTTCAACATGTTAATAAAACCAAAATGTATTAATTGGGACGTCAGAACATTTCGGGCACTAAAAGCAGTCTGACAGCTCACAATCAGATTTCAATACGAGAACAATAAACAAACGAGAACAGCCAACAATTAATTATATCATGTGGTCTATTTTTGTGTGTGTGTGGTTTTTTGCGATATAAATAATTGCGATACATTCGACAAACACCCCAGTAACTTATTTAAAAAAAAATAGGGTAGAGCTAGAAAGAGAAAAAAAGAGAAAGAACCAAAGAGAAAAAGAGAAAGAACCAAAGAGAAAATGAGAAAACCATCAATAGTTTTTTTTTAAAAGTCTTCCAATAACATTTATCGCAAGTTACACTAAAGAATCATAAACTAAAAGGTAATGACAAAACATAGGCGAAGACCACGCCTTTCCCCTCCCCATTCACGAAACAAAGACCACGCCCCCTTTCTTAAACCCCGCCAATCACGTACGAACAATCGTAGGGGGATAACGTCACGTGGTGTATGGAATGTTGACGAGATCCATCCGAGATTGCAATACTTCGTAAATCTTATTTACACTCCTACAAGTCTACAGTTTAGAAAATACAAATATATATTTTTTGCAGTCAACATTAATAACATTTTACTATAGCTTACTTTTAGTGTTATTTCATAGGTATTGCCTCTATGGTCTAGTGGTTAGAACTCCTTGCTACATATCTAGGGGTCCTTGGTTTGATCCCCGGCACTTCCAGAAATTTTCTATAAAACAATGGGTCTGGAACGATGTAGATGTGGATTCAGTTGAATGAATCAGTAGCAGCTCTGGTCTAGAAAACTGTGCTAACCACATGATACCCTCCAAACGCAAGTGCTAGCACTATCAACACTAACTGCGGCGGCCGCTCGGTCGATATAGCTCGATCGCGGGCTCAAGTCATAGAGATTTAATTTTAACGTTATCTATCAAAAGTGACAACTAGAGATAACATGACTTGACGTATGACGAAAACAGCCATGTAAAGAAAACCTTTATGGGTGGATACGCGAACTAAATAAGGCGTCAATCTAGTTTGGTCTGGTTTGCCAGTGACGTGGAAGTCAGGGTTTTAATTTTTGAACGAGTGTATTGAAGGGTAATTTTTCCTAATAGGTACTCCTAATAGGTCTCTTACCCCTCCCCCCACACAAATACGGGTACATTTCCTCTAGATTTTACCTTTCTCATCCCTAGCCCATAAGTGTATCCTAAACAAGTGAATAGCCTTGGACGGGTGCACAACAAAACACTTTTTTTTATATCACAATTCCTTCCTCCCTCCCTGCCCCAGGTGTGTTGAGGGAAACTACAGTAGCCCCATGGCTTCTTTGGTGCTGACTGACAGTTCACAGCTGACAGCTGACGGCTTTGAAAAACTACCAGACCAAATTATGTATCCCTGCACCGAACCATATGATCTGCAAAGAACATATGTTTAGCAGCTGTCACTTCTGACAGTCAAAATTTAGGTATATACCCAACTTTTGACTGTCAGAAGTCAGCTGTGAACTATCAGTCAGCACCATGGGGCTACTGTACATATCCTCGAGAAGGTAAAGCTATCAGTTGCGCGAACTAGCAGTGTCTTTGATCCCAACTGCGGAGATTAAAAAACAAACGCTGACACACCGTGCCATCAGACCTTCAGGACAACAGTCATCATCAGCGGGATGGATGAGAGTCTGCCGGCCATTATACTAATATAGTAAGGGCCTATATATTCTGAGGTCCACCAATCCCCCTTTCGACCTCAAGTGTTCGTTATTCGTAACCGCTTTTAGGTCTTACTAGTAAAAGCAGCTTTATACTGGCAGCCAGTAAACTTGCCTCATGTGACCGAGGATTAGGAGTCACTCGGACACAAAATGTCTGTGCACTTGGGTAATGTCGCTAGTAAGAGACGGTCGGACTCTTGGAATAGCACAGAGCTTCTTTTTCAGGAATATTTAAATTGTTTTCCATATTAATAAAATAATATGTTCAATAATGAACAATCTCGTTAATGTTATTATTTATCAAGTAAACATTTTTTTTTTATTTAGCACCTCGTCTTACTATCCGTTCGGGTTGTATGCTTAAGTAATAATTACTCGAATGGGTTAGGAATTGGGAAAGTTACATTTAGAGGAAGTGAACCCGCATTTGCGTGGAGGGATAGTGGAAAACAATTTAGAAAAAACCACCCCCAGTTCACCCGACTGAAATTTGAACCTCTATCTCCCCGTCCTCGGCAGTCAAGCTCAACACGAAACTAGTGCGTTAGCCAACTACGCCACCGAAGCGGGTTAGGTAAACATATAATCTAAATCTCCCGAGACTATAGTCTATTATAAATACCGCCCTAAGGGGCCCATTCACGAGGTGATATTGAAGCAACAAGATTAACAATTTGATTAATCTGAAATTGCTAGGAGATTAAGTTGCTCTCCCAGCTCCCCATTCACTAGACGACAAACAAGCGATTTAGTTGTCAACCTATCTTTCGTCCATCTTGTTTTTATAATTTCAAGGTAGCCTTCTGTTACGTGTGTACATACATTCATATATTTATTGTTTTCAAGCGATCCTACTCACATTGAACGTAAGGTGGTATGGTAGGAAATGGAAGTTAAAATCTATATTTTTGCAATTTTTATGCAAAAAATTTTTTTTTTTAATATTAAAAATAAAATACTGCTCTTATAATATATAGATTTAGTTTAATTTTCTACACACGCTGCTCCCCAACAGTTCTCTAATATCTGTAATGAGCATTGTGGAATTTACCAAGAATATTTATCCGTATTTAAATACTTTCTGATCTAATGCCATTATTCTACTGAAGCAAACTTTATTTATTTTGGCCAAAAAAAGGATTTTTGTCTTAAGCTCTGCATAAATAAGATCTTCACTCTCGTTTCCTTCCTTTCATCACAAGTTTAGCTAGGAGGTCAAACAATCAGGTTGCCAACGTCCAACCACTGTGAAATCTGCTTCAGGGTGACGGCGAGTGCAATCAGATTTAAAGGACAAACCACCAATCAAAATATCTCCTGCACTCTGGTTGTGTTTGCCTAGCGACTGTGAGGTATTTGGAAAATTTAGTCGAAAGCGACGTAACTGTCAGCCCAGTTGCTTCAATATAGTCTTGTGAATGGGCCCCTTAAGGTGGGGTGCTAGTGAGCGCGAGTTTAGTGCATTAATTTTGCAGTTTTTATAGCATTAACATTTTTTGGCCAAAATAAATCAAATATTTCTTCTACGGAAACACAGAGTTTAGTTTTCTGCACATGCTTATCTCAACAGTTCTTGAATATTTGTCAAAGGTGTCCTGGGATTTAATGACACCTTTTTTTCTTTATTTAAAAAGTTTGTCACCAAATGCCGCTATGATCATGACAAATATTCAAGAACTATTGAGATTAGCATGTGCAGAAAACTAGACTCTTTGTGTTTTTATAGAATAAATATTTGATTTATTTTGGCCAAAAAATGTTTATGCTATAAAAACTGCAAAATTAACTAAATTAATGCACTACACTCGCGCTCACTAGCACCCACCTTAAAAGACTCGATTATTTTCACCACCTGCAGAGTCATCGCCTCATTGGGCTGATTCACGCAAGTTTTAAACGGGGAGGGGGAAGAAGAGAAGATTATGAGCATCCTGGGAGGGCATGGGTGGATTGGACATTGCTTCCTCACCCCCCGCCAGAGATAGATTTGGCACTTCTACCTTGCACGACGATTTCCCTCTGAAAGTGGATTGGGGACTGCTACATCGCACCATAGTTTCTCCCCCAAACCTTGCTCCCCCTTTAACCGATAATTAATTAATTTTTACCACTGACATACTTTACAAAGTAGCGCTCAGTTATGCACGGCTTATACTGTACTAAAGACTGCTAGCGATTTATTGTAATCATTTTCAATTAATGTTCTATTATCTAATCCTATATATAGCGAAGTACCCAATCCACCGGTTAACATTTCCTTCTAGTTGAGTCTACGGTGGTCAATCCAACCAAACGCCCGAAGAGAAGTCACGCAGTCCAAAGCTCACATTTAAAATCAGACTGGCTGTGAATGGAAAGGTCGAGGTTCGAATCTAGATCAGTCATCTTAGGTGTCCCCCCCATCGCCACATTTTTTTATTTATCACTACTGGTTTCCCCCATAGTCTCACCTAGGCGGTAATGCAGGTGCTCGAACTCTCATTTCTACCCCTTATTTTATACCGTTAATAACACGTGTAAGACGTCATGAATAAAGAAAAAGAAGCCAACGGAAGCCAGGGTTTAAGGCCTAATCTCCCAATTAATAAAAAGGAGAGCACCTGACTTAGCCTTATCTAACATCATCTTCGCTAGCAAGTATCTCAAGACTTGAATTTCATTTTTTTTGTTTTAAGGTTGGATTTGTTCTTATACTGTCCGACTCCTTGGCTCAGTCGGTCGCGCGTCTTCCAACACAACTATAGCTCATTGGTTCTTTATAATTTTATGGATTCCTTTGCCCCTTACTTTAACGATGTTACCTACCTGTGACATAGCGGCAGGTCAAGCTAGGCTTTTACAAATCAATGTATTTACGTTTTATTCAGAAAGTTTTAAAACAATAACATCTAAACAATAACGATACGTTATTAAATCAATCTAAAAAATAGTCTCACATTGTCAATATTTTGTTTTATACCTAAGTAGTTTTTTTGTAAACTTTATTTTTAATCTTCTAAAAATCAGTCTATTTGGTTTATTCACTAAATATACTGTAGGAAGATTCATGCCAGGATGTAGATTAAAAATATAAGTGGAAGCATAATATGTCTAAATAGAGGGATTTTTTTAAAAATTTGAGTCAACAGAGAAAAAAAAGTTTTGTATAAGTTACAAGAAACTTGATATGGACTACAAAATTAGTTTGATTATAGCAAAATAGTTTTTTAGTCCCCTATATTTTTTGGTAACCTGTACAAAACTGTTTTTTTCTGTGAATGCTGTCCAAGCGCAAATAGAAGAGTGTGTCTAGGCTCGTTAGCGGAAGAGGGGAAGTATTATCAGTATGCAAACAAGAGGCCATACAGGGTGAACTGCTTATTTTCTTCCCTCTCTTTCTATTTCGTAAAATGTCGTCAAGTGTGCCTAGAGTGCATTAGGTGCATTAAAGTAAGATGCAACCCAATCCAAAAAGTAGCTTAGAAATCCCAAAGTAGGCAACTTAATTTAAAAATGGGGAAAGGTGTAATTCTGTTCGGCTGTCACTTTCTAAGGGCCACTACTGACCCTTAATTTTTTTGAGAGGCGGCAAGATTAAATTAAAACTAGTAAAACAGCACTACTGGCCAAAAATGAAGAAGTAGGAAATGATGGACCAGCTCAGCTGGTGGAGAAAGGGGAAAATATATGGAATGGGGAAAAAAATTGAGAAGTCAAAATTGATGGGGATTTCAAAAAATAAAGAGTTGGTGATAATCAAAATTGGAAGCCTGGAGTTGGAAAACAATAGAGGAGTTTAAGAACCTGGGAAGACTGATGACAAAGGATGCCTTATGTACCAAGAAAATTAGGGAGATGATCGCCAATGTCAAGGAAGCTTTCAACAAGAGGATAGTGCTGACAAGAAAGTTGAGTTTGGAACTGAAGAAGGAACTGATGAAATGCTACATTTGAAGCCACGTGTTGTAAGGAGAAGAAACATTGACTTTCAGGAAAATGGAAAAGAAATACTCTGAGAGCTTTGAAATGTGGTGCTGGAGAAGACTTGAGAAGATTTGGTGAACATAAAGGATGACAAATGAAGAAGTTCTAAGAAAAGTGGGTGATAAGAGAACCATTTTGGATGTGATTCTTTGGTACAAAGCAAACTGGATCGGACACATCTTTAGGAGGAACTGTCTTCTGCATGACGTCATAGAAGGAAAGGTTGAGGGAAAGAGTAGCTTAGGAAGAAGGAGGCGGAGGACAGGGCTAAATGGCGGTCTAATTTTATTGATAAAAGGAATGGCTCTCTCATAAGACAGAACAAATAGTAATAATAATCATAATAATAATAAGGTACCTCTAGGGCAAAGACCATTCCGATATATCCTTCTCCCTCCCATTCCACCTAGCGACGTATGAATGATCCACAGATGACTCTGCAGTTAATTCCCCGGGACGTAGCGCCTTAGATATTATATATCTTTCTTCTCTCATCAGGGCACCGCCAAATGAGAATGCCAGCTAAGAACTTATGCTCCCCCCTCTCCCTTATCAAGTTCGAGGGCCCTTAATCAGGTATAGTCCAATTTTCATAGGACGAGCCTTATCTAATAGATAGTAGAGTAACTATTATATTATTATTATTATTATTATTAGCACCGCGTCTTACTAACCGTTCGGGTTATACGCACTTACTCTAATGTGTAATGGTAGGGTGATTGCGAGATGAAATGGAGGACCTACAGTTTAACATGGGATCCGAACCACGGTGGAGGCCTGTCATTCCTCACATTCACAAGTTGTGATTAATACACATCTTGTCAGAGGTGAAGGAAGGGTTTGGCAATCAGATAAATCTGTGCCGGGACCGAGGATTGAACCTCTGACCCCCAGTACAGAAGTCCGACACCTTACCCCTTGACCGCCAGGTCACCACATCAGATTTACTTTCAAGTATTCATACGTCAGGTCATATGATTTGCAGCTGTCACTTTTTAAAGATAATATCAATACCTAGAAACCTCACTTCGGGGGTAGAATGGTCCAAGGTGTCACTCACGCAATAGAATGGACTGAAGGTGTCTGGCAGTTGATGCACTAATTACGCTGATTTGTTAAGGATGAGGCAAGTCAAATTTAGAGGAAGCGTGCCCGCATTTTCGGGGAGCGAGAATGGTAAACCATTTAGGAAACAACCCCCCCTCAGTTCACCCGACCGAGATTAGAACCTCAATCTCCCCGTCCTCGGCAGTCTAGATCCACATGACTAGCGAGTTAGCTAACTACGCCAGCAAGGCTGGTCCTTACCTTTTAAGTTTCAAGGTAAACGGAGTGTACATTAAAATTTTCCGATTGGAAATCAAATGTAGATTAAACTTTTCATATCTAAATCACTTCAGTTTCATTTAAATTGAGAGAGCTTTTGAAAGAATTGGCGAACATATTTAAAGATCTGAAGAAGAGTTGATCACACATCATGATCATTCTGAAATATTGATTTTAATGGCCTGGGTTCAATTCTGATTGGTTACACCTCCTCTCCCCAACCCCACGCCGTTATTATCCATCCTGATTTCAAATTAATGTCTGATTCTTAAAATTTCACCTTCTCTTCTCCGTTTACTTTGGTTATTTAGTTAGTACTCAAATTAGAGCGTTTATTAATAACTATCAAAAAAATACTAAGAATAAAAATAAACCACTTCGTTGGCCACATGGTCTAAGGCGTCGCTTTTTGCTATAGACTAAACTTATAATGATGGGGAGATGATGGTTCAATCCCGGTCGCGTGTACTGGGGTAGTTCTTCCTAAATGGTTTCCCATTTCATTCCCGCGCAAATGCGGGTACACTTCCTATGTATTTAACTTTCTTCATCCCTAACACATTAGCGTAATTAGTACATATGCGTATACCCTGAACCGGTAGTAAAACGTGGTGCTAAAAAAATTGACAAAAAAAAGTATTTGAACATAGTCGAGGGGTCCAGCTGTTGAAACTGATTAGTATTTGTGGAAGTGAATCTTTAAAGAGACCGTCTCATCCCACGGATAACCTCTAACTTAGATAGGTAACACAGCTGGAAACAGATACAGCATTATGGTGTGGTTTTCTGTATTATACTTTTAAAAATACCAGTAGAATTAACACAAGTGAAACAGTTTAGTTATCTTTTTTTAAATAAAACAAAATTAAAAATACATCTTTTTAAATATACTATTAAACTGGTTTGAATTAAGTTTTGTCAAATGAAGAATTCAGTTAAACACCCTTAGATGTAATTTCTGGTTCAAGCGTAACCATGTAGCTATCTAATGTATCGGTTGGTCAGCCTTTAGATGGGCTCTTAAATTCGTATCTATAACATAAAATTTGGGGGGGGGGGGGTGAGCGGGGGGTGAGGTTATGAGGAAAAGAAGGGGGAGAAGGTTATGCTGAAAAAAGGGCGAGGGAGAGTTCGTGAGGAAGTCCACCAATAAGAGTTGGAAAGGATTATTTTAAAAACATCAAATCCCCACTCAGAACAATCTAAAGCTTTATAAAAATGAGGTTGTGTCTTATAAAATACAATAAGATACAGGAAAATGAGGTAAGGAGGGAAGTGGGGTGGGGGAGTTGAACTACCGAGCCACTCCCCCTACCCCTTGGTACGACCCTGCGCATCCTGAGTCGCGACAAAATTACACACTTTCCCGTTGAGAATTTATAGCGACCGCAGCGCACCAAGTGGCCGGGGAAATAAGTAACGGTGGCGCAGGGTATCTCGCCCTCTCAAAATATTCCCCCCACGACTCACCAGAGCCAAAGCAGTTAAATAAAAGCGCGGTCTTTATCGCCCATCTTGTATCTATCTATACACCGGTAATTCACAAATCTTCCAGCTCCCTTCTTGTCGCCTCGGCTCGACACTGTATTCAGGCACGCTAGAAGACGATGACAACAAGAATGGATTATCCACGTGATCCTCCTCGACGGCACGGATGAACAAAACGAGGGAGGTTTCGCTTTTCGGTTCTCTTGCTTGGTTGTAGGCCCCGCTGCTAAGACGCAGCCGAGGACCTCAATTTGCATCCTAAGAAGAGATGTGACTTGTATTGTATTGTGAGATGGAAAATTTTCCTTTAATTTCTGAAGGAGATTGTAGAAACTATTTAAATGATATCATTCTGAAAATTGAAAAATGACACCTGGACATGGGAATCGAACCCGTGTCCAGGTGTCATTTTTCAATTTTCAGAATGATATCTAACTGAACAACTACCATTAATATAGCTTCGGCTATTACACTTAATTATTTAAATGAAACGAATGCAATTAGGAAGTCTCAAGGTAAAAGTCAGTATTTCAATTTAATAAGCATAACATAAAATGAGTTACAATAAAGCAATAACATCGATTCCAGTTTTCTTTTAACACTCGCGTATCGACTACAGCACTTGGTGGTTGAATGAAAAAATATCCCTAAAGTCAGGGAGGGCTCTTTGATATTCTTTAGTTCAGATAATACATACATATTGTCATTAAATCCTTAACAAATATTTGATCTTTCTCTGGGATTCAATTATCTATTCTTCATCTCTAGTACTCATCGAAAGAAAATTGAAGTGGGGTTCAAGTCAAAATGTTTGACGTGACTTGATTCGTATTAATAGACGAACTTTGACTGCGCTGTTCTTGAACACTTTGCAGCCCTTACGCTAGGGTTTATTAATTCAGAACGGTGAAGGGCGGAAGATACATGAATCGAATGTATTCGGGCTGGATCCGAATCTAGCGTTGGGGGTTGTAGTAGGCGTGATCTTTTTGAAAATGTTATTAGAAACCTAACGATAAAATTGTGAGCATCAGTTAATGAGAATGTTTTTATTGTGTTAGTCAGTCAATCATAAATTAAACAAAAATTTGATAAAATTAGAAGAAAAAAAACTAAATTGTGAAATTGTGTATTGATCTTGGACACATCCGTGGGTATGGTGACGTGTCACACATGGGCTGTTAAGCGTTCTGAACAGGTTTGTATCCAGCCTCGTTCGTGGAAACGATTTTACCTCATGTGTTCTATTTAGAGATTGACAAGAGTGAATCCAAAGTTCACTCCCTTTATATAAATTGACTGTATCAAGTTATCAAAAATCCACATAATATGTCCTGTAATTTTAAACTGTTATCAGTAGTAACACTGAGTATTAGAACGTAATGACGTGACGTGGAGTGTTGCCAGGATAGGCAGCGTTAGTTTAAATTGTACCTGTGGATTGTTCTCATTACTCAGTAACACACTCGCAAATTTAGATGAAAGCCTATTGGTCAAATGGGGAGATAGTGGGTGAAAACACACACACATATATATATATATATATATATATAATAACAAGCTATGCTTATCCTGGAAACACTCCACGCCTCCAAGCTAAAGAGAAACCTCCCAGGATTAAATCAAATTTTCTCGATGAGACTCTGTCGACCTTTCAAACCATATCGTGGGGACAGATTGGTGGTTGTGGGGGAAGGGGGAAGGCAGGAGAGTCAAGTTTACCTTCAACACATTAAGATAAGTATAGTCATCCTACCCGGAACACATGCTCTTGAGATGTATGTCTAAACACACACACACAAGTGTTTAATCGGCCTTCTTTCCGTCGTCGATCTATGACAGAGCGACTAAGAAGAATTCTTGTGCCGTCACGGGCCGATGGGAAGGTATTCAGTTTGAAGCGGAAGGGTTTCAGAAACACGGAGTGTTGGGGGAGGGGTGAGGTGGGGGTTAGTGTAACACGGGATGGGATGAGCTCGAGTCTATGAATCTAGGTCTCCTTGCGACGCGGCGTCGTCTGTCGACAGGCCAACCCTAATGGGTCTCTTTAATACCCATTTCCTCTGAGGAGAGAAATTTGACGATGGTTCAGTATTAGTTTCTCCCCTACCCTCTTTACCTCACTCGGATGAGACAATTTAAAATCTTCAGACAAGAAAAAAAAAATTACCCTTATGTTTTTACTGAAGCAATTTATAAACACGGACTTTTTCTCATATCCCCTTTACTCCCACCTTAAGAGACAATGCAACGTAACTTAAGGCCCTTGGCCCTGTCGAGTGCAAGTCTAAAACCTATTTTGTGGGATAGTGGGCGGAAATGTGAAAGGCATGAAGTGGCTTCACAACCGACCAAAGTATCCTTACGCGCCAATACGATCAGATGGATCACGAAAAACGAAGATGGCGCTAGCTACCGGACAGGTCTTGCGGAAAAATCATACGTTTGGAAATATCAGTTTTCTCGAGAACGAGTGAAATTTTCAGAGTAAGATTTTCAACACAATAATGTATCAATGTTTATTAGGCGTTAAATTTTTTCTTATTTTTTGCTATGCAGCCGGCAGTTTTCTATTGAAAAATGTCAAAATTATTGATATTTGATCAATGTTAAAATTATAGAGGAAGTGTGTATATAAAAAGTATAGCATAATCAATAAGTATAGCTTAATAAACATGCTTCTATTCTTGAACAAACAGTTTCCGAAAATAAAATTGCAAAACAATAAAAATTCTTAAAGATAACCGTTTGTTCTCATGGCTCTGCATTTACACGCCAAATGAAAAGGGCCAATCGTCTTAAATGCATGGTGTGAATTATCAACGTCTCACAAAAACCAACTTTTTTTATATAATATATAATTCAATCAAAACTACTACAATCTAATTTTAATAGGAAAGCCTTTTAAAAAATACAAACTTATTTTGAAACCAATATTGATAACATTTGACTATAATATTAGTTTTATATTTTTAGAGTTAATTGTAATATATTCAAAAGTGACAATTGCGGATCACAAGACTTGACATATGAATACCTGAAGTTAGATCTAGTAAATTTTCTAGCTCTCATATATAAAAGACCCTTCTATGAAAATGGGACTGGTATCATGTCTGCTATCAACAAAGCTAGTATCAGACATCTTAGCTAAGTCGGTAGCGGTCGGTAAGGATTCGTTTCTTGGCAAATCCATAAAAATATATCGTTAAAGGAATTGGGGCTTCCAATTTAAAAGTGTTAAGTTTATGGATGAATGTTTAGCCCATTTTAGAATTTAGTTAATAAGTAAGTAATGTGGTGGAATATTGTGTTTATTCAGTGTGTGTGTGTGTGTGTGTGTATGTGTTTGTGCGCATTAAATTGGAATTTTGTATAGTGAGGTCATTATTTAAAAAAAGTGTAAGTGAAGTTCTCAACAACATAATGCGGTAAGGGAGGAAAATTTAACTAGTAAAAGTCCCATTTAAATTTAAAATTCACCAACCACGCGGAGCCCGCCCCTGACATAAAAACTACGCGCCCTTAAAATAATATTCAAAATCTTGGGCACAGTGGAGCAAATAATCGTAATGTGGAAAAGCATATAATAAAACTGTTGAGGAAAAGATTTAAGGGTTATTAACTACTTAATCAAAATCCTGGTTACCAATATTTATTTTACTACCGAATTCTCCGTGTTTTCCGGGGAAAAATTCCAATTTTTTTGAGTAGTTTGGATTGAAGAAAAGAGTACTAAAATATTTCATTTTTCATCAAACTGACTAAGTATGAAGTCATGTAACTTATGTTTAATTATAACAGGATGATTTAAGAATGATGAGGAAATACATCTTCTGTCACTTCACAACCCTTATTTAAGGGGTAATAAGACATACTTGGATCAGCGAGCTTGATTCTTAAGTTCACTTTTTCGTCCATCCAAAAACCTACAATTTTAATATTTCAGTTAAATGTCCCAAACTAACAAATATCCCAGTGTTTTTACTAGATTGTGCATAGTTCCCTTGCTTCTCCGGTGTGTGGCAGCCCTGCTAAAGGATCGGGAGGATCATTTTAGATTATTATACACTCGTATTAGAGTAAAGATAGGATTGGAGAACCATATAATGATCATACAGTGCAATGGAGTCTGATGCTCTAGACAGTTTGGCCACCACTGCGGGTACTTACTGTAGTTTATTTGATCCATGCTGGTCCACTATTCTTTTCAAAAGTTCCTTAGTTACTTAATTTATAAATAATTACAGAAAATAATGCTTAAATAAAGAGCATGAATAATTTAATTAAAGGTACTCACATACTGCATACCGCATCGAACACCACACGAGGTTCAATCCAACATGAAAAGAAACAGAGAGAAACCAAATGAACAAAAAAACAGTAACAAACGATGTGGTAAGATAATGACCGTAAAACATATCACATAACTATTGTGAGTAGGGAGGTTTTTTTTTTAGGTTAGGTGGAGCGTTCCCTTGTGTGTGTTCAAAGTCTAAATGACTCATTGTGGGATATTGTTTCAATTCCTGGGCGGTTCGCATCTCAAAAGATAAGAACAATACAAATAGCCAGCATATTTTGGTTTGTTTTCTGTCCCGTCCCCCTTCCACCTTAATTCCCTCTCCAATAACCAAATAAAGTTATAATGACCCACACTGCTGGGCACGGGGCCACAAAGGCATAAATCTCATCTTGTCTAGTTTTATTATAGCGTTTAAGTCGGGGTTCAAATCCCAGTCGAGTGAATCGTTATTTTATTCTTCTCCTAAATAGTCTCTCACTTTTTATCCAAGCAAATGAGGTAGCTAGCTGCACTTCCTCTAAAATTCTCCCTTCCTAATCTCTATATCTCCTTAGTTTAGATAATCGGATATCCCGAACGGGTAGTAAGACGCAGAACCTAGAAGTTATAAAATAAATAATGCAAAAAAAAAGCATAATTATTAGGAAAAGGTCGATGTGAAATTGAAGAAATGTTTTCTAATTAGGGTCTTAGAAACTTTTTTTTAATTGTTAAATTTTCCGCCGGATCATTTAACGACTTAATTTAATGGGGTAAGGACGAAGACGAGAGTGTGGAGAGAGGACGGAAAAAACAGCGATAAATTACATGCACAAGCTCCAGTGCATTCAACTTCAACCTTACTCGTCGCCAGCAATCCAGTCAACCGCGAGCCAGACGCCTTAGAGCACGTGACCAGTGGTGTGGGCCTAAGAAGCTATTAAAACAAACTCTACATATACTAACGTAAAAACTTTGAAAAATTAAAAAGATTCTAAGAGTGAATTAATATTTTAAAAAAGTCAGTTCAACTTACACCAAAACACTATATATAATATAATATTATATATATATATATATATATATATATATATATATATATATAATATATATTAGCAACGAGTGTTATAACACGAGAAGATTATCCGAATGATGTAATATTCATAAAGTAGGGATGGGTAAGGTACATTTGAGACAGATGTACCCATATTTTCGTGGAGCATGCAAAACCATTTAGGGTAAACCAGCTTCATTTCACCCAGTCAGGACTCGAAACTCGAACTTCAAGTAACCGGCAAACCAGACTAGTCTAGCTTGAAGCCGTTGTCCACGTGCCCGCCATTGCGGTTGTATAATTATATAAAGTAATCAAATATGACAAAATAAAAATATCCGGTGTCACCGAAAACTTTTACAGAGGAAGTGCACGAAATAAATTTTATATATAAAACAAAAGTTTAATTTTCTATTAAATATTTTTTATTTAATATATTTTAAGATTTTAAAATTCAAAATATGGATTTTAGATTAAAACAGAAGTTAAAGAGAGCCATTTGAAAAAAAAAATTATAACAGCTACATTATCATTTGTTCGCGTAATCACACCTATAAAACGCAATTAATTGGATAAACGCACCAATAAAACATTCATCAAAATTGTATTGTTGATTGACAAGCGAAACTATAAAATACAAAACAATATATAAATATACATACAACAACAAAAAACAATGTCCAACCAACAACATCGGTTCTTTTAACACGCAAACCAAAAGGGAGAAAAGATCATCCACACATGCTCTGTTTTTGACACCTGCAATAAACTTGTTTTAATCTACGTAAGAGAAAGTGGGTGGGGGGAACTATTTCAAAGAGTGTTTCCTCAAAACTAGCCTTCGAGCCCACCTGCCTCCGAACCGACACATGTATTATACACACACATATATATGTAGCCGCATTCGAGGCACGCATGCATGATACTATTAACAACTCGACACATGTTCGACAATCAACGATACAAGCTCCCTGCTACACGAGAGTTTACAATATGAGATGAGATTACCATCTTTTCGCAATGACTACATATGTTTCCCATTACTCCCGAAAAAAAAAAAACATAATTTTTTTAAAAAATTGTACCTTTCGCGAGGTATTCTCCCCTCGGCTATAATTATTAATAATTTAATAATACATTATGGGTTGCAAGGAGCATGTAATTTTCATTCGCGAATACGTATATTATTTGCACGTAGGCTATACACTCTATTCGCAACACTAGGGACTTACGTGGCCTAATACGTAGCAGTAGGTGATGGGTTGGAAACACGATATTATAACAATGATATCGACTTTATTTGGCCAAAGTTATGGCCAGCGCATATTAATTACTCTTGGTCATATATTAAAAAAGTTTGACATCCAGCTTCAGTGGCCACATGGTCTAAGCCAAGGCGCCAATCTCGGAGTAGACTAGACTGCGTGACGGGCAGATCGAGTTCGAATACTGCCGGATGTACTAGGGTTGCTTTTCCTAAATGGTTTTACACTCTTTCTCCACGAAAATGTGAATACACTTCCTCTAAATTCAACCTCCCTCATCCATAACACATTAGCGTAGTATACTCCAGCTACAGTAGGGATGTATAGGTAAGTGATAGCTAACGGAAGTTACAAGATCTACTCTCATGTATCCATCCGCAAAACCATATTATCTGTTAGACCATATGTTGAGTTGTTATTTTTGGCAGTCAAAACTTTCACTACCAACAATTTTTTTATTAATTTTTTTATTTTAACAGTTTTTACATTATTTAAACAAGGACTTATGAAAATAACTGTTTGAATGGTTATTTTTTTTGTGGGAGAGTCGTCTGTGGTTCACTTAAAAATTCTTTACAACCGAGAGCTTCTAAATGGCTGCCTTCACTTCATAAAACCATGTTCGGTTATACGCATGCGCATGTGTTTACCAAATAAAAACGTTTTATTTTGAAACTAATATTTTGTATGGCTCTTTCTTTAAGCTATAAAAAAATATTTTTTGCCAGTTATAACACGATACAAGTGTAAATATATTACTATTTAATTTATTGTTTTATGTACTACAATATATAGTGTTGCCATAACCACAAAACAAAAAAAAAAGCCGTAGTTTTATTATTTTTTTTTCAATTAAGTTACGAAAAAGAAAATTAAACATTAATCCTTAGGGAATTATTAATAGAATCGTTTATTAGCACTTATGAATGATAATATAGTATTGATGAGCAAATAATTACTCCACACTAGTTACTATCAACTAATGTTTGCAATAAAAATCTTCTAATAGCTGCCACTTTCCTTCACTCTTACCATAGATAGACTTTGCATATAATACGCGTACAACCCGAACGGGTAGTAGGACGCGGTGCTGAACATAAAAAATTCATGACTTACTTATATTTATGTATTATTAATTTATTTATTAAAATCTAATCCATAAAATGTCTATAAGAAATAGATATAGAACACATAGCTCTTCACATAATTGTACAAATTTAAATGAAATAAACGAAGATAGCAGAACTAAATAAAGGCGAAAGAATATGTTTGTTTTACTAACTCAAACAATCATACCACACACCTTCATATGTCATATATACTATGCATACATCAAACATGACGGAGCAAGCAAATAATCTAACTATAAAACGATGCAAACATAAGCTATTTTTTAAGAAGACGTTTAACTTTCTCCTTCACCTACTAGTAGGTCATAAAGTTCCCAAACTTATTTACCCTGGACGCAATCGCTGTTGTTTTACGAAATTTTCACACCCGCATCGGTGTGGTCACGAGATCACACGCGTCGAGCTCACCATAGATTGGAATGCCGCTGAAGGGAAAAGTTTGGATCTCACCCGAGAGGGGTGATTTTACCCATGTGGTTTTCCAACCATTCTATAGGCGAATGTGGGCATACATATGCTAGCTATAACTTTAATCCTAGCCGCTTAAATTAGAGCCTTATATAACACCCTTTTTAAAACGTTAAGAAAAAAAAAATAGAAAGAAGGTTCTATTTTGTACTAAATTAAAGTGTACCTGCGAATTTATCCTTAATCTTACCTTCTTTACAAAAATAATAATAATAAACTAGATTAACCCGACTCGTATCTAACTTATATTAAATTAATCCTTTATATTATGGCTAGATAATTTTTTTATATACTACTTTCTAGACACGAATTACTGCAGTGAGTGAGAAGTGCAGTCAAACAATATCTAAATTTCATAATTGTATTCTCAAACCTTAATATTAACTTTCTAGTTCTTCAAAAATAATTAGGCTATATTCCTCGTGACCAAGTGTGTATAATGCACAGGATCATTTCCTGCACTAAGTACACATCACCATGCAATTTTTTCTTATAGAAAAAAAAACCACAACCTGACTTACGCCGAAATAATTGCGGTGATAATGACATGTAATTTTCTTCTCCTTATTTTTACTGGAGTGTTTGCATGTTCGCGAACAAGGTTGGAACCGTTTGCAAAACGTTTTAAACTCAAAAAGGAAGGCATAGTGTTAAACTATCTTTAAAAGGAACAGTGTGACACATTTCAACAAGACTTCACGTCAACGCCTGTGAAAATAAAAAATAATAATAGCGGGAGCCAGTTGGATTTGAGCGCGTGTTCCCTAGAATCTTAACTTAACTAATGGTGTTGAGTTTAATATTTCTATGATAAGTTTAATATTTTTATGATACAGACTGTACACACAAAAGAGAGAAAAAACTAAAGCTAGTTTCCACATTTTTAAACCTTCTATAAGAGGGAAAAGTCGTAATTATTATCTAAAACAACTCCTCCTACTTTGACGGAGTTAATAACTCTCTAAGCTACATCGCGCATTGATATCTCTTCTGACCGAAGTACACAGGTGCGACCCAAATAAACGCCTAAACCTTAATGGCCGTCAGTCAGGGTTTCCAATGTGCTGCCGTCATATTAAAACTGTTTTGGGGAGAAAAATAAATTGTTGAAGGCATTCATAACTACATTTATTCGCAAACTTTGTATGGAAAAATAATATTATTTTGAAGTGTCACGGAAATGGGTGTCGTTTCTCCAAAACAATAATAATAAAAAAGAACCGCATCTTACTACCCGTCAGGGTGACCCGTCGAGCCCCGACCTTTCCATCACTGGCCAACCAGACTAGACGTGCTTGATGTTGTTCCAATTGACATAAACAAATTGTTGGACTAGTCCTTCAGTTTCCTCAAGAATGTGTAATTCAGGACTCCAAGATCGTTCTGTGGACAACTAGTTTCCTCAAGGTTTCCCCAAGAATGTCCACCCCCGAGATCCATTATCGTTCTGTGGACAACTCCCTCAGTTTCCTCAAGGTATGTTCAATAATGTCCATCTCTAGACTCCATGTTCGTTCTTGGACTATTCCCCCAGTTTCCTCTAGGTGTGTTCAATAATGTCCATCTCTAGACTCCATGTTCGTTCTTGGACTATTCCCCCAGTTTCCTCTAGGTGTGTTCAATGATGTCCAGCTCTAGACTCCATGTTTGTTCTTGGACTATTCCCCCAGTTTCCTCTAGGTGTGTTCAATGATGTCCAGCTCTAGACTCCATGTTCGTTCTTGGACTATTCCCCCAGTTTCCTCTAGGTGTGTTCAATGATGTCCAGCTCTAGACTCCATTATCGTTCTTGGACTATTCCCCCAGTTTCCTCTAGGTGTGTTCAATGATGTCCAGCTCTAGACTCCATGTTCATTCTTGGACTATTCCCCCAGTTTCCTCTAGGTGTGTTCAATGATGTCCAGCTCTAGACTCCATTATCGTTCTTGGACTATTCCCCCAGTTTCCTCTAGGTGTGTTCAATGATGTCCAGCTCTAGACTCCATGTTCATTCTTGGACTATTCCCCCAGTTTCCTCTAGGTGTGTTCAATGATGTCCAGCTCTAGACTCCATGTTCATTCTTGGACTATTCCCCCAGTTTCCTCTAGGTGTGTTCAATGATGTCCAGCTCTAGACTCCATTATCGTTCTTGGACTATTCCCCCAGTTTCCTCTAGGTGTGTTCAATGATGTCCAGCTCTAAACTCATGATCGTCCTTGGACTATTCCCCCAGTTTCCTCTAGGTGTGTTCAATGATGTCCAGATCTAGACTCCATTATCGTTCTTGGACTATTCCCCCAATTTCCTCTAGGTGTGTTCAATGATGTCCAGCTCTAGACTCTATGTTCGTTCTTGGACTATTCCCCCAGTTTCCTCTAGGTGTGTTCAATGATGTCCAGCTCTAAACTCCATGTTCGTTCTTGGACTATTCCCCCAATTTCCTCTAGGTGTGTTCAATAATGTCCAGCTCTAGACTCCATGTTCGTTCTTGGACTATTCCCCCAATTTCCTCTAGGTGTGTTCAATAATGTCCAGCTCTAGACTCCATGTTCGTTCTTGGACTATTCCCCCAATTTCCTCTAGGTGTGTTCAATAATGTCCAGCTCTAGACTCCATGTTCATTCTTGGACTATTCCCCCAGTTTCCTCTAGGTGTGTTCAATAATGTCCAGCTCTAAACTCATGATCGTCCTTGGACTATTCCCCCAGTTTCCTCTAGGTGTGTTCAATAATGTCCAGCTCTAAACTCATGTTCGTTCTTGGACTATTCCCCCAGTTTCCTCTAGGTGTGTTCAATAATGTCCAGCTCTAAACTCATGTTCGTTCTTGGACTATTCCCCCAGTTTCCTCTAGGTGTGTTCAATGATGTCCAGCTCTAGACTCCATGTTCATTCTTGGACTATTCCCCCAGTTTCCTCTAGGTGTGTTCAATGATGTCCAGCTCTAGACTCCATGTTCGTTCTTGGACTATTCCCCCAGTTTCCTCTAGGTGTGTTCAATGATGTCCAGCTCTAGACTCCATGTTCATTCTTGGACTATTCCCCCAGTTTCCTCTAGGTGTGTTCAATGATGTCCAGCTCTAGACTCCATGATCGTTCTTGGACTATTCCCCCAGTTTCCTCTAGGTGTGTTCAATGATGTCCAGCTCTAGACTCCATGATCGTTCTTGGACTATTCCCCCAGTTTCCTCTAGGTGTGTTCAATGATGTCCAGCTCTAAACTCATGATCGTCCTTGGACTATTCCCCAGTTTCCTCTAGGTGTGTTCAATGATGTCCAGCTCTAAACTCATGATCGTCCTTGGACTATTCCCCCAGTTTCCTCTAGGTGTGTTCAATGATGTCCAGCTCTAAACTCATGATCGTCCTTGGACAACTCCCCCAGTTTCCTCTAGGTGTGTTCAATAATGTCCAGCTCTAGACTCCATGATCGTCCTTGGACTATTCCCCAGTTTCCTTGAGCTGTCCCCAAGACTGTCCACCCCTGGGCCCCATTATGACGCTTGTGCCGTGCCGCGTGACACCTCGATCTAACACCTTCCCTTACCGCCTGTGGTGACACAATCATGAGAGACAACGCGCACCGCCACACCATCCGACGTGAATTAGAAAGTTTCCAAATACTCTAACTGCGGAGAGGAACACGAGATCGAAAAAAAACAGAGAGCCGCTCGTGGCGCAGGTGGTACAGACAGAGGCGTGGTGGTGC
This sequence comes from Timema podura, assembly GCA_033556935.1. Classification (NCBI taxonomy): domain Eukaryota; kingdom Metazoa; phylum Arthropoda; class Insecta; order Phasmatodea; family Timematidae; genus Timema; species Timema podura. Next base: position 29,293,680 of record JAVRXN010000005.1, read on the forward strand.
GAGATTTTTTAGTTTCATTTTTTGTCACCGCGTCTTACTACCCGTTCGGGTTGTACGTACATGAACTAATTACACTAACGTGTTAGAGGGAAGGTTGAATTTGAGGAAAAAGTACACGAATTTGCGTGGAGGGAGAATAGAAAGCCATTTATGAAAAATCACCATTACGCTCGACCGGGATTCGAGCCCATATCTCTCCACCATCGGTAGTCCAGTCTATTGCGAGAGTGACACCCCTCACCATTATAACATCGGAGCGGGTTCCTCCCTTTAGATAGTTCTGACTCATCAGCTTATAAGAAATAAGCTAGGAGGAGAGAACGCTTCAGTTCTATTTGGGGTATAAAATAAAAGTGTTAGTTAAAATACGGACCGGCGGACAAGTGGTCTAAGACGTTTGTCTCGCCACATATATACTTGATTGTCGATGACGGGGGTGTAGAGGTTCGATACCTGGTCGGGTGCACTGAAGGTACATGGTTTTTCCACCCTTTCTTCATGCTAATGCGGGTGCACATCCTCCTAAACAAATTAGCCAAGGCTTTAATAACCCACACACTACCGTCATAGCAACAGGGTGAAACACACGTCGGTGGTCGCATAGTCTAACGCGTCACTTTCACGTTAAGACAGCTTTATTTGTGACAAAGGAAATAAAGATTTGAATCCCTGTCGGGTATACTAAAAAAGAATGCCCCCTCTCCATGCTAATGCGGGCACCTTTAGTCTAAATTCTACCCTCCTCATCCATAATACAATGCGTAACTAATACATATATGTATCATCAGAACAGGTAGTGAGACGTAGTTGAAACAAATGAATTTAGTTAAGGGTGCTACATGGGCAGGTAGAAATACCTCGTCGCCTTTTGGGAGTAAAAAAAATATTTCACCTCTTCTCTTTACTTATCTTTATTCCTCTGAGTTCGTAACAGATTAGTGAAAGAGGAAGGACGAAAGACTTGTCACTCAAGGCCGGGATGATTCATTCACCAGTAAAGCGACAGCTTTACAACTCTTTTGGCTTATATTTCACAACAGCCCACTGGCTTGATACACAACCAATATACTCCTAAATTTAAACAATGGTCGAATTGTTTAAAAGAAATAAGAACATTACTATTTCAAGTTGCTGGTAATGCTGCTCTTTTATATTAAATCGTGATTTACATTCCTGTACATAAAATAATTAGGTACCTATAACTTTATTTTTTAGCTTTGTATATAAATATTGATTTTTTAGGTAAATTTTCCACAACAATCAAACTACCTGTTATGGATTATTTTCATATCCACTAATTATTACGCTAATATATTAGGGAAACGAAAAGCTTAGTTTTAAAGGAATTGTACCCGCATTAACGTGGATAATGAATAGAAATCGACCATTCAGGACAAAATCCCCTCTATACAACAGACCGGGCTTCAAACCCTAACCTCCACGTCATTGACAACCATTTCTATTGTTAGAGTGACGCCTTAGATCATTCGACCCTTTGGGTAAATCCGAGCCGGACAGTAGTTTTGAACTCGTCTAATTTTTTGTCTAAACATCTTATAAAATCATGACTAAAAAAATAATAGCCCTCTCCAGTGGGCACGTGAACAAAATCATTTCTCTCATCTAATCTAATTTACAGGTGATGGGTAGGTCAAGATTGTAATTCCAGTAGTGTGGTCTGAGATTTTGTTTCCTTCGATTATTTCTCACTCTATCTTCACACAAATGAGGGTATAAGACCTCTGATTGATAATTTCCACTTTCTTCCCCTTTAGTGTGATTATTGTATTATAAGGGAACTCAATAATTATTTAAATGTGTAACAGTTGCATAACAATTATCTTTTTTTCCAATTTTAAAGTAAGTGGTGGTGAAAACTTTAATTGTATAGAACGTTTTGATATTTGTAGTACAATATTTTGATTTCTAGTTAGTGTAATTAAAACTATTATGTGACAACTTTATAGCCTGTCTTTATCAATAATATTCGATAAGATGGTGTAGGTAAGCGTGACCTTTAAAATTACTTATTAGTTATAACCACAAAATAATTACGAAATATTATGCTTGTGTTTTGATTTATTTCAATTTTTATATTTATAACTTATTTTGTATGTTTCAAAATATTTATAAGCCAAAAAAAAATATATTACAATAGCTATCAATAAGCTTGTAAGGATGTAGTTTTTACATAAGTCATAAAAAAAATTAGTTTAATTTGTTGGTATGTGATTAAAATAGCTTTAACTTTATATCTACCAACGAGTAAAATGTGTTTGTTTCAATCTCTACGTGGAGAGCCTAAACAAGGGAAGTAGTGTTGAATATATTTTTACAACCAAATAAAGTTGAAGTAAAATATAAATCTAGAAATAAATTTAGGCAAGGAATGTCCACTATATGTGTACACCTAATGAAAGGTAACAATGTCCACATTATGTGTACACTGTACTTTTAATGAAGGGAGGTAATGCCCACTATATGTGTACACCTGATGAAAGGTAACAATGTCCACATTATGTGTACACTGTACTTTTAATGAAGGGAGGTAATGCCCACTATATGTGTACACCTGATGAAAGGTTACAATGTCCACTACATGTATACGCATCCGATGAAGGAATACAATGTTAACTATATGGGACTTCACTATCTGCATGGTTCAAAGCAGTAATTCTCAACGTTTTTTTTAACCTACTGCCCCCTTTTGAGAATTTCATGCTGTTACAGCCCTCACACTAAGTCAAATGTTATAAGCATTCTGAAATCAATGATAATAACCTTGCAGAAATATTATCTTGCCAACAGGTCAATATTTCCTCGTTTGAAAAAAACATGATCACAAAATAAATGCACATTCTACGTGGCATAATTTATAATTCTTATGAATAAAACACACGTTAAAACATAACGTATGTTAAATGGTTATAAAAATTAGGACTTGATCGTATTGTCAAAATTATAGAACATAAGTACATGATTTAATATAAGAACATTTTGTTAAATATTCTATAGGTTGTATTTATTAGCATAAAATTATTCCTGCAATATCAGTAAAAACCCATACGCTGTACATCTCACAAAACCAAGAATACGCCCTGGAGGACGGTATCACCCAATGTGGGAAACACTGGTCTAAGGCTTCATTCTAGTGTTATCATCGTCGTGGCCTGCTGATGACGGCAACATTGGTTTTCAAATCACAGTCGGGTATGAAACATTACACGTATACCACAAAGCTTAGAAAAATTATGTTCCCTATACGTAGGCCTAGATCACAAAATAAAGGAAAATCATGTTCACTACACGTATACTACAAAGTTTAGGAGAATTATGTTCCCTATACGTAGGTTATATTACAATATTCGAAATTTATAGATTCCAGCGAAAGAACGAAGCGAAGGTGGACCGAAGAAATTCCCCAGGCAAGTACCGAAGAACTCTTCTATGCAACCAAAATGAGCTTTCGAGCTTCAGGAAAATTGTATACTGCGGAACCTGTGAAAGATGTGACATCGGGCAGCCCATCAAAAGCTCAAAGGTATCGAAAATCTTTGAAGTTTATTCCAGAAACCATTATTTCCGACGATAACGCTCTTTCACTTATAATTGAGCAGAAATTATCGCGAAGTCAGTATCAGGGTTTAAGAAATATAAGCTTAGAAAATAATTATAAATTGTATCCCTAGTATAAAGAAGTTTTAAGGGCTAAACGTAAATGTTATCCTGATACATCAAGTATCACTGTAACTAAATGCAGTGCAGAAGTAAAACTACAGGCCTTATTAGACCATACAGTTGAACAAATTTTGTCGACTCAAATGGACGTTATTAAAAGCTTGAGTTCTGAAAAACTTCTTAACTTGAATTTTATTTGAAAGTGGGGTTGTGATGGCAGCTCTGGCCAAAGTACGTATAAACAAAAATTCAGTGATGATGACGGAAGTAAATCAGATGCAAATATTTTTTTCACTTCACTTGTTCCACTACAAATCATAACCGAAGATGAAGTTAATAATGCAAAAATCCAAGACCTTCATCTCCTCGATTTTGTCGGCCAATTAAAATTGAATTTTTGCACGAACATACGGAAGACACTGTAAAACAAACTGAGTGTGTTAAAGAACAAGAGACAAAATTTGTACCTTTTGAGATTGTAAGAAATGGAAAATAAATATCAGTTTCTTATAAACTTGCGTTAACGATGATAGATGGCAAAGTTTATAATTCAATTACCAATACTGTATCCACTCAACGTTGCTATTTATGCCAATCAACTTCCAAAGGTTTTAATAATATCGACGATATTTTATTAAAAAAGATAAATCGAGTTAGTTTATTGTTTGGGTTGTCTACACTACACATGTGGAGTCGATTATTTGAATGTTGTTTACATTTGTCCTATAAACTAGAGATTAAAAAGTGGCAAGCGCGAAGAAAAGAAGATAAAGAAAAAACAGAGAATAGAAAAAAAATATTCAAAAAGATTTCCGTCAAAATTAGAACTTATTGTCGATCAACCAAAGCCTAGATTTGGTAGTACGAATGATGGAAATACTGTTAGGAAATTTTTTGAAAATTTGTCTGTTTCCGCTTCTATAACGGGCGTTGATGAAGGTCTAATTAAAATATTTCTTGTTATATTGCAAGCCATTTCAAGCAGCCATGAAATTGATATAATTAAATATAAAGAATACACATTAGAAACAGCTCGTAAATTTGTGGATTTTTATCCCTGGTTTTACATGCCAACTTCTCTACATAAACTTTTGATCCATGGCACTGAAATCATAGCTAATGCATTAGTGCCGATAGGACAAATGCCTGAAGATGCGCAAGAATCTTGTAATAAATATATAAAAAGATATCGTGAAGACTTCGCGCGAAAATGCAGCAGAACAAAAACAATGGAAGAGCTTATTTTACGTCTTTTAGTAGCATCTGATTCCTTTATTTCAAGATTGAGAAAATTCCCTAAAAAAAAGTTAAAATTTATGTCACCAGAAGCAGTTGAATTATTAATTTCACCAACCATTTATATGTGTCATGCGCTACAACACTTCTTCTTTTTTGATGTCAGAATCCTCTGATTACGATACAGGTAACTCAACTGATGACAATGAATAATTTTCATTAACATATTATGTAAAAAACTTGATAAATACAGATTTATTTTATACATTTCACTTTGTATTTAATTCTTAAATTCTTAAGTTTTTCATTTTATTTGTTTTAATTTTTTCAGTCTCATTGATTGAATAGTACAATAAAATATTTTGCAAAATCTTTCTGCGTGAAAGTTTTTGTTAAATTTGAGTCAATATATGGAAAAAATCACTAATTGTGTAATTTAAAATGCTTCAAAAGAGATAGTAAATATACATGTTTTACTTATTAACATAGATTATACTTTAAAATCTTACAATTTTCTATAAGAAGATCATGTTTTTGCTGACAATACTCTAACTTAAATAAATATATTTTTAAAATCAAATGCAATTTAAAATCGCTGTAATTTTATTTTAAATATTTTCAAGAATAGGGCCTATGACCCTATATGAATACAGTTTCTAAAGAATTGGAATAAATCTCTTGCGTAAGAACTCTTTTTTAGTGTAAAACACATGCTTTTAGAAACAAATATCTTATAATTTCTTAAAGTTAATTTCAAGGTAAATAGTACATAAGTATAATTTTAAAGACAGATTAAATGTAAACAGTTTTAAAAAATGTAAGTAGTTTCCTAATCATTTCTAAATTTATTTTACTATTTAAATAAAATGCCAATTTTTGTAAGAAAATAAAAATTAATCAAAAGCTAAAATTAATATTATTACTATGTTAACTTTGCCCCACTTTCCCCTATTTACAAAGTTTTTTCCTTAAATTGATCTCGCTCGGTTTCGTGGGTTAAATAATTATTTAATATAAAGGTTTATGACTTTTACTATTTAAATATTTAACTAAAACAAATAATAATTCTACCTGGTTTCGTACATTATTGTATTATTGGGTTAGAGTAAAAGGTTTTTTTAAATTCTAGTGTATAACTTCAACAAACAATAGGTTTTTTCCTGTATCGTGGGTTATTGAGACATAGGCTTTAAAGGTTATGGTTTCAATATAAATAAAAGTTTATGTTCTTCTAATAAATCTTTTATTATGTTACACCTTAAATTTTTCCTGGCTAATAAGGTGTAGGGCCTATAATATGTTATTTTGACTAAATTGTATATGTTTAAATATTTATGGTCACTATATTGAATCCGTAATTTTATTATTTTGCAATTTTGACTTTGGTTTCGTAATCAGTGACCTCTAAAACCCCTAGGTACCAAGTTTCTTACAAAATGAATAAAACTTGAATATTTTGCCGGCTTTTATGAATTTAGAACTGCCATAATGGGTCCACCATTTTGTTTTTTCAATTCTGACTTTTGATTAACAATCAGCAACCTTTAAAACCCCTATGTACAAAATTTCATACAAATTGAATAATATTTTCATATTTTGACCAGCTTTTCGGTATTTGGCCCCACTGTGCGGCGGTGGGAAACGCTGCTTTAAACACATGCACTGGTGATCATAAAATGTAATGCTTCTGGCTCTCAAGAAACTGGATTGATTTGAGGAAGAGGTAAATATACGAATACTAACTAGATGCACAACATCTAAATTGTCCCTGTTGTTTACCCATGCTCACTCCATGCTGATGCAAGTGCACATTTGCTAAACTACCTTATCACTACATTGCACTTAAATCACCTCTTAATAAATATGGTAGCTAAGTCATTAAAAAATGCAGGTTGTGTAGCACAAGTTTAAGTTTTTACATCTAGAGGACACTAGTTTGATACCGGGGGTGCTAGAGAATAAAATTTCTATTTGTAGATGGATGCGTCCTTCTATCTGAATGGTGAATATCTAGGCTATATTTCTGAATGTGAAGTACAGATCACATTGTTACCTAAGTTAGGTTGGCTGTTTAAAAAGTGTACGTTAAATGCATGAATATAATTAGGCCTGTGTCATTTTTAAGCAATTCACTGTTTCTATATATACTAAAAAATAGTCACCTAAAATCAGCAATCCATAGTTTCTTTCCTTTATTTCAATTTCTTTTCTTGCGGTGGGCTGTGAGGTATAATCTTCTTTTTATCCCTCTTCTATGGTCCACAGTTGTATTTTCTCGATTCATACTGACGCTAGCTTATTTTAGCTTGCACTTACTAAAATGTGGTCAAAATGTATTTTTCAATAAAGAGCGCCACAATCTGCAAGGTTCTACCGAAGGTGATGAGCCGGGTGGAAGTACGAACAGCAAGAGAAAGCGAGGGAAGGATTAACCTGCTCGTCTGCCATTCTTTCACTTCTCCTCCCCCTCCTTCGCTCGGAGCAAAGTTTGACCGGTCCTTTGCCGTGTGATGACGTTAGTGTACAGGGAAAATATTACCAGTTGCTACCTCTCAGGTTAATAATAATGCCAATAAATTTTGTGTTGTGACCCCCCTAATAAATTATATAATTCGATTCACAAATCTCCATTCTATGTTCCTATAATATTGCCCTTTCATTTCGCTTAGATTTAGGTCTTTAACAATCAACTCAATTATCGCTAATTTTGACTTATCTGAGGGCAAAATTTCTTATTTTAAGCTATGTTTACAGATCTCTCTTATCTATAGAAACATAGATTAGAGTTTTGTATTCATTCCAGTGAAGACCAAACTTCAATACAACTAATAGTTTTATCAAAATCGTGATAGAGCTGAACACTTGAGTGACACAGTATTGGCTCCCCTATGTAGCCCCCTTAAGGCCCTTGGCCCTGTCGAGTGCAAGTCTAAGACCTATTTTGTGGGATGGTGGGTCGGAGTAGGAGGCGTGGCGTGGCTTCACAACCGACCAAAGTATCCTTCCGCACCAACAAGAACAGATGGAGCATTGAAACCGTAGATGGCGCGAGCTACCGGATAGACCTTGCGGGAAAACCACACGTTTGGAAAAATCAGTTTTATCAAGAACGAATGAAATTTTTATGTTAATATTTTCAACACCCCTTCTAAGATAATGTATCAATGTTTAATAGGTGTTTAATTTTCTTGTTTTTTGTTATGAAGCCTGCAGTTTTCTATTGAAAAATGCCAATTTTATTGATATTTGATCACTGTTAAAATTATAGAGGAGGTGTGTATATAAAAAGTATAACTTAATCAACATGCTTCTATTCTTGAACAAACCGTTTCCGAAAAGAAAATTGCAAAACAAATTTCTTGAAGATTACCGTTTGTTCCCATGTCTCTGCATTTCCACGCCAAATGAAAAAGGGCCAATCGCCTTAACTCCGAATTATTCATATCCAACTATTTATCGTACCGCATTTATTAAATTCTACCTTCATCACAACTACCGCATTAGTAGAGATATTCGGGCAGCCCAAAAGAGTGGCAATGGGCGGTGCACATATTTCGTGTTCCTTTAGGTGGGGATTTAGCACGAATTAAGTTAAGTTTTTTTAAAAGTTATTATAGCAACACATTTTTTGTTCGCCGAAAAAAAAAATTCTACAGTAGAAACATAAGAGTTTATTTCTCTTCACATGGCGATATTAACAGTTCTTGAATATTTGTCGAATGTGTCATGGAATTTAATGACAACGTTTTATCTTCATTTAAAAGGTTTCTAATCTAATGCCACTATGCTCATGACAGATATTCAACAACTGAAATAGATTAAGCTTTAATATCTCAAACAGCATCACACAACAATTAGAAAAAAGGGTTTAATTTAAAATAGCGATAAAAAAAGGTATTCAAAGTTGTTTGCGAATGGGTGGTGGAGGTGTTAAATGTAAGTTGTTTTGGGCGACTTGGCGTAGCTGAGATAGCTCGCATGAATGGTGTAGAGAAGGTCGTTTGCCTTTTCTTACTTTTCGTATTAATAAAGCTTACGCTTTTTGTGAAACAAAAACTATATAGGGTATTAGAGGATTTAAAGTTTGGGTTTATCTTGGTAATTAGTTAGGTATATTAGAGTGTTTGCTCCCAAAAAGGGTAAATGTAAAACCTTATTTAAATGACGAATTAAGGGTGATACGAAAGGAAGTAGAACATTAGCTTTAGGAGATTATGGTTTGTAAGCTATGGAAGCGGATGTATAGTGATTAGGTCCGCTGTGTTTAAGTTAGTTTGTAAGTCCTGTACGAGTATGATTTATGTTTAGACCATGTATGTTAAATATCAACTATGAAAATAAATATACAAACTGTTACAATTTTTGAATAATTTTTGCCTACCAAGCCTACTAGAAAGGAAATATATCCTCAAAATGACGGTAATTCATATGGGAATGGAAGTACTAAAGCTTCAAATACGCTTTAAATAAATGGTACGACACAATCGCACAAACTGTCTCATATTGTGTATTATGGGTTCTTAGATAACTTTAAAATAGGTTTTAAGTAAACTACCCTTAAGCATCTTTTCAAAATAAAAACAAACACATCAACTTGTTAATAACAATGATCACTCTTTATATAATACAATATTTAAATAAATTTGCTCAAATATAATAACAAAAATTTAAATTTTCAAAAATAAATGATTTGTAAATTACCCTAAAATTATTTATTTGAAAAATAAAAATGTATTCTTAATTATCACGAAAAAATATTCTCAAATTCCCATTTAAAATTAAATTTTCAAGGTCAATTTCCAAAAAAATTAAGTTTTCTATATCCTGTCATAAGTAAACTACCTTTAAATTATTGACTTTTTTATAAATAAATAAATATTATTATTGATAATGTAAAACAGCCCCCAATACCAATTTTGAACCAAATCACTAAGGACATCTTTAAAAATATTCAAATAAAAAAAAGGTCAAAAGTATATAGCTTTATTTGTCATGTTCATGTCAAACACTCCCTATATATACATTTTAAGCAAGATCATTATAGCCATTTTCAAAATAATTCAGATTTTCAAAAATCACTCATCAGCAAACGACTCTTTATCGAACTTTTACCCAAAACCAAGTAAAGGGTGTTATTTGTCATGTCACAGTCTCCCAAGATACCTCTTAGGACCAAAAAATGAGTTTTTACCCCCCAAAAAATTTGACTTTTTTTTTATCATACTCACAATTTCCATGTATACATTTTGAACAAAATCGTTAGAGCTATTTTCGAAATCTTTAGAATTTTCAAACATTCCCCATCAGTAAACAACAACTAATTTTTGCCCAAAACTAACTACAGTGTTATTTGTCATATAAATCAAATCCTAGCTATACATTTTAAACAAAATCGTTAAGAGCCATTTTCAAAAAATTTGAAAGTCAAAAAAATTACTAATCAGTAAACTACCTTTAGTTGAAGGGTTAGGATGAAAATTAAAAAAAAAATAGTTTTGTGGCATAACCCTATGCCATCTACACAGAAAAAACAGTTTTGTACAGGTTACCGAAATATAATGGGTACTACAAAATGATTTTGTTATGATCAAAATAATTTTGTAGTCAACATTAAATTTGTTGTAACCTGTACAAAACTGTATTTTCTGTGTGAATATCAAATTCGAACAAAATCCATCAAACCGTTTTGGATCCGTGGCCAGGGACAGAGAGAGGGACAGCCAGAATGGTAAAATCCACTTTAATATAGTTAATTTGCTTAAGTAACGTGTATTCTTGGTAGTTTATAACCTAATAGACATGCCAAACAAAATAGCATTTGTCTGTATAATAAGCATTAAACTTAAACGATTTTTTTAAAATTATATTTTAAATATTTTCATTTTAACAAAATTGTAAATTCTTTAAGATTCAAGGATTCGAATTTATATTCAAGATTCGGATTCGAGAAATATTGAATCCAACCCACCTCTACTTAAAATGTGAGGTTTTTAATCCTTCAGCGCTCCGATAATCCAAACAATTAAAATAATTCGTAGAATATGTGTATGCTTTTCAAATAATATACACAGACGCCAACATGTTTGTGTGTATATCGTGAATTTATTTGTATCCTTAGTAGTCTATTCCTATATGAGCCTGTATAAAGTGAGCAGTACTCAATATTTTTGTTTGCTATCTGTCTTCAAGACAAACAATAATGACTCATAAAATGGTGAAAATATAAAAGCTTAAACACTATTAATCTAATCAAGTGTAATTTACAAACAATGTTTCTAGGCTTATAAATCCGAATGGGATAAAAGGAGGTCGGATAAATAGCCGTAGTATATAAACACTTGAACGATCTTGTCACTTTATAATAGGCTATTAAAGTCAAATAATAAACTCGCGTCTAATTAAAAAAAAAAAAATACGACGAATACAATAATTTTAACTCACGTCATAAAAAATCTCTTAAAACCACTTCAGGGTTCGTCTTTAACGATAATAATTACTACTAGAGAAGAAATAATTGCGTAAGCATTTTATTTGAGAGTTATTTCAAGTGAACCGGTTTTATTTAAATAAGCACACCTTACTCTGTTTTTGTAATTTCAATGTCCAGTGCCCCCCTCACCCATCCCCCCCCCCCTTCTTCACTTTTCCCCGTAAAGAATGCGTGGTTTTCAAACGGTTTACAATTTGACATGCGATGTGGACACGCGTTATTGTGTAATTCCCAATTTTTTTTTAAAAAAACAGCAAACAATTCGAGGTAAAAACATTCCTTGTGACAGAAATATATATTATCTTGTGGTTACATAAAAGACAGAGAAAACAAGAAACTACATTTTGTAGAACACCGCGTTACCGGTGCCATGACTATACCCCTTTCACGATAAATATGGCCTACTTTTACAACATTGAATAAATCTTCGGTTCCCAATCTGTGGGTCGCGAAAATTGTAGGCAAACTCAGCCTTGACACGATTAGTGAAAATTGATCCTTAGCACGTGACGATTCCTGGATAGTTGAGTACTTATAACATTGACACGCTAAGCCAAAGGTACCCAGTTCGAGATATAGGTGTCACTTTTCAGCTATAGGATATATATATATATATATATATATATAAGCACCACGTCTTACTACCATTATGGGTTTTACGCATATGTACTAATTACACTAGTGTGTTAGGGGTGAGGAAGGTTGAATTTAAACGAAATGTACCTGCATTTACGTGGAAAGTGAAAAACCATTTAGATAAAACTACCCTCAGTACACCCGACTGGGATTCAAACCCCAATCTCCCAGTCATCGGCAGTCCTGTCTATCGTGAGGGTGACCCCCTAGAGCTGGGTTTGGAAACCCTGTCATCAAATCGCCACATGTGGCGAATTGTAATTTTCTAGTTCTCACAGCATAATAAACTTTTTCCTGACGGCTTATGCTGATTGTAACTTGTTTATTTCCTGCATATCATTGAAAGCAGTCCACTTTATGAATCAGTCATTGACGCAACACCGTCATTCAATACTTCTCTCCACTCACTTTACCAACATTCCGTTTCATCTCCGCATTCAGACAAAAGGATTGACAAATTACGCGTTCTACTGTCTTATATTTTCAATACAAACAATTTTCTATATTTGCATCTGAGACAGTTGTAAATGAGTAGTCAAAAGTGTACATGTCTTTAATAAACTTGTTCTAAAAGAGTGTACTATTTTAAATGTTCGTTTGAGTAATATAATTTCTCAATTTTTTCATTGTGTGGCTAACTTTACTTCCCATTCGCCACACCCGTGTCTACATTGAAAAATATGTTGTCCACCTATGCCCTAAAAGCTTAGACCATTCGACTACTGAAGCGGATCTAAAATTGAAATGTATATACTATATATTTAATTAATCTTGTTGGTCCACCAAATATTTAAGCTACCTGAATTTGAGTTAGGTGAACCAGTGAGCGTATGGGAACCACAGGGTAAGATACTAAACATTAGCTCTGTATTTAGCAGAAGTGAAAATATGTCTCGTCCCAATGAAAACAAAGATATGTATTTAGTATAGCCCCAACTATCCGAACAACGGTTAATCGGATTCGTATCACTGCAGAAGTTTTCGTTAAATTAAAAAACAAACAAATTTAATGATTTTTTTTCCTTAGTTTTAATTTTATGTATGGTTTATAATAATTGATTTTAAGAAGTTCGAAGATTTATTTTTATGTTGTGTTGTATGATAAATAGGTATACATGTATACATAAGTAATATGTTTTATAATGTGCTGTAAGTACATATGTTATATGCTTTTTATAACTATAATTTCAATCAAGTTTTTTAGTGTGAAATCCTTTTATTTCTTCTATAAAATGAATTATCCGGATCTTCGATTACACAGATTGACATAGGTCCTCATTAGTTCAGATAGCTTAGGTTCTACTATTTGACTTTAACAATAAAATAGACACAAAACAAGGGGCCTATTTATTTTCAAGGCAGATGAATATAGAACAAATTTCTAAATGTTGAAAAAAGACTATGGTTAATTAGCGTGAACCAACCCCAATATTAACAATACATAGATATATTTTTTTTTTCTACACAGTGGACAGCAGATATTAACAGGACGAAACAAAATATAAAACAAAACAAAAAAAAACACCTAGTTTTATTTTTTTATCTTACTGTGTTTTAGTTTCCAACAATTCCGTCTCCTGGGGGCAAAGGGACTAACATCAGATATTAACCCAACTTCTTTCCCCCCTCGACCCCCGAGCAAACATGAATAACACCATCTTCACCAGTGGCGTAATTATAAGGCTACACATCAGCTGTCAATCTAAGTAGGAGACATATATTATACCACCGAGGAGTTAGGAACGGGTTATAAAGGGGAGCTAGGTGGTGTGGGGAGAGGGGGAAGATAGCAAGGGCGATTAATAAGTGATACCTCCGACAGATACCGTTAACATCGCCTGACAAATACCTTGTTATCCGAAAAGGACGGACAGATACGAGGTTTTCACAAAAATTGCCTCAATGTGACTCTTATAGACTTTTTTTTAATGAAACAATGTGTCTTATAAACTTATAATAACCCATATCACATGATCAATTTTGGGCTTCCTTTTTAAATGTAATATGTATAATTTAATCGATGTAGTTTGATATTGGTGTTTAGACAAAACATTCAAGTCTATGACGCGTGCATTTCAAAAGAGTTTTTTTTATTTACAAGGGCTCTTTACTACGTGGATTATAAACCAACTGGTTGTATCAACATTCGATTTATGAACAACTATAACTCTAAGAAAACACACATCGCCCATTAATTCATCAGTGTGAAATCTTATCCATTGATAAATTATTAAATAAACGGTACTGTGCACCACACATACACTCTCTTGCTTTAATCTAAATATAGATACATTTACTAAAAAATTGTAATATTTGCGAAACAAAATAATATACATTTTTGCAGAAACACTCCACCAAATAACATATATTAAATTAACCCGCCTCGGTGGCGTAGTTGGCTAACGCGCCAGTCGTGTTGAGCCAGACCACCGAGGACGGAGAGATCGAGGTTCGAATCTCAGTCGGGTGAACTGAGGCTGGTTTTTCCTAAATGGTTTTCCACTCTCACTCCACGCAAATGCTGGTTCACTTACTTTAAATTCAACCTTCCCAATTCCTAATCAATTAGTGTAATTAGTACTTAAGCGTATAACCCGAACGGGTAGTAAAACGCGGTACTAAATAATAATAATAATAATAATAATATTATATTAAATAATATACATTGTTACAGAAACATTTAAAAAAGAGGAACCTCTATGTCCCAAAGAGAATAACAATCAAATTCACATTTCAAAGACCTCGATAAAAACTTATACATACATATGCTTAAAGCTAAGAAAATATTGGTTTTATAAAAACATAATTTAAATAAAATATTTTTATTTTTAATAATAATAATAATACATCTTTATAATGGTAAGTTATTTCATAACTCAACTAGTTGCGGAGATATTATAATCCGAAATGGAAATTTCCGCTTATGTAAAGTACCCTTAAAGAAGTAGCCATTTTGTTTGTATTGTTATAAAAATTCCTATTTACAAAATATAATAAAAACAATTAGAACGGATTACGAGGAAATTGATTTTTTTCTTACAACCAGATCTTTTTTTTTATAAAGTAGTGCAATAGAAAAAGAAAGTAACGAGCTCTATCAGTAATAAAGGGTAAAAAGAGTGGTCTAAGGCGTTATTTTCGCAATAGACTGGACTGTCGATGACGGAGAACTCAAGAGCTCGAATCCAGGTAGGATTTATTGATGATTTTTTTCACTAAATTGTTTCCTATTTCACCTGAACGCAAATGAGGGTACAATAATTAATCTAAATTCAAAGCACACTATTGTAATTAGTACATCCCAGTGTGGCTCAAACGGGTAGTAAGACGCGGTGATAAAAAAAAAAGAGATATGAAACATATGGACTAACTTTGACCAGAGGGAGTAGTGTTCGATTCCAATCGAGTGCCATGGGAATGATACTTAAATAACGCTGTTTTATAATCTCTCCCCAATCAGCTGCTGGTGCTAGTCGTTAAAATCTTTCCTCCTCATCGTGTTCCTTTAGGTGAAATAATTAGGTAGCACCAAAATTCCTACTCTATTAATAATTGAACCCGCATCGGTGGGCACGCGGACTAAACTCCAGACTCAGTCCGGTTTGTCGATGATTTAAGAGACAGAGACTTGAAACTCAGTCAGGTGTACTGAGGAGTGAGGAGGATTCCCCTCCATGTTTTCCCAGTTTCCTCCCATGCAAGTGTGAGTACATTTCCTCTAATCTCTTACCTCCCATCCTCCTTTACCCCATTAATGTAACTAAATGCGGACGGCCCGAACGGGTAGGAAGACGCTGTTGCAATTAAAAAAAAAACCTATGTTCGTGTAACACGGACTCTCAACTAGGACCGTTGTTATATTTTGTATGTGACAATGCCTGTCTGTTATTATCGCCATTATAACTATCAAGGATGATTGCGAGGCATGCCCAATTTAGCCGAGTGATAACTATCTTCCAAAATGCGACGAAACACCCAAAACCGACAACGCGATAGCTTCAATAGGACCCCCCCTTCCCTCTTCCCCACGTCCGTTAGCTCTTTGTCGACCGCTGGTCGCGTGAAGGTGTTTTTGTGTTGATAAAAAAAAAAAAAAGAAGAGGAAAGGGAAGACACCGGGGTGAAATTTATAAAGTAATAATTAGTTTAAACGTTCGTAAATATAGACTTTTAGGATAGTGAGAAACACGAACATTTTGAAATACAAAGAAAGAGATTCGTGCAGAAACAATGTCTCCGGAATGGTAACATATGTCGGACACACGTCGAAAAGAAGACACGTCATATATATCGAGATATCAAATCAAACTTGATAAAAACATAAAATAAAATAACTAACAATGGCTAAGTCATCTCAGCACCATAGTGCTCGACTAAGTCCCTGGTTCATTTTCCGATCAAATGTAATTTTTAGTTTTAGTTTTTTTTATCACCACCTTTCACTCTTCTTTTGGGTTGTACGCATATGTAATAGTTGCGCTAATGTTCTAGAGATGAGGAAGGTTGAATTTTAGAGGAAGTGTACCCATATTTGCGTGGACGGAGAGTGGAAAACCATTTAGGAAAAAACCACAACCTCAGGTACACCCAACCGGAATTAGAACCTCGATCTACACGTGTCGGCCAGTCCAGTCTATTGTGAGAGTGATGCCTTAGACTATTCGATCACTGAAACGGGTAACTGGGAGTTTCATGAATGGTTTCCGCGTCCTCTCTTTGGATCAATTTTGATGCATTTCCTTATAAACCAGCTTCCTCAAAGTTCTGGTACTCTGTGGATCGGTCAAATGGGCAGTAGGGTAAGATCAAAAACAACGGATTAGGTAAATACATACTTACTAGGCTAATTTAATGCTGTTTGAAAAGTTATAACTTGACATTTTGACTTCATAAACGTTTAAAAGTTTGTAATTTTATTTTATGATTAAATATAAACTTTTTAAACACAATTTACAAACTAGTTTCGCTAATGACCTTGAATAATAAATGGGTCTTTAAACTTTACAAACTAATTTAACGTAAGACAACACAAACTATGCGATCCTTCGACTTAAAAACTAGAGTATCGACGTTGCTTACTGTGCGAGTTTGAAGCTATTTAGCAAAGCGAGTTAAATCTTATCTTGACGCACCTAAAAAACTCTAAGCACTATCAAACTTAGCCGCCTTTGTAAGAACGAGAAAAAGAGCAAAGGAAATGGGCTAAGTTGAAAACAATTTAAAAAACATGTTCACAAAAAAACAAATTTCAAGATAAAAAATAATAGCTTTTTGATAGTGTAAACGGCCGTTTTTAGAATTATTTAAGTATTTTGGTTTTTTGTTTCAATTGTACATCTTTAAAACCCGCCGAATGAAACGCCAATACATTAAAATGGGAAATCCTATCTTATTTCGTCACTAAGTAACAGGTATGCAACGTCCTTGAACTTAGAAAGTACGCTTAGTACCTACCATACACACTCTCGCCTTGTTCTGGATATCTACTTATTGGGTTACAATTAATAATAGTCCATACATAAATAGTAAATATCTTCGTAAGCCTCATCAGAAGCCAAACCAGGGTCCTTTAGACTTATGGTCGGCCTCTAGAACGCAGTGTAGTAATTTAAGTAAGATTAAATCATTAAAATAAATACTTACGCCCTGGTTATGTGAGAGTCAAACGAGGAACCACCGTTTTCAGGTCGAAGGACAGAGACAAGTCATGAAACAAAACAAAATCAAAATAATAAACCCTGTGGCACAAATTCAAGAATTTTTAGTGCCAATTATGTTAAATGTTGACAAACAAAGTTATATTATTTACAAGACAAACACAAGAGTTAGATCCCAAACCCAATGAATTATAAATTAATACGAAAATACCCAACTATAAAATAAAAGATCAGTCAGGAATCTAAACCTAGGGCCCTTAGATTAGAAGGTAGATGAACTAACGACTGAGCTTACGGCATCATACCTCCACTTACATAGATTATTATGGACCAGATTAAAAGTGGATGAATTTTCATTGAAGGTAGGACTTAATTTAAACATATTACCTGAGAAACTAAATCAAGGTTTATCAAGTTTTCACAAAACATTTATAAATATTTCTCATTACTAAGGATTTAAATAATTTTCCTGGGAAATAATCCAGATATAATTTTAGTTCATAAAGTTTTTACTAATCATTTATATAATTTACAAGGATCCAAACAGCTTTCCTTAGTAAGTTCATTAAGTTTTCACAAATAATTTATGTAATTTGACCAGATTTAAACATATTGTCTTAGAAATAGTACAGGTCTAGTCCTAGTTCATAAAATATTTACTGAACATTTATTTAATTTCCCCGAATCCAAACATCTTCCCTGAGAAAAGGTGCAGGTTTAATCTTAGTTCGTCAAGTTTTCACTGATCATTTATATAATTTACCCAAATCTAAACATATTAATTGAGTAAAAGGACCAGGTTTAGCCCTAATTCATAAACATTTTCCAAGCATTTATATAATTTAAAATCATTTAAACCTCTTCCATTAGAAAAGGCCCATGTTTAATCCAATTTAATAAAGTTTTCAATATTTATTTATTTATTATACATTATTAGGGTTTACTACTTCTCCCTTTAGAAACACACAAAGTTAAAAACAAGTCTATCCATATGAATATTCTTCCAAAATTTTGATATTTCCTCAGGGAAAAAGATTGCATTAACCGAGCATCGTACCTAAGAAAGTTCCCCTCTTCACCCAACAAGTTCTTAAGAGCAAGATAAAGCCTTAGCTCCAGAGGTTGCACAGCAGGGGGGGAGGGACATTAAGGTATAAGATAAAGAGACAAAACAGAGATCAAAGGTTGGGGGGATAGGGAAGAGTGGAGGCAATGTCAAGCTACAAGTTGAAGGAAATAAACAAGAGATACTCAAGGTGAATCCATATCAAGGTCTATATTAAAACACTGGCTACTTGGCCCCATGCACTGAGAGCAAGAACGACTCAAATCTACACTTAATTTTTTAGCACCGCGATTTAGTATACTTAGATTTTGGTAGGAAGAACAGTATCTGGTAGTTGCTAAAGTTACTAAAACAATTGTAATGGAGTCATACATCAAGTCATGTTGTCTGCAGCTGTCATTTGTTTAAAGCTATTATCAATACATGAAAAAGAGCACAAATAATAATAAGAATTAATAGCCACAGCTATTATTTATGCTTATTAGTGGGGATTACTACACCTAGTTATCATATTCTGAAAATTGAAAAATGACACCTGGACACGGGAATCGAACCCGGGAACTCTGACTTAGTACGCCAATGCTCTAACCACTGAGCTATCCAGGATTCGTCCCGTGCCCTGGGTCATTCTTCACTCATATTTTAAGGCAGAGTCTATGATGGACTTAGCGGAAATCGTCGGCTACAAATATGTGATTATATTAATATCACGGATCCTGGATAGCTCAGTGGTTAGAGCGTTGGCGTACTAAGCCAGAGGTCCCGGGTTCGATTCCCGTGTCCAGGTGTCATTTTTCATTTTCAATTTTCAATTTTCAGAATATGATAACTAGGTGGAGTAATCCCCACTAATAAGCATAAATAATAGCTCTGGCTATTAATTCTTAATATGTGCTATCCCGTACAATTTAATAATTGTGCAAATGGCAGCATAATGCCAACTACCGAGTCGCAGATGGCTGCGTTATCCGATGGCTCGTGATATTAATATAATCACATATTTGTAGCCGACGATTTCCGCTAAGTCCATCATAGACTCTGCCTTAAAATATGAGTGAAGAATGACCCAGGGCACGGGACGAATCCTGGATAGCTCAGTGGTTAGAGCATTGGCGTACTAAGCCAGAGGTCCCGGGTTCGATTCCCGTGTCCAGGTGTCATTTTTCAATTTTCAGAACAAATAATAATGTAAAATGTTATCAAGGTTGGCCGCAAAGAAAGAGGTTTGAATTTTCTAAACTGTTCTTCCAACCAAAATCAGGGTATACCTGTTCAGGTTATCTGCATATAATATGATAATTACTCCAATGGAGTAAGGATGAGGAAGGAAGCATTTTAAAGGTAATCTCCCCGCATTTGCATTTAGAAAAAACCAGCCTCGGTAGACCCGAATGGGATTGGAGCCCCGAGATCCCCGTCATCAGCACGAAAATGACTTCTTAGACTGTTCTGTCACTGAAGCGGGGTTTAGCAAAATCATCCACGCAATAAATAGTTTGTATGGGTGTGATTTATATCAATAAAATGAAACGTATTTTTGTCGTCTGTCATGAACATTGCGTGGTATCTACCGCACGCAGAGGTTGGTATTTCAAAAATTGGCAGCCCATATGTACAAACGTATGAAACCCAAAGCAAAAACTTTAAAATTTTGATTATATTTCTTTAAAATTATTTGAAAACTGGGTCGGAAGCAAAAAGGCCCCGAGAAAAGCAGGGCTTGAAGAACTTTGAAGTTACCCGCCTCGGTGGCGTAGTTAGCTAACGCGCTAGTCGTGTTGAGCCCGACTGCCGAGGACGGGGAGATCGAGGTTCGAATCTCGGTCGGGTGAACTGGGGGTGGTTTTTCCTAAATGGTTTTCCACTCTCCCTCCACGCAAATGCGGGTTCACTTCCTCTATTTAACCTTCCCAATTCCTAATCCATTAGCGTAATTAGTACTTAAGCGTATAAACCGAACGGGTAGTAAGACGCGGTGCTAAATAAAAAAAAAAACTTTGAAGTTACCTTCCACGTACAATCATTAAACTAAAAACATTTCTCCCGGGAAACGCCGGGTACTTCAAATAGTATTATTAAATGGGCGGTTTTAAGACGTGTTTAGGTCCATTGTGGATGTGTAGACACAAACAAACACACGTTTATATTCATACACACACACCATTTGATCTGAATAGCAACTTTCCGAAATTCTGGTTTGTCCTAAAGAGCCTTTACGACTAAATAAAACTGTAAATATTAAATTAAAAGCTCCTATTATAGCCATACTCTTCAGAATTCAGTACTGAAGCACTGGAGTTACTGTTGAGAATTAAGCTGATCGGCCCACAAATGACCATGGAAAAATAAGGAAAAAGAGATTTTACACAATTGTATGTCACGTTTCTAAACCATTTATCAAGAGCCCCCATCTTACCTCATGGACAACAAACACCTTATTTAAGTAGTATAGCTCGAATCAGACGTCGCATCGT
Organism: Timema podura; assembly: GCA_033556935.1. Taxonomy (NCBI): domain Eukaryota; kingdom Metazoa; phylum Arthropoda; class Insecta; order Phasmatodea; family Timematidae; genus Timema; species Timema podura. Next base: position 29,314,917 of record JAVRXN010000005.1, read on the forward strand.
GGTGAAATTTCATGTGTACTACTTTAAAAAATATATATGGTAAGGCTATAATCAATACCAATGAAACCGTTTAACATTTTTATCAATAAACAATTTCAGAAAAATGAAAAATAATTATTTTAAAGATAGGGGATAAACCTATAGAATCAATAATAATTTGAGCTTTTGTTTTAGCATTGGGGTCATACACCTATGTAATAATTACTCTAATGTATTAGGGATGAGTTAGGTCGAGTTTAGAAAAAGTGTACCCACAATTTGAATAGAGGGAAAGTGGAAAACAAATTTAGGAAATACCAAAGTCAAAACACACGACTATGATTCGAACCCCAATCTCCTTATCATCGACAGTCCAGACTATTGTGAGAGTGACGTCTTGGACCATGCGGCCACTGAATCTAATTTCACTATTGCCAAATTAAGAATCCAGAAAAATCACACTTTGATGCTATCTATGGTACGAGCATAATCGAGTATCTAACGAGCCGGTAACAAAATTCGGTGGCGGCATCGTTCAGACTAGATTGCCGATGACAGGAAGATCGGGGTTCGGATCCCGGTCTGGTGTACTGAGGGTAGTTTTCCTCAAATTGGCTTTTCCCTCTCACTCTCTCTCCCCGCAAGTGCGGGTACACTTATTCTAAATTCAACCTTACTCATCCCTAGCTCATTAGTGTAATTAGTGCATATACGTATAACCTTAACAGGTAGTAAGACACGATGTTAAAAAAAAATCGGAATGCCATGAGATGGGCTCTTACCATGTCACGTGAACCGATGAACCGGTATAGTAAAAGATATATTTACATGCGCGTATATAATATTACCTAACTCTGAGAATGTATATTAAATATAAAAAAAAAAGCTAGAAAACACTGCCTAATCGTAATACTCAAACGTTGATTCATAATAAACCTGATACTTTACGGCGTAAGTTGACTTAGTATTGGTAAACTTGTTCAAAAGTCCAATAAAATGAGTTGGTCACGCGACGGGCAGGATTACATCCCGGCCATAACTACAAGGCTTTTGTCACCGGGGTTTGAAAAAAAAAAAAAAGCAAATAAAAAAAAGATAGCTCCTTGTAACATCACACCCTTACCGGAATTTTCAAATACGTATGCAAATGTCTTAATTTATAGCTTACACGGCATTACTAAAAAACACAAAGCACGGGGATGTAAGGAGAACGAACAAGTAAAGCGATAAAGATAATAATATAACTTTAACAATAGTAAAACACGAGCTTTAGACCCGCTTCGGTGGTCGAACGATATAAGGGTCACTCTCGCAATAGTATTATATTATTATTATTTATTATTCAGCACCGCTCTTACTACCCGTTCGGGTTATACGCACTTAATAATGAGCAATGGTAGGGTGATTGTGAGATGAAATGAGGACCTACATTTACGGGATCCGAACCACGGTGGAGGCCTGACATCCACGCATTCACAAGTTGTGATTAATAACGTCTTGTCAGAGGGAAAGAAAGGGTTGGCAATCAGATAAATCTGTGCGGGGACCGAGGATTGAACCCAACCCACACAGAGTCTGACACCTTAAACTAGACCACCAGGGTCACCTTCTCGCAAATAGACGGACTGCCCGAAGACGAGATATCAGGGCTCAAATTAGGTCGGTGTACTGGTGCACACTGAATTGCAGAGCAACTAATACGGGCGCACAACGAATTGAGAGCACTAATACGGGGCACACGAATTGCGGAACAACTCATCCGAGATCAGTAATACCCTTACACGAACTGCGGGATAAAAATTAAATTCATAATGACTTTGTTACAAATGGAAAATGGAGGTTATAGGATAGGTTAGGTTAGGCTTAGTGTTAGTTTAGTGTTAGGTTAGGGGTTAGGAATTGAATGAGATTACAGGTTATTCCGAAATTCACGTGCACCGGTTGACAGGTAAACTTTATTCCGCAATTTGATTGAGTGGCCTGGGTGTACTTAGGGTGGTATTTCCAAAATGATTTTCCATTCTCCCCCCACGGAAATGCAGGCAAACTTCTTCAAAGTTCAACTTTCCTCATTCTTTAACACATTATCGTAATTAGTACATATTCGTGTAACCCAAACGGGTACCAAGACAGATGCTAAAATAAATAAATTTAAAGTCAGGCTTCCAACCACTAAGCCTCAAGGACGGTTTAATTATAAGTTCTTTAACATTTTAGAATCAGACAGTAATTAGACTTATTTAAACAACTCATGCATTTTCAGAGGTCCATGAGGTTTATGTACTCACGTTCGTTGGATCCTTCACACAATTAAAAGGGTGATGAACACGGGAAATAAAGGTAAAAGGAAAACACCTATGGAGGAAAATGAAAGAAAAGGAAAACAACTAATTAGTTAAAGTGATTAAAATAATCAGAATAATTAGTAATAAAAATAAAATAGTGGAATAATAATAATAATAATAATAATAATAATAATAATAATAATAATAATAATATGACTAGACACCTACTATAGTTAGTCTACTTCAATGTTTATGAAACACCTTATTATCTGATAGAAAAAAGTCCCTACTTTCAGGTATTCATACGTTGAGTCCTGTGATATGTAGCTGTCACTTTTGATTAATATTATCAATACCTATAAAAACACTAATATTATAGAAAAATTTTATCATGCTTGGTCACAAAATAAACTGTTTGTATTTTGTGAGAGACATAAAAATTGTATTGTATTAAAGAATTGCCAAAATTCTGTAAGGGTCACACACTATTTATTTTACAAATGTAAAAATCCACACCATCTGAAAAACGTGACAGTTGCAGAAAATGGCGTATGAAAACGTGAACGAAGCTTATGCAACTTTTTCAACTGTCAGATAGTTTTTCCTATATGAATGGCCACAAATTATCTTGTTCCCTTCATCAAAGTTTGTCAAAATTTAAATATAAAATTAAAAATTAAAAAAAAATTAGCCTAGTGAATCGTTTTCAGGGTTTCTTTTATTAATGATTTTATTTTGTCAAGACCTACTTTTTATGACAACATTTTTAGCTAGAAAAATAAAACCATCACAGTAATATGATACAATCTCCAGTTCATACATTTTCATTTCAATTACAGTCATAAATAAAACAGAATGTTTTGTAGCTTTCTTTTGTCAGTTGTCTAAAATTGTCGCTCAAATAAACCTACTTCAAGAGCAGAAAATATCCGAGCATAGCGACCCAAAGCGAGCTCTTAAATTAATAAGTGTACTAAGAATTAATAAAGTTATAGAAATACAGGGAAATTATTATTTGATCTAACTAAGCATTGTGAAAAATGTAACAAAACTATAAAGAATCTAAAAAAAAGAAGTATAACAAAATGTACCTAGATTCCTCGAATTTTATGGTATTCGGGAAATTAGAGATTCTTAAAAATCTCAAAAAGGTATTTCAAAATACAATTATGACAATTTGAGTTGATATATCAATTTTAAGCATGTTTTGTAGTTTAGAGAGTAGCAAAATCACAAAAATTACAGATTTATATTAATTTACTAAAAAATAGTTTTCTTTTGGTTTATGATGTGATAAATATGAAAAAAAAAAATTGTCTGTGTTATAAAGCTTAAGACAACTTGTTTTAAATTGAATTTTAAATGTTTTCACGTTGACTATTTTTTTTTTTTTTTTTTTTAAGATTCGAGGATTTGAATTTGTATTCTAGATTCGAAACAGAATTTAAATTCGGATTTTAGAAATATAAGATTCGACCCATCTCTCCCTCGAGGACGAGTTCGCACCGGACTAGAAACCCGCGAACGGTGAGCAAGCAGGCTAAGGCGTCAACCTCGTCTAACCTGTTTTTTTCCGGTGACAGGAAGATCAGGGGTCATAATCCCATCCGGTTATAATTAGGTGTGGTCTTTTTAAATTCCTGAATTGTTCTTCACCCCCCACCCCTTTTCCAAGAAAATGTGGGTTCATTTGTTCATTTACTGTAAATTTTAGCTCCATAATCTCTATCCGTGTAATAAAACGAGATGCACACACATACAAACAATTTTTTTCCCCCCTTCAAACTTATTTTCGGTGAGTCTTTTCTTCCCCCCAATTTTTCTGTCCACACCCAAAATTCCTAAAAATTAGCAAGTCAGCGCCTCTAGTCTAACCCCCCCATACTCCAATTACATGATTTCAGACAATTACCCACCTAGTTACCAGCTCCTACATAATGATACATCCTTAGTATTTTTCATGTGTTGGTTGATCCAAAACAAAGTGGAAATTACATAGCATACGACGTCTGCCAGTGAAAGGGATGAAGGGGGAGAAGGGCGGGGGGTGGGGGCTATTTTCCTTACAGAGAGAGAGAGAGAGAGAACATGGAAAAGCATGCGCAGTAGACTCGTAATTTGGAGCCAACAGCTCTCTTGCACACTCGCGAGTAATACACCCTCTAAAATTACCGCACACAAATTTGTCTTGATTAGGAAAACAGTAATTAACAAGCATTCAAAACATAAGTAGGTGAAGGGAGTGTGGAAGGAGATAAGGAAAAAAAAAGTGAAACACACACAAAAGATCAACCTTTTCAAGAATCTTGTCAAGTAATTTAATAAAATTGCCACTCAAGTGTAAAAATATTTGATAAGACTTGTAAGAGTGGGAAACCTATCATTATTTTAAACATTTGATGCATATAATATTTACCCGCAACCGTTTATGGCTCGTATTTACTAGGAGTCTCTTGATGGAGGCAGGATGGGGGACTTTCGTGGACCAGGGACTAACGTTGATTGATAATTAGGAAGCTATTAAAATGCTTTCCCTCCTTTACTCTTTGTACTACCCTAAAAACCAGAAAATTGTCTCCTAAAGGTACTTAAAGGCTCGTTTGAACAAAGTAAACATTAAATTGTACACCTACAAGCTACTCGTGTTAATGTCGAGTGAAAAGTGAAAAAAACCAACAAAAAAACCCAACCAACAGATTTTCTATAGCCGACGAAATAAGATCCATATATTATATATATATATATATATAAATTATGTCACAAGATAAAATAATCTTACAGAGTGATACTTTTTTCCTTACATTAAATAAATTCACATTATCTGGTTACTAAACAGTGATATTTAAATTTCTTCTTTTCTCGATGATTCTCATTTTTGCGTCTAAGCTAATAATATTACACCTTCCAATATAGAATACACCAATGAGTCAAATATAAATATTTATTGGTTCTAGTTACGGGTATTCCAGTAAATATTTTAAGGTTCCAGTTAGAAAAAATAAAAAATCTATTTTCTTTTTTGGTTCTTAATTATTAAGTTTCGGTTCTAGACCCAGTTATTTTAATTTTCTATTTAATAGTTACACTACCATTATAAAAAATCGTAAATAGAAAAATAATTCACAACAAATTAAAAGTTGCATTTAAAAATAAGATTAAGTTAACGAAATAAGAAGAACCTTTATAAGGCAACTTATTTTTAGCGTTCTTGTTCCGTTAATTTCGGTTCTGGTTCAATTCCCTGGACTATACTGGTCGACACATACCGGGATGAGGTTAATTATTCGATGTATATTTTATATAAAAAAAGCCTGCATCGGTGGGGACACGAGGTAAAACGTCAGGCTCGTCTAGTTGTGTTTACCGGTGATCAAAAGACCGGGGTTTAAATCCCAGTCCAGTTTAATAAGGGTGGTTTATTTTTAATCTAATGGTTTCCTATCCTTTCTCCACACAAATGCGGGTGAATTTTCTCTCAATTATACTATCTCCATGACTACCCCATTGGCGTAGTTAGGATATTCCGGACGAGTGGTAAAACTCGGCGAAAAACTAAATAAATAAAACATATACGTACACACAAATTAGTCCGTATGAAAGATATGTTTGCCATTTGTTGTGATTTTCTAGAAATAGATCAATGCAATGACGATATAAGCCTAGTAATATTTAAAATTAGATTGATTAGCATAGGTTATGTATACATTTATTTACTAAACTCCTCTAGTTCAATTAATTGTTGTACTTTATAAATTGAAATTTAGGCCTACTAAATATTCAAAGATAATATCTGATTTAAAAAAAAATCTTAATTGGTCAGTCTTAAGGGCGAGGCAGTTCTGAATTTGGGGTAACCACCCACCCGCCTATAAATGTTCTCTTTTCCACACATACAATATCGCTTAATAAGGACGATAAAACAAGAAACAATTAGGAATCATTATTTTGAAAGTTCCCACACCCCTTTTCCATGCCACTCAGAAAATAAAACCCCAACGAGTCAACCCGACTCAAATAGCAGTGTACTAGAGCCTGCAATCATGTGGTTAAAACAGCTCCGTTTAAACTTTTTATATGCGTTGCGATTAACCAATATTACTACGCTTCATATTATTTTATAGAAGCCAAGAAACTTTAGATAATAAAAGTGAATCGAAGAACATTTACGCTATTAAATCGATTTAGAAAAAAACAAAACAGTATCATATGTTCCTGAAACATTTTTTTAAATAGTGCGCTACGCTTTTGTTACTTTTTTATCTTGAAAAAAAAAAAAAAAAAGAAAAGATCTTAATAAAAAATGCAGACGATGTACGTTTCAAATGTTATGGACACCACTTTTATGCCAATTAAATACATTTTCATGTTTAAGGGGTCATAATCGTTATGTAGATCATCTATGAGAGTTTTGAGGTAAATAAATAGTACGTGAAAATGTCTCTACTGTCCTGGTAATCGGGCGCCATCCGCCCAAAACGTCTTCTTGTGGACGTCCTTTGCATGCCAGATTAGGATGTTTAAATCTCACATCATCTTACAAAACAAGTTTCTTCAAAGTAAGGAATGTAAAGTCTCTAAAAGTTATTTAGACTAGACCCGAAACAATAAGCAGATATGAGCCCTTAGGACAGTGGTTTACAAAATTTAGCAGGCTTCGGACCCGAACTTTTTTCTTTTGAGATCATCCTGAACCCTTGATTACCTACAAGCAATCAAATCCTAGGTTTTTACATGATTTTTACTGAATCTTATTACAGGTCGAGATTAGCCGCATTTAAAGTTAGTAAAATTTTGAGAGATTGTAGCCTATCTTTATTCGCGTGGTGGGAGAGAGGGAAACCGATTAGGAAAAATCACCACTGATACCCAAGGCGGAATTTTAATCTTGACCTCATCATTGACCAAAAAACGAGCTTTACGTTTAGCTTGCGTGCTTGATTTAATTATTATAAATTGCTTATATAATTAATAAAACGAACAAATAAGATAGCCATATTTGTCAGCGGCAGTAATTAATCGAAATTATCATGTTAAGGGGTTGCGAATTCGAACAGTAAATAGGCAGTTTATTATTTAAATTTAGAGGGCCGATGAATTCTTGACTACCTCGTGAGCCTTTTAAAAAAAAATAAAATTTAACTGTACCTAAACTATTGGATCGCACATTGTCTAAAGCCGTCTTTAAATTGAATTCCGATTAGCTACAAAATTAACGAATGAATATTATGAAGAGAATAACCACCACAACCCTTGTTAAGAGTGATTTCAGTCATTTACCCTAAAACATATTTCCGATGACATAGAAAAATTGATCGATTGTCGAATGAATTTTGTTTAATTTTGTGATAGTTAATTTATAATCTTATTGAATGTCAAATCATTAAGATTGGATCTAGGGTAGGCCTTCACAACAAACAATAATATTGTCATGATTCAGTTTTTGAATATCTGCCATGGGAAGGATTCGACCAGGACTTTTTTTTTTTCCTTTATATGAAAAGTTTCTGGTCAAATGCCACGATATTCGTGACAAATATTCAAAAACTCTTGAGATTACTATGTGTAGAAAATTAAACTATGTTTCGACTGGAGAATTCTTTGAGACAAAAAAGTTTTTCTATAAAAACCGCACACACAAAAAAAAACTTCACTTAACTTATGTACGCTACACTCCCACCTTAAACCAGTCACAAGCTAACCACTCTACCAAGTAACGTCACTACGGTTTAACCAGGAGAAAGAAGAAGAGCCTTCGCTCGCTATCATCCCTTACTATTGATCGTCCAATTAGCAAGAGTTGAGCCCGGACCCGCCCTCTAATTGGTTGACAGTGAAACGGCCGTATGTATAGAGAGTAGACCTCACTAGGAAAAACAGGATCGTCCGATGCTTTCATAATAACACTACCTGGCCCATCGACACATTCTTAGAGCCTGATATGTGGTGAATAAAATGATTGGATTTCACTAAATAAAATGTTTTATTTTAGTGTTAAAAGTAGATAAATAAAACTCCTTTTTCAGCTAAAAAGGTAAAAAAAAAACACTTAAACTTAGGTGTTGCTATGGATAGATAAATTACAGATACATTTATCTTTCTTAAATTTAAAATACTTGCCTTTGTTCACAATTTGACTTGTCACGAAAGCCAGATCAAATACTTGTTGTACTTCTTTATAAATGGTATTTGGTTGAGGGAAATATATATTTTTAGGATGGTAACTTAGATAGTATAGTAATAGTAAGAAAAAAATCGTAGTGGTGTAGTTGATTATCATTTTACTGGCAAATTCACGGGGGAAAACGGCAAAAAACGATGACGTTTCCTACTTAATAAATAATATATTATAGATAAGTTTAGTTAATTATCATTAAAATCTTCCTAATTGTCCATTATTAGAATATAAAACACCAAGTAGTCAATTTCGTGAAAATATCCAATTTACATTTATTTTGTACGTGTAAGATACATTTAAAAATGCTACAATGAACTTAAAAAATATATTTTGATATTCATTTTAATGTGCTAGTAAAAGTTCGTAAAAGAGCGTCTCATATATTTAGTGTCATCGCATCATTTTCGATAATCAATTGTGCGACGACAGCTCTCAGCTTTAGCCGTTATATTAAAAAACAAAAACAAATTGGAGAATAATTTTTTTTTTCTGGCGTTGATCTCACTACCCGTTCGGATTGTACGCATATGTAGGCTACTCTTTTCGCGAGTGTATTAAGTATGTGGAAGGTTAAATTGAGAGGAAGTGAACCCATATATTTAAGTAAGAAATGGTTAGGCTATAAAACTATTTATAGAAAACTATCCAACGTATACCCAACCCCGCTTCGAACCCCGATCTTCCCGTCATCGGCAGTATTTTCTATTGCGAGAGTAACGCCTTGTACCATTCGGCCACCAAAGTGTGTAAATTTATTATTAAATTAATTATACAAAAAAACTTATATGTTTTTCATTATAAAACACGTGCGAAGGGTGCACTTGTTTCCGGTTTTTGTTTATGACGTCATTAACGTCACGCCACAGCACGAACATGAAGCGCGATTATTACGCAACTTTTTCTCCCCATTTCTCAATTTTTTTTCCCCTCATGATTTTCTATTTTCAAATAATATATATATTTTTAAATATTTCCTTGACCCAGAAAATACTAGCCCGCGACCCACAGTGGTCAGAAAAGAATACGTTATTTTTTTATGAAGGCTACTCCCATTTTCAAGCGGACCACAGACGACACAATTTTTTAAAATCATAATCTGTCAAGAAGGGGAGAGGGGTGGGGTAATGGAGGAGGAAGAGGAAGGGCGCGAGATTAACCCATCAGATGGACAAGAAAGATCATAAGGTCGTCTCGAATTGGTAAGGGCGAGGCAAAGGTTTACATCGTTGGCTGTATTGGAGTTCCGGGCATTCACACGAGGTTGTCAAGAGCTCTTCACAGAGAAGGGGGCGTGTGGTTTATTCATTGCGAGGAAGTGGACTTCCTTGTACTACACACAGAGAGAGGTCCTTCCAGTCCCCACCCCCCACCCCACCTACACCCCCTTATCAAAAATCTCAACTCTATACTAACTTATCTCGCGGTAATTATTCGGACCGGGTTGACCAATGGTTGGCAATTAGACGACGAGACGCTGTTCCAAAAACAAATAAATGATTTGACATGACTTTTTTTTATCACCGCGTCTTACTTCCTGTCCAGGTTATACGGATAGTATGGTAATTACTCTAGTGATAGGGAAGGAAGCATTTTAGAGGTAATCTACCTGTATTTGCGTAGAACGAGAGTGATAAACAAATGGGGAAAAAACACCCTAAATAGACCTGACCAGAATTCCAGCTCCATTTCTCCTTCATCAGCAGACCAGTCCAACACGAAGGTGAAGATGTGACATATTAGACCGTTCAGCCACTGAAGCGGTTAAATTTATTTTTTCTAAGTTTTAAGCCTAAGTTTCACCAATAAAGTGTTTTTTTTTTTTTTTGGCATTTAACGTTCACTTTCTGAACCTTCATCACTGTGAAAGGTGAAACTCATATTTCACCAATGAATTTTTTTTTCAGACATGCCGGTAATCGAACCGGGACCCTTAGAGTTTTGGAAGACACGCTACCAATGAAGAGTAAAAGTTGTCATTACATTCAGGACCCCTTTGAAAGATAATCAACAACTTGTTGATATCACCATGTGTAGAAAAATAAAATAAACGTAGTCTATCTACTCGAGCATGATACTATGTTATAAAATTATAAAATTTGCAAGCAATATTATTTATCTAAAGCTCGCGTTCCCCTCCAAACCACCTTAAAAGAATGAAGCGAGTTGAATTTAGATGAAGTGTACCAGCAATTAAGTGAAGGGAGAGTGGAAAACCATTTAGGAAAAACAATCCTCATTACACCCACATCCACGATCTCATTATCGGTGGTTTGTCTTGTTTAGTTTTTATATTTCTTAATATTTTATTATTTTAATATTAATTCCATTAATATTTACTTACATTAGCTATATATTATATTAATTGTTTAAAACTAAAACATTTTTCTGTATAACCCCTTTATATGAATTTATTTTTGTTAGAGTGGTACATTTTGCTCTAGTCTTGCATTTTTCGCGCATGGTAGGTCTCTGAATAGACGAGTGTCACCTCCGTGGCTCATAACTCTCATTATTACAGTTAATGTAGCCTCATTAAAACATTTTAGTAACTCATATTTCTCGGGCTGAGCTCAATGTGCGTGCGAAGTGAACCCAAAAAATAAATACATGCGGTTCTTCAAGCCCATCATCGCAATACTCGGTAGGCCTCCTGGGAAAACAACGCTTCCATGTGATCATCCATCACACCTGGGTAGGATCGCACTATTCACCTGTTTTTATTTGATAGTATTCCTTAATATCTCTTCATCGCTCAACTTCCAATCAAGTATATAGCTAGAGTGATGCCCCAGACTATACGGCCACTGACAGGTATACAGGCGACATTGAAAATTGCAAATACTTAGGGGGATTCATTAAAAAAAAAATGCAACCTTATCAGCAGCTTTCGTAAAAATAGCTCCAGTCAATTTATTTTTACTAAAAAAATAAATTTTGATTGAATAAAATAGTAGCTTAAGACTTTTTATTTATTTTAACTAGAAATACTTGTAGTTTTGATCAGGCATTCATTAGTAAATTGCGCACCTGTGAAATATTATGGATTTGCTGGAATAAAATGTTACAAGGCCGGTCGGGTGTATAGAGGTTGGTTTTCCCTCAATTGTCTCATTGCAAAATGGGGTACACTTCCTCTAAGTGTCAACATTTCTCATCCCTAGTAAATTAAGAGTAATTAGACATATGCGTATTATACGAAAGGGTCGTTGTATGAGATCATTTTCACCCAAGTGAACCAATTAAAGACAGATATGATTATGATTCCAACGTTGGTAAACGGTAAAATACTTTTTTAAAGGAAAAAACATTAAAAAAACTAAATGATGGATGGACTTGTTTTTAAAAATGAAATTAAACAATATTTTATATTTTAAACAACACGATAATTTAGAATAAAATCACATAAGTGATTGCTGATCGTTTAATAAAATGTCTCTTGATTTGTCTACTTCACAAAATAAATATTTTACTGTACAAAACCTGGCTGGGTACGTTCGAATATTAAGGTCTCCTTAAAATGTAAATTTTTATAGATTCCTAAGAAAGATAACAAATTTCTAGGAGACCTCAATATTCCGTTTGTTTCACACAAAAGAAAATATCTTTTAATATTAAAAAGAAAAAAAAAATCGAGCCGTAAAACAAAATCATAATTTGGTCCATAAAGTTTTAACAATGACCTTTACTTGACTGGATGCTACTAAAACTAAATATGCCCAGGCTTTAAAAAAAAAAAAATAATCAAAACGCTATTAGATTATGAAGAAAAATATTCCTGGTACGACAGTAAAATTTCATATGTAAACTTTACGTGAGTAAAAAGATCAAACTATAATAAAACTCCAACCAGGAAGTTTATCTATATCCTGGTGAGTTTAGGTGTCACGATAGAACACCCGCAATACTTCCTACAAAGTTAAGGAAAAAAACAAACTACAATCGTTTCTTTCCCCCTTTCCCCTTTCACAATATCCTGTTGAGCCACTTGAATGAATTACACATCAACGAACAAACTGGATGAATAAAGAATAAAATACGGCCGTGGTTCAACTCCCTTCTTTCACGTAATGGAGGCGTTTTAAGACGTAAAACCTACGGGGCCCTCCCTAAATCTAGGGGGAGAAAAAAATTTACAAGGGGGTGAGGGGGTAGGGTAAAAGAAAACTGTCGTAAAAAGAGACAACTTCAAGTTTTGAGAGTCCTCATAAAACTACAAGCTAACATATAAATTAAAATAAACATACAATTTTTGAAAACAAGAAGGGGTTATATAAAAAAAAACAGGACATTGCTTAAAGTAGTTATTTGGAGTAATTTGACGGTTTGACGGTTATGTTTTAGAAAAAAATGTGTATATGAGGGTTTTTTCCCCAGCGCATCTTAATAACCAATCGGGTCATTCGCATACATCAATTACGCTAGTTGAATAAGCATGAAGAAGGTAAAGTTTTAGAGAAAATGCGCCCACATTTGCGTAGAGGTAGAGTGGGAAGATATTTAAGATAAAAGCTCTCTTATTACACCTGACCGGGATTCGAGCCCCTATCTCCCCGTCTCCAGTAACTCAATCAAACACGAGAGTGAAGCTTTAGATCATGCGACCATCTGTGCAGCTTTAAAAAAAAATGTATTTTACTAGAAGATTAAAAATTGTGTTTTACTAGAAGATTAAAAACTGTGTTTTACTAGAAGATTAAAAACTTGTATAGGTGGGCAAGCGGACTAAGGAGTTAAGTTCATTTGGTTTGGTTTGCCAGTTACAGAGGTTGGTGTTCGACTCCCAGCCTGGTGTATTTAGATTTTTTTCCTTTAATGCTTTCCAAATCTTCATACACGAAAATAAGGTTACACTTTCTTTATTATTATTATTATTATTAGCACCGCGTCTTACTACCCGTTCGGGTTATACGCACACTTTCTTCTAAATTATAACTTTCTCATGCCTACCCTATTAGTGTAATTAATTGGGTACATCTTAAGACGGTTTTTAAGACGTGGTGTACAACAAACAAGGTTCGCATATTTTTTTGAGAGACATACTTCCTTAACGACTATTGACCTCCTCCCAATAAAAAACAACACAATGTAAATAGACAAAATCAAGATTTTTAAAATTATCATGGAAATTCGGACACCCATTTCACAAATATGATTAAAATCCTCAGTAATTATTTGTGTTGTATTAAACACATGACAAGTCTTCCAGCTTGGATAAGGCTATAACATAATTTTATGAAGTCTTTATACGAAGGAAAATAAATATATAAACAATACTTATTATAATAGTAGAACTATGTGTATCAAGTTTGGAAAATGTCTATAGAGTGATGTAAAAAAAACACACAAACGCACACTTAAGGGATAGGAAAAATACTTAAGTTAAGTCCTGTATTTAAGGTGGGGTTGAAGGGAACTCGAGTTAAGCTAGGTATTATTTGAAGTTTATAGCCCATGGAAAAAAAAGTTTTCTCCAAAATAAATAAAATATTGTTTTAGTAGATACATTTAATTTTATACTCAAAGTAGTTTCAACAGTTCTTGAATAATAAATTGTTATGAGCATAATGGCGTTTTTGAACCAATACTTTTTTAAATTAAAATAAAAAATCCTGTTAAAATTCTGTTGCCCATATTCAGGAGCTGTTGAGATTAACATTTGCAAAAAATTAAACTTGCTGAAGCAATATTTTATTAATTTTAGCAAAAAACAATTTTTTTTTGCTACTAAAACTGCAAAAATATGGATCTAAACACGCGTCCCCTTCCACCTCATCTTAAGCATTTCAATGCGTGCAAGAAAGCACTATACGCCATTTTTGCTCCCGAGTGAAAACATAAGCTAGTTTTATTATTAAAAGAGTCGTAAGGATGAGGCTATGAAAACACATGCAAGTAACTCGTCAACGTTATATACCGCGGAGCAGTAAAAGTAATACTAATAGTAGAAATATGTGTTGAAAAACTGGATAAAACTTCTGTTTTGATGTGTAAGACAAATGTTTCCCAATACGACGGGAAAAGGGGGAAACTAAAAATAATGGGCGCTAAAATAAAACACAGGGTAGACAAATTATTCATCCCACACTAGGTCATTAAAATTACAAAACCATTTCCTCAACTCAGTTGAAACATTTTTTGTTTGTTTGTAACACCACTTTTAAAATTATTATTTACCAATATTTCACTAGACCAGAGCTCGTTTAGAGATAACTTGTGTTAAGGAATACAATGTAATGACAGTACGTTAAGCGTAATCGCAAGCTATGGCATAAGGCTTGATTCACAAGTTCGCTGAAAATTGAGAGCAGAATCTGCCCGAATGGCGCAGCAATTCACCCACTAGCAGAAACTCATGTTAACCCATAATACTTGGCAACACAAACTTAAAACAGCTGGTTATTCAACATATTTATTTTTCTAACCCATATACGTAAACCTTGGATACGGTAACTTGGTTTGCAGTGTTTTGTAAGACGAGCAAAAATTTTCATAAATTCTAACTGATAAACGAGCGATTCTTGCATAGCAGTATACTAGGGTTAGTTTGTCTGCCGAGCGTGTATGGATAGGTTCTTTGTAAAGTCCACAAAAGAACAAATATTCAGTGAGCAAACATATAGCAGTGATTCCTATTAGGACAGTGAAGCACCTAAACATAACCACTCTCACACTCTTCGTCTACCTATACAGCCCATTAAATTTAATTTAAAATTTGATTACGTACAGTTAATTTAAATAATGAAAATAAAAAGTTATTCATCATTTTAAGATTAATATTTTTGTTTGGGACGAATCATCTGAGTTTACATTATTTCTTATGGGGATATTCCTTTGTATACGATGCTTGTATACGAACAGTTACGAAGAATTATGCTTCCAATCCAAGGTTTATGTATTCTTTAGGGAACTACAGTCTATGAGAAAATCCTTATCTTCGCTCTCTCTCAGCTAACTGTTACCAAATCTCTCGCTTTCAGTTATGTCAGTGGTGTGTGGTAGAAGGTCTACTGTAGCAAGACGAACGAAGTTATTTTGTCTCTATATTTTGAGAAATTGCCCCACGAACGGAGAATGATAACACTTCCCAATGTGCCATAAAATTTATTTCATAGATGAATCAGTGTAAAATAAACTGATATTATAACTTACTTTCCATTCAACTAGTCTATTTTAATAATTTCCCAATAATAGAGCAGCTGTCTGCTGGATTCGCTTTGTACGCGCATGGTTTGAAATTTGATTGGTTCTTCAGCCGATTTTTGTGAACACGGACCACTGATTGTCTGCTAGCGTAAGGAACTGCGCAAATCTCGCCAATTTTTATGTTTGTTAGACTCGTCATCGTTACGTTTTCTAGTCCTGCTCTTGTTTTCGCGAACTGTAACTCCTCAGTTAAATCTAGGCTGTATTATTCGCACAGCACAGAAAATATTCTTGTATGAAAATGAGGAAGAAAAGGAGGGAAACCCAATTCAGGAATATTTTCCGAGCCGTTGCGTTAAGCCATAGTGTGGACCTTCCCTATTAATACAAATGATATATAGTAGAACCCCGATTATCCGGATTAGTATCGCAGCAGCAGTTTTCGCTAATCCGGAGTTCACAAGTATGAATTGGGCAGATTGATTCTTATGTGTTAATAAGACACTCAATATCATTAATGAACCACAATAGTAAAGAACGCGTATCCAAACGAGGAAATCGGCACAGCGGGAAGAAGTTGGCAAAGTGTATCACTTCAAAAGATTGGCAGGGAGGGGAAAGCGGTTCTGTAACATATCGCTTATCGGGATCCATCACCCATCACCAGTCCTAAAACAGTGGTAGAATCTTCTTTATTTTATTTAGGATTAATTATCCAGATTTTTGTCTTTTGGTTGATATCACCATCTGAAGAAAATTACACTATGTTTCTAATCCAAATAATATTTTATTTTTTGCAAAAAAAATCTCTATAAAAACTATAAAACAGTGCCCTTAGCTCACGTTCCCTACTAGCCTACCTTAATATCCAAACTCAACACTCGACAGAGATAAAACTCCTGCTTCACCAGTCATTCCCGTCATTGATCAATGGGGTTATTTCTAAGTTGTTAGATCCCCGTGATAAAAGTATCTACATTCAAACATCATCAGTTTGACTACATCTAAATATCACTTATAATTCACCTTTACTATTAGCACTGATGTTGTCTTACACAATTTTTATGATGTAGTTTGGATATGATCTAGGCAGCATCCAAATTGCTTCTGCTTCTTCCTCAAGCGGATCATTCTAAAATAAGTCGATTTTTTTTTAACCAGAGTTAAGATGAGAACTGCCCCGATTCCAAGTATCTACTACTAGTCGTTTTCAGAAAATCAGATAGCAGCGCGCTATCCTTCAGGACATGGGAACTTCTGAAATAACCCAAGCCGAGAAGCTTGAATGATCCAGCCTTTTATCTACCAACCGAATGAGCTCGTCAAGCTATCTAGCATTAATCTTACCTTCTGTTTCCAAACATTGACCGGTCGCGTTTTATCCATCTTAAGACCTGGAGGTAACGGCATAATTTGTTCAGAGGAGCAGGGGTTGAGATCATTCCTAAATAAACTAAGATGAGAAAGTTTTGGAATCTCTACCCTCCCCGATAAGACGGTGAGAGTTCCTGGTAGAAAGGCCGCGGGGCGATCCCTAACATCATTATATAATCGGCAGCCGGTTCTATTCGCTCCACGAGTTCCGTTAAGATAAAATATGAATATGTAATGAATGTTGGAAATGTCGATTACCTTTGGTCCTTCCCTCCATCCTCCAACATCGTATTCGTTTCATACACAAAACCGTTATGTAGGATGTTTGGAAAACAATTGAATCCATTTAAAGTATTTAGCATCCACGTAAGTGGCCGGCCTATTGGTCTAGTAGTCAGCTTTCCTGGCTACTGATTCAGAAGTCTTGGATTCGATTCCCAGGAGTATCATAGGTATTTTTAAAAACAAAAAAGTTCTTAAGGTCGCCATGGTCTGGGTTAAAAAGGCTCAAGTTAGGTTTACTACCACTACGGGCAAGACATAGTTATTATCATTATCATCACATCATAGGGCCTAAATAACCGTACCTACATATTGGCCCAATTTCAGAAGACGGTTACATATTCACCATTGCCAGTAGAAGACCAGAAATGTCTAGCCGACAAACCCTGGTGGCATACAATTAAAAAAAACTCTTTTAGTGGGCGCATGAAGACATCCGACCTGGATTCAAACCCCGTTTTCCAATAATTAGCAGTCCAGGCTTTTATTTTGCACCAAGTCTTACTACCCGTTTGGCTATATACGCCTATATACTAATTACGCTAGTGGTTTTAGGGATGAGGAAGGTTATTTTGATAGAAGTACCCGCATTAGCGCGGAGGGAGAGTGGAAAACCATTTTGTAAAAACCACCCTCAGCACACCCGACCAAAATTCGAGCCTCCATGTCCCCATCATTGGCAGTCGAAGTCCATTGGAAGAGACGATGCGGCCACTGAAAATGGGTTCCAGTCTATTGCGAGAGTGACGCCTTAGGCCATTATACCATCGAAGCGGGTATTGTAAAGTGTTAACAATTTTGGCCAGAAAAAAGGCCCTTCCTATGAAATTTAGGACAATATGGCTCCGGACGCCGTGGAACGTTGGGGTGCTCACTGTCGTGCTGATGGAAGTGGGCGGGGAGGAGCAATATCCACGCGGAAAGATTGGCTCAAGTGTTTGTTTTTATCGGAGAATCTCTCGCCTAACGAAATGATATATGGATGTTCGATGAAACAAGGAGACTTTTAAAAAGAATGTCCCAGTCGCCCTCCCCCCCCCCCCTCACCACAGCTTTCAATGAGAGCTAATGCCATCGGCGTGGCGTTTAATACTCTAGTAAGTTTATTTTTGAAAACAATCAGTACACTCCAATTTCAGTAATGACTATCAACAATTTAAATTATCTAATTAGTGACGATAAGAGGTAAATTTTAAGAGGCTTCTACAAAGTTATTTATCTGTATACCAGATGGGAAAGTACATTTGGGGTATAGTGATATTTTTAAATTTGCGTTAAAGTGCTTAGTTATTATCTGATAGGCGGGGAATTTTAACCCAAATGAGTGTACAGGAAGGCTTTTACTTTTATATGACTATTTCTTCATAAATGGGACTTAAAATTCAACCTGTTTCCTTCCAGTTCATGTCAGATTAGTGCGGGAGTGAACTAAACACAACACATATGCCCAAAGGAAGGCCGTTTGTTATGCCATTCTTCAATGTATGGTGACTTTGTAATTGTATAGCCCCACTGAGGCGTACTAATTACAAAACTGGCCTTAGGTTGAATAAATGATAGCCAAAACTGGCACTTCATGCGTACCAGACACACGAAAATATGTTCTAGCCTAAATTCGAAATAAAGACTCTTCGAAGTGTCTACGAGCTGAACTATAATAATATTATGGAAGTAAACGAACGCTTGTACAGTTTAATTTACATGGCCAGCGAGGTTCACAAAATGGAAAGGACCAATAATCACGGATATAAGCCGTATCAGTACCCTATTTGTTCATTTGTAAAAAATTAACCTGAGCACGGGAATCGAGCCCGGGACCCTTGTATTAGAGCACCAAAGCTATACTACTAGAGCTATCACATAAAGAAGACACCCAAGTAACCAATGACCGTAGTATCGATGGTTCTTCTTAGTTGACTATATACACATGTCCATCACAGACTCTGCTTTAAAATATGAGCATTGAATGACCTTGAGCACAAGATACATCCTGTATAGCTCAGTGGTAAAAGCATTGGCGTGCTAATCCAAAGGTCGCGGGTTCGATTCCAGTATCCAAGTGTAATTTTGAAAAATTACTGATATAATATTAGTTTTAAATCCCGACCCTCCGACCTCCCCCCTCCCCAACCCAGCATGTCTCAGTGTTTCGTTTAATTATATGCATATACATTGATTATACTAATATTTTATGGATACGAAAGGTGGAATTTAGAGGACATGCACTCGAATTTGCGTGGAAGAAAAGTTGTAAAACCACCCTTAGTATACTCGACCTGGATTCGAATCCTGATATCCGTGTCTTTGGCAACTTCATTTGTTGTGAGAGTGCGCCTTAGACTTTCTACCACCGAAGCGGGTGTGAAATTAAACTCAAATTGTCATGGGCCAAAAATAAGATATTTCCCTTACAATGATGCATAAAATCTCTGTGAATGAAAAGTTGGAGAGTGAAGCGTGGAGTGTGATGACAGATGCCTACCCTGAGCAATCAGGGGAAAACTTACAACCACACCCTCATATAGCTCAAGTGTTTCCAAAATGTGGTTTGCAGAATCTCAGGAAGTTTAGTAATATAAATTAATTAAAGAATGTATCACATCCATACAAAAATTTGAACTTCCAATTATTAAGTATGAAATATACAAAGCATCATACTGTATTTATTGTCCAGGTGGACCTAAGTCACATACAAAAGTAATTCTGTAACAGCCTTTTAAGTCAACAAATCGGAGCAATTAGGTATAAAAAAATGAGGTTCAGAATGTTTAAAACAGTCAAAAAGCTACTACCTACTAGCCTAATTGAATGGTTTTTTTTCAATCGTTCATTTAATAAATTAATATTTGTCTTGTATTTATGTACTAATGGCAGAACTTTTCTTTGCTTCAAAAATACAGGAAAAAAGTCTTAATTTTATTTTATTTTAATCAAGTTTTTAATAAATTTTAAAAAATCTAATAAAAAATTTAAAATTCCAATTTCAAGGTGAACGTGTTCGTGCACAGGGGGATATTAATTTTAAAATTTTAGCTCTTTGCATAGTTATATCGCGCAATGCTCATGACAGACAAACGCTTAATTTTTTTAAATATGAAGATAAAATAATATTAAATAGCACTACCTGAAATAAAATTTACTATAAATTATGTTTTACCTTCATTTTCAACCCTCCCTTGTCTCCTTACTCCTGGGAGCCCCTGGTATACCACCCGTGCGAAATCGCCATTTCTCCGTCAACACTTTGGGAAACACTGCTCTAGATCCAAGGACACGTGTCCAGTTGTCAAGAAGCCAAACCCCCCGAAGAAGGTAATAAAAAATCAACAAAAGCCATCACGTAATTCTTATAAGACGAGAGGGGGCTTTCTTTCGCACCTTCTCGTCGCACTGACAACGTTACGATACCAACTTTCCCCGGCGCGCAGCGACACGCGGTATATAGCACAGAATAGAGACTTGTTGCAACTCGAGGGGCGAACTTCCGTTTCATATGGAGCCTCAGTAGTCACCAAGTGCAGTCATGCCCTAGTTGAATCAAATAAACTACGTACAGTAGGATTTTTGTAAGAAGAACCTTTTAGAAAACACAAACTTTTCTGCGGCCGATTTTGATAGCATGTTTTTGTAATAGCAGTGCTATTTTATAAATGTTGAAAATATACATCAAAAGCGACAGCTGTAGATCACATGATTTGACGTATGAATACGTACGTAAAAGTAGATCTGGTGACTTTTCTAACTGCCAGATAGGGTTCTTCCCATAAAAAGTGGATACTCTGTTTCTTTATCATATCAAGAGAAAGTATTGTAATAGTGACAATTTTCGACCTCGTTTTATGTGTGCCCGAACTCAAAAAATTGATTTTATAATTCTGTTTGTCCCCATGTCTGTTTGTCTGTTTGTCCATGGATACAGGTGTGATTCGGTCTGATGGAGTTTGCTCAGACATGATGGTTAAGGAATTACAAATTTTTCGAACATGGTTCTTGTTTAAACTGTATCAAACAAAGTGTTTTACCTGATAAATACCACTGTAGGCCTATACTTGTATTTTGGGTAATTTTTTTTACCATGTCTTTCTATCCTTTCAGGTTATGCACCTATAAACTAGTTATACTAATGGTATAGGGATCAGGAAGGTTTAATTGAGAGTAAGTGCACACACATTTGCGTGGAAGGAGAGTGAAAAACTATTTAAGGATAAAACTCAGTTCACCTGACCGGGATCGACCCTCGATCTCCCCATATTCATAAGTTTAAGAATTAATAGCCAGAGCTATTATTTATGCTTATTAGTGGGGATCACTCCACCTAGATATCATATTCTGAAAATTGAAAAATGACACCTGGACACGGGAATCGAACCCGGGACCTCTGGCTTAGTACGCCAATGCTCTAACCACTGAGCTATCCAGGATTCGTCCCGTGCCCTGGGTCATTCTTCACTCATATTTTAAGGCAGAGTCTATGATGGACTTAGCAGAAATCGTCGGCTACAAATATGTGATTATATTAATATCACGAGCCATCGGATAACGCAGCCATCTGCGACTCGGTAGTGGCATTATGCTGCCATTTGCACAATTATTAAATTGTACGGGATCGCACATATTAAGAATTAATAGCCAGAGCTATTATTTATGCTTATTAGTGGGGATCACTCCACCTAGATATCATATTCTGAAAATTGAAAAATGACACCTGGACACGGGAATCGAACCCGGGACCTCTGGCTTAGTACGCCAATGCTCTAACCACTGAGCTATCCAGGATTCGTCCCGTGCCCTGGGTCATTCTTCACTCATATTTTAAGGCAGAGTCTATGATGGACTTAGCAGAAATCGTCGGCTACAAATATGTGGCAGGGCACGGGACGAATCCTGGATAGCTGGATAGCTCAGTGGTTAGAGCATTGGCGTACTAAGCCAGAGGTCCCGGGTTCGATTCCCGTGTCCAGGTGTCATTTTTCAATTTTCAGAATTTCATAAGTTTAGTCCAATACGAAAGTAGCGCTAGACCCCGGGTTAAAATTTGTTAATGGGTAGTTAGTTAACTGATGAGTGATTTCAAAAAATTCAAAATGTTTTGAAAATTACCACAGTGATTTTGTTTAAATTGTATAGCCTATCTGGCGAATGAGTGACATGACAAACAAAACTGTATACTCTCTTTTTCGGGTCCAATTAGTTTAAGGTGAGGGTGTAGGAGACGCGAGAAAAGTGAAGTGTTTTTGCAGTTTTTATAACGAAACTTTTTTTGAACAAAATAACTAAAATAGTGCACCAGTAGAAACAGAAAGTTTATTTTTCTTCACATGGTGACCACAACAGTTGTTGAATATTATGCCATGAGCATAGCGACATTAGATTACAAACTTTTTAAACGAAGAGAAAAAGTTTTAATTCAATTCCAGGACACACTTGACAAATATTAAGTATCATAATAGGTCTAAAAAAATAGTTAAGATTTTTTTTTCCACTCGAATTTGAAATGTTTTCGAATCCTTGAATCTCGACTATCCTTCAGGATTCAAAGACTCGGAGGGCTCATCCCTAATATAAATAAAACCTTTTTAATTTATTATTATTATTATTATTATTAGCACCGCGTATTACTACCCGTTCGGGTTATACGCACTTACGCTAATGTGTAATGGAAGGGTGATTGTGAGATGAAATGGAGGACCTACAGTTTAACATGGAATCCGAACCACGGTGGAGGCGTGGTATTCCTCACATTCACAAGTTGTGATTAATACACGTCTTGTCAGAGGTGAAGGAAGGGTTTGGCAATCAGATAAATCTGTGCCAGGACCGAGGATTTTTTTTAAAATTTACATGGAGAAATACGTGATTTTAACAAAGATCTGGACCTGCACCTTCAACTCCACTTCCAATGCTCTATCACCTGAGCTAATGAATGGCTCGTCTAAAATCAGTCGCACCCGCCTTGTAGGGGCACTCGTTGTAAGACGTACTGTGTTTGTTTTCTGCTTATACAAGGACTTAATTTCAACTATTATGTCTCCATCATCAAAGTGATATTAAAGTTTAAAAATACGAATTAAATAGAATCAAATTATGTATAAAGATAACTTCTTATTAAATCTATAAAATACAAACCCGCCTCGGTGGCGTAGTTGGCTAACGCGCTAGTCGTGTTAAGTCCGACTGCCGAGGACGGGGAGATCGAGGTTAGAATCTCGGTCGGGTGAACTGGAGGGGGTTTTTCCTAAATGGTTTTCCACTCTCCCTCCACGCAGATGCGGGTTCACTTCCTCTAAAGTCAACCTTTCCAATTCTTACTCCATTAGCGTAATTAGTACTTAAGCGTATAACCCGAACGGGTAGTAAGACGTGGTGCTAAATAATAATAATAATAATATAAAATACAATACTTTATACTGCATTAGGTACTACATTATGTAGTATAAAGTATTGTATTTTATATATTACATGTACATTATATAAAAATGTAACATATTTTCACAAACTGTTATCCCTGACCAACTAACTAATTGCTTTAGTTGAATAGGGTAGTAAGCCTATCTATATATTTAGTTTCTGATTGGCTGAACGCGCTATTACGAGTCCGACAATTCCGACATACGACTGCGCTTGCGTGTGCTATTGTAGACATACAATATTACGAGTGCGAATGATTGTAGACAAGCCTTAATAGGGGTATTACAGTCCAATTTTCGAAGGAATAAGTTTATCCGACAGAAAATTTACTTGATCTACTTTCAGGTGTTCATAGGTAAAGTCATGTGATTTTCAGCTGTCACCTATGATATTTATAAATACCTAAGAAATCAGGGGAATGTTATCAATTTTGGCCGCCAAAAATATGGTTGTATTTTTCTATTAGGATCTTACTATGAAAACTTGATTTCTCACAATATTTTGGAAAAACCGATACCCATTCGAAGCCCCTTATCTGATTAAAAAACCTCCAATAGATTTCTTTAGCTAATTATTATGTATCCTAGTAAATCACTTAAAATATTTTCTATGACTTCCATTATTGTTGAAACGTTTTGATTATCATACATAAAACAGCTGAGATATTTATTGCCATCATCATAGGATAGCAAATAATTAAACGACTATTTTTTTCCCACACGAGTCTGTGAAAGCTTAGTATAATATAAATTTCCTGTTAACATTTTATTTTCAGTAAACAATAAAACAATGGCTATCAAAGAATCAGTCGTCAAGGAGAAGAAGATGAATAATGAAAAAAACTGTTCTTTCAGAAGCCGCCATTAGTGCGATTCTCTCGGTTTTATTTCGCACTGAGAAAATAAAACACAACACAGCTTTCTTAGATATATTTTTACGTCCAATCGTGTCTACAAATTGGTATTCGATATAAACTATAAAAATTGTTAACCTTACGTCGTGGTGTCCGATACTAAACAAAATTTTAAAAAACAAGGAAGGTGTGGTTTTTTTTTACAAAATCACTAACTTTATTATCTAAATTAAGATTCCGAATACCGGGTCAAACTTGTTTCCCCTTCCCTCTAACCCCCTCTACTTTACAAGTAAACCATTATAAATAATAGTAATTTAATAATTACTACTGTTAAGACTTTACGCCGTCTCACAAACCCATTTTGTGTCTGGATAAGAAGAAATTTAAAAAAATCAACTATACGAGTTACAAGAAAGGGCAGATGCAAATAATGTTTCCAAAAACAAAACCGCGACACAAAAACACAAAGATAATTCCACCTACAGATTCACAGATGTAAAACAAACACACACACATAAAACGAGATTAAGAGAGGGTTGGGTAAATAGGGAGGGGGCGGGGGGGTGGAAACATAAAAACACCCCCTAAGCCCAACTAAGAGGGATACAAGAAACGCCCCGGTGTTAATTCTAGCACTGTCGGGGAGTATACGATTACCACTAATTCCGTAGGTTTAATGGCGGATTTAATTGTTCCAAAGGCTCATGAATCACATCTTGGGAGACATTTAATTACTGTAGAGTAGAGGTTGCCATCTTTTTTTTAAAATCCCTTTTCATACTCCTCCTTTATCTTTTCTTTCATTCTTTCGTCTTTATTTTATTTTCAACATCCCTCTATTTACTGAAATCTTGGTAAGTTGCCAGGAATGGCAGAGGAAGACCTTTTCGGTACAGTTGGGTGCAAAATTAAGTTTTTGTTTTTACCGCTTCTTAGTACCCGTTTAAGCTATACGTGATTAGGAATTAGGAAGGTAGAGTTTTTAAGATGTACCCACATTTGCGTGAAGGAAGAGTTGGAAACCATTTAGAAAAAAAAAAAAACCACCCTAAGCACACCCAATCGGCAATCTAGTATAGCACTAAAGTGACGCGTTTCGACCATGAGCTCACCTATGTGGGTCAAAATGAAGTCAAATGAATTGTATGAAAAACAAAAAAGTTACGACATTCGGGCATAGAAGTTATTGTAACGTTATATTATGAATGGTTCGTTCTGTACATGGGTTATTAGTGACTTAATCTAAAGTGAAGATATGAGGAGAGTATTTTAGAAGAGATGAACCTGTATAAACGTGGGAAAAGGATGGCTAAAACATAGTTAAAACATATGTGGATAATCACCATCAGTGCACCCGACAGAGATTAGAACTGAGACCTCCCACCAACAAAAACAAAGTGCAAAGCGACGACTTAGAACAGTTAGTTTTTTATTATTATTATTATTATTATTATTATTATTATTATTATTATTATATTATTATTATTTAGCACAGCGTCTTACTACCCGTTCGGGTTATACGCTTAAGTACTAATTACGCTAATGGATTAGGAATTGGGAAGGTTGAATAGAGGAAGTGAACTCACATTTGCGTGGAGGGAGAGTGGAAAACAATTTAGGAAAAACCACCCCCAGTTCACCCGACCGAGATTCGAACCTCGATCTCCCCGTCCTCGGCAGTCGGGCTCAACACGACACCAGTTAGTTAACAACACATTTTTTTTTTATACAGGCTTATTTAAAATTAAAGTTGTACTACTTTTGCTAAATAAAATTGTAATAATCGCAATAACCCTTCACTGTAAAGCGTTTTTTTTCTTCTAAATAAAGATAAAATTTAACTTTTGTATATACATATATATATACATATACATATATATATGTATATACATTTTTTTTTTCTCTCGGTTAAGCAAATCTATTAATTTACTTTCTATTTAGGAAAAAAAAAAGAGGTTTCGTAGGATGTTCTTTGGTCTATTGGTGCGAATTTATGGCGCCTTCAAAGATATTAACTTTTTATTTAGGTGGTTTCAGACTGCCTTCTTTCCACCGCAATCCTTTTGATGTTACCAAAGTGTGAGACCAACCTTTTTTTATAATTTATAGGGCATAAATCTATAAAACTACGTGAGTAGCACGATCTTTTGATGTTAGATAAAAACTTTAAAAAAACCTACTACTGTGTGAAGAAAACAAGTCGTGATTTGAATATTTTCATATAGATAATAATTATAAAATTATGAAATTGTGTTATTTACTTCTTTTCATGATCAAACAACCGATTTAAAAAAAATAGTTTGCCAGCCATATGTAAATATAATTAGGGTATAGATCAGGGATGGACAACCTGCGGTCATTTTCGCATATTCTGTCGATTGTGACTTTTCGTCGTTTATAAACTAGACACACACAAACTCCCATAGTATTTCGACAATGTAATAAAATGAAGTGTTTATTAACTCTTGAGATGTTTAGTTTCTAGAATTTGATTCTTATTACAGGCTGATATATATATTTTTAAATATGCCTGTACAATACACATCAGCATTTGAGTTTAAAAGGACACAAAAAAATGAAAAAACAGTTTCAAATATTTTATAATTCATAAGTATTAATTTAAAAAAAAAAGTCTTCCTCTATGAATATTTGAAAAAAATTAACGTATAAGAAACTGAAATTTGACCTCATTGAGCAAAAAATAAAGAAAAGTCGACTGAAAACGATTTGCTCCTTTATGAGTTCCTAAGAAGGCACATTAATTTATATTTAAGTAGAGTATGTTTTTATAATTATGTCAAAATTTACTGTAGGTACATGAAACGTGAGGCCTTATAAAGAATCTATAACTTATCACGCGATGTGCCCTTCCAATATAAAAAAGTTCCACACCCCTGATGTACACAAAAAAAAGTAATGATAATTTGGTTCCAGATGCTTTATTTATTGGCCTGAATATATATTTCGCAAAAAAAAAGTTGAACAAGGAAAATTATTTTAAGTGTGTTCACAGGATGTTTATAGGAGAGCTGTAAGCTAACAAAAAAACATAAAAATATTCAGAGCTAATTGGAAAGAGTGAGCTCATAAAACGCCAAACATCCCAAAATAAATTCATAAAACCCGTTTCGACGGCCGCATGGTCTAAGGCGTCACTCTCGCACTAAATGAACTAGACTGCCAATGACGGGGAGATCGAATTTCAAAACCAAGTGGGGTGTACTGAGAGTGATTTAAAAAAAAAGTTTTTCACTCTCCCTCCACGTAAATTAGGGTACACTTAATCTAAACTCAACATTACTCATCCATAGCCCCTAAGCGTAATTAGTATATAGGCGTATACTCCAAACGGCTAATAAAACGCGGTGCTAGAAACAAACTTTATGATAATTATAGCCTACATCCAAGATTTTAATTATTGGAATGTATCAACAATGAATGAAGAAGATCTATTTGAAATAAACTTTTCAATAGTTACCTTATTGTGTCCTTAAACATTTATTATATTTCAATATAATTACATTAAAATATTTGTTTATAACTTATGTTATATGTTAGTTATTTATATGTACATAAACGTAGGCCTATGAGAATCAAACCGCGACTAAGGTTAAAGCGAAAGCTGACATAGAATTGTTCAATTTCTCCCTTAAAAAAGGGGTTGAAGAATCTATACTTGAATTAGACACGATTTTAAAATTGATATAACCCGCGTCAGTGACTGAATGGCCATAAGGTGTCACTTTCGCGTTAGATTAGCCAGATGAAGACGGGGAGATCAGGGTTCGGATCCAGGTCGGGTCTATTAAGAGTGTTGCCTTCCAGGCAAATGCGGGTAGATTACCTCTATAACGCTTCCTTCTTAATCCCTAACCCATTAGAGTAATTATCAACTATGCTTATAGCATAAAAATATATTAAACGCAGTGATAAAAAATGAAAATGATGGTAGATTGAAGATTGTTTTAATTTATATTCCTCTTCTACCGCTCCTTTCCTCCAATCAATAAACACAAAAATAATATTGATTAAGAAAATTATGAAAATGCCAAAAGGAAAAAAAATCGAACAATATTAATATATTTGTAAGAGTTGGTTGAGTATCTAGTCGCTAAAATACATAACTATAAAATACAAATATATACATAATATACACAGCTGTACACACAGGTAATGTTGGCTAAAAAGCAGCTACGCCTAATTTCATAGCTGAGGAAAATGCAGGTCTTATGGAGAAAAGATTTCTCTTCGCTCTCGCTCTCTCTCTCTCTTTGTTACCGGTTGCCAAACCTTCTAGCTTTCGGGTTTTTGTAAAGTGAAGGGGGAAGGTTTACTTAGAAATCCCTCATTGTAAACAATGCGGCATGGGCGGGGTCGGGGGGTGGGGGGGGTGGGGGTTCAATTGACAGGCAAACACATTTCCTATCGGTGTAAAGCCTTTTCTAGAAACATTACCTATTTCCACAATCGTATTTTTTTCAAGATTGAAGTTTGTTAACGTTTTTCTATTCCCCACGTAATTATGCTTAAACTATTTTATGTATAAAGCTTTTTTCCTCATAATTAATATACAAACCATATGCATTACCGCTTGATTTACTGAACAAATTCTGTCTTTACGAAAATAGTTGTGGACTCTTAACACCATTGTCCTTACTTTACTACTTAATATTTTCCTCTTGGAATGCAATTGCTTGTAACAAGCCGGAGATTCCGTAATTTTTGCTATATTTCAACTGTTAACAATACACTATTATTCAAATAAATATATTAATATACACATAAAACTATAATTTCACAACCTTATGGCCCAAAAAAAAAACCACACACAACTAACACATACACACAAGATCTTAACGTGATCAATTTAAAAAAATCTACACATGTGTTTATTTAGAGAATGTTTTTGAGCTTGCTATTAGGAACACGAGGCTCAGACTACTGTAACTTTACGACTGTGCTAGAGGAAGAATCGCCTACTACTGGCAACGACAGCCCAGCATTGCCAAATTTGAAGACTGATCACGGAAAACAAATGAATGACAACGCTGTTGCTCAATAGTAAGCATGAAGCTATCTCTGCAATGGAATTAGGTGTAGTTAGACTGGCGTACTCAGTTTCAGACCGGTTCAAATCCCGTGGAGGTTAGTTGGAGCTATTTTTTTTCACATAATGATTTTCCCATTCGTTTTTAAGTCCAATTTCCAGAGGAATGTCAAGGCATTTCTTAAATTTTTGTTTGCCTTATCTCGCGTCCTTAGTGCAAGTTCCGAATAGCCCACCAAAGAACACTAAAATGCGTCGAATAATTTAAAAAAAACTATAAACATGAATGAGGAAAAAGTGGGACAAGAATGAATAAAGAATATTAAAAAGAAACTTTAAACGTGACACTAACAGAATAAACCACCAAACATCTTAGAGACAAAAAGAAAAAGCCACACAAATTAACATATTTGTTAGAAACCATTATACTGCAACATCTTCCCAGAAGCAAAAGTGTCATCAACGTGGCGAGCAAAAGAATCCATCTTTAATTTGGGTAAAAAAAAAAAAAGTTTAAATATTCCCCAGCCGGACAGCTAACATCAACGATAAGTAAATTACCCGCACTAGGTTACAAGTTGTGGTAATTGTGTGTGTGTGTTTGTCATGAATGGACACAAAAAAGAAAAAGATTTCCTACTAGATGTCATACAGTATGATTCTGAAACCACTCTAGCTAAGTGACGTCAAGAAATTTAAAAAAAAGTCCTCACTCCTAGTTCTGTGGTTAGAGTTGTCAACAAGTTTTTTTTTTGGGGGGGGGGTAAGGAACGCGAGCTAAGAGCAGTGTTTTTGCAGTTTTTATATAAAAACATATTTTTTTTTTGGCCAAAATAAATAAAATATTTATCCAGTAGAAACAAAGGGACCTATTGTTAGTTTTTCTTCACGTGGTGATATCAACAGTTCTTGAATATCTCTCAAGGGTGTCCTGGAATTTAATGACAACTTTTTCTCTCCATTAAACAAGTTTGTCATCATCTGATGACGTTGTACTAACGACAGATATTCAAAACTATTGATATCACCATGCGAAGAAAAATAAACTCTATGTTTCTACTGGAGCAATAATTTATTTATTTTGGCCAAAATTAATATTTTGCTATACAAACTTCAATAACAGTGGCCTTTTCTCTCGTCTCCTATACTCCCACCTTAAGAGGACCTTTGTTCGAATCCGGACTATGAGGATGAACCTAACACAACCTAACACTACGTTTAAGCGTAATTCAAGAGGAGTTTACTTTATTCTCACCAAGTACATTTTCGTAAAGTGCGTTAGTAAAAAAAAAATTAGACCCACTTCAGTGGTCAAATATTCTGAGGCGTCAATTTCTAGCTATAGACCAGAATTTCGATGACGGGAGGATCAGGTTCAAATCCCAGTTGGGTACTGATAGTGTTATTTCCTAAATAGTTTACCTCTTTCTCTCTCTCTGTACTCAAAAGTGAGTACACATACTCTCAAATTCAACCTTGCTCATCCTTAACAAAAAGGCGTACAACCCGGACGGGTAGTGGAGACGCAGTGCAAAAATAATTCTCAAAGATAGTCGGCTAACAGGACAAACCTATATACATTTAGAAAATACTTATCAAAACCAAATGCGCACAAACTTTTTTTTAAACTATATTTTGGAAGAAAAATCTTCCTACTCCAAGTTATTCATTTGGGATGAATTTATGTAGGGTTCTATTCTGATAAGATACGAGGCTAATACAGAAAGATAGGGTGAAATTTGTTGTAATTTGATACGTTTGGTCTTTTCATACTTATATTATACATACTAGTGGCTCGTTGCAGCGATATCTGCAAATTATCACGTTAAAATGTATTCAAATTTTTTTTTACCGGGAAAAGTTCTATAGAATGAAGCTTCATTCGACTTTCTAGTTAAAGGTTTACTCATCAAATGCAGCTTTCAATTGATTTTAATATTTCAATGATTAATTTTAAGCAAAAAGTAAGTTTTTCTTCTTCACCCTACGATTATAACTTTAAAACAACCCCTCACCCAGGTCATTACTTATTTAGTGTACTTTACCACCTAAGTAATAATTGAGTTATTATTTTCAAACAAAGATAAATATTTTATTTACTGATATACAATTGTATACAAATAAGGGTTTCCATGGTGATGTAAGCAAATAATGAAAAGCTGAACATTCTCTAGGAAAATCAGATTTTCGTTGAAAACTACTATTTTTCCCGACATTGGACCCCTAACCTTTAAAATGAGCGATCGTTTGTCAAAATCGGTCCAGTCATTTTCTCGTAATTTCAACTATCGGACATGGGCTTATCAAATTATATATAAGATTCAAGATCATTTTATCGTTTTTGAGCTTATAATACTTACCAAAACATATTTAAACATTATTTTTTCTGCGCGAAACAAAACGTAAACAATATTGTCACAAATTTAACAACTTAACCTTATCATTTTCGAGTTATGCTAAATATTATCTATTTAAATGCGAGTTAACGATTGCAAAATTCAAATAAAAATTAATTTTTTCCCCAGCTTAGGCATCTCAATTCAGATGTGTTATGACCAGCATCCAAAGAAAAATATTCATCCAAAGAGAAAATTGTGATGTGTTCGGACCAACAAATAGAGTTTTTTTTTTTTAGCCAAAGAGATATATTTTATTTAAAGATTTACAGACATGCAGCAAATAACGGTTTCCATGGAGATTAAACAAATAATTAAAAACTTGAAATTCTCTGTGAAAATCGGTTTTTTCGTGGAGAACTATTTTTCCCGACATCATGGAATTCTTTTACGTTTTTTCGTCTTCAACTAAAGGAGTGCGCACTTTTGGTTTCAACAGTTATTTTATAAATATATACAGATTCGTCTTTCTATCCGACTATCTTATGGGAATAGTGAAGATGCAATAAATGTTACTAAACAGGCTTTTTCAAGGATATCCTCCAGGTCTGAGACAGTGTATATACCACCTTATTCTGCGCGACAGCGGGTCGGGAGACGTCACATCAGGCGTCAGTCAGCCTGGAGTGATCTCCGGGGTCTCGCGGTCAGCGCGTCATCCACCGCTAGTCTTCTTACCGTTGTTGTTACGGAAGGTCTTCCAAGCCCTCCCTCCCTCCCTCCCTTCTCCTTCAAACCCGACATTCTCAGGAATTCCGGATACAAGTAAATGCACTTATCAAGAGCCGTGTCTTGTCGTCGCGGATCTGCGGAATGTTGCATCTCTCGCGAGGATATTTTTTTCTCCATTTCTCTATCTCTCTCTTCCATTGTATTATCACAAGATACCTATATACCGATTTTAATAGGAATAACCTTAATTGATAGCTACACAAGTTAGTATATCTATTTCACGTATTCATACGTCAAGTAATTTGATCTACAGCTGTCACTTTTGATGTATATTATAAATATTTATAACATAGCACTAATAATATAGTAAAATGTTGTTATTCTTTGCGGCCAAATAAAGTATGTTTGTATTTCCCAAAAGAGCCTTCTTTTAAAAGTTGAACTATACAATTGTATTGTTTAATAGTATAATAAATTGATTCAACGTTTCATGCTCTTTTTTTTTGTATCTCTACTTGTAAACTCTTAAACAGTACTATCAGACCCGTACCAGTAGACACACTGGCTAAGGTGTCTAGCTTACGGTAGACTGAATATTTTTTGTTATGGTTCGAATCCTGGTCGGATTCATTTGTTCGGTGGATTTTCCGTTTTACCGACGTGTCTCTTCATATTTTACCGACGTGTCTCTTCATATTTTACCGACGTGTCTCTTCATGTTTTACCGACGTGTCTCTTCATGTTTTACCGACGTGTCTTTTTATATTTTACCGACGTGTCTCTTTATATTTTACCGACGTGTCTCTTTATATTTTACCGACGTGTCTCTTTATATTTTACCGACGTGTCTCTTTATATTTTACCGACGTGTCTCTTCATATTTTACCGATGTATCCATGTTTTACCGACGTGTCTCTTTATATTTTACCAACGTGTCTCTTTATATTTTACCGACGTGTCTCTTTATGTTTTACCGACGTGTCTCTTTATATTTTACCGACGTGTTTCTTCATGTTTTACCGACGTATCTCTTTATATTTTACCGACGTGTCTCTTTATATTTTACCGACGTGTCTATTCATGTTTTACCGACGTGTCTCTTCATGTTTTACCGACGTGTCTCTTCATGTTTTACCGACGTGTCTCTTCAAGTTTTACCGACGTGTCTCTTCATGTTTTACCGACGTGTGTCTTCATATTTTACCAACGTGTCTCTTCATATTTTACCAACGTGTCTCTTCATATTTTAACAACGTGTCTTTTCATATTTTACCAACGTGTCTCTTCATATTTTACCACCGTGTCTCTTCATATTTTACCAACGTGTCTCTTCAAGTTTTACCGACGTCTCTGCTCTTGGTTTATTTGGTTATTAACTCTAAAACACATTCCTATTTTAGGAAAAATGTTAATCCTTTAATACTTAAATTTATAATATATTTAAGGATTTATGGTGACCTGGTGGTCTAGAGGTAAAGTGTCAGACTTCTGTGCTGGGGTCCGAAGTTCAATCATCGGTCCCGGCACAGATTTATCTGATTGCCAAACCCTTCCTTCCCCTCTGACAAGATGTGTATTAATCACAACTTGTGAATGTGAGGAATGCCAGGCCTCCACCATGGTTCGGATTCCACGTTAAACTGTAGGTCCTCCATTTCAGCTCACAATCACCCTACCATTGCACATTAGCGTAAGTGCGTATAACCCGAAAGGGTAGTAAGACGCGGTGCTAATAATAATTTAAGGATTTATAGCATTCGAATGTTTAAAAGGTCCACCCACCTCTATAAAAATTAATATACGTAAGAACCAACACTGGAGAAAACGGTTAATACATTTAGCTCAAAGCCATTAAAATGAAGCAAATTCAGAATGTTTATTTGTGTACTAATTCAAAGAGTTTTTTTTATATGACAGCTGTCGGTGAAAATGTCAATATAATGTATGGCCGATCATAGTTCAACGCAACCAGTCCAGTGAAACCCTCCACGCTACCTACTCGGAAAAGCATCCAGGCTCAAGACAACACTTTGTCTGTAGGCTATCTATAATAACCAAACATAACTTCTACAACATTAGCTACTATTATTTTCCCTTCACCGCCGACATGAACCGAACGAGCTGGGGGTCGCTCCTCTGTGCAAGAACGGCCACCTCCATCTGACTCAACCGTAAGAGAAGAAAGCGTGAAGGTAGACAGGCCCTTAAGACCATCGCGAATTGCCAGTGAACATTACACACCAGAGCGAATCGGTGTGTGTGTGTGTGTTTGTGTTTTTGTGAACTTATTGGAGTTGTTTTTCCACCACGTCTTAGTATCCATTCGGGTTGTACGCATATATCAATTACTAGAGGTGTATGAAGCTTCCCAATGTCGAATTCGAGGTTAAGGTCAAATCTCCTTCACTTCAACTTCCGACACTCACAATAAACTTCGCAATCTTTTAGACATTTCGAAGGAAGAAGAAAACTTCGATACATAGTATAATGAACAGATTTTTTAGAAAAAATAAAGCGTTCTTTGCGTATTATTGCCCGCTCGGTTATTCATATATTTACACTAATGGGACAGAGATGAGGAGGGTAGAATTTAGAAGAAATATAAAAGTATTTGTGCAGAATCAAAGAGGAATTTTTTTTTTAAACTCACTACAGCCTAAATGTATTCGAACATAGATCTCCGGAAATATAGTCTATAGCATAGCGACGTCTTATACTACACGACCACTGAAAAGGATTAGACAGTTATCCCCGAATAAGAGGCTATGAAATTAGGGTTTTAAACACATTTTCACTGCTCATCGAGGTATTACAATTGGCACACAAACGCGATGGAAAATTGATAATAATCCCTTCCTTCTTTTCAAGTTATTAAATGTGTGTTGCAACCCGCATTGATAAAGGCGTCAGTCTCTTCTTAACTGCTTTACTTGCGACGAGGAGGTTGCGGTTAAGAACCCCAGCAGAGGGTGTTTTTTTTTTATACTTCACGGTTTACCACTGTCACTCCAAGATAATTCGGGTACACTTATATCTTTTCAAAAACAGCCTTTAATTAATTAAAATACATGTATAATTCGACGTGTAAATAAAGATTAATCTTTTGAATCAACTGGTGTGCCTACTCTATGGACTACACATGATCATTGATGTGACTCGAGTCACTCCTTTGGAGTGATTAGACTGTATCCATTAATTTGGCGCCACCCTGCCCCCTTCCCCATGGTGGCGTCTCCAGGGAAGCTGACTGCATTCCTTGGGGAACAATGGTTTCAAACCGAAGCGAATAATACATTCATTTAGTAATTCAGTTAGTTCATCATCTTAACACTAAAACTATTGACGGAACCCCATGCAGTATTAAGTGTTGATGTTTAAGGTGGGGGGGTTTAGGGGACGCGAGGAAAGTTCAGTGTTTTTGAAATTTTTATGGCAAAACATTTTTTATGACCAAAATAAATTGTTCCTGTAGAAACATAAAGTTTAATTTTCTTCCCATGGTGATATCAACAGTTCTTGAATATCTGTTATGAGCATAGCGGCATTAGATGAGAAACTTTTTAAATGAAAGGGAAAAAAAATTGTCATTAAATTCCAAAACACCCTTTAACAGTCAAAAACTGTTGAGGTCAGAGACCATCATGTGGAGAAAATTAAACCATATATTTGTATTGAAGCAATATTTGACTTATTTTAACACACACAAAAAAAAGTGTAGTTACAAAAGCTGCAAAAACACTGACCTTTACTCGATTCAAATACTCTTCCACCTTGAGGGTGCTTTATCTGATGCTGTACATTTTGGTTTTATCCGTTCGCTTTAGTACAAGAGGTAATTGATTGCTGCTTAAAACTATCTAACATAGTGAGGAAGATTAACTTTAAGAAGATGCACCAGAATTCGCCTAGAACAAAGAATGGTATACTAAACTGTGAGGGGGAAAACCCCACCTACTTAATGATCAAACCAAAGCCTTCGAGTTAAAATTCTGGTAAAATAACCTGGCAGTCGATCTAACCTAAGCCAAGAAATATTTCTCAATCAAGATTTTTTAATAAAAATTGTATTTTTTTAAAGAGATATTAACGGTTTGTTCAAAGGTGTAGGGATGAGAAAGATAACTTAAAGGAAGTGCATCCGCATCAACGGAACGTGAAGATAGAGGGGGGGAACATAGTGATAAATCGCATGCATTAAAAAAATTTACGAAATTCTAATTGTGACATCCCTGTCAAGCGCCGGCCATGTGTACTGCTAGTCTGACGCCTTGAACCACCCGGCCAACGGAAATGAGAGTATTATTAGTAAGACTCTACTGTGGTTAGAACGTATGATAACTTTGTGATATATCTCTCTTTATCGTTCTCTATTTTTTATCTCGTTTCATTTATCTTTTTGTCTCGTTGGCTCTTTTTTCTCTACTTCTTTCTTCTTTCTTTTTTCTTATTTTCTCTCTCCATTTACTTTTTCCTGACGTTTTTCGTCTAGTTTTCTTTCGTTTGCTTCTTTTAGTTTTATTATCTATATTATTCTCTTTTTTCTCTTGTTTTGTCTCTTTTCATCTCGTTTTCTAGCTTTCTCGTATTCACTCTCTCGACCCTTTTCTGTCGTATGTGCGACTTTCACTGCGTCTCTCAGTCGTCCACAGATGATGACGCATTCCCATAATATACTTTATGGTTAGTATACTTACCATTTTATTAAATATATATTTATTGCCACTATTTGATCAATTATCTTTTTATATATGCTATATAATAATCATACACATTCAATTAAATGAGTAATTGTTTATAAATTGATGCGTGGCAGGCATGTATTACGCCTATTAGTCGAGTACAGGTTGCCTCAAAAGTCCCTACGCATTTTGTTGAAATGAGGTAAATTTCAAACACATTGTTTAGTAACAGAGTTTTAAATAAAATAAAATATTACATATAAAACACATAAATAGTTCAAAATTGAAGCTATGATATTACTTTCTACACGTGCCCTGTTGGTGTGTCAAATAGGCCAGCTACATTGAGAAAAACATTTACAAGAATCTCAGTTGATTATTTTCGGAATCGTCTCTCTAACGCGATTAAGAAGATCTGGTAGATCTTGAAAGTTTCTGCGATAAACATTTGATTTTATGAAACCCCATTTCTTTAAAATTTATTCACCAGTGAAAAAATTGAATAAATGTCTATAGGACCAGCCTTTAAAGATATTTCTCTGACATTATTATTTTGCACCCCTTTAGTTCTATATGTTACGACAAAAATACGTCAGTCCACACTAACCGTGAATTAGGAGACTGAAACAAAAATTAATAATAATTATAAAAAACAATTATAACACATTCAAAATGCTTGTGTATGTATATATGTATGTATGTCTACGACAGTTTGATTATAATACTAGCCAGCAAAATCTAGCCCTCAATTGATAACCGCATTGAAGGTTAGGCTTTGTTTGTAAAAAAGTAATTTTTCCGTCTATAAAATTTTATACAGGCCAGCTACAAATTGCCATTGCTGAAAACGGGCTTGGGTGCTTATATACCAACCCTAATCAAGGTTTGACCTTGTAACCAATTATATATTAGTAACGATGACTACTAGTTTAACCGGGAACTAACTCCTCCTCAAAATAAAGGAGATGCCGGGAATTAAGAATGCTAAATCGATTCTTGGCAAAAAATAAACTACATATATTTCATTGTGATGGACCTGTTAAAATTGTTGAG
The DNA here is from genome assembly GCA_033556935.1 of Timema podura. Lineage (NCBI taxonomy): Eukaryota > Metazoa > Arthropoda > Insecta > Phasmatodea > Timematidae > Timema > Timema podura. Next base: position 29,353,266 of record JAVRXN010000005.1, read on the forward strand.
TGGATTAGCTTTTTATTCAATACTAGCTTTTGCCCGCGGCTTCGCTCGCGTTAATGTAGATTTTACCAATAAATTCAGGTTGTCGATTGACACAGGAAGTATGACAATAAAAACGATGAACAGATTGAGGTTGTTAGTCAATAAAGGTAGAGATAAAGAAAAAAACAAACTACACAATATAAATCAGGATTAAGTGTAGGAGTAGAAAAGAAGTAGCGGAGTGTGTGTCAGAGTCACAGGTTATGCCTTGCCACGAATTGGAAGATCCTACTCCATCTTAAATTTTACTTACAGTTAATTAAAATCCCTTATTTACTCCGCTTGTTCTTGACCGTTGCAATCATGGGCACAGAATAGATGATTATTTTAGGATGTTCCTATATACAATGTTGTATGTCCTTCCATTTGGCACAAATACATACAAATTCTGGGCATTGGACACACGCGAACAGGCTACATATAGCTGGCCATGGGAAAAACATGGCATTTCCAAATGCACCCCTGCTACCTGCAATGTTTGCCCTTGCGCTTTGTTAATAGTAATAGCAAAACTAAGTTTGATTGGAAACTGGAGTCTCTTGAATTGAAATGGTTGGTCAGTGGGGATTATTGGGATCCGAGGTATGATTACACTTTCCCCTTTTCCCACACCTGTTAAAATGGTGGCACAGATTATATTTTGCCCTAATTGTGTAATTGAAGCCTCGTCCCATTACATAAACGGGGTGCATCTAAATTTCGCATAAGCATAACTGTTACACCTAATTTCAATTGTAGTTTATGCGAGGGTACACCCAATAGCTCCAGAGAATTAAAAAACTCAGCGGGATATGAAGTGCTCTGTTCTGTGTCCATGATTGTATCTATTGACAAATACTCCTTTATTTCTCCCTGCACCTCTTTCAAAATGTCAGTGTTGATTTTGTTAACGATTTCATATTTTGGTGCAAGAATTGCTCTTGCACACAACCAATGATCACAATTTAAATTTAGTTGTAAGTCTGGGTAAACTTTAGCAATGAGCTCAACATCATTTTCCACCAAATTACATAATTCCCCTGTAAGTAAAATACAGCCTTCAGCATCCGTGTCCAAACGTCCATCGCCAATTTTCAATAGTGTCTCTGCGTAATGTCCTGAATCTACGTCATTATAAAGGTGGACTCTCATATTCGTTGTTAGGCTGAATTTTTTCACTTTTGCCCACAATCTTGATGACTTGAGACAGGCTTTGATTTCATCTGCATGTGTGCCCCTCTGGATCACCGGTAGAGTTTGTCGGAAGTCAGCAGCCAGTAAAACTACCATTCCTCCTCTCTCGCAAGTCCTGAAGATTTTGGTTTAACGCCTCTATAGCTTTTTTGTGGGACATCGTACTTTCGTCCCACACTAAAAGCTTACATTGTCGTAGCATCATACCTCGAGAGCTATTTTTGCTGAAATGAATAATACCAAACTTCTTACGACAATTTTGTCATTAACCATAACGGGGTGAACAGACCGAGCTTAATTAGCTGAATATAATCATTTTTAATCATTTTAAGATAGATGTGCCTAAAATAACTCGGGAACAGATTTTTATTCGGGGTATCAGATTTTCTTCTTAGATAACGCAGGTCCCTTTTTCTGTACTCCAGGCATCATGTTGCAATTAATTTATTCATATCAGTAGGCCGAGTTGTTAAGCTGGACGACCGTCTAACAGTTATTTTTTTCTATCTGTCAGGAACAGTACTTTTTTCTGGATGAAAGGTACCCTATGTCCTTTCCTGTACCCATGACAACGTGTATGCGAAATTTAATGATGATCGGTCGAGTAGTTTAGGCGTGAAAGCGTAACAAACAATAACAAACAAACAAACTCACATTCACATTTTTTTTAGATGAAAGGTACCCTATATCCTTTTCTGTACCCATGACAACGTGTATGCGAAATTTCATGATGATCGGTTGAATAGATTAGGCGTGAAAGCGTAACAAACAATAACAAACAAACAAAAAACTCACATTAGCATTTTTTCTGGATGAAAGGTACCCTATGTCCTTTTCTGTACCCATGACAACGTGTATGCGAGATTTCATGATGATCGGTCGAGTAGTTTAGGCGTGAAAGCGTAACAAACAATAACAAACAAACAAACAAACAAACTCACATTCGCATTTTTTTTCTGGATGAAAGGTACCCTATGTCCTTTTCTGTACCCATGACAACGTGTATGCGAAATTTAATGATGATCGGTCGAGTAGTTTAGGCGTGAAAGCGTAACAAACAAAAACAAACAAACTCACATTCGCATTTATAATAGTAATAAGGATTGTCACTGCTAGGCAGGTTCCATTACATAGGCCCTATTTAGTATTTAAGTACCCAAAGAGCAGTATTATCCTGTTTATTTTAAGTTTAGCTTGTGTGGCGATATTCCTGAGGGCGTCAAAATGTTAAAAAAAAAACCTAATGGATAGTTAGTTGCCTTTTTACAGCTTATCCTTATCGTTGAATAAGTTCATACTTATAGGCTATAAGAAGATACTTCTGCTTCTAAAATACTAAATACCTCCTCATTTACTTTAGCAGTCATTTTGCGGACACAGAATGTCCATTCAAAATATCAGCCTATTACCAAATGTTTCGTGAACTACCTAAATGTGTGTCAATATTCCCTCTGGCACGTCTTTGATATTTCCTGTCAAGATGTATTTTTTCAGTTTTAACAACGCCCAATTGTATTGGCCAGTAACAGAACATACTGTCGATTTTCCGGCTGAGGGTATTTAATACTTGTCTGGACGATCGCTGTCCTATTAGCATGCAGAATATTTGGTAAACATCACCTTAAGTCATCCCCAAGACTAAAACATTTCTCCCAAATGGTAAATAAGTGATTAATTATAGATTCTGCAACAAGTGATTGAGTGCATCTATCGCATAGTTCTGAACCATGTTTTTGATTCATCCGTCTAAGTAGTTTAGTCTTTGATGAAGGTTGCTTAGTTAATTCAATGTCATACTAATGCCAGTTTGTGTTCTGCATTCAACGTCAAATACATGCTCCTGCAAAACTTTTTCTTCCTTATTCACGTCAGACATATCTTGGATGAGTCCCGGAAAGTGATGTGGAGGTTAGGTTTGGTTGAAGTCTTCACACTTTCTGCCGTGTAGGATTAGTACGTTTTGTACATCTTGGAGAGGCAAATTTTCGCAATCAAAACATTATGTAGTATGAGTATCGCATTTTCAGGCAAAGTCCTCTGTGAAGATATTAAATAAAGTTTCTAACAGCTTCTTAGGCTTGCCCGATAAACCCAATACACAGACGAAGAGGTGACAGAGAGGACGTGGAATTTTCATTAAAACAGCTTCTTTCTGTCAATATACTCTAGATTTTTTGTCGTGTTTTAATTGTGAAACTTGAACCTACAGTTTTCTGGTTAATATTGTAGGCCTTACTTTTCCATCTTCCTTTCAATGTTTGATTCAATATTCCTTTAATTAGGGTAGTCATTGATTTGTTTGATTCAATATTCCTTTAATTAGGGTAGACATTGATTTGTCTGAATACATGTGTATGTAAATAAATGTAAGCTCAACTTAAATAAATATGTTGAACTTTCCTTGTGTAATTTTTATTTGCCCAAAAACACATTTTTTATTTAATAATCTTAGTATGAAACAGCAAACAAAACTATATTAACAGGTTACGGTACTATAATCTGCATTATCTCTTTGAGATAGAAATTTCTATTCTAGTTTCTTCTTGCTTTTTAAGTGCAAATAGCATGTCGACGAATTAAAACGATTAAATAAATTACTTTTTAATTGTTTTAATTGGTTTTCATTGTCACATATTTTGAATGGCTCCTTTACAATTTCACCATATATAATCATGTCACTAAGAATATTGTTAGAAACTTGCACTATTTCACTTAAATACGCAGGGACTTCTGGAACAACCTGTATAAGGCTATAAATATTTAGCTTCGCCACTTAAATCAAGTAGACTTATTATATTGTTATTATTACCATCATCATTATAATCATCATCATAACTAAGAGGACTGAGACTAATCTTTTACTAGGAAAGAGGTAAATAGCTGTTCCGCTGATGTCTGAGTTTACAAGGCCCATTTATTTAACAAGTATAAAAAAATGGAATTTACGTAATTCGATCTTCAGAAGGCTTCTGACAAGACAATAGGATTCTATTCCAATGCCATATTTTCTTTATCCAACCCGTCTACTTGGTTGAGTGGTAAAAGCAGCCCATTACATTGATTAAGTTGCCCCGATTCGACCTTAAGCGCTACCTTGATGGTTATAGTCTCGGTTCGATCCCAGCCACGTGTACTCAGGATGGTTATTTTGAACAGCTGTGACTTTACATGCTGTTTTCCAGCTATTGTAAATATTTTTTTTAATTTATCTTCATCTTGTGTCCTCGGTCGACATAGGCCTACACGACCTTTAGCAAAAGATTCTTTGATTATTTTTTTCTCTCTCCTTAAGTTTTTCAAAACTATGATCATGAACCGTATTACGACTCTTGTGTACGATTCAGGGTTTATACGTTTTTTCTAGTTTTAAAATTTCCAGACTTTTCCGGGTTTCACAGGGAAGAAAATATTTTTTTAAGTAATTTATACGCTAATCTATGACTTTAAAATGTTATTTTCCATGTTTTATATTAAATATTTAACAAAAGTATTGTTAAAGACAATTTATGTTAATGATCTTTGTGCAAAATTGCATCAATAAGAGATAAGGTTAATAGTTTACACTGTGCTTTTCTTCTTTATGTTTGGTGACCTGACGGTCTTGGGGTAAGGTGTCGCCTGACTTCCGTGCTGGGGGTCTGAGGTTCAATCATCAGTCCCGGCACAGATTTATCTGATTGCCAAACCCTTCCTTCACCTCTGACAACACGTGTATCAATCACAACTTGTGAATGTGAGGAATGCCAGGCCTCCACCATGGTTCGGATCCCACGTTAAACTGTAGGTCCTCCATTCCATCTCACAATCACCCTACCATTACAAATTAGCTTAAGTGCGTATAGCCCGAACGGGTAGTAAGACGTGGGGCTAGTAATAATTATTTGTGTTTCTAAATTTATTGCAAAAAATCCTAAGAGTTTTATGGCTTTTTAAAATTTCCCTGATTCCTCTTTAAATTTTCCCTGCCGCATAAAATTCCCTTACATGTCCAGGTTTACCTCGTTTTCTAGATTAGTATCAACCCTGGAAATTGTAGTTACAATATTACAAGATTATATAAATTAATTATATCCAAGCCACTGGGGTGTGTGACACATCAATTAAAAGGTTAAGGCCTATTAAATAACCCCCTAAAATCAGCTATTACAATTATTTCTAGTGATAATTGGTAAAAGAGAACTTGGTCAAGAAAATACATATTTTTAATTTATCTGGCGACCTCAGATGTGGTCACCATCACTCAAAAGTTGTGTTTCAGACACTTTTAAGTTGACATTTTAGTGTGGTCCAAATCTAGTACCAATGCCAACTGAAATAGTCGGTAGATACGCCTATTTCGGAGTTCCCTAACGATGTACGATGAAAACAGTTGAAAGTTCCAATTTGGAAAATACTCAGAAATATGGTATAGCCACTAGAACAACGCGTTATTTATTTCGCAACTAAAATATTATGGTGCCATGAATTAAGACTGAAATTCTTGGAGCTATTTTGGAACAAATCTATTTTTTGTGTTTGTTGCTTCAGATTAAGTGTTTTGAATGCTTTAGTATTTATCTCGCATCAATATGGGGTGATTATTTTGTTTTAAAATTAAATAAAAAAAGCATCTTAATGATTTAAGCCATACAGAAGTGAGTGTCGAAGAATACTGTTTATTTTTTGTAAAAGGAGAAGGGTAAGACCGGCTATATTGGACCAATGCCTAAGTTGGACTTTGGCGATTTTTAAAGTATTTTGGTTAATTTTAAGTAATTTTGCTTTGTTAGTCATAGTTTTGTGGAGTGCAAAGCATAAACCATTAGGAGTTTCTACAATAATTTAAAGCTAAGTTTATGGGTATTGTCAACGCTATAATTGGAATAAGATCAAACAACTTTGTTTTTGCGATGCGGTACCAAAATAAATGGTACGGCAGACCGCACAGACTTTCTCTCTCTTTCTATAAACTCGTAAGATTTCTGAACGGAATAATGTACATTGTATCATCACCACTCCACATAAGAACACGCATAAAATAATATACAATGATATATAATCAATGAGAAAAGAGGCGCATCTTTGTCCACCTAAGAGCATTTCAAACAGTTTAATGTCTTCCACAAGGGTCAACACTTCGTATTAAAATTTTGATTTCTGGTTAAAATTTTAACATTTTATATGGTGTTGCAGATCTTCAAGTCATCGCATTGATATTTAATTATTCATTTATACATTTTGACCAATAAAAAATGTAAATATTGACTATTGAGTCTAAAATGGAGATAGATCATTGCTGTGCAAACATTTCTCCTAAGAGATTTAAGGAAAAATAACATACTATTTTAGATACTTATATTTAATTACTCTATGGCATTGGAGAATTATTGCGTTAAGACTTAAGTAGTATATGTTTACAACTAAAGCTCACAAAATTGTATTAATATATTTGCAAATATCTCAGAAACTGTTGCTTTTATAAAAATATATGTCAAATAAAAGTTTTTTATTTCTAATACTCCTACAATTTTGCAATGATAAGTTGTTTAGTTTCTCCAATAGTTGTGGAGATACGGAAATTAACGCTTCTGTAATGTACCCTAAAAATCATTTTCATAGGAAAATGAAAATAGCCAGTTTATTTATAATCTTAATCAACGCCTAGATACGAATTTTAATCAAAATCGTTTGAGCAGATTTTGAGAAAACAAAATTATTCTCTTTTCGCCCTTAAGTAAACTACCCTTAATTTTAAGTTTTTATAGACACACAGACAGACGGCATTGCAAAGACTATTTTTTAGGGTTCGGGGGGTCATGAGACGTCGACATCCATCAACATTTCAGGTTAGTTTTTTTTACGGTCGCAATACTTAAACTTTAATGTCCAAAAAGTTAAAAAATTCATATAATTGCGTATAGATTGAAAGTTATTGATTTTATAAAAATATGTTTCGGATAAAATATCTGTATTATAAATATATATACATATTTGTAATGCTAAGTAATTTCATATCTCAAATAGTTTCGGAGCTATTTAAAAAAATGTTAATTGACGCATCAGATCGGAGCCCTTAAAGCCATTTTGCCGAAATATTGAGGGTAGCCATTTTGTTTGGAATATTAATTAATGTTTATAAATGAAATTTAATAAAATCGTTTGAGCCGATTTTGAGAAAATCGACTTTTTCTCTTTTTGCCCTTCAGTAAACTACCCTTAATTTTAAGTTTTAATAGACACACAGACAGACGGCATTGCAAAGACTATTTTTTAGGGTTCGGGGGGTCATGAGACGTCGAAATCCATCAACATTTCAGGTTAGTTTTTTTTACGATCGCAATACTTAAGCTTTAATGTCCAAAAAGCTAAAAATATATATATAGTTGCGTATAGATAGAAAATTATTGATTTTATAAAAATATTTTTCGAATAAAATATTTGTATTATAAATATATATACATATTTGTAATGCTAAGTAATTTCATATCTCAAATAGTTTCGGAGCTATTATAAAAAATGTTAATTTACGCATCAGACCGGAGCCCTTAAAGCCATTTTGCCGAAATATTGAGAGTAGCCATTTTGTTTGGAATAATTATTAATGTTTATAAATTAAATTTAATCAAAATCGTTAGAGCCGATTTTGAGAAAATCGACTTTTTCTCTTTTTGCCCTTCAGTAAACTACCCTTAATTTTAGGGGTAGATATCCAATTCCAAAAACCCTCGGGGCAACCCTATGAAAACCCTAGATATCAAGTTTCAGCTCAATCGGTAAAATAGTTTAGGCTCTAGTTGGAGGTACAGACAGACAGACAGACAGACAGAAATTCAAAAACTACTTTTTCGGATTCAGGAAGTCATGAAACGTCAAAATTCATCAAAATCTCGAGTTCGAATTTTTTGACGATCACCATACTTTCTCTACCTGTAAGATAGAGAGAAAGTAAAAATAGGTGAGTGTGCTTATATTAGACTCGTTAAATTTTCCTATATTGGACCAATGGTCAAATTTAGGAGAATAATATAAAAAATGTATTTCATTTAACCCATTGTTTATATATATATATATATATATATATATATATATATATATATATAGTCCTAAAGTCATGTTTTTAAATAGTTTTTATTTTTATTTTAGAAATTAACTAAAAGGAGGAAATATGGGTCATGGGAAGAAAATATGATGGAACTTTCTTTGGCAAACTACAGAAATGGAGACATGAGATTGAATGAAACTGATAGGACATAATGTACAAATTGCCAAAAGCTATATTGAATAGACGCATAGATGTTCTATTGCATTTAAGCTAACACCATCTTAAAGCTTTTGGGAGGACAGTAAATCTTCCAAAATAGCTAAAAAGTGATTTCGTTAAACGTGTGATGTTGCTAGAAGAAATATTTTTTTGAATGACACGAAATGACTTGCGCCACTCAGCTTATGATATTGCTGAAGCGAATAAAATTTCCCATAGGTTTTAATCACGAGAGGAAATGGCAGAGGATAAATGGCACTATGGATTTCTTGCTCGCCACTCAGAAATATCCTAGCATCAACCTTAACCTTCTTCGATGGCACGGGGAAAAAGGTATTTGTATAAGGAATGTAAAAGATTTTTTTAAGCTCTTACAAAAAAAATTTTGATTGCAAACTTGATGCTACTCGTAATTTCAATATGGACGAAACGACTGCCAACTGTTCAGAAGCCACAAAAGACGTTGGCTCAGCGAAGAAAACATCAAGTTGGTGCTAAAACTAGTGGCGAGAGAGGAACAAACACAATGTGTGTGCTTTATAAGCGATATGGATATGTTTATTCCACCAATGCTTATTTTCATAAGATTACGGTTTAAAACTAAACTATAGAATGTTGCTCCAGCAGGTAGCAAGTTTGCTTGATCTGAGAATGGATGGATTACAAATGAAGTGTTTATTCATTGGATAAAACATTTTATCTCCACCATAAAACCTAATAAAGATAAAAAAAAGTTATTATTTTGGATGGACACACTACTCACACAAAAAAACTTTGAGGCAATCTAATTAGTTAGGGAAAATGGAGAAATCCTGCTTTCACTTCCAGCTCACAAAACCCACTGTCTTCGACCATTGAAAGTAAGTATTTTCAAGCCACTTTCTGTATATTTCAATCAATCTTGTTATAAATGGTTAAGAACTTACCCAGGACAATTAATCACTATATTTCAATTCAGTGAATTATTTAATGATGCTTATAGCTGAGCTACATCTATGGCAATCGCTATGCATGGGTTCGCTAAAACTGGAATTTGGACTGTTGATTTCAAAGTTTTTAAAAAGAATGACTTTGTATCCGATTCTGAAGATAAAGTGAGCATGCCTCGCCTCCAGATTTAAATGAAAGTCTTGAAAAGATTCAGGAAAATAGTGAAGCTAATTTTTCAGAAATACATCTTGCATTGGAAGAGAGAAAAAAAAACTCAGAAAAATGGTAAAAATGATAATACACTTTGCCAACTTGTAGTAAATTTAAAAAAAATACTGAAGTAGGCTTATCACTTCTTCCATCAGTCAGCAACTATTCAAGAGCTAGAAAATAGCGACAACTTATGTTACAGTGCTCACAAGCTCACCGTCTAAGAATGATTGGAGCTTAAAGAAAAGGTACGCTAGAAATAAAGATATTATTAAAACTTTGGTAAACACAGATGGTTCGTGGTTCTGTAAAATATGTGAATTAGAAGATATTATAGAAATGATCAAGTGCTTGAAGTGTAAAGACTGGGTTCATGTGGACTGTTCTCAAGTTAAGCCCAACAAAAAGATATATTTTTGTTATTAATTTAGCTAAAACAGCTACCCAAATATTTAAAATGTTCAAAATCAATATAATTTTTTTTTTACTAAATCATGACTTATTATCAAATTATGGTCCAATTTAGGATATGATGGTCCAATTTAAGACACATGGACGGACCATTAACACATTTTATATACAGATTTAATTTAGTAATATTATGTAATATAAAGTTGGTTGTAGATAAATAAAAAAATATTGGCTCTTTAAATATAAAATATGTACTGTGGCAAACGCAAAATTTACTTAGGGAGTCCAATATAGGCGGTTTTCCCATAGTGACTATTTTCGTTAAAAAGAGAGCTAAGCTTTTTTTAATATCCTAATATTAGTAATATATGAAGTCTAGAAATACACGGATTTGCAGATACATCGATACGGTATTTTATTTACGACAAGAAACGCCACCTATCAAGCGCCACTTTAGCAAAATATATGGCGTTCCTAGTAGATTGGCGCACAGCTGATCTATCATAGCCAATAATCTTATAGTTTATGTTGAATTATGTAGTCTTTACTACTTACTAGACATATCATTTTCTTACAATTACATTTAATTTATGTTTCTGTACTCGAGAGAATACTGAAAAAAAGTTTAATTTTCTCAAAGTTTTATATTCCCTAAACATAACCGGCCGACTGGTAAGCGAGAAATTGCCGCGAAGACGTTCCCGTTCTAACGCAATATTTAGTTCTACGATGCGTTATTTCAAAATATGGTTCACGCCAAAGTTTAACCCTAAGTATAATAATAACCCTAAGTTTGAGCTTTTTAATTCAAATAAATGTGTGAAAATGTGACCTTAGTTTATTTTCAACGACTTTTTAATAATACATGCGGATCTCTGGAGACTAGGCTTGATGAAAAAGAGCTCTAGAACTAGCCTTCTTCTAAGAAATACAGTAATTTTTTATAGGCTCACCACATTTTTTTTTTTTTTTTTTAGATATTTTAGAACTAGCAGCGAGCTTTCCTCTTTACCTTGATTTAAGAAATTTCGCTAATTTCTTTCATCTCCTTCTTGACATGACAAAGGTAGGTTTCAAGTGAGGGGTGAGAGATAGTATATAAGCTTGGACAGAATGGATAAGTAGTTCTAGAAAATGACAAAGACCATGCATTTTAAGTTATGTGACCTAACAGCGACTGACACTTTCTCGTTGACTAAGGGCAGCCATCTTCAGCTTTATTGTCTTTAAAACGAACATATAAAATGTCAAAAATACATGGTTTTAAGCACCATTCGACTTACGCGGGTTATCAACTTGCGCGGAAACATTAGGATGAATTAACCACACAAGTCAAGGACTTACTGTACTTTCATTACACTCAGTAAATGAGGTCATATAAAGGAGATACGTGTGTTAAGTTCATACAACAGTAGCTCAACAACTTTGATTAAACCGACCCCCTCCTCCCAAATATTATGCCCCCACGAACATGCAACCCGACGCAGTTATACAAGAGTTGTGGGAGACGATCTCGGGAACAGTGACACAGCCCAGCCATGAATCCCGGGCTTAATCACAGTCCCCCCCCTTCCTCTCAAACACACACACACATATCACAAGCGCGTGTGTATGTGTAGCTTTGATTGATTGGAGGCACTTTGCATACAAAGTGTCCACCGACGCTGCAGGCTAAACAACGATGGCTGATTGGCCCCCGTAAGCCCGGCAGCCAATAATGATACCCCTGGACCCTCGGTGGTAAAACGGGCTTATCTCCAGGGCGGGTTCCCAGCCGGCGGTTCAAACGCCATAGCCAGTCCGCAATGTTTTAGAAGGGTCAAACGACCAAATGAGTACATTTGTTAAGCCAAACTTGTATAAAAAGGGGTTTTCAAAGTGTTATCACACCATTGGTGGCCCACGCCGGTCTATCAAGTGATCCGGAGGATTTCAGGAAGTTTAGTAATAATACTGAATCAAGAATAATGATCACATGTAATACAACAATTTGAAATTGCTAAAGATTAAAAATCCAAATTACGGTGTTTTTCTTTTCTCAGTAGACGCAAGTCATGTATAAAGGAAATCTGTACAAACTTAGGTCAATAATCTAAACACTTATTTATCAAAAATTATGGGTTTATAATGTTAAATATAATCAGAAAAAAATTATACTAGTTTATGGTAATTGTATGATTTTTACAAGATTTCATTTGAAAAATTAATTTTTGTCTTTTATAGTCACAAAATGGTAATCGTCTAAAAATATGTTATTTCCTGCATAAGTTCCAAACAAACCCTCACTACCTTCTCAAAGGGCACTGTGGCCCCCAAATTGCATATACTATAGCCTCCGTTTGGTAGTTCCTCCATCACCAAAACGTCAGAAAACAGATTTTGAAAATATAAAAGGGCTCAGGGAAAAAAAAAAAAAAAAAAAAAAAACCAACATAATCGCACAATGAAAAGCCTACTTCTGCCAATGGCTAACTGCGAGTTCGCATGGAGATGGGATAGGGAGAGGAGTTCCTAAATGGCTTTTCTCCACGCAAATGCGGTATACTCCCTCTAAAATCAACCTTCCTCATCCCTAACACAAAAGCATAATTAATACATATGTTCATAGCTCGAACGGGTAGTAAGACACGGTGCTAAAAATAATAATAATTTGAAAACATTTATCGTGGGATTCTTAAAGAGCTGTTCCTAAAATAAAAATTTTGCGATAAAAAAAACTGTTTTATGTTTGTGTTGCAAAGCATAATGTGCCTACATAGCCTATATTTCTGCTGCGTCACTCATTCTAAACGATTCTTCTATATTTTTGGCAAACGTGTGAATCGAGCTTTACTGTAGATTTGAAAGCGCATGCGCTATAGAGGAAGAAGCAAGAAAACAGCTTTTTTTTAGATTTATTAATTATTATTTAGCACCGCATCTTACTACCCATTCGGGTTATACAATTAAGTACTAATTACGCTAATGGATAAGAAATTGAGAAGGTTGAATTTAGAGGTAGTGAACCCGCATTTGCGTGGAGGGGTAGTGGAAAACCCTTTAGGAACCACCCCCCGACCCCCAGTTCACCTAACCGAGATTCGAACCTCGATCTCCCCGTCATCGGCAGTCAAGCTCATCACGAAACTAGCGCGTTAGCCAACTATGCCAACGAGGCGGGGTTTTTTTTTAGAAGATTTGAAATAACTCATTGATGCGCGAGTATGGATGTGATGGATTGTACCACGACACAGCATTATATATTGAAATACCAATCGTGACAATGATTTAGAACAAGTATTCCCAAACTTTTTGGACAGAATGAGCCCCCGCAACATAAAAAAAATACATACTGGAGCTTTCATAAACAATTTTACACTTATGGAAATTAAATATCTACAATTTCATTTTATAAACATAAAAATACAAATTAAAAGGAAGACATAACATATTCTGGCTATTACTTTGACAAATGTCCATTTAGATTAGAAAAGATTGGCAAACTTAATTATTAATTATGCTTATTTTATATGATAAAATCGTCTCACGGAGTCTGAGATAACTATGATGGAGCACAGTTTGAAAAAAAGCTGATCTAAAATATATGTTTCTCAACTAGAAACTAAAATACGTTGATAATCAGCTGTTTTAAGTTTGCGTTTCAATGCATCATTGGTCAACATACTGCGTGTGAATTGCTGCGCCACTCAAACAGATTCTGTTCTCTCTTTTCAACAAAAGTGTGAATCAAGCTTTACCGCACACCTTCACTTAACATTTATAAGGCCGTGTTTCTAAACACCTCGAGATAGGCGATACCATATGGGCGCCCACGTCAGAAGCCCGTGAATGACACGTGACCATAGGGACGCTTGAGGGGTGCGGTAGATGCTCTCCCTCTACCCCACCTCCTCCAACAAATCGGGCACAAAAGATGACCGTGATGATAATTACTGTGGTGAGAGGTGGCGGCGTTAATTAGGAAATATTCCAAACCACCTGCGCGTGGGATCATGTAGACCTCGACCATGGTCGAGTGGTTATCTCCACAAACACTTAGGGGGGTGATCATGCGTCGCGTCATAAGTGGACAGTTCCTGTGAGCAAGTGTGCGTGTGTTGGGCCGCTATCTCAGCAGCTTATTGGTTACCAAGATGTGACCAAACAACGTTTAGAGCAAGTTAATATTAGTTTTTTAAAAAATGGCATATTTGTTATTTTTTGTGTGCATCACGTCCTACGCATTAACGTGGAGATGGAATGGAAAACCACAGTATCAAACCTCACTTAAAATACCTACTCCAGTGCACCCAGTCGAGAATCGAGCCTCAGTCTCCTTGTCACCGGAAGCCCCAGACCATTATAAGACTGATTTTTAAGACCACATGACCAAAGGAGCGAGAAATTTGTCTTGATAAGAAGAAAATGTTATTCTTGATGCTACAACAAAAGTGAGCAGATTCATAATAAGAACAAACCAGCACCGGTAGGTACGCGGATAAAGGCACCAGTCTCGTCATGTCTGGTCTGGTCGGTGACGGGGGTGGTCAAAGGCTCGAATCATAACGGCTATTCTGAGGCGCTTTTTTTTCCCCCTAAATGTTTTCTCCCTCTTGATCCACGCTAATTCTGATACATTTCCTCTGAACTCTAATCCTACTCATACTCCATCAGTGTGACTACGCGGGTATCCCGGATAGGAAGTCGCAGAGCACGGGAGCATTAACCTCGATTTTATCTTGTGCAAACAATTAAACACTATCCTTCCATTCTCTGTATTATGTCCGGCTCCTTATGTTAACGATGACGCCTACTTAGGCCTATTGAATTCGAAGTTATTTTGCGAAGCGGGTCGCATCTTAACTTAACGACCTAAGCAGTCTAAGGATGATCACACTTGGAAGACAATGTACGAAATAGAACGAGAGAAGAAAATGAGCAGTTCAACCTGTGAGGCCTCTTGTTTACATGCTGATAACCCTTCCCCTCTTTCACTTACGAGTATACACACTCACTCTACCATTTGCTCCTGAACAGCATTGACTTCTATTTCAAAAGTAGTTGTTATTGTTTCCTATTCTAGGTACATATATCCTTCCACTGACTTTTTTAATCTGCATCCCGGTGGGAAGATTCCTACAGGACATTTTCGTGGATAGACCAAATAGCCTGAGTTGTAAACGATTTAAAAAAAACACGTTTCCAAAAAAAAAACTATTTAATATCAAAAAATAATTTTGTTGCAATTTAGGACAATTTATGTATTCAAGAAGTTATGTTTTTTGTTTCAATGTCTGGTATCGTTTTAAAACTTGCCGAATTAAACGTAAATACATTAACATTTAAACCCTCTTCGGTGGCCGCGTGGTCTAACGCGCTACTCTCACATTAGACTAGACTGCCGACGACGGGGAGATCTAGGTTCGAATTTCGATCGGGTGTCCTGAGGGTGGTTTTCTAACATTGTTTTCCACTCTCCCTCCACGCAAATGCGGGTACACTTCCTATAACCTTCCTAGTCCCTAAATACCATTAGCGTAATTAGTACATATGCGTACAACCCAAACGGGTAGTAAGACGTGGTGTTAAAAAATAATAATTAACATTTAAGATATGAAATCCCATCTTAACTTGTCAATGCATCAAAGGTTTGCAACGCCCTTAACAATGTTAAGCTTCTATAAATTGAAAAATGACACCTGAACAAGGGCATCGAACCCGGGACCATTGGCTTAGTACGCCAACGCCAAAGTTCACGGGTTCGATCCCCATGCGCAGGTGTCATTTTTCAATTAAAATAATATGATATTTATATGCGGCTATAACTGTAATTAACAAGTTAATAGCTTGGCTATTCAATACATAATGTTGAGCTTGATAATTGTGTCAAATTGTCAGCGTGTTTGCAAACCTCTCTAGTGGCCG
The DNA here is from genome assembly GCA_033556935.1 of Timema podura. NCBI lineage: Eukaryota > Metazoa > Arthropoda > Insecta > Phasmatodea > Timematidae > Timema > Timema podura. The sequence goes on from JAVRXN010000005.1 coordinate 29,369,173, forward strand.
TCGGACGAAAGTAGTAGAGAGAGGTCGTGGCGAGATAAATGACAGCACTGACAGGAGCTTTCACCCCTCAAACAAAAGCCAGAGGTCAACAGGGTGAAGGAGGGGGGATATTAATAAAGAATGAGCCTAGAGGGGGCTCCCCCCTTTAAGGTTTTCAAAGGCTGTCATGAACAATACATGGCGGTGGGAGTAGGTTACACATTCTGATGAGAGATTTGATGACGTTTGAGAGTTATTCAATAAGCTGGCTTTCGTATTGAAGTGACACACGCTTAAATGCTCTAGAAGAGTCGAACAGTATAAGAACAAACAGGAGAGGAGGAATATACAAATGGCAACATAAATTATGTTGTGACCCGCCCTATTAATTAATATCATTAGATTCACAAAGGGCCATTCTACACTCCTATACCGGAGCTCAAATTAGAAGCATGGAATACTCAAAGACTATATACCAAAACTACAGCAATACTTTTTTCAACTGAGGTATTTAACGTGTAATTTTTAAACCGACTGATTATATCATCATAAAACTTACAAACTAATTAAATCTAGAACCGATGCAAGATCCATGCCTCCGGGCGTTAATTCATCACTGTGAAAGGCGAAATCCCCATTTCACTTGTTATAAATTTTTCGGCAATGACGAGAAATGAACCCATGACCCTTAGCTAAGTTGGCAGATATGCTACCAGTTGAGCTAAGGTATCGGCCGAGTATATCAGTTAATTATGGATACATGAAAAAATAATAAAAACCCTTGCTACCCGGCAATTTTTTCTATCTCTATTCTATATTATTCTACAAAAAATAAATTAATAAAATAACTTATGAAACTATTGTACAGCAGTAAAATCGCAAATCAATAGTCCTCCCTAAACTAGAAGTAATCTATAAACATAAAGACACAAAATCACTATTTAAAAATTATTAAATTCAAAGGAAATCAATATAAAAATAATAACATATGTTCTCACGCAAAGCCTATAAGTAATTTAAAGGTTCTAAATATGTTATACCATTTTTGTTGTCTGTAATAAAATAAATTTAACTTACAGTATAAGATGCACTAAAAAAGAAATTACCACTAATATTAATATTGCATTTAGACGCCATTTTATATAGCGTATGCCTATTCAGGCTATAAAACGCTCACATTTAATGTTATATGTTAAAACCCTAGGATTTATTTTGAATTTAGTTAAAATTTAAAATGAAAGCTTTTCATGATAACGACCTTCTAAGGCTAACTAATTCATAAGCAATTCCTATCTAACAACGTTTAATTTAAATGGTTACCAAATAAGTTTCTAGGAGAAAACATCTCTTTGTATTTAAAGCTTACAAAAATCCTATCCAATAACTTAATATAAATTGTATTTAATAAGAATGGTTTAGAATGTGGATCAAAATGTACACTTTTTCCTGTATTAAACATTTGTACACAGAAGATTAATTGAGAGAAATGAAATGAAGAATTTGTTCTCCGAAACTAATTACAATGTATTCCCATTTATCACATCCCCTCCCCCTCAAAAACTAATCTGATAACAAATTCCACAATCGAGTTATGTTTTAAAAAAAAAAAGTAAACTCATATTCTCTAAACAAGAAATCTTGTAATCTTCAGCCGAGAATACCACGTGACACCCTTTTAACTTTTAATGAAAAACCTCACCATCTTAATGAAATACATTTTACTTGCGTTACCGCTAACTAATTAAAATACGCTTAGTGTATTCCTCCTGGGTTTTTTTTTAACAGATACACTGTACAATTAATTTTCAGTCGTTTCCAAGTATGTACGTTCTTAAAAGTTTAAACATCTATTTTCATCAATCGACCAGAACAAGAAAAAAAAAAGGACCGGTACACAAAAACAATAGGATTGTTTAGACGTTGAGTATAGATAAGACCAAAATGGAATAAATTATTTTCTTCTCAATTATCTTTTTTTATCTCTCTCTCTCTATTTTCTTATTCCTTGTACTCTCGTCCTCTTCTAAGAGCATGATTTATGAAGTAAAACATAATATTGGTTTGTCCGTTGTATCCCAAGGTCCGTTTAAGAAAAACCAATTAGTAAACGACCGAGAATTACGCATTCTAAAGTAAACAGACCAAGGGACGCACGGCCATGTTTCAGTGAAATTAGGGAGGGCGACAAGAAGACCCTCGATCCACTGATGCATATCGACAGTTTAGATATCGGTAGGGAGGGTAATTTGTCAGTCTGTTACCCTCCGGCCTCCTCCTAATAAATAAACAAACATGGCGGAGGAAATGGATGCTGCTCAGGAAAAATATTATATATGTTTAGGTTGCGCCTATAACTTTTGAGATTAATTTTAATTAAGTTTAACGTTAACCGCTTCGGTGATCAGACGGAGGCTTAGCCCGACCAGTAAAATGGTTTCGGTTCTAAGCCAAGATATACACAAAGACACGGCAAACGACATCGCGAAAACATTGAAAGGTCTGAATAATATCCATCAAAATCTAAATTAGATTTATTTTTTTTACGATCAATTTACTCCCTCATTCCGAGGGGTAGTGAGAAAATAAAAATAAATCTGTCAGGGGCGGAACCAAAATTTTCATTGGGGGTAATTATTATAAATAAAATAGTTTCTTACAATGTTAGATTTCTGTTTAAAGTCTGTTCATTTCTTCCCAATGTATTTAAAACCGGATAATTTTTTAAAATCTATATTGAGTGAACCCTCTAAACAATTTTTTGAAAAAGTGTACACTCTAGAAGCTAAGATTAGTCTTTGCCTTGATTTTTTTAATTAGATTTTTTATAAGCCATTTAATGTGTTTCTCACCTATACATTTTTGAAATTTGAATGCCCCTCGAAGCTATTTAGAGTGATCTGCACCTTGATGTTTTACGATCGTTAGATACCTCTAGAAGATAAACCTTTAAGTGGTCTTCCACCGACAACATTTTGAAAATTTAATTATTTCAGAAACTAGGCTATTTGTGGGTGGTTCTCGCTTTAAAATTCTTCAAAATGGCTTGCAACTCAAACTATTTGGAGTTGTCCTCTCCTAGATATTTTTGAAATTTGGATGACCTTGGAAGCTATTTAGAGCTTTCCTCCCCTGACTTTTTCTGCCAGTTAAATGTCTCTAGTCTAGTAGCTATTTTAAGTGGTCTTCTCTGGTAAATTTTTGACAATAAAATAAATCTAGAAGTCATTTGGAGTTATATTTAAGGCCATCTTTCAGTTTCATAATCGATATCAGAGGATGTGAAATATATCTATGGGAGGAATTTATTCCAGGGAGGGGCAAATAATTTCCAGAGGGGGCAGAGCCCCCACAGTTCTACCGCTCCTGCTATCCACATATTCTATATTCGATATTCGTGGACAAACTGTTCTCAGGTGATTAGTAGTCTTCTTTGATGTTGACCGTTTCAATGCGGAACAATATTCGTTACTCGTTATGCACGACAAATATTCATACACGAAAACGAATCTTTTTTCCACACTTGCGTAAATCATATCGAACAATAATTAAACGTGAACGAATAACGCAATTGTGAGTCCGGTTTAAGAGTGTCTGCGTGTAAAGAGATAAAAAATGGTATAATTTATCTGTATCGTATTTTATTTCTAAAATTTGAACTTTCATTTCGTTTTTTGTATTCATTTTCTAACTTTCACAAGGGGGGGGGGGGTCAATTGACCCTTTGACACCCCCCTGAATCCTCGCCTGAACACAGTTACATTTTTTGAACTAAGTTATTTACATTATTATAAAAACATTTATTTATATAAATAAAATTTTAAACTTAAGGTGGGAATGTAGGGAAAAGCTAAGAGCAGTTTTTATTTTTGTTTGCAATTTTTATATAGGATTTTTTTTTTGCAAAGGAAATCAAATATTTATCCAGTCGAATCATAGAGTTTAAATGTCTTTCATATCGTGATATCAACAGATCTGGAATATCTGTTTTGGGTGTCTTGGAATTTAGTGACAACTCTTTTTCTCTTAATTTAAAAACATAAACTCTATGCTTCCACTGGAGCACTATTTGATTTATTTTAACAAAAAAAAGTGTTTTGATATAAAAACTGAAAAAAAAACCCTTACCTATTCCCGCATCCCCTACAAACCCACCTTAAGTCTATATGATGAAGCTCACCCTTAAAAATTTAAACCCAGCATCAGAATAATTGTACTCAACTGGAATAAAACCAAGGTTCTCAAGACTCTTAGAAGAGTCAAACACAGAATAATGGTTAGGTGGATGATAAAAATAATACTTAACTACTTAACTTATTTAAAACCATTACTTTTTAATAGCGTCAATAAATGTTTAGCCAATTAAAACTAAAAAAAAAAAAGCTTTGGCGACTTGAGGGCGCCTTGTTCGTTGGAGGCGAAGGAACTTTCAGAAAGCGTTCAGTATTTTTAAATAAAATATTTATATGGTTTTAACTTTATATAAAAACTATGTTTCAGATGTTTAGTAAAGGAAATGTTTCAACTTTAACTACCATCATGTGGCAACGTACTTTCGCCGTTTACCCAAAAAGTCCTACCTAAATTGATTGCACTATGTCCCTCTGTACCATAGCGGAAACAAGCAAGGTAGGTTTGCTACCTCAGAATAAACGACGGGTACATCCACGAAATAGCAGTTAATGATTTTAAAGGCTAATATTAAAATAAATAAAAGTTGAAACCAAAATAAAGAGCTCGCCACGATGTATCGCTAGAAAATTATTTAATTATATTCTTCCAAAAATGGCAACATAATTAGTAGCCCCTATTTGAAGGTTGCTTGAACAATATCCGAAACACCGACTGATGTAAGACGTGCCCGGATGGCCACGCGGTCCAAGCCGTAAGGCTCGCCGAAATATGTTATTGTCTGCAACGGGAATCTCAGCTGGGTGAACTAAGGGTGTGATTTTCAAATACTCATTCCAATAGTGCGGGTGCATTTCTTCTGTGTTAACCTCTCAGCCTTTACCCCTTACAACGATCTTGGGATTTAGCAAGTTTCACGTCTACTACCCATCCGAGACATAGCATATTTAAACTAACGAGGAAAGGATGAGAAATTTAAATCTAATGGAACTTTACCAACATTTTTGTGAAAGGAGAAGAATTTTTTTATAAAAAACACCTAAAACTCCCGGTCAGGATTCTACCCGAGCTCCCCTGCCACTAGCGAACCGAAAAGAGAGTGACGACTTTGCCCACGTGTTCAGCGGTGCAGGCTCAGTGTTGAATTTTAAAAGGGTGATATAAGACAAACCCCTCAGTAATGCCGATCAGGATTCAAACCCCGAACTCCTTCGTCACCCGCTAACCACATAATAAGAGACTGACGAATTTGCCCACATGGCCACCGAAGCAGACTTGGCGTGTAAGGAAGGCCCCAGTAACCCACCTGTGAACCGCGCGTCCTCCAACAACCCGTATATTACCAACAACGAGACAAGCATCAGATAAAACCACACCAACCACTTTTCCTATTAACGGCTCGAGGATTGAGTTTGAAATTACGTCCTGGAATCTGTCTCCCGAGTACAGTCCGTTAGCGTTGAGTCGGAGCGACGGTAGTTTGTTTCGCGCGGGGAGCAAGTCATCGAAAAGGCAAAAAAGGTTTTCATTTTGGTAGGGTTTTCGTTTATTGAGATGGAATGGCAGGGGAAGGGGAGTTAAGGCCCTTGCCCCTGTCGAGTGCAAGTCTAAAACCTATTTTGTAAGATGGTGGGCGGGAGAGTGAAAGGCGTGGCACCAACAAGAACAGATGGATCGTGGAAACCGTAGATGGCGCTAGCTACCGGACAGGCCTCACGGAAAAATCATACGTTTGGAAATATCAGTTTTTCTCGAGAACGAGTGAAATTTTTATAGTGATATTTTCAACATCTTTTCTAAGATAATGTATCAATGTTTATTAGCTGTTACATTTTCTTATTTTTTGTTGTGCAGCCGGCAGTTTTCTATTGAAAAATGTCAAAATTATTGATATTTGATCACTGTTAAAATTATAGAGGAGTTGTATATATAAAAAGTAAAACTTAATAACATGCTTCTATTCTTGAACAAAACGTTGCCAAAAACAAAATTGCAAAACAATAAAAATTCTTGAAGATAACCATTTGTTCCTATGGCTCTGCATTTCCACGACATATGAAAAGGGCCAATCACCTTACGGTGGTAGTGTAAGGGACGCGAGAAAAAGTTAAGGGTTTTTGGAGTTTTTAAACCTTTTACTGAACAACATTTTTTTGGTCAAATAAATAAAATATTGCTTCAGTTAAAACAGAGAGTTTATTTTTCTTCACATGGTGACCTCAACAATTCTTTTTCTCTTAATTTAAAAAGTTTGTCATCTAATGCAACTAGGCTCATACAATATATTCTAGAATTGTTGATATCATCATTAATTGAAGAAAATTTAACTTTGTTTCTACAGAAGCAATTTTTATTTATTTTGGGCAAAAAAATATAATTTTTGCTATAAAAAACTAACCTTTACTCGCGTCCCCTACACTCCCATCTTAAGCTGCGTACTGTATTAGTTTTTAAAGCAAAAACTAATAGTTTTTGAACTAAATAAATAAGACACTGCTCCAAAATATAGACTTAATTTAGTTTAATTTTATACACACCTCAACAAGACCTGAATATTGTCCATGAACATCAGGGAATTTGACCAAAAACATTTCAAATGTTTGTCTACCCGTGACAGATTTTCAGGAACTGTTGATATAAACCCGTGAATAAAATATAGCTCTTAAGTTTCTACAGGAACAATATTTTATTAATTTTGGTAAAAATGTTTTTTATATAAAATCTGCAAAAAAAACCTGTCCTTTTATCGCATTCCCTACACTCTCACCTTAAAGGGATGAATTTGTTTTATTCAAAGTATACTTGTACAAAAGTGCTCATGCTCAGATATGTTTTTTAGGCCTAACCCATGGAAAAGATCGGGAAAGGCGTCCAGTTTTAGGCGATGACAGTGAGTAAGTTCGAACGATTCCGCGCGGTCCAAAATTGCACTCAAGAAAGTGTACCTTTTAATATACGACTTGCAAACCAAGTTAACCTAGGACAGTGCACCTACAGTTTGATTTTCATATGTGAAAACTGTTGACTTATGTTGCCAAAATGGCGTAAATATTTTATTTGATATATTTGAGGTATTTAATGTGCACTTTATGAACCTATTGATTATATAAGCACACGAGAATTTCTATGAGCGTGAGCGAAAAGGCATATCAATTTTTGCCGGGAAAGGTATTTTCACATATATTCCAAGGGTATTTCTTTTACATGCCACAATCGACCTGGGACATACGGCTTTAGTTCCCCTTCGAAGGAAGTTATGCTACGGATTTTTATCGCTAAAAAAAATCCATCAACCCCAGCTGGGTTTGAACCCACAAACATCGGGTCCTGAGGCAAGCACTTTACCCCAAGACGACCGAGGTCGAAAATGGCATCAATAAAAATATTACAATTGCATTTTTATAGACTGTTTAATTAATCATGTAAATATAAATTATATAGTAAATGAATGTGAAAGTATTGATGGAACCTTTCGATAACTTTTTAATTAATAAATCAAACAAGACATATTTCTAGAATGCCAAATTTTAATGACTTTCAATCAATGTAGTGGTCGACTGTGGGTTTTCTATAAAAATCAGAGTTTATATAAATCCCAACACATGGCCTCTGAGGGTATTATGATAATCTCACGCGGAATGAACACGTCTTATTAAATTCCTTCACGCATCACCTGAGACCTTCAATCGGTTTACCTTACCACTCAGCCAAGGAGAGGGACTAAGGACCCTTCCCCCAGGTGGCTACTCCGGCGGCTATAACGAGAAAAGAGAGCACCAGGGAAATGCACCAAACAATTTGAGGACTGTTCATAAATAAACTTATCGCTATCAAAAAGTAAACCTCCCCACAATGTTTCATAATAGACCAAGAGCAATAGCGGTTGGCGACATCATTTTGGTATCAAAGTATTTAAGTTTTATTTGGCGAGTTTTAAAAGATATAGGCATTGAAATAAAAACAAATACTTAAAAAATAATTATAAAAATAGTATTACATTGTCACAATTTGTTTTTATCTTGAAGTACATTTTCTGTAAAAAGTTTTTTTTAAATTCTCCGCGAATAGGGATATTTGGGATTATTTACGAAAATGTCTTGTGGGAATCCTCCTGACAGGATGTATATTAAAAAAAATCCCCGTGGAAACATTATGTCAATCTAAGATAGGAAAGAAGAAAAGAATAGTTTTGAAATATAAGTCAACGCTGTCCAGGCGCAAAGAGAAGAGTGAGTGTGTGTACTCGTCAGCGAAAGAGAGGAATTGTTATCAGCAGATAAATCAGAGGCCTCGTAGGGTTAATTGCTCATTTTATTCACTCTCTTTCTATTTTGTACATTGGCGTCTAGGTGTAATAGTGCTTAGAGTGCTTAAGTGCATCAAGTTAAGTTGGATCCCGCTTAGAAAAATAGCTTCGAAATCTCCAAAGAGGCAACGTCGTTAAGATCTATCAAAACCAGCATAATAAGAATGTAGCCGGGTTCACACTTGAACAGAGTGTACCGCGGAGTGTGGAAAGGGCACCAACAAGATCTACCTCTCGAGGAAAACAATGGTACAGACAGAGGGCGCGTCGACCCCCGGTATAAGACGTTATCTGGGGTCTCTATCCGAGCGTAGGCTAATGAGAGGCATAACTAACTATCAACTGTAAATCAGGTGTGATCTTCAAAGAGTGGCTCACAATGGAGGGTGTCTCTATCCGATTCAAGGGCATCGCTTCCGTCTTGGGTTTTTAGGTCCTGTTATTTGGTGAATTCCTGGCGCTAAGGTTGGACAAGCTTTTTACTTGGCAGCTGTGATGAAATGTCAAATTTTCATAGAAATCATATCATCTCACACCTAGAAAAGTTACTAGATCTACTTTCACGTATTCATACGTCAAGGCGTCATATGATCTACAGCTACCACTTTTGATAGATATTTTTAATACCGATAAAAATAACACCTATTGTAAAATGTTAGCAATGTAGGACGTAAAAAAAAAAGGAAGTATTTTCTAAAAGGCTTTTCCTACTGAAATTGGACAATTAATAAAGTACATTCGGGTTGCTCCCATTCCCAAACTTGAGAGCTGCAGGCAATGGGTGCAAAATAAAAAAAACTATATTTTATACTCGAGAAATATTTTATTTATTTTTGTCTAAAAACTGTTTGCTATAAAAACTACGAAAACACTGACCTTTTTTCCATGTCCTCTAACTACACTTCCACCTTAAGCATCGAGTAAACACAATACTCGTCCACAAGTAACCAAAATAACACGAAAATAGGACAACAATTTCTTTCGAACAGGATCCACTATAACCTGAGATTCGGACGGCTGCCAGTTCCCCATTCTACCCGAATTGCTTGTTATCTCTGGTTGACTCCTGAGACAAAAGCCCGTATCCAATAACGAGGCTGAGCGAAACTGAAGGTGTAACGGAGTAGAAGGTGCTATGATTTTGACGGAAAAGTAGATAGAAAACCACGAGGATGAGCGAAAATGAAGGTGTAGCGGAGTAGAAGGTGCTATGACTTTGACGGAAAAGTAGATAGAAAACCACGAGGATGAGCGAAAATGAAGGTGTAGCGGAGTAGAAGGTGCTATGACTTTGTTGGAAAAGTAGATAGGAAACCACGAGGCTGAGAGAAAATGAAGGTGTAACGGAGTAGAAGGTGCTATGATTTTGATGGAAAAGTAGATAGTAAACCACGAGGCTGAGCGAAAATGAAGGTGTAGCGGAGTAGAAGGTGCTATGACTTTGTTGGAAAAGTAGATAGGAAACCACGAGGATGAGCGAAAATGAAGGTGTAGCGGAGTAGAAGGTGCTATGATTTTGATGGAAAAGTAGATAGGAAACCACGAGGCTGAGCGAAAATGAAGGTGTAGCGGAGTAGATGGTGCGGTGATTTTGACGGAAAAGTAGATAGGAAACCACGAGGCTGAGCGAAAATGAAGGTGTAGCGGAGTAGATGGTGCGGTGATTTGCAGCAAAGTCGATATCAAATCACAGCGCCTCTGCCTAATTTCTTCATTCGGGCACAAATGTCTTTCCCTTCCCCCCTCCCACAAGCCTCTGAATAAACTCCTCCCAGCGAGATTCCGACCTCTCCACCGATAGCCTCATTTATCCAGCATTAGAATGTTCCAAGTTCGACCATTCATCATCACTCCTCTGCCCACTAGATAACAATTACCAAGAGGGAGTCACTAACGGACTTCCCTGGGGACTTTCATGGTCACATGACAACACGGTTCACAAAATGAGAGAGGAAATTATTTATTGGGTATTATGTGGGTGTGAGGTACAGCGGGGTACCCACAGGAGGCAAGGAGGGTGTCTACCCCATCCCCATAGTCAAACTATAAAATAATTTTAATAAAAGCTCAAAACATAAATACTACAGAAACAATAATATAGGTCTGTGGTTCCCAAACATAAAAGCGACCCACCTAGCCTTAATGGACTGAGAGAGAGAGAGATTGTCCGTGTGTTTGGTTAGCATTTTATTTTAAATCCACTAGTCAATGTAATTTCACAGAAGACTTGTCTAGTTCTCGTGAGACCAATCCAGTTGAGAATTTTACAGCGGGATTGTGGATAGCAAAAATGTAACTTCAGATGGCCTTTCCTATCAAAATCATGGTGTACCTTAGCCAAGGTGCGTAATTTACCATTACGAAGGTGAAGAGAATAAGATCAATTATTCTATGACACCTTAGATTGGGCATATTTTTATAGCTAGTATTTTATTTAACTTTCATTAATATTCCTTTAAAAATAAATCATCAGTATGGTAAAACGCGTGTGGTATAACTTAGAATTAATCCTACATGGGCTGGTACTTTATTTATTTATTTATATTTATATAAAAACAAAAATAGCGAGAGAGAAAGAGAGAAAAGCCAGAGAACCGACAAAGCAACAGAACACAAGAGCAAAGCCCAGGAAGATTTAGGGAACAAAAACATCCCCTTCCACAGAAATGTAAGTACGCTTGGATACCGGTGCGCAGAAAAGAGTTGGAAGGCCTCATCCCTTGAGGGTAAAACTTCACCAGAAACAGGGTAACAAGAGGGAGAATAAAAGGTGGGTGGATGGATGGGTGGGTGGGTGAGCGAGGGAGGGGGTGAACATGTTCATTATTTCTCAACTAATTGGTGGCGTAGTCTGAGTCAGAAGGAAGGTAAATTATATTATGTGGAGGACGTGACGATATTATGGGGACAGAAAAGAAAACGGGAACGAGAGAGAGAGAGAAAAGGAAGAAAAAAAGTTTCAGGGACAGTGATGAAAAAAGACAAAAGGCTTTTGCAAAACGTTGAGATTTTTTTACTCCATTAAGAGACAATATATACATATATATGATAAAAACACGTATTTTTGATGACAACTTTTCACCGAGTTGTCTGGATTTTCCCTCAACTCCACTACATCTGCTTCACAAAAGAAAAAAGTATATTTTTTTTAGGTCTCAAAAATAAATAAATCATATATCATGTTATTCATGAAAATCCAAGCAAAAAGTTTTGAACGACCTTCGTTTAATATTTCGTACTAACATTTTGCCAATAAAGTTGCTAGTACCTGTAGCGAAGAAACTCGACTCCTATCTTTACCGCAAGCTTTCGACATGGAAAGGAAAATTGGCCGAGGGGGAAAAAAACACACACACACATTCATTATCTCCAATTATTAATTCAACGGGTTGATTACTGTACAGGACATACCGTATCGTATATATATTAGTTTTTTAAATTTTATATATATATATATATACATGAGTTTGGGTCTGTATGTTTCTTTTTAAAGCAAAAACCACAAAACCGATTGCGCTGAAACCTAAAATGGATATACTTTGGACTTCCGGTTAACACATAAGCTATATATATTTTTTTAATCAAATAAAAATTGATGTTTTACAAATATTTTGTCTTAAAACATGTGATCAACACTGTATTCTTCTAATGAATGTAGAATTAATTTTTTTCCGTCTTACTTTATCGTCAAATCAACTGCAATCGAAAGAAAAACTATTTTTTTGTGTTATTTTGTATTCATATTTGAAGGCAGATCGTTTTTATATAACATATTAAAAATTACACATCGGTAGCCCTCAAAATCCATATTTGTTTGATATTACATTTGCATACTAGATATTTAGACAAATATACGAATTATCCCATTAAAAGACAGCTTAAACTCCAGATAAGACAAGGAAATATTCAACTAAAATCTTATGTACATTTTTATTTGTGTGATAACAATGTCACTTCAAGACCAAGAAACTTTGAGATGACCGAAGATGTCCACCTCAGGCGTATTTTTATATGTATTTTTTTACCTTTACTGAGACCCTAACGCCTTGAGCCGCTTAGCTGCGGGTTAGTCAAAATCTAGTATATCTGATTATTTGTATTCTCATCATCTAAAACTTAGAAGTGTGAAATTGAGCGTTTATTTATATAATATTACTTTGTGAGCCAGATACCTTCAACCGCTTGACCACACTTCAGTTAACACTAAAACCAAGGGAAAAAAATACTTACATTTGGCATAGATTTACGTGTCTGTAGGAAATAATGGGGTATGCATATAGGATTTATTATCTTTAGCCTTACATTTTATTTTTGAGTTTGATGCCTAGGGTGAAAGGGATGAAAGAAAAGGGCAGTGTTTTTGCAGTTTTTTTAACAAAACTTTTTTTATTGGAAAAAAAAATCAAATAATTCTCCAGTAGAAACAGACCAATTTTCTTCGCATGGTGAATATCTGTCATGAGAAAAAAATTTTTAAATGAAGATAAAAAGTGGTAGTTAAATTCCAGGCACACTTGACAGATATTCAACCAGTGATACCACAATGTGAAGAAAAGTAAACTATGTTTGTACTGGAGCAATATGTTTTTTATTTTGGTAAAAAAAGTTTTGCTATAAAAACTACAAAAATACTGGCCTTTGCTCGCGTCCCACTCCAACCTACCTTAAACCAAATAATGAGATATCTGGATAGCCTCAAAACCAGAACACAAAGAACTGGAATAGCGCAGCAAATGTACTCAGTGAAACATGATTATGTGACACAGGCACTTTTTTTTAAAACTTATATATATCCTTACTCCTAATAATTCGTGGCTTGCCACATGCATCTCCAAAACCAAGAAAAATAGCAAGCTGAAGCTTTGAATAGGCCTGCGTAGTCAAATAAACCTAAAGGTGTGCTTCCCTTATTTGTAATTTTCTTTTAATATTATATACATTACATTACTCTGGATTTAGTGGACTTGGTTGTAGTGTATATCCAGCTACAATTAACCTAAATAATTTGATCTAATTCACATACATTTCAATAGGGCCTATATGATAACAATTTCGTTTATTATGGAACCATCAACTTCGATTTTAAGTGAGGCTTAAAAACTATAATGTCCTAGGAAGACTGGCTGTCATTCTAGAATAAGTTAACTCTTTGTAAACAAACTTAAATTGGTTTTTGAACTTGGATGTTGAGCAGGCCCAAAAAATCGTTAACGCGTCTGATTCGCATTATGTCGACCAAACATTATGGTTTTATATTTAGTGAGCTTCCCTCACTACCCTTTTGGACCGCATGGAAATGGAAAGGGGGAGGGGGCGGGTAGAGGGGGGCAAGTAGCAACCATTCCAACTTCACCTCACATACCCGAGCTTATTTGCAGCTTTGAATTATTATTTTTTAGCTCATTGTGTGACTGATAATACAATACAAACAACTTGTCTGAAGTGAAAATGTTTTACCTTGGTCTTTTACTCATTCAAGTTACTGCGACTACGAGTTAACTTCGAATCGAGCACTGAATACAACAATTTTCAGCTTTCCTCAAATATATTCCTATAATATTATTTATTTAAAAAAAATATTAGCCAGTTCAAACTGGACTATATCTACTTGCCAACAAAACGTACAACGCCAGATTCAAAATAGGGGAGTTTAAATTATAATTAACGCACTTTTATTTTGGTCCTTATCTCGCTACCCATCCTACATATATGTATTTTGATTATGCTAGTGAGACAGGGATGAATAAGGTAGAATCTAGAGGAAATGTCTCCGTGTTTGCGTGGAAGGTGTGTGGGAAACTCTTTAGAAAGAACCACTATCAGTATATACCAAACCGTTATTCTCTTCCCGACATCAGCCAACTAATCAACATGAAATGGACATTAAGTCCGCGTTTTCACCGCAATACACACTTAACAACCCTGAAATCCTCTTCGGTGGTCGCATGGTCTAACGCGTCACTCACGTGGCAGACTTGATTGCCAGTGATGGGAAGATTTGGGTTTGAATCTCGGTCGGGAGTACCGAGGAGTTTTTTTTTTCTAAATGGTTTCCCAATTTTCCTTCACTAAAATTTGGGTACATTTCCTATCAAGTTCTACCTGCCTTACTACTATTTCAATTGCGTATACAACCAACCCATAAATAAAAACTATTGAAAATCGCAAAAATTAAATAGTATGAATCACAAGTTATCAAGTAGTTACTGTCTAAATAATTAAACTCATAACAACAAACACAAAATATATTTGATCAAACCTAATTCTTATTTTACTGTTACATTTCCTATGAACTTTACCTTCCTCAGCCCCCATCTAACTAGTCTAGGGTTGCCAGATTTTCAAAATCAAAAAACGGGACACATGTACTGTATGAAGATATAGATTTATTAAAGTCGCACAAATGATTAAAAATTTATTAAATTCTGTATTTAACCTTCAAAATTACATAGCCTACTAGAAAATAATAACCACACCCATTAGCTCACCGCGCGAAGATTGATAAACGTCGACTCCACAGTGTTTCGAAAAAACAAAATATTATAAGAAGTTTGGGCAGCACTTTAACGATCATAGGACATAGGGACATAGGGGACATAGGCTAATAATTTGTGCAACTTTTAAAAAGTGTTTATCATTTAATACATAGGAATAAAAATCAGAATAAGTCTTATTTTCACTGACTAAGGTTTGCAAAATTCCCTCCACTGTGTTTAGTTCCATTCGGTTTCTTTATTTGTCCAATGATTGGTCATCAATGAAAATATTCGTTCCACATGCGCATTGTGTATACTGAAAATGTACTGACATTTTATCAGTAGCTCGGGATTATTGAGAATTTCTTTCACCTGTCTTCATGTAATAGAGTCACTTTTGTTGGTTGGATATTTCACTCCACACTTTTTTGTTTTTTTCTACAAATATACGAATATTTGTTTATTGTGTGAAAAAGTTCACTGTCATTAACTGTAACATTTTTTTATTTAAATTTTGTAATCTTATTATTTTCACATAATTTAATTTAATTTTTCTAAAATACGGGACAATAGGGTGTTCCGACGACATCTTTCGGGACATTGGGACATTTCCTTTTTAAATAAAACACACAAGATAATCCCGTAATCCCGTGGCAACCCTAAACTAACTCGAACTGGAAGAAAGGCACGGGGCACCATAAAAAAATTATTTGACTAGAGTGAAAGTTTATTTATGAAATATGTTATGCCCGACTGCCGAGGACGGGGAGATCGAGGTTCGAATCTCGGTCGGGTGAACTGGGGGTGGTTTTTCCTAAATGGTTTTCCACTCTCCCTCCACGCAAATGCGGGTTCACTTCCTCTAAAGTCAACCTTCCCAATTCCTAATCCATTAGCGTAAATAGTACTTAAGCGTATAACCCGAACGGGTAGTAAGACGCGGTGCTAAATATTATTATTATTTATGAAATATAATTTAATAATTATGACTTCATCTTCCGACAGGTCCAAGCTCGAGACAACGGAAGAGTGAACGAGCGGGGGGACAGAGGGAGGCAGTGAGTGAGGTACCACGGAAACAAGTGAACGTGTCTCCATTGTCTCCGAAGGATGCTGCAGTCGCCGACGAGGAAATGACCAAAGGAATGACAAAACTTACCTAACAATCTCCGTGTGGAGTCCTTATTTCCTCGTTGCCGGCATGTGGCCAGCACACAAGAGGGGTTTAAACACACACCTGTGGCCTCACGGTCAAAGGCGTCCATAAAGGTATCCATCTCATTTGGTCCAGTTTGCAAGTGACAAGGATGTCGGTGTTTGAATTTCGGTCAAGTGTACTGAGACGTTTATTTCTTTTCTAAATGGTCTAGTCCACCTTTATCTAGACATATATGCTGTTATATTTCCTCTAAATTCAACCTCATCATAACTAACTTTAAATGGACGAACGATATAAGCCCTAAGGCATCACTCGTGCTGGACTGACCTGCTGATGGATGATGGTGATATCGGGATTCAAATACCGGCCGGGTCTACTAAGGGTGGTTTTTCCAAAATAGTTTCCCACACTCTTTTCATGAAAATGTGGGTAGAATATGTTTAAAATGCTTCCTTCCTCATCCTTATTCCATTAGAGTAATTATCATTTATGCGTATTACCTGAACAGGCAGTATGACGTTGTGATAAAAAACACACAGGCAAAGCCTAACGCCTTAGACTAGTAGACCAATTCTTATGGGTAGTATGGTCAACTTTTCTAACTGTTCGAGTCCAACAGCTTAGCTCAGTCGGTATCGTGTCTGCCTACTGGGTTAAAGGTCACGAGTTCGATTACCGGCATGAAGGAAATATTTCTCATTGGTAAAATGGGGGTTTTCCATTTCACAGTGACGAATAAACCCCCGGTCGGACTCTTGGTCAAATGATCAGCATTCCTGGCTAATAATCTAGAAGTATCCTGTTCAATTCCTGGCGGTACCAGAGGTATTTTTCTGAAAGGGGAACTTTTCCGATGGCATGATCTGGTTATTTAGACTTAAATTAAGTTCAAGGCTTCTACTGGCACCACATAATAATCATCATTATCACCTCATATCATCGGGACGAAGTAAACGCACCTACAAGGTGGCTCAACCTCAGAAGACGGTTACATATCCGCCACTGCCAGTAGAAGACCAGGAATGTCCTGTCGACAAAATCGGCCGGGTGGTATACGCTAAGAAAAACAAAAAGACCGCGGCCTGTATGTTATGTCTATTCAATATTAATTTTAATTAGTTTACAGGTCGTGTACTGATATAATTAGTCGGTTTATAAAGTGCACGTTAAATACCTCAAATGATACACAATTAGTAATTATAATCTAAATCATTCGGACAAAGGAAGGGTGATTCCTGGGAAAGCCGTGTTCGCTGGGAACAGTTCGTTTGGATTCCAATGTAATCAGCAGGCCTCTAGGTGTCAACATCAATTTAAAAAAATACACAGAAACAATACCCAGCGCGGTGTAATAATGCTTGTGTAATCATCAACATAATAAAATCACAGAAGGAGCTATGAAAAATATCTCATAATCGGATATGCAAACTATTTACAAGCCGCCACCATAAAATTACGATCCGATGTTTTACAACTGCATCAGAAAGTGGTGAAAGAGCGTCAATTTCACGGAATGTTTAGTGACGGTGTGCGCAGAGATACGTGGACGATTCTATAAATAAATAAATAAATGGCACGGTGCAACGTACAGTCTTTATCTAGTTTTTATCTTGAAATATACATTTACAAAAAAATCGTAAGATTTATGAAACGAAATAACATACATTGCTGCAGAAACACTCCACCAAAAAGCCAGACAATCAATTTCTGTTTTCAAAGAGCCGCACGAGAAAATATATTTGTTTATAAATAAAAACTACTGGAATGGTACCATAACAAAATATTTCAAATAAAATATGTTTATTTTTAATAGTACTACAACTTTACTACGATAAGTTATTTATTATCCCAAATGGTCGCGGAGATATGACCAAAATACCCTTAAATTCATTTTCATGACTAGACACAAAATTTAATCAAAATCGTTAGAGCAGATTTTGAGAAAATAATTTTTTTTTCTTTTTACCATTCAGTAAACTACCCTTACTTTTAAGGTTGGATATCTAAAAGGAAAAACAACTCCCAATAAATCCAGCGGGGATTCGAACCTTGACCACTCCGTTACGGCAGTTAGGCTTATTTTGAGAATAATAACGACCCGCCATCGGTGGTCGCATGGTCTAAGCGCGTCACTCTCGTGTTGGAATGGATTAATTTCCTGTGACGGGAAGATCGGGGTTCAAATCCCGGTCGGATTTACTTAGGGTGATTTTCATAAATATTTCCCCACTAGCTCTTTAATAAAATGTAGGTGTTTTTCCCATAATTTTTTCCTTTTTATCCCCTATTCTATTAGCGTAATTAATGAAAGCGTATAATCCGAACCACCTCTGTGGTTTAATGTTCAGAGTTCCTGGCTACAGATCCAGAAGTCCCAGGTTCGATCCAATGCATTTAGAGATTTTTTCTAAGATGCAATGGTTCTGGAACGGGGTCAAATCAGCCTCGAGAGGACAAATTAGCTATTGGAATGAAAAACTAGCGGTTCCGGTCTAGGAAACTAAGAGTAACGGTTTGAGGGTTCGTTTTGCTGACCACATGAAACCCTTTATCCACTAATTTTGGCACTATCTTCGCTAACAGCGACGGCCACTCGGTGGGTATATCTCGATGGCGGGCTTACACCATATAGAGTAGGCTAACCCGAACGGGTACAAACACGTGGCAATATTATATTAAAAAAAAAAAGCCTTATTCTTAATATCATGCGACTATCGACGCAGGTAGCCAAATTCATTTCCGCATCAAAGACTATCTCGGAGAGTGTGTTTTGACTGTGTGATTTGTGAAGCACCTTTACAATACTACTCCAACAACATGGCAGCCACGAAACAATCGCTTTGAGCGAGGAACTTAAGTGAAGAAAAGTCATGAGGGACAAGATTTTTTTTTTTTTTTTTTTTCGTTTTGACATAGTCTTTTGAAACAGAGGAGAGTGTAAAATGAGTTACATTTAAAACTGTCTCAGTCCAGGAAAAAGGGCGTCTGTTTTCTTGAAGTTGACGAATCAGTTTGTCAGTCTGTGAAGCTAGTCAAACACTGCGAGGATTAACTAAGTGGCCCACTTTGGGCTTCCATATTCACCAGCTGCTTTGTTTATTTTTTTATTTTATCTTATATATATATATATATATACAACACACACACACACACACATACGTGAAACGAAAGAAACTGTTAACAAAATACCAAACAAATTTTGCAAGAAAACTCATAATGTTAACTTCTTATTTTGTTTCATATTTTACTAAAATGTTTATCAAAATAATGTAATTTGCATAGCATAAAAAATAACAATAATAGTCTAATAGACCCTCTATCGCAAAACAAAATCCTATATATATAATAATATAATATTAGTACCACGTCTTACTAACCGTTCGGGTTATACGCTTAAGTACTATTTACGCTAATAGGTTAGGAATTGGGAAGGTTGAATTTATAGGAAGTGAGCCCACATTTGTGTGGAGGGAGAGAAGGAAAACCATTTAGGAAAAAACCACCCCCAGTTCACTTGATTGAGATTTGAACCTCGATCTCCCCGTCCTCGGCAGTCTGGCTCAACACGAGACAAGTGCGTTAGCCAACTACGCCACCGAGGTATTCCCACACAAACTTCAGTTTGATCGCCATAGAAATAAACTTTTATCGTTAATACTTTGGTGTTTTTTTTTTTTTACCAGTGCGTTTAGCACTAAGGTAATTAATCTAAAGGTGAGGAGGGTAGATGAAAGGAAATGTACCATACATTAGCGTGGATAGGGTATGGGGAAACTATAGTTCTAAATCATATTTGGTTAAATAAAACATATCTCATTGTACCTTAAAGAGATTCAAACTTGGACCACTTCGTCACCGGTGATATTGAAAGTTTGAAGTATTAGGGCCTTTTCACACCGGGAAACAAGTGTATGTTGCGAGCACGTATGGAACACCTGAGTCCGACACTTCGTTGCCAAACAAAATGGACAACATTTATTTATTTTATTATAAAAAAAATTGACTCAATCTATGAAGAATTAATGTTTCTAGCGTTTCTAAACAGAAGATGGATGAGGAGAGTTAATAAAAAATAACGCTTACATGCACATACTCTGCCACGGGATCGGCTGGAGAAAGACTTGTTCGTTGTTCCACACACTACTTGACGATTTGAGACATCTCAAATGACAGAACGACCTTCAACTGCACTTATAAAATCTTCTGTGTTGATTAAATCTAAGCTCATGGTTGGATATATTAAAACAGCGGTGTGCTTTTTTTTTTAGCACCACTCTTTCTACCCGTTTGAGTTATACACGACCTATGTACTAATTACACTAATTTGTTAGGGATTAGGAAGGTTGAATTAAAGTAAGTGTACCCGCATTTAAGTGGGAAACCATAAGGGGGAAAAAACCACCCCAGTACAATCGACCGGGATCGAAACCCGATCTCCAATCTTAGGTAATCTAGCCTATTGCGAGAGTAGCACCTTAGACCATACAGCCACCAAAGCGGGTAACGTGAAAGTGTTTATCATTTTAAAATAATTATAATGCGGAGATAAAAGTATTGCGATTGTCAAAAAAAATTTGAACTCGAGAAAGGTTCCTCAGAGGGATTTTTGGAATTATTCACCCTAAAGTTAGGAGTAGTTTATTTATGGGTGAAAGGAGAGAAAATTAATTTTCTCAAAATCTGTTCTTATAATTTCAATTTAATTTCGTATTCAGGCACTATTTAACATTACAAAAAAAAATATGGAAATTTTCATTTTCCCGTGAAAACGACTTTGAGAGTACTCTACCTAGGTTGAAATTTCCAAAACAGATCATATCCTTGCAGCTATTGGATATACGAAATAACTTATCATTAAAATGATGTAGCGGGACTTTTTTTTAACATCCATTACTGTTTCCAACCTGTGACCCAGGTCAGTTTTTTATTCCACTACCGGCTTGCTAGGCCTGTCGCAGCTTCCTATACCTTATAATCTAATGTAAGACAAGGACAGGCACTACATCTAGTCCCCAGCCATTAATTAATCACTGTGAAAGGGTAAACCCATATTTCACCAATGATAAATGTTACGGCCATGGCGGGAATCGAACCCGGGACCCTTAGCTCAGTAAAAAGCCACACTACATTTTAGTAGGACTATTAGAAATAAAAAACTTTTGATTAAAATTTATTTTTATAAAACCAATAGTTTCTGAGATATTGGCAAATATATTTTTTAAATTGAGGTCTGAAATATTGCTGTACAAATATGTTACTTTATTTCTGTATCAGTGAATATTGTTTTACTTACGATGTCTGGCAGAGTGCTTCTGCAACAATGCATATTATTTCGTTTCACATATCTTACGAATTTTGAGTAAATTCTTTATATTTTTAGGAAAAGGGAGAGAGAAAGTAATATTAAAAATTTATAGTAATAATATGGTCTCACTGGTTTTAATTCCCCCGTATTCTAATGAAGTCTCCAGGTAACCAACCACACCACATTGCGATGTCTGGTTCGAGATGTCTTACCTAAGTTACCTACCTGTGGTGAGACGGAATTCTTGTATTCTTTCCTTTGAAGATGAACCGTTTTATCACTTAACGCACTTTATAGAACAGATACTCGGTACTTTAAATATAAATATAAAACCAAGTGGAGAACTTTTACAAGCCGTGGCTCATTTGTATTACGATACTGTTGGCTGTTCCCACAATCAGGAGAGTGGTAGATTAATCTGAACACACCAACCCCTTTTTTTTCCCCAACACAAAAACAAACTGGCTTTTAGGTTCGACATAACCAAAGTTATGAGCCCTTTTAAAAATGTTGAAAAACATTCACCTGGGACGGAGAGAAAAATAAACACACACCCAAACTCGAGACGAGCAGAGCCAGCGTTAATCAAATGGCAAAACGGAGGGTTCCCGATATTAATCGAGCGAAAATCGCGACGCGATTTTATTTCAAAACAGCGTTCCAAAGATAAATTTCGACGTCAAATCCCAAGAGAAGACCTTTCCATCCAACCCTCCCCTTCCTTCTGAAAATAGCACAGATAAACACAACTAAAGTATCGTATGATGTATGTGTCCGCCCCCCATCCAGCGGCCCCATTCCTGAAATACATACATAAAATCGTGCGGTATTAAAATAAACACTAAAATAATTGACAGTATTCATCAGTGCCCATTTTCATAGAAGGGTGATTTTAACAATAATTAAATCTGTGTAGTCAAAAGACAATATTTATGTCAGCATAAAAGCCGGGTGGTCAATGTGGCGTTATGACAACAGAGTTATATTTACATTCACTTTAGGAGGGAGACATTATTCCATTTTAAAGCGGCGGACAACGGATACCTAAATGCGCTAAAAATATACCCTATTATTTTATCACCCTTGTCATAGGTTTACTAGCGCCGAGAACAAATATAAACATTCGTGACGAGAACGGGATGTCTGTAACCGAGAGCTCGTGGTTTGAATCTCAAGGTGGTTTTCCCATCCACTCTGTGTGTCAATGCGGGTGCGTTTCCTACAATAGCTACCCCTCTCAACCCTTACTCTATGGATTAAGCCAACAAAAAAAACCTTGTGACCAGCTTTGTTGGTCTAAGTGTCCAAGGCGCCAATCTCGCAAAGGACTCGACCGCCGATGACAAGCAGATTAGGGGTTCGAATCATGGTCAAGTGTACTAAGCATATTTTCCCCTAAATGGTTTTATGCTCTATCCACGTTAATTCGGGTACACCTTCTCTAAATTCCTCCTTTCTCATTCATATGCCCTTTTTTTGTAAATAAGCTGGTAGCCCGAAAGATGCCCAAACATTAAATAATCGTTGGGTTAAAACAGATTAAAGCTTAAAAACATATTTTCGGGATAATTATCTTAATTTTTTTTAAAAGTTCTAAGTATCATACTGATCGCTAGGGATATCTGCAACTTACAAACCGGATTTTAAGAAAATGTACGAATTATCCTTGTCTAGAGCTTAATAATGCCACACTTTGACTACTGTGACGTAGTATACAATGACTTAAAGAGATGATCTAGCAGAAAGACTACAAAACACGTGTGCTCGATACATTTTCAACTTAAAACGGCATGACCCTATTTCTAAGTATTTTAATAAACTGGGTTGGTTAAGAATAAATGAAAGGCGAAGGCTACACTTATTAGTATTGCTTCACAAAATATTATCAACATCTCAGCCTCAATACCTCTCCTCACGGTTCCTACTTCTGAAAGATAAACACAGCCGAGCTACTAGATCAGAATCCACTCTACATATGTCTATTCCTATACATAGATCTCAAACATAAATGCTCGTTCTTTTACTGTCCTGGCATCGCAGGCTTGGAACAAACTAGATATACTCCATTCACGGTAGGAATTACTCTCTGAAAGGTCTTTTTTCCTACCAATATCCTACTATATAATAGCTTTCTGGTAGGGGAAAAGACCTTTCAGAAAACAATTCCTACGGTGAACAGAATTTAACTCTACTCGTCACCTAACATCTAGAGACTCCCTTTCAAGTGCGCGGTTAAGCGATTTATCTTGTCTAATAAGCTAAACTGACTTCTTGAAACTACTTGAGCTTTAAATGAGTGTATGAATGAGTTTGTGAATGTTTTACTACTTTTTTGAATATTCCTTTATTAATTTGTATTTCAATTGTATTCAACACTGGTTAAGTGGAAGAGAAGGCTAGAGCCTTAACTTCACCAGATAAATAAAGGCTATTATTATTATTATTATTATTATTATTATTATTATATTCACTTATGAAGAATATGATAAGGTCACATTGTAGATTCCCCATCCTCTCATTCTCCAAACAAATACGGGTGCAGTTTATCTAGTCCGCCCTCCTTATACCTACACTTTATATTACGTCGTTAAATGCCAGTATGTTGAAACTAGAATTATTTATTCTTTTAACACAATAATTATTAACATCTTGACATAAGGGATTAAGGTAATCAAGAGTAAATACACCAGCATTCTCATGGAGAGGGGAATGGAAAACCACCTTTCAATGCAATCATTCGAATCCTATTCCTCCCGGTTCAAAGCCAAGCATGCTGGGCTGGGCTGATATTTTTGGGTTCTAGGACAATATAATATAGATAATCGAGATCATAAAGTCAAGAATAAAGCTAGGTCCTTCAAAATACGGTAACCGGGCGCAGTGGCGTGTTGTGATGTGTTGCCCGGGTAGGAAGTGTTAGTTTAAACTTTACCTATGAATGGTCCTCGTACTTCCAGTACAGTACTCATTAAATCATTGACCAGAAATCAAGAGAAATACATTTTTATTGGAGGTATGTAGAGCAAAACCAATATATGATTGGTCAAATGTGGAGCAAGTAGTTGTGAACATAATCATACGTACAGTTCCAACTAGTTCTGCTAGCCCTGTCAACACTCCACACTACACGCCACTGACCAGACGTTATATAGGGTCTAAAGATACTAAATATTAAGTAAATTTCATCGAAGATCCTACAACGTTGAAAGAAAAAAAATCCCAAAAACCGCGCACATGCCACTTCTCCCAGACGGCATAATCTCGGCTCGGTTTCCATGGAAACGGAAGACGCTGTCAACACACTAGTCGCAACATTTTCCTGTGTTTTTTTTTCTTTTCTTTAAAAAAAAATATGATGCGACAACAGGTGCAGATACATCACATAAGATTGTCACACATAAGGAGAAAAGGGTGAGAGAGAGACAGTGATTTTTCATCCTCGAGGAAGTGAAGAGCGTTCCCTAAGGATCATTATGCTAAAGATGAAGCAAATCCCTCAGGAGGACCACAGTCGTGTAGAAGAGATTCTTTCTTACGCCTCTCACATTAAGACTGTCTCCTTCCTCCTCTTTACCTCCCACCACCACAGCGAACGATGCTTTTTTTTCTTCTTCTGTTTCTCTTTCCCTTCTTTCTCACACCACAATGCGATGCTTGCGACAGAAAAACTTTCAGAGGGCATGGGAACTCATTAACTCTGTCAGCGAGCTAATGCTAAAATCAGTCAGCGCCGAGGCGCAGCTGTCAAGCCCTCCCCTGAAACTACAGTTGACGACAAGCTTGCAAAGAGATCGAATATGTGTCTCATCATCAACCGGAGGGCGCAGTTTCCCATCGACCTTTAATCACTGAAGTGTCTTTAAAGCGGTAGAATAGTCTGGCATAAAATTATATACAACCAGAAACCAGGTGGAGTTATTTTAACGTTCCTGGGTGGAGTTGTTCGGCAGTAGGAGAACAAACAGGGGAGTAAGAAAATACAAATGACAATATCATTTGTGTTGTGACCCCCCCCCCCCTATTAAATTAAATTAACCTATTCTCAAATGTCCACTTTACGCTCCTATATCAGTTACCTTTTGTTTCTCTGATCTTAATGATCAACCAAAGTCGTGGATTTCTAGACTTTTCAGAGTGGAAAATTACAACTTCCAAACTACCTGTATTTACAAAACTATATATGTACAGGGCCATATAAAAGAACTAAGAACGAGAACTAAGGGCAGTGTTTTTGCAGTTTTTAAAAATATTCTCCAATAGAAACATAGAATTCAATTTTATTCGCACGGTGATATCAAACAGTTCTCTAATATTCTGTCAGTTTAATGGAATTTAATGATAACTTTTTTCTTCGTTTAAAACGTTTCTCATCTAATGCCGCTATGCTCTTGACAGATGGTGACCTGGTGGTCTAGGGGTAAGGTGTCAGACTTCTGTGCTGAGGGTCCGGGGTTCAATCCTCTGTCCCGGCACAGATTTATCTGATTGCCAAACCCTTCCTTCACCTCTGACAAGACGTGTATTAATCACAACTTGTGAATGTGAGGAATGCCAGGCCTCCACCGTGGTTCGGATTCCACGTTAAACTGTAGGTCCTCCATTTCATCTCACAATCACCCTACCATTACACATTAGCGTAAGTGCGTATAACCCGAACGGGTAGTAAGACGCGGTGCTAATAATAATAATAATAATAATCTTGACAGATATTTGACAACCGTTGACATCACCATGTGAAAAAAATTAAACTTTATGTTTCTACTGGAGCAGTATTTTATTTATTATGGTCAAAAAAGTTTTGCTATAAAAACTGCAAAAACTCTGCAATTATCTCGCGTTCCCTAAACTCCCACCTTTTGGTTTCGTCAATACTTAACCTAAGCGCAACATCGGATAGGCAATATCTCGGCTATTTAGGCAGCCTCTTTAAGAGCCCATCTTGAGACCGATTAACCTGGATATTAGATACAAGACCATTCTTTGAACAGATTTCACATCCAAAAGGGGGTGGGGGGCGGGATTTGAATTTCTCCCTTGACAACAGAGAAATTAAAATCAGTTAAATAGTTGGGCTTATAAATTTTAAAATAGTTTTTCTATAATATTTTGAAACATACTTTTTTATAAATAAGATAAAATGGTTTACTCGGACTTAATAAATATAGTGCTCTTTTGTCGATATTGGATGATCTACATTTTAAGGAAATCCAGATATAATTTACTCTAAAGATGAAGTTCAGAGAAATGTCAGAAAATTAAACACAACTCAAAAAGAAGCTAGTAAAGGAAGTCTGAAGAAAAAAAAAAAGTGTCACAGGAGTCGGATACCTCTGCTGGGTAAGTCAGGCCACCCTATCTGTTTACACACATCCTTACCCCAGGTGCGGGTCACCCTCGACTTCATGGTAAAACAATGCAATAAAAGTCGTTCTTTCGAAACCCAAATATTTAAAACACTATCAGTCAAAACAGACCGCCACCCGCGTTCGGCTACGATAGTAATTGACTTTAAAAACCCTTATAGACTTTCAAAAGCGACGAGGGGGGGAGGTGGACCCAACTCAAAATAAGCATACAATTATGAACGCCGTAACAAGTTGTTTTTTTTAATAACGGGAGCACGCACATTTTGAAGATGTAGCTGGATGATGTAGAGGCTACCTGAAACCAGAATACCCAATTAAAAATCAACTCTCACCTAAAAGATAAAAAAAAAAAAAGGTTGGAGCTTACAATGGACAAGTCATTGTAATATATATATATATATATATATATAGTTACCGTAGAAGACCTCATGGATATGTTGATGGGGCCTGTTTTCTCTAGACAAGAAATTGGAGATTGAGGATATGTACAAGGGCAATCCGTTTCAATGGTAAAAGATCACGGGGTATTGGGGGGAAGCGGATGATGGATGATGGATGATGTACTTTGAGAGGCAAGAGGTACAAGCAAAGGAGAAAAACTGGAAGGAAAGGCGGGATGACCCAATGTTTTTTTTTAAATAAGTTTTATGGTTTCGAAACTCCAAATGAAAAACGAATAAGGAAGAGCACACATCGTCGAGGAATTACTTTGGACGGTCCACGAGGTGGACAAGGCGGTATGGGGTAGGGGGAGATAGAGGGGTGTTCGGCTTCAAAAAAAGGGAGGGGTCGAGTTAAAAAAACCATCAGAAACAAAAACAACACCCAACAGTCGACTAAGGACAGAAACACAGGAAGTGCCAATGCGATCATAAATCAAGACACCCCCCCCCCTTTCCCACTATGTAGATTCCCCACCCCCGTCACGCACCCTAAGGGTTTTTAAGGTGTCCAACCATTCTAATTGGCCTGGCAAGACGAAAAGAGGGAGTGAGAAAATAAATATTTTCTACTCTGCTGGACCTCGGAGAGTCTGCGTTTGGACGAGCACTGGCGCCATCGTGTGTCACCCTGAGAAGGGAATCTGGTGTAGGAGACGAGGTAAGGAGGAAGAGTCCCTTAACAGGTGGGCGGGGTCAGAACGAGCCCACCCCGAACATGTTTTGTTTGACTATCAATTAGAAAAACTCCAAACAAAAAAACAAAAAAAAACTGTCGTTTAGTTCTTGCTGGCGGACGGACAACTGACCACTAAGACGGGCAAAAACAATCGAAGGGGTTGGGGAGAGGGGGTGGTATAAGAATTATCACCCTCATTGAAGAGTAACAAATAATGCGATCCTACAGAATATGTTGACATTTTCAAACATTCGAGGTGCCATGCCATGGCCTCGTTAATAACCATCATTAAGGCGTTTGTTAGTGATGAGACAAACATAATCTTATAGTGAAATAATTTTAGGTAAATGAAAACACAGAAAAAGTAAAATAGATATACAATGTAAGTATCTTACCGCTAAACTAAACAAGAACTTATTTTAAATATAAATGTCAACGTCAGTTGAATAAGCTTACAAAATGTTGTGAAATACTGTTAAAATAGTTATACAAATGTCGTTAACTAAATCGGCAATGCTAAAGTGTCCAGGCTTTTTCAAGTCCTCGGTTCGAATCGATGTTGCGGTACGTAGGCGGTAGGTAAAAACGAGTGGTTTTGAGTTTGTTATAATTAGGAGGGTTTCATTCCGCCAATAACCCGGGCGTGTTAGTACACTCCAATTTTCAAACGACGAGCCTTTTAGAAACACACACTTTATTTGTTGTGGTCAACAATGATAACACTCGCTTCGGTGGTCGCATGGCCTAAGGCATCACTCTCGCAAAAGCCTGGATGACGATGACTGGGAGTTCAGGGTTCAATACTAGTCAGGTATACTGAGGGTAGTTTTCCTTCAATCATTTCCCACTCTCTATCCATGCGAATACTGGTACAACTTCCTCTAAATTTAACCTCACCATCCCTAGCACATTAGTGTAATTAGTACAAAAACTGTATAACCCAAATGGGTAGTCGAGGCACTGCTAAATAAATAAGATAGCATTTAAAATATATTATTAGTATTTTTATTGGTAATATCTATCATTATTATTATTAGCACCGCGTCTTACTACCTGTTCGGGTTTACGCACTTACGCTAATGTGTAATGGTAGGGTATTGTGAGATGAAATGGAGGACCTACAGTTTAATGTGGAATCCGAACCACGGTGGAGGCCTGGCATTCTTCACATTCACAAGTTGTGATTAATACACGTCTTGTCAGAGGTGAAGGAAGGGTTTGGCAATCAGATAAATATGTGCCGGGACCGAGGATTGAACCACGACCCTCAGCAGAGAAGTCTGACACCTTACCCCTAGACCACGAGGTCACCCAATATCTATCAAAAGTGACAGCTGCAAATCACATGAACTGACGTAAAAGTGGATTAAGTCTTAAGCCCTGATTTTGGTAGGAAACCCGTTCTTGAAGGCCTTTTATCCAATCAAATTACTATTATAAGTAGGATACTGCTACGAAAGAAGTCCTTCCAAAACGGGCTTCTTAACCAAATCAGAGAATAGTTAGTAACTTTTCCAGATGTTAGATAGGGCTCTTCCTGTAAAAATTGTACTAACTTCCCACCACTCACAAACGCCCATAATGGCTCGTGACGTGTAAGCCTCCCATTGGCCCATAGTCAACTAAACTAGGCACGTTTTGTTCGCGAAGCAGGACCATGAAGGCTATCTTAAAACGATTCCAAACGCCATTTTAAAGAAATAATCATATTCAAACTCTTTAAGATCAAGATAGTATGACCAAGATAAAATAAACAAACAGTTTAGATTTTCCATCATCATTATTTATTTCAACGATAAAATTACTATCGCCGCTTTTTTAATAAAAAGAATACGTGAACAATGAATGGCTTTTTATTTTTCCCCTTTCAAGAATTTAAATGGGAAAATAACAAATGTTTTTATTACCACCCAAGAAAGTGTTGAAAAATGGTTGAGTACTTAAACTAATGTTTTTCATTATCTTTCATTGTGTATACGTAGTATACCGTTTTCATTACTTCATTGTGTATACGTAGTAACCGTTTTTTATATCTTTCATGGTATACGTAGTATACGTTTTATTATCTTTCATTGGTATAGTAGTATACCGTTTTTTCTCGACCTTAGCCACATAACATGTTCTGTGAGAAAAAAAAAGGCGAACGAGATAATTTGAGAAATAATTAATAGGCCTTACATGCTTTGGTGGCCACATGGTATAAGGCAGGGCTCTTCAAACTTTTAAGTTCCAAGTGCCAAAGTTTCTGTCTCTTGTTGGCTCACTGGGATTAGGATTGACGTCCCAAGTGTCTCAGCGGTGATGAGATAACGCGAACATTCCCGACTATGTTCGAACGCACCCGAAATAGTACGCCACTCTTTTGTCTACTAGAGTAGTCATTTGAAGGTTCAAGGGACACTGTTAGATACCATAGTTTTTCCTAGGCTTAAAACAAAACAGTAAGTTTATTTAATTCTTTTTAACTCATCCCCTAGGTGTCACATAAAATTACGTGTTCACACCGTACATTACGCGTGTCATCATCCAAGCACAAAAGTACCACCAATTTCTTACGAACTCCTTTTGAACTTTTTTTTTTAAATCCCATTGGCTTAGGGGGGAAAAAAAAGAAAAAACGGGAACCACATGATCATTTTCCCGGCGACGATTTTCACCGCTCATCCGGCCCCATTGGAACTCCCCATCAATCCTCACTTTGAAAACGGTTCCCCCCATTAGACTTCCTCCCTCCTCCCGCCAGAAATAACTGGTGGTGTTGATTAATGTTGTCAAAATGTTCCCCTCTACTTACTAAATTAAAATGGGTTAAGGGAAGGAGGTGACAGTTAGGGTGGAGAAGGTGGTTAAGACACAACAAACTATATTTTAACGCTAGAAAAAACTTGGCCTTACGCCTCGATAACAAAATAAAAACATTCCTTGGCAAAGTCAGCGTGGGGAGACGAATTACCGACTCGATACTCATATTTCTCAAATCGCTCCTACCCCTTTCTATCTTCCACACGCCCAGTCTAAAGGTTTTTTTTTGTTTTTTTTAACTTTTAAAATTATGAGTTTGTCGCGTTTTGTTTTGAAATGCTCCTGGTGTTACTAATGTCAACGTAAAGGCGAGACGAAGGAATAGAAAGATGTTGAGCTCAAAAACATGAAATGTTTCAAACTTTATGTCAGCTGCCCAAGGGAAGATTTTTTTTTAAAACATGAGCTAAACTCTTTGCACCGAAAGCCAACCATTGTTTTCGTTTCTCTCTCTCTCTCTACTAACAAGAGCAACAAATCTTCTCAAGAACCCTCTAGAGCTAAGATTCTCCATCTGAATTAATTTATTTGGCAACAGCGCTTGCCAGTTTGTAAACATGGGAATAGATTACCTTCTTGAAAATAACTGCTCTCGTGCCCCAATTTCTCATGTGGTTCGGTTTCAAATTTATTGCGAGCACGACCAGCTTTAAGGTGGCACATTCTAAAGCGGAAGCTAGCTTTTTTTTTTATATATAAAAATAAATCAATCACCGCTTCTCGCTACCAATTCAGGTTGTGCACATAAATGTAAATTACGCTCATGCATTTGGGATAAGGAAGTAGTTTTTAGAGAATATGTATCCGAACTTGCGAGGGGGTTAGAGAGAGAAACAAATTAGGGAAAACCACCTTGAGTACTCCCAGCCAGGATTCAAACCCCAATCTCCCCGTGACCGGCGACCCCGTCTAATGCGAGAGTGACAGTGACGCGTTCGGTCGTGCGACCACCGATGCTGGTGGAAGCTAACTACTATTAAGTGTTAAGACTACTTTTCTCACTAAAATTTCAAAATTCGCATCGGTGGGCACGCAGACTAAATAAGCCGGGCTCATCTTAGTCTAGTTTGACAATGGTGGGGAGGTCGGGGTTTCGAATTTCGGTCGAGTGTACTAAGGGTGTTTTTGTTACCCAAATTGTTTCCCCCACAATTCCTCCTCACAAATAAGAGTACGTTTTCTATCAATTTTAACATCCTTATCATTTTGGGATAACCCAGACAGGGGTTAAAATGTGGTGAAGAAAAAAACAATAGGGAATGAACTGTCCCCTACCCCCTTATCTTTGAAAAGTAGTAACGATTTAAAGCTAAACAAACATAATCGGAAGCACAGTAGCGTAAAGAATTATTAGATAATTGAAGATAATTGAAGATTTTCGCACAAGTCATTTGAAAAAATGTCACTTTTGCTAGATAGTATCAATGCTCTGCTTATAAAATAATACTAATAGTATATTTGTTTTACATATAATTATTTCTCTAATTCTACCATAAAATGGTCAGTCTAATCAAAATGTATTATTGATAGACTTTAGTATCTCTCGAAATATAATTTCAAGTGTTTGAATAAGTGATTAACAGTTAATCCTCTAAACTAAACAACTACCAGTGCGGGTTTAAGTATACTCACATGCATTTATAGAACATTTATTCAGTTAAATAAAAGCAACGAATCAAAGACAATTAGATTTTCACCTTATTAATATAATTATAGACACCTAATTATGTATGGGTTTATAAATAAATGTATGTATACACACAACCATCATTTGTCCATCATAAATGCTTTACGAAAGAGAGAAGTTGAATACAGTGAACTATATAAAATGTAGTCGAGCCAAAAATGGTATGATAGAGACGATATAAAATTTCAACCTTCATCATAATCTTAAGGTCGAAACATTTCCACGAAAACAATACTTTCTATAAGTGAAAGATTAAAATTTGAGAACTGATAGCAATAAGAAAATCCAAACCATTCACATTCAGGAGAAATCACACCGGACATCTTCATCCCTCCTCAAAATATTGTCACAACAACAAAAACATATGCTGAAAGAGATTATTACTCTTGAAATTGTGGCAGCCGTGTGTCTTGCAGCAAATCCCCCGCACCGAGATTTGTTGTGACACCAGATACTCTTTAGCCCGTGTTTCTTCAGACTATGAGGAAACTGTCGAATAGAAGAGGATAACATATTTTTCTCGTCCCAAAAACAGAATAAAGAGAGAAAAAAAACTCAACTCTGAAAAAAAAAAATTGGAAAATCCGATTACAGGACGCGGCAGTAGTCAAATTTGACTGAAATAATAACTGTTCCTTTTGTGAGGGTAACAAAGCTATGTAAGGAGATGGGAAGACAGGAGGGGGGGGGGGGTGACTACGGGGGGTCCACCTCTCATCTCATGGGAATGAGCCAAGATGTGAAGTCACCTGTCACTTCAGAGGGTAATAGAGTGTAGTTTACTACCCCCCTCACTCCAGTCTAACAAACCCTGTGGAGTTTTTGAAGCAGCTACACAAAGATTTGCAGCCACAAGGAGACACCGCTATTTGCACAGAAACTGGCCTGAGAACACAAGACGGAAACGTGTGGCTTGTATGTTGCGAAAACAACATTTACCTCTACCTTTGCTCTCCATGTTCAACATTGAACCTAAAACCTATATTGGTGGTAGCGCGGTCTAAAGCGTCAGGCGCCCTCCAAATATATTATATTGCCGGGGACGTGAAGGTCTAATAACCGGCCGGTTCAACTGAAGGTGGATTCACATTAAATGTTTCGGAATCTACCTCTCCGCAAATGCGAGCACATTTACTCTAAATTCTTTCGTTTTTTTTTTTCCCCCTTCCTTTTCATCGTTTGCCACCAGAGTTTGTCGGCTAGACATTCTGGTCTTCTACTAGCAGTGGCGGTTACTTCGTTCCGATGATATGATGCGATAACGATGATAATGAGGATTATAGAAACCAGAAGAAATCATTAACCTAATAAAGCCTAATTAACCAGACTATAGTCCCCATAGGAACAATTCCCCTTCGGAGTGAATACCTATGGTACCACCAGGAATCGAACCGAGATCACTAGATTAGCAGCCAAGAATGCTGACCTCTAGACCAAGAGGCCGGTCAGCCATTTCATTAGTGTAATTAAATGCGGATGTCACCCGCATCAGCGGTCGTATGGCTAAGGCGTCACTCTCGTGTTGGACCGGATTGCTGGTAATGAAGAGATCGGGGTTTTAAACCAGATTAGAAATGCCGAGAGATGAGTTTCCCTAAAATGTTCCCACTCTATCTCCAAGCGTATGGGGGTTCATTTCCTCTAAAAGTCTGCCTTTCTCATCCTTATCGCATTAGCGTGATTTATGTATGCGTACAGTCCAAATGGGTAGTGGGACGAGGTTTTTTTTAAAAATCAATAATTGAAAAAACTGTAGGTTCATCGTAACATACTGTCAAAAAACCTTCATGCAAGATTGGACGCGCTATATACATTGGTTAACCACTCACACATGGCTTGAGAAAACCAATTCGTTTTCCTCAGCTGTCCTCTTCAGTCACAGTTTTGGTTACACCTCCTACCCCCTCCCCCCACCCCCCCCACGCTTCATACCAGAAAACTTCACAACCCCTAAGAACGGAACCCGATGCCGGAGATTTATTTCTCAAAAATTTGTGTCACTATGTTGTGAGAGAGCCTCTAGTTTACACTCGAGCAGTTAGTTAACGGAGGGTTTGAGATGGTTTCGAGGGGGTGGGGGGGAATGTTTGCGAAAGATGGACTTGCTGCCACTTTCCAGCCACGCCCCCCTGGGATCGGGTAACAAGTTATTAGGTTCTTCCTGGGGGTGGATTTACAACAGGGATGAACAAGATCGTGACCCACGCGCCGTTGGTCACGAGGTCTAGGTGTCAATTTTGAAAGGGAAAGAGTAGGTTGTGGGTGGGTAGGGGTGGGGTATAGAGAACTCATTCATTACAATTCTTAAATTACAAAGTCCTTACTGTAGGGTTCGTGACATCACATATCCAGCTGCAACTCATATTATACCTCGAGATTTATTTATTTAGCACCACGTCTTACTACACGTTCGGGTTATACGCTTAAGTGCTAATTAAGCTAATGGATTAGAAATTGGGAAGGTTGAATTTAGAGGAAATTAACCCGAATTTTCGTGGAGGGAGCAGAAAACCATTTAGGAAAAACCACCCCAGCTCACACGACCGAGATTCGAACCTCAATCTCCCCGTCCTCAGCAGTCAAGCTCAACACAAATTAGCGCGTTAGCTAACTACACCACCAAGGCTGATTTCCTAGAGTTGCGTGGACAGTTCTTAAATAAGCTAGTATCTTAACTCAAGATTTAATAATAGCATATATTTATTTTTCATGTAATATCTTGAAAATATTAAATTATCAGTGGTCATTTCTCAGGGAAAAGAGGGGGGGGGGGACTTTCAGACCCGGGCAGCCCCACAACCCTTTATTTCCATCCCTTGGCTATACATGCGCCAGTACACCTGATTGGCATTGTGGTATTTAAACAAAACAAATAATCTTGTAGTACTCCCAAAAGTGTGAGTGTAGGGAACGTGAGCTTTTATAGCAACTTTTTTTTTTTTACCGAAATTTTAAAAAAATTGCTCATGTAAAAACATAATAGTTTGAATTTCTTCGGATGGTAATATCAAGAGTTCTAAAATATTTGATAGAGGCATAGCTCAGTATTAGATGACAAAGTTTTTAAATAAAAAAAAGTTGTCATAAATTCCAGGACACCATTAAAAGATATTCAACAACTGTTGAGGTCACCGTGTGTAGAGAAAACTCTGTTTTTCTACTGGAGCAATATTTTATTTCGTTTGACAAAAAAAAAGTTTTGATATGAAAATTGAAAAAAATACTCCCCTTAACTTGCGTTCCTTACACCCCCACCTTAAATGCCAATGAAAGAAATTTCATTCCAATAGGCTGTTTATCAGAAGCTTGGATATTAATTGTATCTCAATTTTCTTAGGAAAAAACATATCTGGTAGCTATAAAAGCTATCTACTTTTGATGGATCTTATCAATATAGTGTGATTTTGGTAGGAAGAACAGTAGAAGTTAGTTACTAAAGTTACTAAAACAATTTTAATATATTTATGCATCAAGTCATGTTATCTGGAACTGTCACTTTTGATAGATATTACCAATATCTATAGAATGACATAAATAACAAAGTAAAATGTTATTTGTGTTGACTGCAAAGAAATTAGTTTGAATTTTCTCTACTGTTCTTCCAACCAAAATCAGGGTATACCTATAAAATA
This sequence comes from Timema podura, assembly GCA_033556935.1. Taxonomy (NCBI): domain Eukaryota; kingdom Metazoa; phylum Arthropoda; class Insecta; order Phasmatodea; family Timematidae; genus Timema; species Timema podura. The sequence goes on from JAVRXN010000005.1 coordinate 29,405,132, forward strand.
ACATTATTAATATATAGTCAAATGTTATCAATTTTGACCACAAAAGCAAACAAAAAAAGTTGCTTCAAGTGTCCATTCGTGAGAACATCAAGATATAAGTATGTTTTTACAAACAAACATCTGGCACAATTCCTGGGAAGATTTTAAAATTGTATTCCTTATCTTAGAGGGGTCATTAAGAAAATATATTACATATTGACCAATTTGGGGAAATCTCAAAACATACAAGTAGGTACCAAAAATAAACTAGATTCACGAATAAAATGTTTTGGTTTTTTTATCACCGCGTCTTACCATCCATTCGGGTTATACCTAAACATAAATTTCTTTTATGAAATAGAGATAAGTAGGGTAGAATTTGTGATTAAAATGTACCCGCATTTGCGTGGAAGGAGGTTGGTAGAGATTAAGGAAAAAATTCTCCTTTACACCCGATTAGGACTCAAACCTGGATCTCCCAGTCACCGGCACACAAGTCTAACACAAGAGTAACGCGTTAGACCTTGCGCGTTAGACCGATGCGCGTAAGGTTGATGAGAAGAAGTATACGACCAGAGTTTGAAGATATACAATAGAATAGGATTAGTCAATATTTTCTGTGGGTAAGTTTGACAGAAAGGATTTCACCGACATATTAAACAGTTAGGGTTAGTATTAATTAAGAGGACATTCACCAGTAATTTGCCTGGAGAGATGATAGGGAAAAGGTGACCTGGTGATCTAGGGGTAAGGTGTCGGAATTCTGTGATAGGGTCTGGGGTTCAATCCTCGGTCCCGGCACAGATTTATCTGATTGCCAAACCCTTCCTTCACCTCTGACAAGACGTGTATTAATCACGACTTGTGAATGTGAGGAATGCCAGGCCTCCACCGTGGTTCGGATCCCACGTTAAACTGTAGGTCCTCAATTTTCATCTCACAATCACCCTACCATTACACATTGGCGTAAGTGCGTATAACCCGAACGGGTAGTAAGACGCGGTGCTAATAATAATGATAGGGAAAACCCCAGTGAGAACCATAATTATAAAAGCCACCACAATCTGGGATTCCAACCAACTCAAATTTCTACCTTCATATCTAGTCAGATCCACATTGCACAAGCCACTAAACACAACTTGCCATTAGTAATTTTAAATTAAGTCGATATCAACTATATTTCAATTTCCGTACGAATAACCTTTTATAGCACCTATAAAGATATTTTTAGTTACAATAGTTAGTCAAAAGAATTATCAAAAGCTGTCTTCTTCCTCACTAATTGAAAGACAAAAAAAATATTAATAGAATTATTATGTATTTTGTATCACAGTTGTTTCAACGAGAAATATTATAGGGCATGAAATAATACACTAAAAAGTATTAGCTTCTTATAACTGGCCATGATAAATAATAGGATGAATTAATTTTTTTTATAACTCAGAGAAAAAGCTATACAATATATTAGTTTCATAATAAAAAGTTTTATTTTGTAAATACAAGCGCAAGAATACGGGTTGCATTGACACCCACCCTCTTCATCTCGCCCAGTTTACCATCTTTATTTATGAAGTGAAGTCAATAGTTCAATAATGTAAAAACGCTTAAAAGGAAAAATAATAATTAAAAACAAATTGTTTGTTGTGAGCGTTTTGACTGCCAAAAATGACAGCTTGCTCAACATGTGGGCTTACAGATCAGGCTGTTCGTAAGGAAATCAGGGTTCAGTGACCACAAATTTAAACCAATTAGCAGAATTAGGCTAAAACAATGACGTCACGAGTTCGTCCCACCTCCTACGCCAAAAGACGTTTTTGAGTATGAGACAGCCCCCGAGTTTTGAAGATTTCTGATAATTTGCAGAGCCAACATCTTTCAAATTCTCTGACAACTTTTTTTTTTCTTCACAAAATTCAGGAGTTCTCAGACATTTTGAGGATCGTCAAAGTTAAGATGACGAAAACACTCGTGCTTCGACGCTTTCGAACGGATGGTTGAAATTAAACAACACAATGTTTTCCATCAATATAAAGATGTGACATCTTTTGGAAACACGCAGCATCCTCCGGTGCCGACAAAGGAAGAACCAGAGAATGGGACCAATCTCTACACTTCCAGGAGAAACAGTTTGCAGGCCCTTTTGGTTTGGCAGGAAGTTCCCACAGGGAATTCTGTGGCTTTAAGGTTAGGGAAGACGAGTTAGGTCCCGTATTTTTGCAGTTTTTAGGTTGTTTTTTTTCCAAAATAAATTAAATATGGTTTCAATAGAAACGTTTAAATGCTTCCAATGACGTTGAGGTTAGTGTTCGAATCACGGTCAGATTCACCAAAGGTGGTTTTTCCTAAATGGTTGTCCACTCTACTGTAATTATTATATATGCATACAGCCTAAATAAGTAGTGAGACGCGGTGATAAAAAAAAGTTTCTTTTCAAACGTTCCTATGTAACATTTAAAGAGCTAGCCTGATATATTAATGTTTGTTCGCCACCATTAGGGTGACATTTGATATAATGACTGAAATGGATCCAAGTTTGCTATCCTATTTTATGATAAAAAAAAATATGTCTTATTTTAGAAATTAAAATTTCTAATGTTTTATAGTTTTATTTTATTTTAAGTGGACAAACAGTTTTTTTGCTAGATATTTCACACGTTGCAGATTTTAATTTAGAATCTCTACTATTACGTCATATACATGACAATTCCTGACACGTGCGATTTAGAACACGGATTAAGATTTCATCGACTCTACCTACACGAGTCCTCGTCAGGAAGGAAAGTGAAGTAGATGCGTACCCTGAAGGGGGTATATCATGCGACATTTCCTTTTCGAAGCTTCCTAGAAAAAAAAAGGTGTGATCATCCAGGTGCGTCTCTGTTGACCAAAGTGCGTTGTCTTTAAAAAAAAAAAGATGTCACGATACCTTGCAACTTAACAACTTAACACAAATAAATCTTACTACCCGCTCTCATTTATTATGTCGTAGTTTTGAATACAAATGCGAATAATAAATTATTGGGATGTATAATTCCATATCATTACACCTATGCTCATAAAAAAAATATTCAAAAACTGTTCAGACCCCAAAAAAAAAAAAGCAATGTTTTATTTGAGTCCCCCCAAAAAATGTTTTTAAAATACAAAAGTACTAGCCTTAGCTCACGCTAAGGATTGCGAGTCAAGGGCAGTATTTTTGCAGTTTATATGGCAAGATTTTTTTTCCGGCAAAATAAATAAAATATATCTTCAGAAGAAACAAAGTTTAATTTTCTACATATAGTTAGTTATCTTAACAATAATTTGTCAATGGTCTCCTAGAATTTTATGATAGCTTTTTATCTATATTTAAAACGATTCTCGTCAAATGCCACTATGTTCATGACAAATATTCAAGAACCGTTTGGAAATGTATATTCTATGTTCCTTCCGGAGCGATATTTGATTTGTTGTGCCGGAAAAAAGTATTTGCTATGCAAACTGCAAAAACACTTGTATTTTCCTGCATCCCTTCACTCCACCTTAAAGAGTTACTGATGAGATAAGTTATCTTAGCTTTTGGAACTTTATATTTGGATGACCCAACTATAAAAAAAGAAATAGTTAAACAAAAGTGGTTTTATGTTTTACAGGAAACGATCTTTTAATAAATTACCACAAACACCAGAGTAAAGGTTATGTATTCAAGTGTGTAAGACTAAAGTTTATTTTATATATTTGAATTATTTATAAACTGTATATAATTTATACTTGCATGTAGTTGAGGTTATGTTAGTTGTATTCATATTTTGTACTTAAGATATTCAACTTGATCACAGTTGACAGCGAGGAAGTCAGGGTTCAAATCCTTGCCGGATATACTGGGTTTAGTTTTATTATATGTGTATTTTTCATTCTTTCCACACGCTAGTGTGAGTATATTTACTCCAACCTACCACATATGATTAAGTCGTTACTATTGCCAATAATAATAATAATAATGATGATGAAAATTATTATATTATTATTAATAATAATGATACGCCAAGAGTAGGCATAAAGTACAAATTAAGAAGATAACGTAGGGGCCATCATTTAACATCTATAAGAAATATTCGCCAAATAATAAAAGTAAATGTTTTACAAAGCTATAGTTCAATTTTCATAGAAAGAATCTCATCTTCATGGTGCCAACCAGAAGCATATCAAGTTTATGAGGTTGAGAAAGAGTTGGGGGGTGGGAGGATTGCAGTACTTATTGTCATTTTGCTGGCAATGACTGTGGGAATGTAGTAGTAATCTGCATGATGCTAAGCAGCAGCGAGTCGTATCAAGTTGACGAGTTTGGGGGTTGTAGTGCTGCTTGCTACCTGCAAGACGATTATGGATCTCAATGACGCGACAATACGGTGAAATGTCGTTCGTTGGGCGTCATATGGCAGAATTGCGATTATGGATTTATTTTTGTACGTCATACAACCGCTCGCGCCACCAAATTGGCGACAATATGAAGTCGTCCCTCAGAGCTCGTCTTTAGCCGCGTTGTAGACTACGAGTCTGGTTAAAAATTTACAATTTGTGTGCTTAACATCATAAAAAAGACAGACAAGCTTTTGATTTACGCTTTTGCAATCGGTAAGTAACAATAATATTGCTATATTAATATAATTAATTAGAGTATTTGTGTATATTTATTAGTGAATTAGATGAGGTGGAATTGTACGTCCATTTAACTGTATCATAAGTTTCTGATTTTATATTAATTTATTCTAGTGACTCTTATATTTATTTAAATTGGTAAATTCTTTTGATATACGTTTTTGCAGCCGTTTAATAACAATAATATTGCAATAATTATATAATTGCGTAAGAGTATTTGTGTTTATTTATCAGTGACTTAGATGAAGTGTAACTACTGTTTTGGTTGTGAAATTATGATTTTATAATTTTTTTTTTTTTGTTGTTGTTAAGTTGATTAAACTAGTTAGTTATTTTTATTTACTTTAGTGCAGTCTTTAAGTAACAATAATAGTGTTGTGTTATTATAATTGCTTAAATTACCTATTTGTATTTATTAATCAGTCAACATGAAGTGTAGTCATAACCTCATATGCTGTATGTTTACCATTTAGGTATTAGTTTTAACAGTTTTAGAAACTTAACCAAAATGTTTTAAATGTTTATGTTTAGAAATTGTTAATGTTTAAGCCTAATGCATTTTTTATGATTATTAAATATTGTGTTTTTATATAAGGTTATGGAAGACATTAAAATATTTGTAGCCAACAGCCTATAGTAGGTAGGCCTATTTATTTTGACAGTCTAAAAAACTTTTTAAAAGATCTAAAATTATTAATACTTACGAATCATGAATACTTATTGAATGAATTCTTATGGTCAACTTATTTAAACATAATAATTGTATTTTTAAGATATGGAAGAGTGGGTACTTCTGCATATTAGAATTGTATAAAATATGCTACAAATTTTTTTAAAGGTGTATGCATTAAATAAACTTATATTTTATTTTTTGCCAAAGATTATGAAATGAAGGCCTACAAATTTCACATAAAAGTCAAAATCATGCAACTAATAAATAATTATTGTATGTTTTCTTTTATTGAGATAGTTACTGCAGGGTAGATAGGTATATTAGTAGGCAGTAGGCCTTGTTGCATTATTTATATGAACCTATTAATCTCAGCTGCAATGCGAAAAAAAAATCCATACACCTAAGTCAAACATGTTCTTTTATTCTTAAAACTTTTAGTTGCTCTCTTTTTTCTCAATTCGTCTACAACATTTAACCACATGTTACATGGCCTACCCCTTCCTTTTGATCCAAACACGCTTCCATTATATATTTGCATCATCATTCAATCCATTCACATTCTCTCAACTTTGTTATAAACGTAACTCAAGTTTATACACAAGATATATTTTAGCCTTAGCAGAAATATATTTAAGTAATATTATTATTTAAAACAAAAGTATATATTTAAAATAGAGGTTATTTACTCACATTGTCTCCATTGTAACGTGTTTACAAGCTTGGGCGGCAAAATAATATGGCTTTTTTTGGTGTTCAATCACGTCACGATGCTACCAACGCCGTAATTTACCTAGCTAAGCAAGCTACCACGGGTGCCAACACACACTATTCCCACACTAGCGCCCGTCAACGTTTAAACCCCGTCATTCACGCCATAGCTGCTATGACATGAACTCCCATAATCGCTGTTTTGTCGCAACGTCATAACATGGCCGTCATCCCACGGGCGTCAAAGTTTTTGACGCGTTAACAAAAGAGATCCATAATCGACCTGCTGGTGTCATAATACTGCCACTGAATGTGGGAATGTAGTAGTAATCTGCATGATGCTAAGCAGCAACTAGTATCAAGTTGACGAGTTTGGGGGTTGTAGTGCTGCTTGCTACCTGATGTCTATACTGCCACTGAATGTAGGAATGTAGTAGCAATCTGCATGATGCTAAGCAGCAGCGAGTCGTATCAAGTTGACGAGTTTGGGGGTTGTAGTGCTGCTTGCTACCTGGTGTCTATACTGCCACTGAATGTAGGAATGTAGTAGCAATCTGCATGATGCTAAGCAGCAGCGAGTCGTATCAAGTTGACGAGTTTGGGGGTTGTAGTGCTGCTTGCTACCTGATGTCTATACTGCCACTGAATGTGGGAATGGAGTAGCAATCTGCATGATGCTAAGCAGCAGCGAGTCGTATCAAGTTGACGAGTTTGTCCTTGTGTTACCGGGCTGCTACTTCATGTTATGTCGCTAAGTGTTTTGTTTTTTTGTGTGTTAAGAGTGCAGGAGTCTGTCCAATTAGCGTCGAGGGTTGACAAGTCACATCCGGGAGAAGGGGGGGGGGAGGCTGCAACGGGTCCTGCACACTGTCACCTCCAATCTCTTTGGGTGTTGAGGGTGATAACTAAGGAGGTCTGGTTGGCGCGAGATACCATCAGGCTCGGAAAGGGGCGACGATATAGTTTTTTACAATGTGGCCCCCACTAGTGTTACTTTGTACGAGGATTTTTAAGCCCATTGGTTTATTTATTTTTACTTTACTATGTGAGCACTTAGAGAGGAACTTATAAATCTATGCAGTGGTCAACAAAATCCTTCACCTCTTTTGTCATCCAGTGAGTTTGTGTCCTAGTCTTGTTCTAAAATGTCAAGTTGAGGATATCGGACAGAATACGGATACAAATACAAATAAAAATCGTGTCTACCTGCTGATTTAAAAAATAAAATCCTTACCTCTGAACACGTGAAAGGATATCTGGTAACTTATTTAGGACCCACTCTGGTAGCCAAATGCTTTAATTTCTAAGTCGTCATTCTTGCAATGGATTGGACTACCGACCAAAGGGAGATGGGGTTCGAATCCCGGTCAGCTATACCGAGGATGATTTATTCCTAAATCGGTACACTTCCTCTAAATTCAACCTTCCACATCTCTAACAAATTAGCGTAGTTCCTTATATGGGCGTAGCAACCCGAACGAGTAGTGAGACGCAGTGATAAAAAAATAACACTTTTCTGGCTGCCTGGTAATGTTCTTCCTGTGAAAATTAGACTCTAATACCGAGTAGCGTAGGACCTACAATGTAATGTGTGGTGGGTAGAAATCATCATCACGTCCACGATTGTTGACCTTAATTTCATGTTAATCCCAAACAAGCAGTACATAGCTTATCACAGACTTGGAAAGGCGATGGGGGTGGGTCTGGAGTGAGGTGGGTTGCATCGGAACAATCCCGAGGAAGGGGGTTAGAGTTGTCAGACTGGTGTTACCATAATTAGCAGAGCAGAGTGATTGAAGCGCCAAGGAGGGGGGAAGAGAGACAACTCCCCAGGGTCAAGTTGGGAAGATACTACCCTCCGCCATCCCCTCTCTCCCTTAATGAGGAGGGGATTTACGGCCCCCCAGGAACGGCCCCTCAAGTCGTGCTAACGACTGCCATGTGCGCCCTCGACACGACGTTGGATAATGTGTACAGGCTTCCCTGAATACTGACATCGCTCTCTGGTGGGGCCAAACTCACAGATTTTATACAATCAGGAATATGTCTATACGTGTTATCTCGACACGGGAGGTAGCCAGAGGCTATAAAGGGGCACGGGTTTGATTCCAAGCCACTTCGGGAGTGTAGGGAAGCAAGTTAAGGGCAGTATTTAAGCAGTTTTATATCAAAACAGTCGACTTCGGTGGTCTTGGAGTAAAGGGCTCACCTCAGAACTCAATGTCCTGGGTTTCAAGCCCACCCAGGGGTCTACGGATTTTACTTTAGCGATAAAAATCAATAGCACAACCTCCTTCGAGTGGAAGTAAAGCCGCGAGCCTCGTGCCGATTGTGGATGAAAAATAGCCATGGAAAGTATGTGAAAATAACTTCCCCGGCAAAATTGGTAGGCCCTTTCGCTCTCACTCATAGAAATTCTCGTGTGCTGATATAATCAGTCGGTTCAGAAAGTGCACGTTAAATCTCAAATAAATAAATAACATGTATTTGATAAAAAATAAATCGAATAATCCTCCAGTAGAAACATAAGAAGTTTAATTTTCTTCACATATGACCTTAAAAGTTTATGAATACATATCAAGGGTGTCCTGGAATTTAATGACAACTTTTATTTCATTAAAAAGTTTCTCATTTAATGCCAAAATGCTCATTACAGATTCTCAACAACTAGTGAAGTCACCATATATGTAGAAAATTAAGCTCTTTGTTTTACTGGAGCAATAGTTGATTTATTTGGGGGAAAATATTCTATAAGCACTTGATAGACATCTGCACTTAACTCGTGTAACGTACATCCCACAATGATGAAGTTTCTTTTCCAGACGCATCTTACTACCCTTCCGCACTATTAAAATATTTACACTAATGGGGTAGTGACGAGGAAGTTGGAATTTAAAGAGAATTTCCCCGTATTTTTCGTGGAGGAAGTGAGGAACCATTTAGGTAAAAAAAAGTTATATAACCTACACTAATCAGGGACTCAAAACCCGACCACCCTGTCACCAGCAAATTAAGACTAGACGAGCCTGCACATTTAGTCCACGCAGTCCACCGATGCGGTGATCTGAAGAAATTACCATCCCATTTTATTTCCTGTAACCCGCTAATGGGCGCGATTGAAAGGGATTGAGACGATTGAACCACTTTAGAGGGAATCCGAACCAAGTGAGTGGCATTCCTCTTCACGTTGTGAATAATAAATTTTCATCGAAGTTGGCATCAGATAATGTGGGGGGATTGGGGTATTCGAAATCACTGTCTTTCCTTAAAGAGGGTGGTCATTTGCCGAATGCTTACAACCTCTCTCGTTCCACCAATATATGAGATGGGGTTGAATTGTCTGTACGAAGTGTTTTCCGTTCCTCCCCTCAATCCTTATCCCTAACCTCTTAGTGTAAATATGGAGCTAGACCGGACGGGTAAGGCTGTTCACATAAAGTGTAGGTGGAAAAATAAATATTTACTAGCTGTGTGATTTATACAGTGTGCCCAATTTGATATTTTTAAGAGTCAAAAATTGTCCAATAATATAAACGAGAAATGTGTATCAGAGGAGTATAAGCAGACAAAGGATAATAATATATTTTACTTTATTGGACAATACATTTTTATTTTTACTAAAAAAAAAAAGACAAACAAAACAAAAAAAAACACCCTGTGAACCTATGTTACAACCTTTTCCCCTTAAAAAATATCGCCACTAACATTTTTAAGAGCAAACCTAATGACAGCCCAAACAAAATGCGGGAGTCCTGTAGAGAAGGAGTCGCCAGGACATCAAGATATTACGCGTCCTGCAGACATTTCCTGACAGTGATACATCTGTTTCGGAAACTCGTGTACTCTGGTAGAACCGAATGAATGGAGAAAGAAAGAAGGGCGGGAGGAGGGTGTGTGTGTGTGTTTAAGGGTCGTGGAAAACAACACACACACACATATATAACATATAAGCACACCCCTCTACCCCTACTTCTACAAGAAAATAAATCTTGGTGGTAGTAAAGAGGGTAGATCGCTTCCAACCCAACCTAGACCCCGCATACCTGGTGGCGCCTCCACGCCCAGCCGACGCCAATTAACTCCACAGGGGGAGAGGGTGGGTGGTTGGTTCTGTTTTTTTTTTGCCCCTGCGGGTGCCTACGAGTTGTGTGCTTAGGAGGATAAGGGGGGGAAAGGGTGTGTGGGGTGGTAGAAAATGACCAGCAAACGACGTTCAACTGTCACATTTGCTATGATGGACACATGGTCAGTGGACTTTCCCACAAACCATGTGTAAAAAAATAGGTAAACCAAAAAAACAACAAAATATCTTTCCAGCCAAACTTAAGGTGGGAGTGTAGGATACACAATTTAAGGCCAGTATTTTTGCAGTTTAATAAAGTAAAATATTTTTGGCCAAAATGGAGGAAATATTGCTTAAGTAGAAATTATAGTTTAGTTTTATTCACATGGTGATGTCAACAATTCTTGAAAATATGTCCAAAATGTTCTGGAATTTAATGACAACTTTTTCTATTAATTTAAAAAGTTTCTCATCTATGTTCATAACAAATATTACCGTGAAGAAAATTAATCTCTACGTTTCTATAAAAGCAATATTTTATTTGTTTTAATGAAAAAAATTCGCTATTTAAAAAAAAGCGAAAACATGGTCTGTCTCCGTCCCCTTTACTCCTACCTAGAGTAAGATAGTGAAACCGGCAGGGTTGGCTGCGTGGATCAAGTGGTCGAGTTTGACTCTAGAGGACAGTATTCTATCCTTACCAGTTGTAGCAGGGGTAACATTCAGTTATAATCCAATTTTTATAGGAAGAGCCTTTTTTCGAAAATACAAATTTATTTTTTTGCGGCCAAAATTGATTTTTACTATTTTATTAGCGTTATTCTATTGATATTGATAAAATATATAGACATAAAAAAGACTTTTAGATACCATTACTTGAAGTATACATATGCGAAAGTAGCTCTAGTAACCTTTTTAGCTGCATTATTATTATTATTATTAGCACCGCGTCTTACTACCCGTTCGGATTATACGCACTTACGCTAATGTGCAATGGTAGGGTGATTGTGAGATGAAATGGAGGACTACATTTACGTGAATCGAACCACGTAAGGCTGGTATTCCTCACATTCACAAGTTGTGATAATACACTCTTATCAGACGGTGAAGAAGGTTTTGGCAATACAGATAAATCTGTGCCGGACCGAGGATTGAACCCTTTTAGCTGCAGATATTGTTTATATGAAAACTGGACTGTATAAATACAACCTAGAGGCAAGTACAATAATATATATATATATAATATTAAAATACCCTTTCCCTAACCTGTTCCTCAGAAATATTGTAAAACTGCCATTTCCTACGGGAAGGGCAGTTATGAAGCATCAAAACCACAAAAAAAAAATTTCTTAGAATGTTTTGTTTTGACCCCATTAAAAGTTGACTTTATTTGTTCACGGAAAACTAGAGCTATGTTTTTAACAATAATTTGATTTAATATCAAAACTGAAACATTTCATGTAAAACGCTGTTGGAAACATTTTTTTTTTTTTATATATATATGTTTTATAATTAAGTGTAAATATATACAATATTATAAAATTTAAAAAGTAAGGTTTTTAATTCTATATATTATAGAAGCAAAGTGATACTTTTCTCTTCCATTTTGGCCTAGATATTCTAAAATATAGAACCACTAAGCCCCGACGGTGGACACGCGGTCTAAATATCAAACTCTTTTTGTCTGATTTGAAGCAGAGATCGGTGTTTTAATCCCAACAGGATAGACTGAGTTTTATTTCCTAGATGGTTCCTCCCTCTACGCCTAAGCCAAATTCGGGTACATTTCCAATTAATTCAACCTCCCTCATCGCTAGCCAATTAGCGTAATATAGATGAGTATAGACCAAACGGGTAGTGAGTGGTTACGGATCCAGAGATCCCGGATTCGACCCCCGGCACCTCCAGATGTTATCTCAAGCAGTAGGTCTGGAAACCTCGTTGAGGACAAATGAGGGACTACTTGAATAAATAAGTAGAGGCTCCAGTTTGGAAAACTAGAGATTAATGGCCGGAGGGTTCATTTTATTGACCACACGATTCCTTATCCGCAGAAGATGACACTTTCTTCGACAAAATGCATCGGCTGTTCGGTAAATATGGCTCGATTGCGGACTGACACAATGGAGTTTTTTTTATAACCTTAACGGGTAGTAAGTAAGATGCGATGAAATAACCTTAAATAACGCGTGATTTTAAGATAAGGGGACTTATAGCCTGGTTCAAGAGATCCGGCAGGTGGCTTCCTTAAATTAGTTCACTGTGTAGCTATCAAATGTTAATTATTGAGGGTTGGACGCAATAAATAACCACCCGACTACGATTAAAAATAAGTTTTGATAAATATCGGTTTTACACACCTCCGTGAAAATAAAGGCGCAAATCCTCTTAATTTATTTGGCCACGGATGTATTTAATGTAAATCAATGTCAATAGTCTATAATGTTGGCTCCAATCTTCATAGGAAGAACCTTATCTGACAGCTAGAAAATGTACTAGATCTACTTTCACGTGATTATACATGAGTTTATGTGATCCTCATCTGTTAATTTTGATAGATATGATCAATATCTATAAAATAACACTGGTATAATATATTAAAATGTTATCACTTTTGGCTGCCAAGAAAAGAAAGTTTGTATTTTCTAAAAAGTCCTTCTTATTAAAATTGGATTGTACATATATATTTGGTACTTGTAAAAAGACATTTCACTTAAAATCCACTGTAATTTTATGACTTCATAAGGAAACATTAAATCGCGTTTAGCATTTGAAGCGAACGTTACATACGATTTAACTTTTAACACTAGAAGTATGCCATGCCCTTTTTTTTTACACATACATTATTTTGCAAAGAGAATGCATAATGAAACTAGTAATAAACTTGGTCAAAGCGCTACGCCTGATATGCGGCTACGTGTATAGCGAACGATGCAGGATCCACAAAGGGGCGGATAAAAGGGGGGGAGGTGGGCAGAGAGAGAAAGGCAAAAATGAGATAAATCGCCCATCCAACCAAACGGTTCTGTTTACTGGAAGATGGTTACTTACAACGGTAGTTATAATCCCAACAATGAGTAATATACATGTTTCAGAAAAGATATAAAAACATTTTAAAATAAAATAAATATATGACTCCATTAAAAATAAATATTACTTCAAACCTCCTTCAAAGCAAAATATTTTACGATACCGCTTTCTCACTGGAGCATACCAAAGTTCATAAAAGTAGAACAACTAAATAGCGAAATAAAAGCTAATGCCGAAAGGGGGAGGGAAAAAAAAAAGTTTGTCTGGCTAACCAATCCGTTCCGGGGAGGCTCCCACTGTCTTCATCGACGGCGCCAAGATACCTCCTACCGATTCCTAGTATCCTACTACGACAGCCTTCGTAAAGCCTAGCCCAAAAGACCGATGGCGAACACAGTTGAAAACGACGGCGACGCCGGCCAAACTGGCTCGTAGATAGATGCTATCGCCACAGTTCACCCTGCACTCACCTGTTGATGAACAACAAGGGGTAGTTTTATCTATTTCCAAGCTCCTCAAAAGAGTACCTCAGTCTGTCGCCAAGAGGATTATAAAACCTTCCTCTTCCAACTCCAAAACTTGGTTTACCTTGCTTCCTTCCAAACTGATTGGCCCCGCCTGTCTGTCTCCAGGGATGGTAAATGGAGAAGAAAACAACCGTTCGATTCCTATCACTGCTTCGGGCGTTTTATGGTAGGTTGGAAGACAAAGCAAGGAAGAGGTCGGTGTTTTTGCAGTTTTCATAGCAAATAACTTTTTTCAGGCAAACTAAATCAAATATTGCTCCAGTAAAAAACTTATAGTTTAATTCTATTCACACGGTAATATCAACAATTGTTAAATATATTATGTCGTGAGCATAGCGGCATTAGATGACTTTTTTTAAATGAAGAGAAAAAGTTGTCATTAAATTCCAGGTGACAGATATTCAAGAACTGTTGAACTGTCTATGCTTCTACTAGAAAAATATTTTGATTTGTTCTGCCGATTTTTTTATACAAAAACTTAACTCGCAACCCCTACCATCCCACCCTAAAAATTGAAAAAGGAGGGAGACCTAACCATGGAATAATTTTGGTTCCAGCGGTCACTTTAAAAGCGTTGACTGTTAATTTTTTTTTCCCCCCACCGTGTCTTGTTACCCTCTCAGGTTATATACGCATGTGTATTTTAACTATGCGAATGGGCTAGGAATGAATAAGATAGAATTTGAAGCAAATTTACCAGCATTTGGGTTGAGAGATAAAGAGCGAGGGGGAGAGATAAACTATTTAGGAAAAAACACTCTCAGTACACCCGGCCGGTGTTCGAACACCGAAATCTCCGTCACTAGCAAACCAGAATAAGTGAGCTTGACATTTATACCTCGTGCCCACCAGCACAGATTAAAAAAAAAACACGTAGTTTCATAACAGGTTGTAAATAAAAATGTATTAGTTTTATTTAGTTATAAGGTTATTTGAAAAATTGGACGGCGTTCGTAAAAATGATTTAATATCTATGATAAGTAAACATGTAAAACAAAGTTTGGAAACACAAAAGGTTTCTAAAGATATTGAAAGTACCTTGAAATAGATAGTTCGATACTATTCTCACGCATGAAATATTTTGTGTGTGTGTGTGTGTGTATATATATATAGGCTATACATACACACATGGGATATATATGTATATATGAGATATGTGTGTATTTCATATAACTCCACACACACACACACACAAAAAAGGAAGGTCATATTTATGTTTCCAGCCCAATTATTTTCAATGACTTGATTTGAAATTTAGGTGAAATGAGGGTTGGTTTATTAGAAATACGTGCACCAGAAATCAATTATAGAAGTAATTGCAATTCTAATTGTGTAAAATCACATTTAGGCTCACCCTACCAGGATTCAAACCCTTCCTAGTCCAACACTAATACGGAGCTAATTAATAGTTGTAAGAAAAATAATAATGGTATATCTCAAATGTAGGGTTAAAATCTTTTCTCGTAAACTAGAATCATAAAACGTAAAAAAAAACAACTTTAAAAACACTTGGTGGCGACAAAATATCCTTTTTTTGTTGTTGTTGAAAACTTATTTTGGTTAAAAACATCACATTTGTGATTTTAAAGGTTTTAAAGATTTTATTCCTACTTCCGGTGGACCTTAAGAAAAATAAGACCTTTCCTCTTAAAAAGAAACAGGTTGTGCCGAACCAAATTTAACCCCAGTATATGGACGTTAAAAAAACCTTAATTTTTGTGGAACAAACAACCCAGCATTCGAAGAATTTAGAACTGAATGTGTCCTTGACAACGAACGTATTATTATTATTATATTATTATTATTATTATCAGCAGCAGCACCGCGCCTTACTACCCGTTCGGGTTATACGCACTTACGCTAATCTGTAATGGTAGGGTGATTGTGAGATGAAATGGAGGACCTACAGTTTAACGTGGAATCCGAACCATGGTGAAGGCCTGGCACTCCACACATTCACAAGTTGTGAATAATACACGTTTTGTCAGAGGTGTAGAAAGGGTTTGGCAATCAGATAAATCTGTACCGGGACCGAGGATTTAACCCCTGACCCCCAGCACAGAAGTCTGTCACCTGCCACCAACAGGTCACTCGACAACGAACTTAATAGGTTTAAAATCTACGTTTTAGAAATACCGAAACCAACCTAAAAACAATTCCACGTTTTACCATCCACCCAGCTATATTATATCCTTTCAATTTTGACTAAGCTAATAAGGTACAGTCGAACCTGATTAATTAGAAGCTGAAGGGACCACTATAAAAATTAGAATGAGCCAAAAATTCGAATTAGCTAAGTTCTTATTTGGGCTAGAAAAATAACTTCAAACATCAATTCAGTGAAGTAAAATTCAGTAGTGTTTACGTATCTTTTTATTCTTAGATTTTCCATAGCAATATGTACAGTACAAAATACTGTATTTACAATTTTTTTAAAAGCTAGAAATCCTTGATTGTTTTTTGGAGTTAATATTCTGAGTTGGAGTAAGCTCTTTTAGTTTATTTAACACCTCTAGAATAGATGTGCTTAAATTACGTTGTCCCTCGACAAACCGTCTCAACTATTCGATGTGGTCAATGGCCTGTGTAGATGTTGAGATCAACTTCCCTGAAAGTTTCGTCTGTTCGACTTCGTCATCTGAAAATGCACTGTTGTTATTTCTTCTGTTCATAACATCTGCCAACATTTCTGCATCTCTTTAAGTTCTCGTACAAGTTCAGGCTGTTTTTCCTTCATCTTCGAGACAATTTTACTTCGAATTAAACAAAATAAGTTCGAATTACATGTGATTGTTAACATTGTTATAAATTAAAATAGACGTTTCAAGGGATCAAGGGAAAAGTTCGAACTAAACATGAATTCGAATTATATACGTTCGAATTATCCAAGTTCTACTGTAGTAGTAGCTTTAAATATAAATATATACAATTAAAATTTCCACTCTCCCTCCACGCAAATGCGGGTTCCCTTCCTCTAAATTCAACCCTCCCAATTCCTAATCCATTAGAGTAATTAGTACTTAAGCGTATAGCCCGAACGGGTAGTAAGACGCGGTGCTAAATATTATATACAATTAAAGGTAATATTGTGGTGCCCAGTTAGAGATCAAACCCCGGTCTCTCAAACTATACCAGCATCAAACTATGGGCGAATAATGAGCATGGTACGATTTGCGTATAGCTCAGTGGCACGCTAAAACCAAGGGATCCAGGTTCGGTTAACGTGACCAGGTGTGATTTTTAAAATTACGAATATAATACTGGATTCGACTACATCCGTAACTAAGGGGGCTTTTAGGAAAGGCGTAAAAGGGTCAGTTTTTTTTGCAGTTTTTATAGCAAAACTTTTTTTTTTTTGCCAAAGTAAATTTAAAAAAATGCCCTAGTAGAAACTTAAGAGTTTAATTTTCTTCACGTTGTAATATCAACAATAATTGTTGAATATCTGTAGTGTGTCCTGGAATTTAACGACGCTATGCTTATGACAAATGTTTAAAAACTTTCGAGGTCACCATCTGAAGAAAATTAAATTCTTACGTTTCTAATGGAGTAAAACTTTATTTATTCTGACCAAAAAACGTTTTGCTATATAGATTTTTTTTTAAATCGCATTCTCTATTTCCCTACCTTAAAATATAATTTCCATGTTCTAAGTAAGCTTCGCTAGTCTTGTACAACTGAATTGTACAATTGTTTGCTTCCCTCTACATTAGCAGTTCCCAAACTGTGGTTCACGAACCCCCTGGGGTTCGCAAAATCTTCCAGGGTGTTTGCCCAAATATTTCGTTTATGGTGGATTTTTAAGCACTTTTTGAGGAAAGGGGAAGAATTTACAACTGTTTATCGTCTCACACTTAAGTCACTTGAGGTAGAACTCTTAAAAGATTGTTTGAACTTAAACACGAAGCTTTCGTTTTTCTTATCAACCATCCCTTTCATAAAGCAAATTGTATGCAAGATCAAATGTGGTTCAAGGCTTTGGCCTATTTGGTAGACATTTTCTCAAAAACTAACAGTTTAAACCTCTCTT
The DNA here is from genome assembly GCA_033556935.1 of Timema podura. NCBI lineage: Eukaryota > Metazoa > Arthropoda > Insecta > Phasmatodea > Timematidae > Timema > Timema podura. The sequence goes on from JAVRXN010000005.1 coordinate 29,422,780, forward strand.
TTCAAGGGTCAAATATTAACGTTTTTACTGTTCAAGAACGTATCTAGTCGTTCATAAAAAATAAGTTTTGGGAAACATGTTTAATTAGCAATCAAACTGAGTGCTTTGATACCCTTCACAACTTCATGGTAGAAAATCAGCTCTCTTTGGACCCTATGTGAAGAACGTGGTTATAGAACACTTGAAGGGACTTGGAAAAACCTTCAACCATGTCCAATAATAACAATTGGATTCGCAATCTTCTGGAAGAGACAGCAGTTTTGAAATCCTCCACATTAAGCGTGAGTGGAAAAGAACAGCTCCTTGAAATTTCCACTGATTTTGAATTAAAGAAAGGCTATAAATCTTTGTCATTAATTGTTTTCTGGTTAAGTTTAAAGGAGGAGTTCTTATTGTTCTAGAATAAAGCTATTACAGTTTCGTTACCATTTTCTTCTACATATTTGAGCGAGAAACTTTTTCTTCGTGTGCCTATTTAAAAAATAAATACAGAAAAAGGCTCAATGAGGAAAGTGTCTTGAGACTTTATTTAGCGTCTGTGGTTCCTGACTTTAAAGCTCTGTGCCATCCAAAGCAAGAGCATCCTTTTCAATAAGTCACGTGAAGAGGTGAGTAGCTGTCAAAACTTGCTAACAATTTTGAATCTTAAATCGGCATGGAATTTTGTGATTAAAGGAGGGTATTTCAGTTATGTAAATGCAGAAATTTCCAGTACCACTTTAAAAAACATGTTAAATGTGATAATATTGTGACAGTAAAGATAATAAAATGTTATTACAGTACTTTGCTTATTTAATTTCAGTTTTAATTTTTAAACAAATGTATAATTATTTGAACTTCTACTTAAGTTATTTCAATATTATTCCATTATATTTGGTGAGGTATCTCAAAGTACCTACCAAGTTTGTAGGTTAATTTAAATGTATTAATATTTTGATTACATTAATAACTAAATTTATAAAAAAGTAGGTTAACAATTAAATGAGTGGCTATGGATATTTACCAGGGGGTTCGTGCAGCTCAGATGTTTGTGAAAGGGGTTCGCGAGTCGAGAAAGTTTGGGAACCGCTGCTCTACATTATCAAACGCCTAATGTGCCAGAAGGAGCATGTTAATAATATTTTTTTAAATCCCGTTTTCTATCATTTTATTGTTTATTTACCAGGAAGGTTAAACTAAGTTTTCGCTAGGGATCGCGTCATCAACAGCTAATCTATCGCGGGCAACGTAGATGAACCCCTGCTTGTTCTATGAGCAGGCAATCATCCAAGCAGCCGTGCTTAGCGTGCGAGTATCATTTCAGACGGTGGAAAAACGTTGAGTTATTTTACAGATGTGTATTTTAAAACAATAGGATGGAAATAACCGAACTTTCTACCGGAACCGGATAAGTGTGGTCAGTCATAAAAAAATATTATAACATTAATAATCAAAATTCAAAAGATCAATGAAATAGTGAATTTTGTATACTGAGTTTATATTTGTTATAAACCGTTACCTATTTTAATTATATATTTACCCGTTTCAGTGGCCGCATGCTCTAACGCACTATTCTCGTAGACTAGACTTCCGATGACGGAGAGATCGAGGTTCGAATGTTTGTCGGGTGTACTGAAGGTGGTTTTTCCAAAATTATTTTCTACTCTCCCTCCACGAAGATGTGGGTACACATCCTCTAAATATAACCGTCATAATCCCTAAAACTATCAGTGATAATTAGTACATAAGCGTATAATCCGAAAGGGTAGTAAGACGCGCTGCTTGAAAAACAATTATTTTACTACTTAATGTAAAAATAAATTTATCATTACGTTCAACGGATTACGTTTAATGGATTAATCTAAAGAAGGTGACCTGGCCGTCTAGGGGTAAGGTGTCAGGCTTCTGTGCTGGGAATCCGGGTTCAATCCTCGGTACCGGCACAGCTTTATCCGATTGCCAAACCCTTCCTTCACCTCTGACAAGACGTGTATTAATCACAACTTGTGAATATGTAGAATGCCAGGCCTCCATCGTGGTTCAGTTCCCACGTAAAACTGTAGGTCCTCTATTTAATCTCACAATCACCCTACCGTTGCACATTAGCGTAAGTGCGTGTAACCCGAACGGGTAGTAAGACGCGGTGATGATGATGATAATAATAATAATCTAAAGAACAAGGATAATGAAGGATTTTTTGAATCACCATGTCCTACTACCGTTTCGGGTTATGCATCTATGTACTATTCACGCTAATGGGTTAGGGATAGGGAAGGTTGAATTTGGAGGAAGCGTGCCCGCAATTGCATGGAGAGAGAATGGGAATACATTTAGTATAAACCATCCTCAATGCACCTGACCAGGATCGAACCACAATATCCCGGTCAGCAACAGTCTAGTCTATTGCAAGAGTAACGCCGTAGACCCTGCGGCCACCGAAGCGTGTCCATGATGAAGGTTGTTTAAGAGGAAGTACACCCGCATCTAAGTCGAGAGGGGTGTGTGTGTGTGTGTGTGTGTGTGTGTGTGGTTGTGTGTGTGTGTGTGTGTGTGTGTGTGTGTGTGTGTGTGTGTGTGTGTGTGTGTGTGAAAAGAGCCATATAATAAATCACCCTGCCAAGTTTCGAATCTCGACACTCTTTCAGTTACTAAATTGTGAGACAAACACCTTAGATCACGTAATAACATATGCAAGTGTATGTCGATAGTAAAAGTAAGTAGCTCCTTCAAGATGTATGACCCACAAAGGTCAGTGAAGGGAATGTTTTCAAAAAGCGAGCACCTGCACACTTTGTTTTATAAACAACGATAGAGGCCAAGAGGCCCTTCTGACCACACACATTTCCGAAAGTTATTTAGACAAGGTGGGATGCACATAAAGTGATCCGAAAATACTTGAAATATATATATAAAAAAAAATTTTTTTTTGCGGGCTTAGGAAGAAGGGGGAGAGGGGTGTAATAAAACCCAACAGGTAGCCTTATTTTATGACGCATGCGCATGGAATGACGGTCTTGACCTCATCTAGGGCTATATAGCCGACAGAGGCATACGGGCCGATGGCATCTTATCCAGAGAGGTTTGTGAACTTTGTGAAATACCAGGGTGGGGGGAGGCAGGGAACGCGGAAAAAGCCGGTGTTTTTTGCTGTTTTTAGAGCAAAACATTTTTTCTTTGTCAAAATAAATCAAATATTTTTTCAGTACAAACAGAGAATTTAATTTTATTCGCATGTTGATATCAACAGTTCTTGAATATCTGTCAAGGGTGTACTTGGAATTTAATGACAAACTTTTTCTCTTCGCTTGGAAAGTTTCTCATCTAATGCCGTTTTGCTTATGACAGATATACAACAACCGTTGATACCATCACGTGAAGAAAATTAAACTCTTTTATGTTCGTACTGAAGCAATTTTTATTTATTTTGACTAAAAAGAGTTTTTTATATTAAAACTGCAAAAACACTGGCCTTCTCTCGCGTGACCTACTTCACTATAAACGCTCTAAAGCTATTCTCGATTAATCGAGATGTTGATTATCGGTGGTCCGTGGGAAGAAACTCCCATTCAATCCCTACTTTAGAGTGATTTGACGGCATAACTCTCTAAAGATCTTTGTAGGTTTCTATTATTTTATTTAATCTGTGTCTAATAATCCTTTTCTTTTTTTTTCTATCTGTTATATTTCTCGAAGTGTGAGAGCCCGCCTTTTTTTTTGATATAGTTAAAATAAAGTTAAAATTTTTTTCTTGGTATTATTGGGGAAATTCAATACCTAGCCCATTTAAAAGGTACATAATACAGCCTAAAGTATAATGAATATATATATATATATATATATATAGATAGATAGATACTGCGTGATAAGGTATGTATGTATGCATGTTATATATATGTATATATAGGCTACAGTACCTATATGTGAGAGGGAGAGAGTTGACATTATGGTAAATCTATCTTTTAAATTTAGCCTTAAGAAACTATTTCGATTTAGAAATTATTAAAATTAAAAAAAAATATTAGATACTAAAATAGCTTTTAAGGCTTTGTAAGAAATCACAAATTCCTCGGTAAAAGAATTCCAAAATATTTTCCTACTTTAGTAAAATGTATCTTTTTAAAAACAGCTTGCATTTTTTTAAATGCATTTAACATGCTCTTTCTTAACAGATTGATTATATCAGAACATGACTTATAAACTAACTTCGACCCTTAACAGACACAAAAACCAGTCCCCAGACTGTGAAATGGGAAAAATCCATTTCACCAATGATAAATTTATCGGCAATGAAGTGAAACCTGGACTCTTAGCTCAGCAGCCAAACACTCTACCAACTGAGCTAAATGTCAGACCACTTAACATTTTTTTCCCTCTCTCTGTTTAGTAAAATATAAAATAATATATATATATATTATTTAAATAAAAATCATTGGTATTAAAAAGGACAGATTTTCGGTCAGATTAATTTATTGAAGTCCAGGGTAAGTTGGTGTGATAAAAATTAGAGTCAAATTTGGGGGAAATAACAAAACAAGCTAGACATTCAAATAAATTACTTTTTCCTGTACATATTAATGTTTTTTATAAAGTTCAAAATGTTTAAAAAATATATATTGGGCCATAGTGTAATTAATCAAGGTAAGACCGAAATGTAGCAAGCTAGTTTTCCTTACGGTGTAGCTTAAAGATAGGGCAGGGGTTCCCAACTGGTGGCCCACGATGCCTTTTTTATTTGGCGGCCCACGTAGTTTCTTGGAAAAGTAATATACTAATAGTAAAAATTGATGTTTTTAGCCTAGAAACGGTAAGTTTTGACATGTGGAGGGAAAAAATTCATAAAAGTTCCAAATGATGTTCATGTTTAATTTCTTCCTTTCATCTGCTGCATTATAGGGACGTATCAAATCTAGTATAATCTAATCGGAAAATTCTTTTAGCATGTTTAAATTACCACTTATTACTTCAGTCACAATTAAATACCTGTTCTCGTTTTTTAATAAATTGACAAAAATTAACCGATTATGACTCGTGGATTCAAGTGTGGCTCCGGGGACTTTTTTAAGTTGGAAACCCCCTAAGATAGGGCCATGGTATAGTAATCAAGGTAATACTACTCCCTTTGCGAGTAAAGAGAGTGTACCTTTGGATTCCAAAGAAAGTTTCATACACTTGATTTAACCCAAAGCTGTGAGAACATCAACCTATACTGTGCAAGTCATTAAACTCACCGCCGTGAGAAAAACAGTATGACTACGACACCAACAAGAAAATAAAAGTATAATTAAACAATAGAAAAGCATAGTTAAATGTATCTTCAGGTGTGTAAGAGTTGTATGATTAATGTATCATGTCTAGTATTTGTATCCCCCCCCCCTCAAAAGTTTATTACTCGTTATAATTCAACAAGACACTATCGGTACATTATTACACTCATATGTATAATAATAATAATAATAATAATAATAATAATAATAATATTTCGAAAATAGATGCATTATTAGCTGAAAATAATTTCTCCTTCGTTGCAAAAGTTCCAGCTAATATAATACTGTCCACTGAGTTATTTTTTATCACCGCGTCTTACTACCCGTCCGGCTAATATACTTGTTTACTAATTACGCTAATGTGTTGTGGATGAGTAAGGTTGAACTAAGAAGAAGTATGCCCGCATTTTCGTGTAGGTACAGTGGAAAACTATTTAGGGAAAATCACTCCTAAGCACACCCGACCAGGATTCTAACCCCGATCTCCCCATCATCAGAAGGCCAGTCTATTGTGAGAGTGACGACTTATACCATATAATCACCACAGAGGTTGTCAATGTGTATTACCAGCTGGATAGCAGTTATTATGTGAACTTTTGATTTGATGGCAACCGCCCAAATGGTTTAAAAAAAACTCTCATTTTGTTATTTATTTTAGGGAGGCTATTTAACGTGCACTTTCTGAACTGACTGATTATATCAGCACACGACTTATATATTAACTTATATATAGAACTGGCACAACATCCAACCCCCAGCCATTAATTCATCATTATGAAAGGGGAAACCAAAATTTCATCAATTAATAACTTTGTCGGCCATGTCGGGAACAGAACACGGGACCTTAAACTCTGTAGATAGATACACTACCAACTGAGCTAAGGTGTCGGACATGAATAAGTTAATTTGTCTTCCATCTTACTTTCCGTTCAAGTTTAAAATTTTCGACGTGATTGGCCGCACGGATAGCGTGATTGACTCTTGGCACCGCATGTCGCTACCCATTACCAAACCATCTACTCGAGAGTGTTTATATTTTTACTTTTAAGAAAATACCAATGCAGTTCCTTGTGCCGCAAAATTCTGGTACGAAGAAACTTTGGGCCAGATGCATAGCCAGATATAGACGACACCCACCTAGACTCGTATGAAATGGGCCAGTTATGGCGCACTAAATCTGACTATGAAACTGGTTCCTTAAGAAAAACACAAATATATTTTTATCGATGCCAGTATTGATAACATTTTAACATATTATTGTTATTTATAGGCGTTATCAAAAGTGTCCGTTGCAGATCTCATGACTTGACGTATTAATACATGAAATGGGATCTAGTCGTTTATCTAGGTGTCGATAAGTCTCTTTTTATTAAAATTGGACCATAAGGATACGCATATAATAACATTTTAATTAGTAACTACATCAAAATGATTCCCTTTATAGCCATTATTTACATTTAAAATATAAGATAATTAATAGGGGACACTAAATAAAAAAAATCCTATCGTATATAACTGAGGTTTTATTTGAAAAACAATTTTAAATATTTCCGTTAGTGAAATAATTAATAATGATAAACACATATCGAGTTTCAACATCTTATATTTTTCCTTTTATAATTTAATTTGTAGATTTATTAATCAAAATTTTACACCATCATAATTCTAGAGAGTACAAGTTTATTTCATTGGTGAAAACCGATTCCCAATACATAGAACGGTTACGTCACAGTTAAAGATCGAATCCCTCAAATCCTAAGGATTCGAGATCCGTAAAGTTCTCAAAATAAGTATCTCGAATACGATTATGAAGACGAAGAACTTGTCTTGACATAATTTTAACCAAATTGGTAGTAAATTGAATTATATAGACCTACGTAGTTGGGAGATTGACAAATTCACAAAAACAAAGGACAAAATTGTATTAATATAATTAGTTTATATTTAAAAAGTGTTCTTATTGTGGTTTATGAAATAATATACATGATAGGAAAAATCTTATTTTGTCAGTGGCAATAAGCTTTGAACAATTTTTTAAATTCGAATTTAAGAATGTATTCTTTAATTAAAATTGTAGTTTTTTAAAAGAATAGGGGATACAAATTTAGATTAGAGATTTTTTTTTAATGTTAGTTTCGGATTGATTCGACCTATCTTTAATCACGTGACATGTTGGGAGGATGAGTGTTGACCGGCCTATCAACAGGAAAACTAGTTTTTTTAAACATACAATCGTGTTGTGCAGATAATATCTATTATTTGATTTTGGGGGTATTTCATGTGCACTTTTTGAACCGATCGATGATAGTAGCACACTACTTGTTCTAGAACAGACACAATACCAGGTCCCCCAGCCCTTAATTCCTCACTTAGAAATGGGGAAAAACCCTCAATATCCCCAAAGATAGATATTGTTTTTGTTTTTTTGCCGCGCCGATTGAACTAAAGTGTTGGGACAGCATAAAGCTTGATTCAAAAGTTCACCGAAAATAGAAAGCAGAATCTGCCTCAGAGGCGCAGCAATTTATACACATTAAGTTGACCCATGATGCATTGCAACGCTAACGTAAAACAGCTAACTATCAACATATTTTATTTTCTAGTAGATAAACATTTATTTTAGATCATTCTCTCGATGGTTGTTTACAAATTATAATGCTGTGTCATGGCACAATCCAATACATCGATAAACACGCTTTACATTAACGAGTTATTTCAAATCTCCTCACAACGGCCAACGAAGCTGTCTGCTAGCTTCTGGCTGTAGGGCGCATGCGTTGTCAATTGCGCATGCGAAATGATTTGAGGTAGTTGGTTCTAAGATTTGATTGGTTCTCCTGTGCCTAACATCTCGAGCAGAGCGGACAAAGTAGTTGAACTTCAGCAGAACAGCTCGCGCCGATTAAGCGGAAATCTTTTGATTGGCTTAGAGCACGTCACGTGATCACGTTTCTGTTCTGCGCTAGTTTTTCGGCGAACGTGTGAATCCACAGTGACGCGCACCCTCCAACACATGTCATTCCTTTGCTTCCATAAAAAATATTCAAGGGTACACAAACTGTTAACTGCCTCAGAAACACGTGTCAGAACATGACCCCCGCAGACAAAAAAAAAAAAAAAGACCTTATCCACTCAATTTCAATTTACTTTACATTAAAAAAAAATTCCAAGAAACTCGAAAAGGGGTGAAGAAAGGTAAGGGGTCAGTTTTATCTGCATTGTTTTGAATACAAAACTATCCCAAGAAGCCACTTAGTTTTCCGAATAAGAAAAAAACAAAACTACCAAGACTATTATCTCAAGCACCATTCATCATCTTTTTCTTACCTCCTTCGTTCTTCGTCTCATCAGCACACTTTCTCTTTCTTCCATATATTTGTTTTAAAACAAGAGAGGCGTTACGACAAGGTATCCAAGTAATAAAAAAAAACACTTGAAAATATTATTCCTTGAATAAAAAATAAAACTAATGAAAATAAATCATGGCGGATGTAACGAAGTAGCTAACCAGTAGCCATGTATAACTACTTTAGAAACACTGTGCTCGCTTAAGCCCACCACTATTTCATGGTAAGTTCATCGAGTTCACACACACACACAACACACACAGTGCACATACGCCATATTTCATACGAGAGGCAACAATCTACAAGCTTTTTTTTTTTGTGTTAAGAGTGGCATCCTATATTTTGTACAGGTTACTCCTCCATTATAATGAAGCTGATAGTCTGAAGAAGCAGACTTGTCAGGTTTGGGAGGAGAAGATATATAAGAGTGAATGGATCGTTATGATATTGACCGCATAGCCAATCCTGTCGAAAAGTAATTTTTTTTTTTTTAAATTACAGAGGTGGTCTAAAACCAGAAGGAACCCCCCCGTGGGATTGAGATTGGGTTTCAGCACCACCGAGGTAGAGAGCGTTAGATCGTAGGCACTGCCCTACCATGTCTATAATATATCGCGATCGAGTCCCGATCAGATATTTCGAGGGGAGATTTATCAGTAGGGCTAGGATTTTTATGATTTTTTTTTTTTTGGAAAACCTAGAATGTTGTTCAAATGTATACAAATGTGTTTCATAAAAATTTAAGCTAATTTAAGTAGCTTTGTTGGGGCATATTTTAGCACATTTCCATGTTTTACGCGATATGACATATTTTCTGGTTTTTAAGTAGTTTGAAGGCTTTTTTTTTGGTCATATTTGAGTGATTATTTTGCATATTTTGGTATTTTCAATATAAAATAAATTTTTGTATGATTTTCCTTGAAAGCCAGAAGCAATACCGAGGAAAAAAAAAGAGGGAGTGTTTGTGTTTAGAACATCTGTACACACATCACAGCAAACAGTGGTGCCACCATGGCGGTAAGAATACTTCCACCCCTCCTCTCTGTTTTCTTTTACACGGTATATTTTTTGCTTGAAAACTTTCAGTTTGGCACAGAAACTATAAAAAAACAAATTGTATTTAACGAGTTTTTTTAATCTTGTATAAGACATGTAGAAACAATCAAACATTTAAATTAGATTTTTTATTTGTTTCATGCACCTATTATTTTCTTAATTAATTTTACAAGAAAATAAATAAATAAATGTAAATATTGGTATTTTTTTCGTTTTAAAGGGAATATTTATAGTTTTTTTTGGTCATAAATGCATTTTTATAAAAAAAAATTCTAGAAATTGTTAGGGCATAAAAATCACAGCCTTACTTATCAGAAATAAAATACAGCCCAATTTTCATAGAAAAAACTTATCCGAAAGCTAGAAAAGTTATCAATTCATTCAACCCGCTTCGGTGGCCGCATATTCTAAGATAGTGGTATTCAACCTTTTTTGTTAGCGTACCCCCCCCCCCCCCCTCCCCCGATACAATTTCTCTTAAACTGTGTAGCCTCAATGTTGTTGGTGCAAACTACAAGTTACACATACACTATAATCTATATCTAAAATAATTGCACAGCTCGCATGTGCTAGCCTCCAGGCCTCCCGTGGCTAGACCTAAATCTGTCCCTGATGATTCAGTTTATCATGTAATGTAGATATTTAAATTGTAGGTAACGTACCCCCTAATATGTATTCACGCCCCCCAGGATGAAACCATCGATCAAAGGCAACGGTCTGCAACCTATGGCCCACCAACTTATTTTATTTGACCCGCAAAGGATTTAACAACCAAACAATCACTATGTTCATAAAAATAGACTAACAACTAATTACTATATGATAAATATAAAGTTGATTTTTTTTTAAAATCCCATACGACCCGCAATATCAAAAAGGTTACCGATCCCTGAGCATGCTCGCAATAGACTATACTGCCGATAGCGGGGACATTGAGGTTCGAATCCTGGTCGGATGTATTGAGGGTGATTTTAGACAGTTGGTTTTCTCCTCTTCCTCCACGAAAGTTAGGGTACACTTCCTTTAAATTCAACCTTCCTCATCCCTAGCTCATTATCGTAATTAGTGCTTATGCGTATAAACCGAATGGGTAGTAGGACGCAGTTCTAAAAAAAGGGGTTTATTTCCTGCAATGGTACCTCTCTCTCACTGCCTCCACGCAAAATTCCAGTACAATTTATCAAAATTTTAACTTACTCATCCTCATCTCTAGCGGAAAGAAAAAATGCAACGCGGAACACATATATAGTACAAATTTGGGGGTAAACCCTGTTTGAATAAAACCAGATCGAACTTTTTTTTTGTTGTTGTTGGAAGAACACCCAAAACCCGAGTACCCGCCACCATCCGGCTCGGTAGATTAACTACCGGGCGGACCCGTGGAAATATAATATTTCGTTCGAAGGGGGTTTAAAAAAGGGGAAAGAAGGGGGGGGGGGAAGGTCTAGCCTGTCTTTTCTCCGACGTTCTTTATTTGAGGGACTTTGAGAAAAGGGACGACCTCTAGCGCCGTAACTTAGCCAGCTGTAACAAGGAGAATCCGGCTACTGGTCTCCCAGGCTGGTCAACCTGGAAACATAAACTATCTTCGTGACACTTCCCTCCTCCCGGCTCCAGACTCCAGAGCGTACTTGATTGTTATTAACTAGCTAACGCCGTGTTCCAACTCATTATTTAAAAACAAAAAATGGGAAGGCACAGAGCTTGGACTCAAATATCGCCGTGTTCCAACTCATTATTTAAAAAAAGGAAGGCATAGAGCTTGGAATCAACTAAGGTGTGTTCCAACTCATTATTTTATAAATCGGAAGGCATGGAGCTTGGAATCAACTAAGGCATGTTCCAACCAATCATTTTTTAAACAGGCACAGAACTTGAAATCAACTAAAACCACGTTCCAACCCATTTAAAATAAGGAAGACACAGATATTGTGATCAACCTAACACCACATTTCAACAAATTGTTTACGAAAGGTAGGAACAAAGAATTAAATTAGCCGCAATTTCGGGGGGAATGGGGCTAGGGAGGGGGATAAACGTATTTATAAATTATTTACAGTCAAATGCAGGCAGTAGCATTCTTTATGGGGCAATTTACTGAATTTATGTTATTATTTAGGGTAAAATACGTCTTATTAACTGCTTTGGTCGACCGTAACTTACATATTTTTAAGAAATAAAGACGTGGACCGAAAGTTTTTTGGATAGAGGGCGGGGAAAAAACACAATTTTGATCAGAAACTTAAGTAAAGCCACCTAAGTTTCAAATCAGATACCGACCTATAGGATTAAAGTTGACCTCACTATTCTGGATTGCCGAGGATGTAATAAGCCCGTCAAGGCGTATCAACCAAATCTATTAGGATAATATAAATGATTAATATTATTCTTGGAATTAATGAAATAGGTAAATGTAAATATTTACCTCTGTATCGATATATTAGCAATTCCTTTACCCTTCTAACTCTCAACAATAAAGTTTAACAAAGGGGTATATAACGACTTAATCCATGGGGTAGGGAGATGAGAAGGTTGATTTAGAGGAACTACATACGCACTAGAATGGAAAGCAGAGGTGAGAAAAAAAGGGGGATAAACGTAATTAAATCAAAGGTGGAAAAACGACATCCAGATATTCGAACCTTGACCCCTCTATTTAGCTGTAAATCCAATCTATTGAGAGTGTGACGCACTACAGTAGATGTCGTTACCAGCAGCGTAAGTTCCTTTAATTGAAATTATTTTATGGTTAAAAAAAACTGTGTCTACCGGTGACGTAACGGCAAGTCAATATAGGATTTCACATGTTGGCGTATTTACGTTTCATTTGGCGCGTTGTAAATTTAATATTGAAACAAAAAACCATTAACTATTAAATAATTCTAAAAATAGTCTTACATTGACACAACATAGTTTTTTGATCCTGAAGTAGTTTTTTTGTAAACGTGGATTTTTTTATCTACTAAAACTCAAGATATTTGGTTTACTAACGAAAATGGCCAGTAAGAATCTTCCTGCCTCTATATACCTTATTAAAAAAATCCGTCGAAGGATATGTCTATCTAGAATAGAAAACAAGGAAAAGGTGGTTTTGAAAAGCAAGTTGATACTGACTTGGCGCGAACAGTAGAGTAAGTGCGGATACTCTCATCAGCGGAAGAGAGGAAGTGTTATCGGTAGATAAATAAAAGGCCTCGCAGGGTGAACTACTAATTTTCTTTCCTCTCTTTATATTTCGTATATTGGCGTCTACATGCGATAGTGCTTAGAGTCCATATGTGCGTCAGATTTGGTTTGCAAAACTGTTTCGAATCCACTCAAGTATACAACGTCGTTAAAACACACACACACACAAGGGAATTCTGACTAAGCACCTTGATATTAACAAAAAATGACAAAATCAAGAGTAGTTCCAACTATAACCATCTAATTCCATCGGGACATGGTTCCCAGCATGGAAAACTTATAAGGTGAAAAAATAAATTCAATTCATTATGTATGGATTGAACGGTGACGTTATATCGGTCTGTAATTACTGGGGAAGCAGGAGAGAGGTAGGAGGTGGCGAAACCCGAAAACTAAAATATATGTGTGTAGGACTAGCTGGGCCAACCAATATATCACCCGGAGTGGGGGAGGGGGGGGGAGATAGGAATTGAAAATGGGCGAAAAGGGGTGAGGTAAAGAGAAGGTTGATAGGTTCCCAATGTTTTGCTATACCGAAAGCGCAATTGATGAATATGCAAACGAGCTGGCGGGTGTATGTGTGTGTGAGTGTGTGTGTGAGTGTTAGTGTGAGTGGCTAGAGACAGCAATTATCCAGTTGGCGATTAAATCAACACCCAGGTTAATCAGCTTGTGAGTGGAGAGAGTGGAGAGAGAGGAGAGAGAAATAGACAGAGCCGAGAAGGAAAGAGGGTGGTGGAGCTGTAGAGTATTATAGACTTACAACCTAGCAAAGGATGGATCAGTATGTTCGGGGGGGTAGGGGAGGAAGGGGTTACCCTCTCTGAACACCCCCACGGGACAGGGCTGCTGATGCGCTGTTTGCTGGGAGATATACCGGTGAGGGCAGGGGGTGGGTGGGTTGTGCCGGTTTAATTAATATCAATCCATTCCCTCACCCCCCTATACCCCCCTATCAAGAGTGTGTGTGTGTGGGGGGGGGGGGGGCACCCTTGTGGATCGACAGAGAAAGGGGAGGGGGGAATTATAGCGGTGGCAGCGGGACAAGCGGTTAGAAATCAACCGACCATTGCGCACGAAAACTATTCCATACCACAGACAATGGTTTAACCCAACAATTATTGTTTTAATCATTGAGATGCTATCATCCTCAAAGAGAAAGCACTGCTTGCTTACGTTAAGCGGAATAAAACATTGTTTTATGTCTAGAAATATATTTTAAAACGCAAACTAAATATATTGTATAATTTTGGCAGCATCTTTGTTTGAGCTTGGTATTTGTGAAGAGTGACTGTGGGTTTTTGTCCCTGGCACGCACGGGGACCTATTAGAAGACAACTCAAACTAACTTCCAAAGCATTCAAAATGGTATGAGGTATATCAAAGGGTGGGAAAGAGGGTAAGGCGCATGCGTGCCCGTAGAGGGAAAAAAATAATTTAACTAACTGCCTCTCATCGCCGCGAAAATGTCAAATTTGCTTAATGTTGGCACATTTGCAGTTTCAGTTTTACGTCGCTCACGTTGCTCAGAATTGTTCTAACGGGTCTTGATTCACATTATTATTATGTGTTTTTTTTAAAGAAATATTTTAGTCTCTGTGCCATATTCATTTTTACTAAGAATAATTTTATATAATCAACATGAAACTTAAATACATTTCATGCCACTAAAACTATTTTAGTAAAGAATTTAAACTCCAAAGAAAAACCAAGCCTTGGAACATTTTAAATCCCCCTCCCCACATCTTCCCCGACACCAGCACAACCAAAGCTGTTAGCTCAGTACACGAGGCAACCAACCACCGCTAGTTCAGCCTATAACTACACACCACTAACAAACCGAACGTACCTTTCGTTTACCCTGAAAAGTAGCAAGCTTTCCTTGCATGGTTTGGTTTTTTATTTATACTCTACAAATTTCAGCTTTTACAATTTGAGCTTTACTTATGTTAATGTTATGCTAGATATTATATTACACGAAATGACTAGTAAAAATATTGAAACTTAATGTTTAAAACGCGATTATTTAAGGGTTTTCAATATTATTGTTATAATTTCTTAAGCATGAAATTTGAAGTTGAATTTTAAAATTCTTGTATGTTCAGCTAATGATCCTTCCAACTTTTCCTGAAAGTATAGGCCTACACTGATTTTCAAACTTTTAACTTATGAGGGTAAATACATTCTAAACCCTAGCTGCTTGGTAGGATTCTGGTAGGAAATAAGGTATTTACAGAACGGGCTTTTTATCAAAATCATGATATATTAATCACATGTCAAAAAACACATTTTAAGAAGATATTTCCAGAATTTTTTGACACTTTTTTAAAAATAATCAAGTAAATCGTGGATATATTAAGCAAATATTTTAAAAAAACCTCATGCAAAAAGCGAGTGTGTGATTTTTTTTTTTACCCGGAATTTGGCAAGCCTGGGTTCCTCCGCGGCGAGCTTGGCAAGTGCCTGGTAGTTGGCTTGCGAAGAACACACGAGCCACTCTCGAGACTTCTGGTCCAGCTGACACACACATACATACTTACATACACATACACGTGTAGAGATATACAACCTTATCCAATCTTAGAGCTTCTTTCCGCTCTAAGTATTTTAAAAATATGCATAAAAAGAAAGTAAGAAAAGGGCAAGTGGAAACTAGGATTATAGTTAATAAATATATAGGAATAAAGAAGGGGTCAAAATTAATATTAAAAAAAACTGTAGTAGAAATCAGAATTATAGTGCACAAAAGAGTTGGAAGGAAGAACGGAAGAAAATAAAAAGGGGCGAGCGGGAGGTAGTAACTAGGATTGTAGTGCACACAAAATAGGAATAAAGAAGGGGAGAAAGGAAAAAGTAAGAAGTAGATCGGAAAGTGAAAATTAGGATTATAGTGCACACACAAAATCGGTAGTAGGAACGGAAGAAAAAAATTCAAGGGGTGAAAGGGGAGTGTAGCTTAGGACACAGACAAATAATATACCCACTCACTCAACCTCCAGGTTAAAACGGTTGCGCTCCTTTTGGCAGCTTGAGTCCTTCACCACTAGGATCGCTGCTGTTAGTCCTATCATCACCCAGCAGTTACACTAGCGAGGCCCAGTGTCGAAGGACTCGAGCTGGCAAAAGGAGTGCGGCGACAACCCCGTGAGGTTGAGAGTCGGTTTCTTACTTGTCTGTGCTTAGGGTTATAGTGCACAGTAAGAAGCAGAAAGAAAAAAAGGGCAAAAGAAAATTGGTTAAGGTTGGTGATAGAGAGTGTGAAAATAAAGTAGCCCAACTTTGCATTTTCAATGTATACGATGGAAAGGCTCACGTGACTACGACATGGCGAACAAGGTTTCGTTTGGAATAAGAGCCGTGCTGCGCGGTTGAACAAATTTCAAGAGGTGTTTACTCTATTATTTGAACGAGCCTTGTTCAAATCCCGGACGAGAAGAGCAGACGGTGTATGAGTGGTTCAAGTCCCCACAATGATCGTCAAGTTTCAAATTCTTTGCTAGATGGATACAAAACAAATTCGTTCCGTAAATACTTTTTTATTTTTAATGAATGAGAATATTCTTCGCATATTTTGAGCTTGTGAACTAATTTAAGAAACCAACTTGCTTCAAGTAATTTTAGGCTTGTGAGCCAACAATTCAACAAACCAATAAGCTTAAAGTATGCTTGGTCTTGTGAATCAATTCAATAAATCAATACGCTTTGGTCGTGTGTACCAATTCAAAAAACCAAAACGTTTCAAGTAATATTGGTCTTGTGAAATTGTTCAATAAACCAATACGCCTCAAGTAATGTTGGTCTTATGAACCAATCTAAGAAACCAACAAGCTTCAAGTTACCAACAGTCGATGCGAAGTATTGTTCCCAGCAAAGTCATGTTCTAAGTCATCATGAAACCCGTTTGGAATCGCGCGCTTTTAAATAATAATTTTAATAATAACGCTATCTTAACAACGCATAAATACGATAGGCATTAGGTAAATGACAACATAATGAACATTATTAATTTTTATAGCCATGTCTACTTAATGACGGTGATAAGAGTGATTGTTACCTTATCCTTTGCACCCCACGCCATAAAACCATTTATGATACAAAAAAATGATTAAGTTTTAACTAACACTTGCCCAATGTTGACTCATATGAGAAAAACTAGTCTGAGACTACCTATTACCAGTCACACTATCAAATCAGGTGATAATTATTTTGAAACAATTTTTAGGTTTGTCCACAAAAGGTTGATTAAAATATTGACTAAACTAACAAAACCTAACCTTCAATTGATAAACGCATGGAATTTTGGGCTTTGTTTGTAAAAAAGTATATATATATATATACAGGCCTGTATATAATTTATTTGAAGTATTTAACATGCGCTTTCTGAACCGACTGATTATGTTAGCACACAAGATTTTCTATGAGCGTGAGTGAAAGGGCCTACTAATTTTGCCGGGAAAAGTATGTTCAAATAACTTCCAGGGTCCTTTTTACATGTCACAATCGACATGGAACCATTTGCTTTATTTCCCCATCAAAGGAAGTTGTGCTACGGATTTTTATCGCTCAATAAAAATCCTTCAACGCCAGCTGGGTATGAACCCACGAACATCGGGTCACGAGGCGAGCACTTTACCCCAAGATCAACCGGGTTTACAAAAAAATAATCAAAAAGTGTATTTCTGTTAGTTATTACGTATGAATGGATAGAGTGAGACTGAACTAAATTAATTATATCCTTTTTACTAAAAAATAAATAAATCGAAAATCAGGTTCCGTTAGGTTCTGCCACGTGGTTTATGAGAAAAGTGTGCAACGTTTCATATGTCTAAGTCATTTAGCGGCATCTAGAGGGTGTGGAAAAATGACCACACATATAAGGACATCTATATAAATAAAATAAAGAGTTTGTTTGTCTGTCACGAGCGTTGAGCAATATCTATCTCACACGGAGGTATGACATTTTTTAATTAGAAGCCCCTGTGCACAAACATATGTACTGGAATTTTAAATTGTTTTTATTTACTAAAAACTGGGTTGGAAAAAAATAAAATGAAGAGATATATTTTTTCTGTATGTATGAAGCAAAGAAAACCGTAGCCCGGAGCAACCACTTAAAGTATTACGTGGTTACCTCGGGTAACGCCGGATACTTGTGCTCGTTTTACAATATATATATATATGGAGACCGCAGCCAGCCGTGACGTTGGCATTGACTAATGATGCTCAATACCTGATATAGATAAAAGAATATCGATAAGGAAGAGCGAACACTTACCGATGTGACTGATGCCGTGTCGTCATCCTCCAACCCCTGGAGACACAAGAACAGAAACAACCATAGATATAATAACAATAAGAATAAAAGTAACACATGAAACACATGTCATGTAAGATACGAACAAAAAATAAACAGTTTTAAACACTTCAAACATGTTTTTATTATTTTTATATATAAAAAAAGAAAGGTTTACAAATAGTGCAGCGTCATTTGTTTGCATTACAAAGTGTTAAAAGGTTTCCAATGGTTACTAGGGCTAGTCAAACATAATCGTATATTTTAGAGCAGAATTAAAAAAAAAAAATGTGCTTCAGTAAAATATTACTAAATTATGACCCAACAGTATTTATAATGTTACCACACGCTCCACCCTTATTCTTGTATACACATTTTTAACAAAATTTTTAGTCAAATCTAGGAACAATTTAAATTTTCAAATAATCAATTTTTAGTAAAACTGTTTTTGAAAGAATTGCTTTCCGAAGAATGAGTAAAACATGTTATCTAGCATGCAAAACCATGCCCAAATATAGATTTTGAAAGAAAAAAAAATGTTAAGGCCAAATAAAAATATTTTTCAAAAATAAAATATGTTATTAGTAAACTATTCTTGATTTTAAAGTTAGAATTAAAATCACGATTTTACCCTGATACATGACTATATAACATCTAAATATAATATTCTTTAATGTAGCTATAACCGAAATTAACAAATATAATAACTTAGCTATTTAATCCAATCAAACACAATGTTTGAACAAAATCTATTAAACATTTTCGATACAAACCGAATCGCAAGAATCTTCTTTTGAATTGGGGGCTCTTAGAACATTAAGCTTCATCATATTCTGAAGGTTAGCAGTTTTCACGATTAAAATATTTTCTCTATATGAGAAATTAAATAAATGTTAACACACAATCGCACGAACTTTTTCATATTGTATATTATGGCTTCGAAGATAATTTTCAGAAATAGGTTTTTAGTAAATTACCCTTAAGTTATGTTTTCCTCATAAAAACCCATCATCTTGTTTGTTAATCACAATAATCACGTTTTAAATTTTAAACCAAGTTGTTAAAATAGTTTTAACAAAATTCAAATAAAAAAAGTATATATACAAATATATTTGCTAACTAACCTAACATTATTTGTTAGTTGTAAAAATAAAACTGTATTCTTATTTACCATGAAAAACTTTTTCCATCATCCCATTATGAATTCAATTTTCAAAGTCAATTTCCAAAATATTCAAATTTAGTATAATTTGTCACATTAAACTATCCTTAAATTAATTTACTCCAGATAAATATATATTATTGTTGATAGTGTAAAATGGTCTCTTGATACCAATTTTGAACCAAATCGTTAGAGCTATTTTCAAAAAATCAAATTTACAAAAATCATATGTTACAATTATTAAATGATTTTTGTAGAAAACTAATATATATAACTATTTATAATACAAACAACTTAATAGATACACATTTTAAACGAAATTACTGAAAAAAATTTTTAGTATTCAAATTTTAAAAAACTACCGTCAGTAAATTACCCATAACCGAATTTCTCCCAAAACAAGTGTACAGCTTTATTTTTAATGTTCATGTCGAACACTCCTCAGATATACATTTTAAGTCAAATCATTATAGCCATTTTCAAAATAATTCAAATTTTCAAAAATCACTCATCAGTAAACGGCCCTTTATCAGTTTTAACCCAAAACCAAGTATACAGGGTTATTTGACATGTCAATCACTCCCAAAATAACCATTTGGAACCAAATCGTTAGAGCTAGTTGTAAAATATTTCAAGTTTTGAAAGAAAAAAACCCCCAGTAAACTACCCATAAATGAGTTTTTACCTAGAAAACAAACATAGATTGTTATTTGTCATACCACACAATATCTAGATATAATTTTTTTTTAACAAAATCGTTAGAGCTATTTTCAAAATATTTTAAATTCTATATACTTTCCCATCAGTAAGCTACCCCTTCAACAATTTTTTCCCCCAAAAACCAATTATATGATGCTATTTGCATGTCAAACAAATCCTACATATGCATTCTAAATAAAATAGTTTGAGCTTTTTTTTTTTTTATAAAAATGTTGAATAAAAAAAATCACTCGTCAGTGGGATACCCCTAATTTGAAAGCTAGGGTTAAAATTAACAAAACGTCCCTTGGTATTGCCCTATAAAATCTAAGTATAAAATTTGGACAAAATATATTGAACTGTTTTGGATCCTTGGCCAGGGATGTACTTACAGACAGACAGACAGACAGACAGAGAGAATTGTAAAATCCCGTTCATATAAAATGCAAAGATCCGTCATAATCTTAAGATGGATTTTTTTTCACAGTCACAATACTTGTTATGAGAAAGTAAAAAAGGGATTAAGTCTAAAGACCTTTAAAATGAATTTTAATTATACTTTATATGCACGTTAAAAAATGTACACGTGTGTATAAAAAATGCGACCTAGTGACTTAATCTAGAGCAGCCCAAATAACAACCAACATTCCACCTTTGTACTAAGAGAATGGGTTTATTAGAAGGACACGCAAACCCAAAGCCAATTATTTTACATAATTACACTTACAAATTGTCTCAACCTAGGACAGCAGTCTCTTAACACTTTAAAGTCCATTAATCTTAGTTCGTGTTTTAAATATAGTTCTTCATTCGCCTTGTACGTGATAAGTAAACATATTTTTGGGTTATTTATGTAATACCCATATCAGTGGGCACGAGGACTAAATGTTAGGCTCGTCTAATTTTGCAAGAAGGTTGGGGTACCAGCCGGCTATAATTTTACCAACCGGTTTCCCATTCTTCCTACACGCAAATACAGGTACACTTTTTAAATGTTAGCCCTAACATCCCTATCCCTTCAGCTTAATTAAATGCAGGTAGCGAGGACGGGTAGTAAGAGTTATAGAGAAACAAAAATCAATGATGAGAATTACATTGGTTTATGGTTTGTTTTTTTAAATCTGTAGATTTCCCTACAATCCGACACCTTATCTCAGTCGGTAGCGTGTCTGTCTATTGAGCTAAGGGTCCCAAGTTCGATTCTCGGTTTGGCCGAAAAATTTATCATTGATGAAAATATGGGTTTACACTTTCACAATGATAAATTAACGGTCGGGAACTGGATGTTGTGCCTGTCCTAGTCTTAAGTTAGATTATAAAGCATATGACGCTACAACAGGCCTAGCCAGCCGGTAGTGGAAAATATATTACTTGAATAAAAAACTGACTCAGGCCAAAGGATGGAAACAGTAGTGGATGTAAAAAAAAAAATCCCTTCAAATACAAATGTCCCATTTTATCCATCCTCTCTTTATTCCCCTTCCGGGTACAAAATATGGCTACCCTAAACATACTGTGGTTACGTTTCTGTGTCGGGTTTAATAGAAAAAGGTCACTCGCGCTAATCTCGTGTTGGACTAGACTGCCGAAGACGAGGAGATAGGGGTTCGACCCCGGTCGGGTGCACTGAGGGTGGTTTTCCCTAAATAGTTTTCCACTCTCTCCTCAAGCAAATGCGAGTGCACTTCCTCTAAATTAAGCCTTCCTAATCCCTAGCCCATTAGTGTAATTATTACATAGGCATATAACCTGAACAGGTAGTAAGACGCAGTGCAAAAAAAAATTAAAGCTAGAGAAATGGGAAGCTCAAATCTTTGATCCTTCGAATCCTGAGAGAAACAAGAGTCATAAAAATTTAAAAAAGAATCTTTAATACAATAATGAAGGCCTTTACTTGAAATCCCAATTTTAAGCAATTGATAACATTAATCATATATACTTGTGTGAAAATAACAAAATCATAACAACAAAATTAGAAAATTGTATTAATAAAATATACTCAAAAAAGGACTATTTTTTTAGCGTGTGAGAGACATGACAAACAGAATAAACTAAGAATTCTAGTGGTACCAAACTTTTAAAAAAAATATTCAAAATTCAATTTCAAATATTTTTACAATCTATAGTAAAAGTGTACATTTAAAAAAAATCCAGGTAATCACGTGGAGGGATAGAGCGTGAGCTGGGGGGGGGGGGGGGGGGGGGAGATGTGAGATAACACATTTAAGTTTAACAGACCAGGCAGGTTTCGACCTTCCTATCACCGTCAAAACCAAACCGATGTTTTTTGCCCGTGTACGGGTCACTCAAGATTGGGGGTAACTCAAAAACACACGCCAAATGAGTTGCTTTTTCTTTTTCTTTATAAACGACACCACAAAACTGTTATCATCAAATTTTATGAATTTTTCAGGTTTTCCAGACAGTAGAAAAAAAAAAGAGGCTTAACCTTTTTATAGCAATTTGTGTTGGTGTTTAGACATTTTTTTCGTTCATCACAGTGATGACATATCTTCAAAAACAATTCTAACGGCTATTAAAGATAAACATTAGTATGAGTTAATTTCCCAGTATTTAATGTTTTAGATATTATTTGAGTCCCTGTGTAAAACTTTTATAAAAGAAACCCTATACCATCCATCTCATGTGGTTTGCCATATCTAGGCAATGCATTTTGTTAACATGGAGAAACAAAATTTGTCTTTTGTTTAAATTTTTAGATGAGAATTAGTCAGTTATTTAAATTCCCTGACTTTTCCTTATTGTTTTTAATATACTCCCTGACATTTCCCTGTTTTCACTGACATAAAAAGTTCCCCGACATTTTAAGGTTTTAATTTTCTGTAGTCACCATGATTAGAAGTCCTTAGTTTGTATCCCTTGTCATGATTATGTAACTCATTAGATTTCGACCAAGTGAGGTTTTTTTTATGTTTTTTTTTTATATATTTGGTTAGTCTATGCCCTAAATGCGCGGGCCAAAAGGAGGTAGACTGAAGGGGGGTTGCAACCTCTGATGGTTAAAACTTTCAAAACACCTAAATCAGGAAGGCCCGCTGGAAAGTGTCAAGAGGGGAAGGGAGGTAGGTAGTGACATGTCGTCCTACTCCTGTCCATCAATTAGAAGGAGACATACATGTCCTAGCCACACGTTATATTATTTACGGCTTTGTTTCGTTGCCCGGTGGGTTTGCTGCGGTGTAGTTTGTGAAGAGGGGGGGTGCGGGGGAACGAAGAGCGAAAATACGCCCCCGTGACGGCAGGTAAAAAAAGATATTAAAAAGAGGAACGCGTGGCCCCACACACGTCCAGTGGCGGTTGTAGATCTTTCGAAAGGGCGGCCGAGGTCTGGCCGTACAATGGAGCGGAAATGTTTATGGGAAAGTTGGTTGTACTGGAGGTAAGAGGAGGGACCGAGGGGGGAAGGAACATAGCTAGATCCCCGTAAAAATAGTTTGACTTTTAGTTAAATTTCATTTTTTAAATCTCCCTTTTCGGTGTTATTTCGTGTTTATTCAAAATTACATGTTATCTGAGGTGTTTAAATATTATTTACATATTGAGAAAATGTATACAAAATTAAAATTTACTAGTAAAACTTTATATATTTGCTTTAAAATTCATTGTCAAGTTTGTCTGCATATTTCACAATTTTGTGCCCAAAGTTAGCTTACACTACAACAAAATACTAATCAAATTACAGCATGGTCAAAATTTCTGCTTAATTTATTCTTAATTTCATGTTTATTTAAAGATTTTTTTGTAAACGCGGTGTTTTTAATTTTATAGGATTTCGTGTAACAAGACGATTTCATTTTATTTCGCTTTTCAAAAACATTGTAAATCATATCTAAAAACTATCAAAGTAAAAAGTACTTGATTCCATCTTTGTATGGCACTTTTCGTTTTATCGCGTCTCACCATTTTTACGGGGTTCTAAACATAGCATATTTGTACGGTTTTGTTTTTAAAATGATAGTCATTTTCTCATTTATTTTCGGTCTTTGAAGTGCACTTATTATATATATATATATATACACATACACACACACACAGAAAAGGAGCTTCAACCTTTAATCTCGTAACATTTTAAGAATTAAGAAAAAATTAGTCTACACTTTCAGAATTATGATCCACCGTACATCCGTTGGGATGGGTGCGTGATATATTTTCTGCTGCAGCGGCGCGTAGCCAAAATTAAAAAGAGTGTGCCACAAAAACTTTAGGCTTGATAAGTGTACCGTGAACTTGAGAAGTTCGCGGAAAACTGGTCTAATCTATTGCGAGAGGGATGACTTAAACCACGGAGCCGCCAAAACTGGGTGAGTTACAAATTAATTAAACCTAGAACACCAATAATGAAACATCCCACATGCTTCGGTGGCCTCATGGTCTAAGGGTTCAGCCAGACTGACAAGCGCGCAAGCGACTGGGTGGCCAGATTGACAAGCGCGCAAGCGACTGGGTGGCCAAACTGGCGAGCGTGTGATTAGCAGATAGCTCTCGTTAGTTGTTGACGAGGAGGCTCTGAATCTTGGCTCAATGAACCGAGGGTGGTTTTTGACAAGTGATTTATTGTTGTGGTTTTCTCATTCTCTCTCCAGACTTATGGTGATTCTTATTTGTAAATGCCTACTTTGATAATATTGAAGTATTTTAACATATCAGTTATTTATATATATATATATACATATAGGTATGGTTATATATATACAATTATAGGTATGGTTTATGATCTTACCAATTAAATTAGGCCGTTAGTAACAAGTGTGATAAACCTATCTATAGTAATAAAAATGCCAAAATGAGAAGTTTTCTTAACACTCAATGAACCAACAAACAATAATATTGCCTAGCGCCTGTAAACTATACTGTACCGGGCAAGGCCGTAGCCAGCCAATAATTTCAGGGGGGGTTTGGTGGGCACATCCCCCAATTTACCGAGGCTGGAAAATTTTCTAAATAATAAACAGTTCTAGAAGCTATCTGAAGTGTTTTTTTATAGCACTATAACCCACTAACTGCCGAAGGCTAGAAAAAATGATAAATATTAAACACCTCTAAAAGCTCTCTTAAGTGCGTTTTATGGTAACACAGCCCCCTAATTTGTAAATTTACTTTAATTTTGATATTGTTTGAACCATAAATAAAGCCATATATATTTTGTTCATAAAATTTTAGGGGGAGTTTTAACCCCAAAACCCCCCTTGACTACGGCCTTGGTACCGGGTCGAGCGCGCGCGCTTGAAAATTAGAACCCGTTCTATCTTTCAAGAGCGCGCGCTCAGTCGTTCGCTCCAGTCTGGACACCTCTCATTAAAACCAATGCGTTCTATTTTAACTTTTAGTCGCTCGCGCGCTCGCCCGCCTAGTCTGGCCGTCCCCTAAGAAGGCATAACTCTCACAATAGACGAGTGTTCCGCAAACAAAGAGATCATGATTCAAATCCGATTCGGGTGTACTAAAAGTGGTTTTCCCTCAATGTTTTCCACTGCCTCCCTTCACGCAAATACGGAAAATGTATTCCTATTACACGAATTAAATTTCGTGTAGCTAAAGATAGTTGCTCATTGTTACACAATGCTATCCTGAGTTAAGTTAGTTTGTAAATCGTATGCCGATCAAACACCGTGTGTTACCCAAATCAATAGCCACAAGGTATAAGGCGTCAGACTTACAATATACTGAATTTAATAACACAAGACGGTGAGGCTAAATTTGTGAGGCTAAATTTTAGTCAGGGCGCAATGAAGAGGGAGAGGGGGCGGTTTTCGCAAAGTGGACCATTCCTTTGGTTTTACAACCTCCTTCCTATCCATGCTAGTGCGGGTGAATCTCTTCTATACATGCTTTTCATCTCTAACCTAGAGATTAAGCCGTTAAATAGCTAGTATAAAAACGTATGAACGTAGAAGATAGCTTTGAGTAGTATGTGCGTACTGCATATTTAAACACCCAAAATAAAAGAATATAGTAAAAAAACTTTCAACTTATGTTTGGAGCAGTGTTTTCCAACTTCTTGCATGGTTTGACCCTAATTTTTTTCATTGAGTCCATCGTGACCCCTCTGATAACCTAAAAGCGTTCATATCCTAGTTTTAAAATGATTTATTTCACTTAATCTTACTACCCGTCCGGGATATCCGCATTTGATTAGGCTTGGAGAGTAGGTATAATTTAGAGGGAATGTACCTTAATTTGCAAGGAGGGAGAAGGGGGAAACCGTTTAGGAAAAATCATCCTTAGTATCCCCGATCGGAATTTGAATCCTGACCTCATAACCGACAAACCAAACGAGTGTGATGTTGAGCCCGCATCATTGATTTAATTATGATGAATTGCTTATATAATGAGTATACAAATGCGAGTAAGATTTCTCAAAAGTTTGTATTTTGAAAGTTATGGTAGCAACTCCACTCGCCAAATCACGAGACTGCAACGGCAAACTAAACCAGCAAGCAACTGTCACCGTTGAATAACAAAAAGAACCGAAACTGAAACTTAAAAACTATTTTTATCATTTTAACCACTTACACTTCTACTGTGTTTAATTTACGCACCTTCATGTATCCTAGTAATTATTAATAATTACCCGCCTCGGTGGATTAGTTGGCTAACGCGTTAGTCGTGTTGAGCTCGACCGTCGAGGACGGGAAGATCGAGGTTCGAATCTCGGTCGGGTGAACTGGGGGTGGTTTTTCCTAAATGGATTTCCACTCTCCCTCCACGCAAATGCGGGATCACTTCCTCTAAATCCAACCTTCCCAATTCCTAATTCATTAGCGTAATTAGTAGGCCCCTACTTAAGCGTATAAGCCGAACGGGTAGTAAGACGCGGTGCTAAATATAATAATAAATATAATAATATTAATAATTTAAGTTTAATTTATTTGAGGTATTTAACGTGCACTTTCTTAACAGATTGATTATATCAGGACAGGAAAATTTCTATGCGCGATAGCGAAAGGGCCTACCTATTTTGCCGGAAGATATTTTCACAAACCTTCCAGGGTTCTTTCACAGATCACAAAAGACATGAGATCGACGGCTTTTCTTTTCCTTCAAATGAAGTTATGCTACGAATTTTTATCACTCATGAAAAATCCATAGACCCCGGCTGGGTTAGAACCCACGGACATCGGATCTTGAGGCGAGCACTTTACCCCAAAACCACTGAGGTCGACACATTTGTGTTCACTTTAAAAATAAAACATATAGCTCTAACCTCAACAAGCATTGACACACAACTCGAAACATGGTGCGACCTCGAATTGAATCCGAGGGTTTAGAATGTGCGTGACTAACTACATAAAGTAAAATATAAACTCCAAGCAATCGAAAAATGTCAAGTTCTAAAACTCACTAGATAGAATCCAAATTGTTTAGGAAGAGCTATAAAATGTACTAGATCAACATTCACGTAGTCATACGTTAAGTTATGTTATCCGCAGTTGGCACTTATTTTACCATAAACTTTGACCGAAAAAAAAAAAATGAAGCGTATTTTGATTTGTTAAAATACCCTTGATATGAAAGTTGTACTGTAACGTAAACAAAGTGTCGTAGGGTAAAAATGAAGCGTGTCAACCAATAACAACCCTTCATTACGACAGACAAAATATATTACCTATACCCACATGTCAGATACAAAAATAAAAAAAGAGAGAGAGTACTAAAAGCGCCTGTTTTACGTCACGGAATATTTTTGATATCCCACATGACCACCCCTCACCCCCACCACCCCAGCCCTATTCGAAAGTGACCACTGTGTGTGGCAGAAAGAGAGAGAAAGAGGATAGAGAAAAAAAGTGCCAACATAACAGTGTTTAATTTTTACAAGCCATGGGCCCGTGGGGTAAGTGGATGGGAAATTGGGAACCGTTGGTGGGGGGTGGGGGGGGGGGAAGGGGATGTTGATGGGTAACTCTCATCGAAATTATAATAGTTTAGCATCGCCACGAATTAAAGTTGTCTCTCCTGAGTTGTGGGTGAAATATAGGCGAGGGATGAACGACACGCGGACATGGAAATAGCGGGGAGAGAGGGGTTAAATGGGGGGAAGGGGGGGGAAGAGGGATTGCTTACTTGTGTGTAGTCTGTGACATATACAGGTATCATTATGATAAAAAAAAAATTACTGAAAAACCTTAAATAAATAACACTCAGTTTTGTTGTCAATTCCCTCTCCGTTTTTATGGCCTTCCTTATTAAAGTTTTTTCCCCTAGCACCACGTATTACTACACCCGTTCGGGTTGTACGCATAATATGTTCTAATTACAATAGTGCGTTAGGGATGAAGAGTTTTAAGTTTGTAGCAAGTTTACCCGCATTGATATGAAAGAAGAATGAGAAAACCATTTAGAAAAAAAAACACGCACGGTACATCCAACCGGGATTAGAACCACGATCTACTCATACTCAGCAGTTCAGTCTAATGCTGAGAGTTACCAAAGACCAGAGCTTTTCAAACTGTGCTCCACGGTTAGTTATCCCAAGGTCCGTGAGGAATTTTAGAATATTCTTTATTTGTTTTTATCACACTATAAAATAGCATCAGTAGCTACTAGAGAAAACTTATTTTTAATTTAATTTGAATAAAGGCGTTCACCAAAGGCGAAGCCAGATCATGTGATGATTTCCATTTGTTTTATACTTGTGCTATTGACTTTTCATAATTTTAACGCAAACAAAGGGCTACGGCATGTTTTGTTTTTTATCTGGTTCAAAGGATCCTTCGGTTTAAAAAGTTTAGTTTGGGAACACCTGCCTTAAAGCATTTGACCAAAAAAATCTGGCGTGACCTGGAGAAAAGTTCTTAGAAATTCCAACGGCGGGCAGATGATTTAATGAAGAATAGCGTTATTGCCCACAACAAGAGCTCCTTTATATTTTCTTTTATAGAAAAACAATGAAAGTTTTATTAATGGTGAATTAACCGGCCTAGTGGTATAGTGGTAAGATACCCTCGAAGCTGACCTAGAGGACCCGGGTTCGATTCCCGGCTGGTACTGGGTGATTTTTCTTGAAAGGGGAATAAGTCCTATGGTCACAAGTTTGGTTAATTAGGCTTAAGTTAAACTAATGTCTCCATTGGCTCCACACCTTATATTCACTATCTTCATCTCCTCATTCATCGAGACATGGAAAGAGCCTCCACGGAAAGGATGTACGGTTAGTAATTCGGGTGTTCCCTGGCCAACGGTACTTAGTACTAAGATTACCGCAAACCGGCTACTAATGATGAAGCACAGACAGGCCATTAATTAATTATACATTTTACTAAATGAATAAATTATATGTGTAGATTGGCATGTATTTGAAGAAGCATCCATCAGCAGTTTGGAATACCAGAGGAAAAGTAAAAAAAAAAGGTATATTTTCTGACGCACGTGCTTTAAAAGTTTTCAATATAATACTAGTTCTAAGGGATATAATGTGCACAAGGTGGGCTTAAGGTTTATAATTATGTAACCAACAACTTAATCAAGGGATAGGAGTTAGGAAAATGAGCTAGCATTAGCTTAAACAGATGATGGAAAAAACAGAGTACAACACATTAGCAATTTCACTCAGTGCACACATGGTTGAGATTCGAACCTTGACCTCCCTGTAAACTGCAACCCAGTGAAACTTTAGTCCAGCACCTCTTGAGTGTGCTTTATGACCACAGAATTGTTATCTTATGACTCGCAAACTAACTTAACATACGGGCAATATCACACATGCTACCCTCTTCACCGGAAAATGTATATTCTGTACAAGGTACGCGATAAAGGCGGCGTCTCGTAGTTTGGTCTACCGTGAAACGGGAAGTCTGGATTCAAAACCCAGCCTGGTTCTTTAATGGGTTTTTTTTCTAAATAGTTTCCCCCTCCGTGCAAGTGAGTGTGTATATTTTATATCAAAACTATCTTTCTTTTACCCTCTTAAGTGAACGCATAGTTTAAGGTGTCATTTATACAAATGACTAGACTGCTATGATGGAGTGATCCAGGGTTCGAATTCCGGTCGGGTGTACCGAGAGTGTTTTTCCTAAATGGTTTCCCACTCTTCATTTACGCAAATGTGGCTATACTTCCTCTAAATTCAAACCTTCTCGTCCCCAACACACTATCGTAATTAGTACATATGCGTACAGGTAGTAAGACAAGACGCTGGGGGTGGAAGTGAGGGGTGGAAGAGGGTGGGTAGAGAGAGGTGAATATATCGGTAGGAAGACAGAAAAAAAAAGCCTTAAATTTATATAGTTAATAATTTTTAGATGGTTTTATCAAGGTTTCAACCAAATGTCGGGCGCCCTTTTTTAAAGGTTCTATATTTGACCAGAACAGTGTGTAGGGGATGCTCATATGAAACCGTGGCCACTTTGGGTTGGTTCAGGAAGCGGGTGTAGGGGTGTGTGAATGTCGATATAGGAGGGAGTGTGGTTGGGGGTGGAGGGACAGGCTACTACAATAAAATACACCGCGGTGAACAGGATGGTAGGTTGGAGTGGAAGGGGGGGGGGACATGCATTCATACGATCAACCCGTATAGCGACTGCAATTGTCCAGTATTTGACAGGACGTGAGAGAGGGAGTTGAGGGGAGAGGGGAAAAGGGTATGAGACTGACAAGAACGTCATCATTAATCCCAGTGGTCATATTTTCACACACTACTCTTCCTCGCAGCTACACACATATATACATGGATACGTACACATATGACAACCCCCCCCCCCCCTTTCCAACTCCATGACGACTCTTTTTTTTAATCAAACTTTTATTTTTTCCCCCCCTTCGAACCCCCATTTTCATTTGCGTCTATTTTTATTTCAGTTTCATTTGAATAGGCCTTTTTTTTTTTTTGTTCGGGGTATTGTTTAAGGGTGAAAAACGAGAGGGGGTCGGGAAGTTCAGTAATGGATTGATGGAACTTTTGGGGGGCATTTCAACAGTGGTATACAACCCATAAAAAGAGCAGTTTTTCAGTCTCATAAAGAATATCAATGGGTTTTGTTGAGTGGACACTTTTTTTTTGTGCGTGTGTGTTGTTTTGTTGGTGTTAATATGGTCACAAAATGGCACGTAAATTTAGTGTAGGTTACAGTTTAGGTAGATTTTTTTTTTACTCTTAGGGTTATAAATTTGACTTCTGGCACAGAGCTGCTGTTGAGTGTTAACTTTTTTTTTTACATAAAATGTTCCAATAAAACATGAACATATCCTAGAACATCGACACGTATTATTCTATAAACAAGGGTAGTAAATCCAAACTACCCTTTTAAAAGGAATTGTTTCCTTCCACATACATTGTATGAGATTTTTTAAAGTCCGTCACAGTATCCGACAAAATTTCAAGGAGAGGGGTTTATGAAGAAGTTTCTATTTATCATCCAGGAGGTCAGGGTTCGAATCTGACCAAAAGCGTCGAGAATATTGGTAGATATAAAAGGTTGCCTATCTATCCAACGCACGCCTGCTGTCCGATAAGCCTCAATAACAAAACATTATAAGAATTATAAAGTCAATATAGGTTTACAAAAGAAGAGCCACGAATCGCTCAATTAATATAGAAGTCCGACACGTTAACTCAGTCGATAGTGCGTGTGTCTACTCAACTTAAGGCTCCAGGATTCGATTCCCAGCATGGCCGAAAAACTTACAATTGGTGAAACTGGGGCTACACCAATCACAATGATAGACAACCGGAAAACTAGATGTGTTTGTTATATATTAGCACCACGTTTTCCTACCCGTTCAGGTTATACACCTATGTACTAATTACGCTAATGTGTTAGGAATGAAGTTCGAATTTATAGGAAGTGTACCAGCATTTGCGTGGCGGGAGAGTGAAACGCTGTTGAGGAAAAATCACCATCAGTACACCCAACAGGAATATGAACCCCGATCTCCCCGTCGTTGGCAGCCAAGTCTATTGCGGGAGTGACGCTTCAGACAATGCGGCCACCGAAGCGGGTTGTTATATAATTAAATGAGTTCATAAGTCACGTGCTGATTTAATCAACCTGTCCAGCAAATTGTGCCTTAAAATTAATAGACTAAATATATATTTATATATATTTTTAATAGTCGGGCTAACTCAAGTGGTCCCGTTAAAGGCCTTCTTAGAATTGGAACGAAAGAAACCGGTTGAAATTCCAGAACCACAAAACAGATTGTGTCGACATCTGAAGACGTGCGTCTCCTGCTATTACGGTGTTCGTAGAGATGAGCCATCAATCAGTACGACACCGCACCTGGAGAAGAGAATATAGCACGCACAATCTTGGATGGCAAGGGGTAATCACTGCACCTAATATCACCTCTTAGGAAACTGCAGGTCTTATGAAGAAAAGCTTTATCCTCACTTTCTCACGGATATTAACTGTTGTCAAACCTCCTCACTTTTAGTTATGTCGGAAGGTAGCGAGTGTGCTGGGGTAAGGATCTACTGGCAACATCGACGAACCAGCGTTGCAATACTTCTATCATAACTAAGGGAAGAATGTCCACACGAAAACAAGAGAATGACAACGCCGGGTCCCATTAGTAGCCGTGCAGTTACCTCAGAGATAATAACTAGTGTTGTACCTTCTGGTTTTCATTTAGAATTAAGAAACAACGGAAGGAATGTTAGAACGTCTTTGATAACCTTATCTAGAGTGGGCCTAATGCTTGGTCGAAATTTTAAAGAAGAATCTACTTTAGTGGCGCAGATATTCAAATGTTAGGGGGGAAAAAATGTACTCGTATAATGACTCATAATGCTTTGCAACTTAAGCTTAAAACAGCTGCCAGTCAATATATTTAATTGTATAGAAAAATAATTTCGACAACTTAAAGAGACAATACCCCTTGGTAAACTGAGATGTCAATACGAGGATTAAGTGAAAATGAATTTTAATAAAGGGTGGGTGTCGTCAGATTTGGGATTAGATGGTGTCTCAGGAGAGGGTTTAATGGTGTACTTATGTCCTGGCACCCATGCTATTTCGATTCCCCTAAGGTGAGAGTGTAAGGGACGCGAGAGAAGGCCTTTATATTTATCCAGTTCTAGTAGCAAAACTTCTTTTTTTTGCCAAAATAAATTAAGTATTACTCGAGTATAGGCATTGAGTTTAATTTTTTTCACCGTGGTGACCTCAATAGTTCTTGAATATCTGTCATGAGCATATAAGCATTAGATGAGAAACTTTTTATTATTATTATTATTATTATTATTATTAGCACCGCGTCTTACTACCCGTTCGGGTTATACGTACTTACGCTAATGTGTAATGGTATGGTGATTGTGAAATGAAATGGAGGACCTACAGTTTAACGTGGGATCCGAACCACGGTGGAGGCCTGGCATTCCTCACATTCACAAGTTGTGATTAATACACGTCTTGTCAGAGGTGAAGGAAGGGTTTGGCAATCAGATAAATCTGTGCCGGGACCGAGGTTTGAACCCCGGACCCTCAGCACAGAAGTCTGACACCTTACCCCTAGACCACCAGGTCACCTGAGAAACTTTTTAAATGAAGAGAAAAAGTTGTCATTAAATTCCAGGACACACTTGATAGATATTCAAGAACTGTTTAAGTCACCATGTGAAGAAAATTAAACTCTATGTCTGTACTGGAGAAATATTTAATGTACTCGTATCTCAAGCTGACAAAAGTTTTGAAATGGAAACAGCAACAATACCGACCTTTTGCGTCCCTTACAACCTCACCAGAGAGAGAGTTATATTCTGTGGTAGGAATGAGGGAGTTAGAAATGATAAAAAATGTACAATTTGCGTGGATGGAAAGTGGGACAAACATTTAGGGAAAGCCTCCTTCAGGAAAACTGGTCAGAATTCAAACTTCAACATCCCCATTACCATAAAACTAGACTAGATGATTCTGAGAATTAGTCAGCCTGTCTATCGATGCAAATGTCTTAACATAGAGCAAAATAAAAAATAGTATATTCCAAAAATGCATGGTATCAGCCCGCAATCGTGCCATACTGACCTATCAGTCACCATCTGTTGGCGAATATAGTGTCAACTTCTGTGGATAGAGGGTGTCATGGGGTCATGTAAAACGAACCCTGCGGCCATTAACCTCAGTTTTCTAAACCGGAGCCGCTACCTTGTCATTCGAGTAGCTCCTCATTTTTCCTGACAGGTCTGAGATGACCCCGTTCCAGACCCATTGCTTCACAAAAAATCTGGAAGCGCTGGGAACGAACCCAGGGACGGTCTAAATTCCAAGCTCATTTAGTTTGGTTTGCCAAAAGCCGGGGAGAACTGGGCTCAAATCTCGGTCGGGTGTACTGAGGGTGTTTATTTTACATGGTTTACCACTCTTCCTCCAAGCAAATAAAGGTATATTTCCTCCAAAGTGTAACTTCTTCATCCCTACCGTAATAGTATATATAGGCGTTTAACCCGAACGGGT
This sequence comes from Timema podura, assembly GCA_033556935.1. Classification (NCBI taxonomy): domain Eukaryota; kingdom Metazoa; phylum Arthropoda; class Insecta; order Phasmatodea; family Timematidae; genus Timema; species Timema podura. The sequence continues at coordinate 29,457,177 of JAVRXN010000005.1, forward strand.
ATTGAAAGGCGATGAAAAGGGGGAGGGGGTTATAATTCATAACTGTAGGTACATACTTTCTCATATAGATCTATAAACTGCTCTGATGGCCGCATGGTTTAAGGTACTATTCTCGCTCTAGACTAGACTACTGAAGACGGGGAGATCGGAGTTCGATCCCGGTCAAGCGTACTGAGGTTTTTCCCTAATGGTTTTTCACTCTCCCTCCATACACTTCCTCTAAATTTAACCTTAAAAATCACTAACAAATTTGTGTAGTTAGTACATAGGCGTATACTCTGAACGGGTAGTAAGACGCGGTGGCGATTAACCCGAACGGATATTATTATTATTATTATTATTATTATTAGCACCACGTATTACTACCCGTTCGGGTTATACGCACAGAACGGATAATAAAACGCAGTGCTAAAAATAAAAAGTAGGCCTATATTATAGTTTGCGATAATATTATTTAAGTCGATCTCGGTGGTCTTGGGATAAAATGTTCGCCTCAGAACCCGATGTTAGTGGGTTCAAACTCAGCCGGGGTCAATGAATTTTTCTTGGGCAGTAAAAATCCGTAGCACAACTTCCTTCGGAGGGGAAGTAAAGCAACCGGACCCATGTCGATTGTAACATGTAAAAGAAACCTGGAAGGAATATGAAATTAACTTTCCTGGCAAAATTGGTATGATCTTTCCTTCCCGCTTGTATAAATTTTCGTGTGCTGATATAATCAATCGGTTCAGAAAGTACACGTTAAGTACCATGATTAAATGAAAAACATTATAAAAAAAAAGAATTCCCTCAATAATCCCTTAGAAAGTTTAACTCAGAAAAACAAACAATATTTTGATATTACTTTCTTCAGATATATAATTTGAACAAAAATTGCTATAGCGGACCTAGCAATTTTTACAAAATAAAATTAAAATTTTTCAAAAACTAGTTAATGTATATTACCCTTAAATTTTTTTTTATGAACACACATTTTTATGTATCATACATAAAGGTTCTCCATGTACCCCTTTTTTTTATAAAAGAACAGTTAAATCAAATTTTTTAATTCCGAAATTTCAAAAAAACAATTATTATTAAACTGCCCTTAATATAATCGTTTTGGCTATTTGATTCTTAAAATCAGGGCTGAAATCAAAAATGCCCCATGTAAAATCTACATATCAGATTCGATCAAAATCTACCAAGTCATTTCGGATGTAGCCCCTTCCCCTGGTACAGACAAACGTAATTGCAAGACCCACTTTTTGTAGGAGTTCGGTGGTACATAAAAACATCATGGCCCATCATAATCTTTGATGTAGAAAAAACTGTCACGATTACAATACTTTCTCAAAACGAGTAAGTAAAACATATATGCCATGAAAAACTGTAAGCGATGTAAGAGTGCGTTGTTTATTTGGAACAAACCGCGAGCGGTTCCTCCAAGAACACAAAAGAATCATGGGAACTCGACTCTTTCCTCAGCGTATGTAAATTTAAGTTTTTGTTGCTATTATTATTACTACTATTATTATTACTACTACTATTATTCCCAGAAGAGTTAGAGGTGCTGGAGATTTTCCCAAGCGCTGACTTGCATTATAATTTACCCGCTTCATTTGTCAAATGAAGCTGTTCGGGCACTTAACTAATTCAAACATTCTCTTGTTTTTAAGGTGAGAGAAGGGAAATAAAAAAAACCAAAACATTTAACGAGTCAACAAAATTACAAATAATGAGGTGGTTTTTGATAAAATGAATGGTACTTTATACAGTTTGTAGCAAACGATTACAAAAAAAAATGCCGTTCCCCACATCTTACATGTGTTTTTACCAATGACCTCTTTGTGTGGTGTGTGTGTGTGTGTGTGTGTGTGTGTGTGTTGTGTGTGTGGCTTTGCGTCTTAGCGCCTGTTCAGGCTATTTGAGACCAACATTAACTATATATATTATATATACACACACACACACACACACACACTAGACTTTAGGGCGTTACTCTCGCAGTAGACTAGACTGCCGATGACGGGCATATTGGGATTCGAATCCCGGTTGAGTGTATTGAGGGGGTTTTCCCTAAATATGGGTATCCCTCTCTCTCTTTCTCCCTCTATCCATGTAAGTGTGGGTACACTTCCTCTAAACTCAACCTTCCTCATTTAAAAAATATTAGAATTGGATTAAACATACGTGCCACGTAAGACGTGGTGCGTAAATAAATAGTTAAATATATATGTATATATATATATATTTACGATTTTATCTAGTTCGGCATCTCCTTCGCTGGTTGATTAGTCTAAGGTAGTGGTTACCAAACCCAGGGTCGTGAACCAAATAAGGGTTGTTAAGACAGTCTTGAAAAAATATTATAAAAAATTATGAAATATTACAGTTACAAACACTTCATCATACTGTTGTATTATAAATAATTACTGCAATAATGACTACAGCAACAGTGTTGAAATAATGTTTTGAAACCCTCCTTTACTTGGAATTTCAAACCCAGCTCAAGGACAATCCCATTCTCACCCCGTAAGTTGAAAAGGCTCTTTTCACTCTTCTGACAATATAGCCTACCTCTGTGAAAAAGGGTTTTAAGGTGGGGATGTAGGGACCGCGAGAAAAGGTCAGTGATTTTGAAATTTTCTTACAGCAAAACTTTTTTTTACCAAAATAAATAAAAATATGGCTTCAGTACAAACAGAGAGTTATTTTTCTTAACGTGGTGATATCAAGAGTTGTTGAATATCTGTCATGAGCATGTCAGTAATAGATGACAAACTTTTTAAATGAAGATAAAAAGTTTTCATTTAATTCTAGAACATCCTTGACAGATATTCAAGAAATGTTGATAATCACCATGTGAAGAACATTAAACTCTGTATTTGTAATGAATCAATATTTGATTTATTTTGACAAAAAAAAGTCTTGAAATAAAAACTGCAAAAATACTTACATTTCTCACATCCCCTAAATCCTCATCTAAAGAGGTCTTGCAACTAACAAAACTAAGGGCCGGATTCAGAGTCAGACATTGATCGACTCAAGTGCGGCTCGAAATAAAATAAAAGACGACACCTGACTAGACTCGAATGGAGTAGACAGGTTTCACATATTTCCATAAACATACCACTCATAATTGAAGAGCTAACTTACAAAATGAGGAAGCAAAATTGTTTTAGCTGGAAAATATTGTGTAATTTTCTATTAGTATGATTAAAAAAGTTACTAAAGTCGATTCAAATTAGCTGATAACATAATCGATACAAAACAAACACTCAAAAGTACTCTCCGCAAGAATGAAACAGTAATGGCCACTGGGACTGGAATAATATTTTTTGATCAAATACCGAACATTGCCACCAAGGGCCAGTTTCATAAGTTCAGACGTAGTACGTCTCAAGTGCGGCGCTATACTAGATACAAGACAACTAATACCTAAACCAGAATGGAATGGGACAGTTTCTTATATGAAACTGGCCCATTCCATTCGAGTAAAGTAGGTGTCGTCCTACGTTTGGTTTTGAGCCGCATTTGAGACGTACTAAGTCTGACTATGAATCTTAGTCACGAACCAAACTCCAAAATAAGCCTGATTGGTACCACCTAAGGTGGCAAACGGTGGCTGTTTTTCTTGTACAGTTTTATGTTTGTTTATAGCAAGAATATATCTGATAGTGATGCCTAAAGAGTATCTTACTATGAAATAAACGTTTACATGAAAAACTGTTGGATTTTTATTTAGATACCATTTTTTTTAAAAGGTATCAGGTACTTAATATCAACTTTTTTTCTCTTCTGTTTGTGTGTAGTTCAAGAATATATATATAATAACAATGTCTATGGAGTAGCTTTAAATGTGTTTGCCTTACTTGGTTTGCACGCCTTTACTGGATGTGATACAGTGACTTGGCTGATAAAGGCAACATCAAAGCACTGGAGATGGTAAGAAAAATAAATAATTTCCAACGAATATTTCAACAGACGGGAAGTGACTGGACAGTTCCAGATTAAATGGTCAGTAAATTGCAGTCATTTGTCTACTGTATGGTGACAATCATGAAGCTAAGAAAATTAAACAAGTTCAGATATTAAATCTCTATTCAAAGAAAGGTGAAGTTGAATCTCATCAGCTACCAACCACCACGTGAAGACTGTCTTCTGAAACACGCTCAAAGAGCCAATTACCAAGCGGCCGTTTGGAGAAAACTGCTTAGAAACCTGTTGAGATTCCAAGAATCATAAGAAATGGTTGGGTTATTCAGAAGAAAGGTGAAGAAGATTGAATTGAGATTGACTGGATGAAAGGACTTCCAGCTCGCAGTCTGTCAATGAATTGATGTATTGTCTATGTAAGAAAATCTGCAAGGAAGACACATGGCTGTACATAACAAAAGGCTTGAAATGCACAGATGTGTGTAAGCCATCTACTTGCACTAACCAATCAAGTGACGATGAAGATGATATCAATATATTTGTTTGTAGCAACTGTGAAGAGTCTGACAGTGACATGTGGTGAACATTATAAGTTAAATCTACATCAACTTTTAAAAAGTAACATGAAACTTAGGCGTATAGTTCGAATGTGTATAGTATGACGCAATGCTACTGCTAACAAATAAAAAACAAAAAAACTTTTGTTTTCTACAGAAATAATGTAATTTTAAAAACATTTGTATTATTTTTTTTAGCATTATTTGAATTATTTTCCAACACCACTAAATGTAGAATATTACATGTAATAATAAAGTTGACTATAGAATAATAACTTATACATAAAAGGGCTAATAGAACCATTTTAATTACTTAGCAATGCATTTTATTCAACTTTAACCTTTCCCAAATCATGTTAAAATATCAAAGAAGTGTAATAAAACATCAGTATGTGTTGTACTGGACATGGATGACGATCTTGTGCCGAACATTATTATTATTAATATTATTATTAGCACCTCTTCTTACTACCATTTCGGGTTACACGCACATACGCCAATGTATAATGGTAGGGTGATTGTGAGATGAAATGGAGGACCTACAGTTTAACGTGGGATCCGAACCACGGTGGAGGCCTGACATTTCACACATTCAACAAGTTGTGATTAATACACGTCTTGTCAGAGGTGAAGGAATGGTTCGGCAATCAGATAAATCTGTGCCGGGACCGAGGATTGAACCCCGGACTCCCCAGCACAGAAGTCCGACACCTTACCCCTAGACTACCAGGTCACCCCATAACCGCCGAACATTTAAATCGACCATATAGGCCTGATACTTCGCAGACGGTGACTACTCTCGACGGATAGTGAAATTCTGCAGTGAAGATAATTTTATTTTTATTATTTAGCACCGCGTCTTACTACCCGTTCGGGTTATACGCTTAAGTACTAATTACACTAATGGATTAGGAATTAGGAAGGTTGAATTTAGAGGAAGTGAACCCGCATTTGCGTGGAGAGAGAGAGTGGAAAACCATTTAGGAAAAACCACCCCTAGTTCACCCGACCGAGATTCGAACCTCGATCTCCCCGTCCTCGGCGGTCTGGCTCAACACGACTGGCGCGTTAGCCAACTACGCCACCGAGGCGGGTGTGAAGATAATTACTTAACGGTTTTCCATACAAGAAAAATCTAGATACCTGTTTTTGTAGACATTGAAAATGTGAATACTTTTCAATTCAAACTTTTTTGTATTAGGGTACGTTTTACAAATATAGGTCTATAGAGAATACAATAATTTTCAATGCAAAAAATCACATTATTCAAGAAATAACAATTTTTTTTCCATACAAAGCTACTCCTTAGGCATTGCTATTACATATATTCCCGATCTACACATAAAACTGTAATAGAAAACTATAGTTAGCATTCGCCACCTCAGGTGATACCAAAAAGTTGGTTGACTCATGGACTATCTGGCCCAGAGTCACATTTTTGCTAAAAATGTCGCTTTACATTTTGTCTGATTAAAATGTTATTAGAATTAATTATGTTCTTATTTAAATTAATTCAACTAAGTTAATTGAATAAACACTCATATGAAAATAATAGGCAGTTTAAACTACACGTGCTGGCACTTTGGATCGCCAAAATGGGAAAATATTATATTTATGGGTCGCGTTCAAAATGTTTGGGAAACGCGGGACTAAGGTGCCTCTCTCGAAGTAGGCTGACGGGGAGATCAGGGTTCAATCCCGGCTGTGCTTACTAAGTTTTTTCTTCCCTAAATGGGTTTTCCCTCTCTATCTTTCTACACGCGGTGCTAATATAAAATATATATATATATATATATATATATATATATATATATGTGTGTCAGTTTTATAGAAATGCGCGAGCATTCGACTGTAGAGAAAATGGAAAACTCGTAGGAGAGGAAAACCCAGCACTGTACCAGTTACCACGCGGTTCAAGACGTAAAACTGGATGACCGGCGACCGGTGGTCAAGGCTTGAATCTCAGCCAAACGCGTCACGGGAATTTACTTCCCAAATGTGGTGATTCTATTCCATCTGAGCACTAATTCAGGTGCATTTCATCCAACCTTCCAATCTTTGACCCAGAGATTAACATAGCTGCCCTATTTGTTCAATTGGCCGCAAGAATATCAATGTCAAGTTGAATTATTTTCTAACCCTCTTCGCGGTAGACGAGAACGATCAGATTCAGGAATATTTACCCCCTTTTCTATATTTTATATTCCTCCCCTCTTTACCCCTTATTCCTCTTACCATTCTCTCGACGAACACAAAGGATAAACCCCCCTCTGACCCCCTACCCAGAACCAAAACAACAATGGCAAGCGAAACAGTGTATCATTAGCTATCGCTCACTCCCTCTAGCACGTAGGCTCCCCTTCCCCTTTATCATTTACATTCAGCCAATAACACGAGGATACCATCCCCAGCACAAGCCGTAAAAAAAAAAAAAGCACCCTTGGCTGTCAAATCGACTGCGAAAATAATTTTTAGCGGTGGGTAAGGAAATCAAGAAACGCCATCTTATCGAGCAAATGTGCCATTTTTCACCAAAAAGAGAAGAAAATTTGATGTTTTTAAATTAAATAAAGAAAATTGATTACTTAAAGAGTATTAAATAATTGTAAGCCGGTTTTAGTTATTTTTATAAAATTAATTTTTTCATCTGTGGAAACTTTTGTTCCCATTGATTAACGTGATCCTTCTTTATTTATTGCATTATTAAAAAAACTATCATGTTTATTAAAGTTTCAATGATTTATTAGTAAAAGCTTGATACACTTCAAAAATACATCAATGTTGTTTTTATAACAAAGAAAATGTTTTGGAAAGTTCTAAACAAGATACACATATTTTATAACAAAATGTTAAGAAGTACAAAATGCAATGGTTTACAAATACTCAAGTATTTTTATAGTGTAGATATAATTCAACGCAATTTTAGGGTATCTAGGAAGTTTTTGGCCTCCTAAATAACAATGTATATTTTGCTTTTGGGTACAAATTTATTTAAAAGGCTGATGAGTGATTTTAGAAAATTTGATTATTTTAAAAATGGTTATAACGATTTTATTTTAAATGTAGGCCTATTATTTGGGGATTGTTTAACATGAAAAATATTATTTATTCTTATATTTGTGGGGAAATTCGTTTAATGGTAGTTTACTGGTAGTTTTTTTAATTCAAATATTTAAAAAAAACTTTAACGATCTAGCTCAAAATGAATATCCGTTAAGTTTTTTTACATCAAAATAATTACATATATTTGTTTTATAAAAAATCACATTATAGTAGTTTACTGATGACCGATTTTTGTAAAATTTGGGTTATTATTAAATAGCTTTATTTTATTTAAATAATGTATGTTTATTTTTCTAAAAATAATTAAAGGGTAATTTACTTCCAGAATTTAAAAATTAAACATTTTTCAAAATTAGCTTTTAAAAAAAGGTTTAAAATGTGCAATTAGGAATATTTTTTCATAATAAGCAGAAATACGTTTTATTTTTACAAATTAAAAATTGTTTTTGAGTAATTTACAAAAAGTCTATTTTTGAAATTTTGAAATTTGATATCCGTTTTAATTAAGCTTAATTGCGTAGTGGTAGAAGGAAGAATTTATAGAAACTGTACAAACATTTTCGTGGAGAAAGAGTGGAAAATCGTTTAGGGGGAAAAACCCATCCTCATTACAGCCCCGACCTAACCATCACCAACAAACAAGACTAAACGAGCTGGACACTTAAGCCGCATGCCCGACTATGCGAGTTTAAACATCATTTGTATATTATATTGTGCCAAAGTGAGATACAGACAAGTGTGTTTTCAGAAACAAAGATTATTAATGTATTAAATGTCAGACTTCTAGCTCAGTCAGTAACTTGTTTTTACCAAACTTAAGAGCCTTAAATTCGATTCTTGGAGGGTTCATAGATGCATCGTTAATGAATTGTTTTTGCAATATGACAACAAATATACGATATCTCCTTTGTACTTACCCAAGGAATGAAGTGTTTTAAAAACCCACTTCAGTGTTCGAATGGTCTAAAAGTGTCACTATCTCAATTTAATGCCGATGACGGGAAAATCTGGGTTTCGAATCCAAGTCGGGTGTGTTGAGATTTTTTTATTGTTTTTGTTTTTTTTGCTAAAAGGTTTTCCACTTTCCCTCCACTCTAATGAGTTGACTACTGTTTTGGTTGCTGGTTTTTTACGTGTTTATCTAATTGCAATATTTTATATGTTTTATGTTCATGTGTATGTTTTCCTCAAATACTTGTCTCCTGTGTTTTATTAATGATAATAATTGATAAACGCAGTGTAATGTTAACTTGGCTTATGTCTTAATTTTGCCATGTAGATAAAAACAATAATAATAATAATAATAATAATGAGAATACACCACCTAAATTAAATATTTTAAAACTTCCTCGTCTGTAATGCATTAGCGTAATTAATATATGAGCGTACACCCCGAACGGTTAGTGAAACGATTTCACACAAAAAATACACTAGTAGAGTTAATATTATATATAATATTTTTCACTTTGTCTAACTCTCCATCCTGTACGCATTCATTTATATTATTATTAGCACCACGTCTTACTACCCGTTCGGGTTATACGCACGCTAATATGTAATGGTAGGGTGATTGTGAGATGAAATGTAGAACCTACAGTTTAACGTGTGATCCGAACCACGGTGCAGGCCTGGCATTCCACACATTCACAAGTTGTGATTAATACACGTCTTGTCAGAGGTGAAGGAAGGGTTTGGCAATCAGATAAATCTGTGCCGGGACCGAGGATTGAACTCCGGACCCCAGCACAGAAGTCTGACACCTTAACCCTAGACCACCAGGTCACCCATTTATTTATAATTACACTACAGCGGTAAGGATGAGGAAGGAAGCATTTAAGAGGTAATCTAACCGAATTTGCGTGGAAGGAGTGTGGGGAAAAAATTAGAATCCCCCCCCCCCTCCGAGTAGACCTGATCAGGAACCTAACCCCGATCTGTCCATCATCAGCAGGCCAATCTAACACGAGTGTGATGCCTTATACCATTAGTCCACTCAAGCGGGTGTGAGGAATATACAATTTGAAAGTTGGTTACACCATTCAAGTCGAAAAACAACTATATACGGCGAACGGGTAGTAAGACGCGGTGCTAATAATAATAATAATAATAATAATAATAATAATAATAACTATATACGGCCATGAGACTGATATTTAACCTGGTTGACCATCAGTGCGGGTTTTATTTATCTCCCCTCCACCCTCGCAGAGAAAAAAATAACTATAAGCCCAATATTGATAAAAGTGGACATGAACAATTTTTACACCAACACACGAGAGCGCCTCTGGTTCCCAAAACACAGAACCAAACCTCCCTTGGTTCCTCTCTAGCATGCGCAGCGCGCTTCCATCCTCACCCCCTCCAACAGTAATCTATAGAGAAGGGGGGGTGGGCTAGGGGAGTAGGCACCCACAGGCATGGTAATTGCACAAACTTGTTAACGTGGTCGCTATGAAAGGTAAAACATGTCGGGGACTCCTCTCCCCCCACCCACCCGAGACTACTTCGTTCGGGGAGTCGCCTAGGGCTATACGGACGACGCTATACAGTCAAGTGGGGTATTTTTGTTAGAATATTTTTTTATTTATTTTTTAACAGGGAGCTAGTTTGCAGTTCACGGAATCTAAACACGGGGTAGGAAAAAAAAAAAAAAAAAAAAGTAAATGAAGAGGTTAGAGGGGAAGGGTAGAAGCACACAAATAAGTGGTACCAAGGAGGGGCGGGGAAGGAGAGTTCAGACAACAAAAACAAAACTATCCCATCATACATATGTATTGTGTCCGTGTATACCACATACACAAGTCGAAGGACAATTCAGCGAATGCTGTACGTACTTTTTTTTTCTGTAGGTTATTCCCCCTTCCCAAAACCCATATACCTACTTTATTTTATTTTTTATATATATAAAAAAAGCTAGTATTTTGCTGCTTAAATTTTAAATGAAAAGGCTGTATTGTGAAGTGGCTAATGTATGGGAGAAGTATCCCTGTACTGTTAACAATACCGTTCATTTACTACGAACATAAAACACAGAAACATTCATTGTTTTTTTTTTCCTACCTCCCCTTTTTTAAAAAAAAACAACAAAACACACCCCATACAAATTGTCTTTTCACATGTGTAGTATAGATATCATGAGATCTACCGACTTCCTAGTTTGGTGTTAAAGTGTGGCAAAGCTACCTTTGAAATATTAAAATGTAAAAAAAAAAAGTCCCATATTAGTGGTCGAATGGTCTAACGCGTCACACTCATGTTGAACTATATTGCAGATGACGGGGAGATCGGGGTTCGAATTCCGTTCATGGTATTCTAAGAGTAGTTTTCCCCACATGATTTTTCATTTAGATTTTAGCAGCGCGTCTAGTTACTAAAACCGTTTCAGGTTATAACGTACGTACTAATTAGTAAGCTAATGTGTGGCAGACTAGAAAGGCTGAATTTAAAGGAAGAGTAGCCACATTTGGAAGGAAGGAAAGTATAAAACTATTTTATAAACAACAGCCCTCAGTAAATTCAATTGGATTCGCACCCCGATCTTTCTGTCAACGCCAGACCAGTCTATCGCGAAAATGACGACTTAGTCCTGCTTTCCTACTGATACGAGTGTCGACCAAGATCGAAAGGCGATCCGGGATATTTCTATCTTCACCAAACTAGCAAGTCTTGCTCAAATACCTCTAGCAAAATTCTTGGGAGTGTACGATTATCAATCTTTTGTTTCGCATACGATATCTTGTAATTGGGTGTACCGAAGGTGGTTTTCCCTAAATGTTTTTTTTCCACTCTCTTTACCACGCCTATTTAGGTACACTTCCTCTAAATTCAACCTTCCTCTGTCCCTAACACAGTGGCGTTGTTATACCCCATCTACTTTAGGAGTATTTTTTAAATGTATTTAACGGGCATTTCTAAACAGACTGATTATATCAGCACACGATAATTTATGAGCAAGAGCTAAAGGTCCTACCAATTTTGCCGGGAAAGGTATTTAACTACCTTCCAGGGTTCTTTTACATTCCACAATTGACATGCGACAGCTTTACTTCCCCTCCGAAGGAAGTTGTGCTACGGATTTGTATAGCTTAGGAAAAATATGTCAACCCCAGCTGGGACGAACCCACGAACATCTGATCCTGAGGCGAGCATATTAACCCCAAGACCACCAAGGTCAACTCCAGGAGTAAGTAAAAGACATGGAGAAATCAATTAGGGAACTATTTTTGTTTTTAGCGCCACGTCCTACTAACCGTTCGGGTTATACGCCCATGTACACTAATGGTTTAGGGATTAGAAAAGTTTGAGAGTAAGTGCATCCGTATTTGCATGGGAGGAGAGTGGAAAACCACTTAGGAAAAACACCCACAGTGCATCTGACCGGGATTAAATCCCGATCTCCCTATCTTCGGCAGTCTAGTCCAACAGGAGAGTAGCGCGTTAGACCCGAAGGCCACCGAGCGGGTCAAGTCTTAAAATAATCGTTTGATATCACTTTTCATTGCAGGTTTACATTAGTGACTTTCAGCTAATGTTTGCAATAAAGAAGCTTCTGTTAGCTCTCACTTACCTACATCCTACCGTAGATAGAATAAGTACATACGCGTATAGCCCACACGGGTAGTAAGACTCGGTAGAAGAAAAAAAAAATCTTATAATATAATAGTCGACCTCGGTAGCGTTGGGTTAAAGTGATCGCCTCGTGGGTTCAAACCCAGCCGGAGTCATCGAATTTTTTCTTGGCGATAAAAAATCTGTAGCACAACTTTCTTCGGAGGGGAGGTTAAGTTGTCGGGTCCATGTTATGGTGGCATGTAAAAGAACTCTAGAAGGTATGTGAAAATACCTTTCCAGGCAAAATTAGTAGGTCTTCACGCTCGCTCAGTCGGTTCAAAAAGTGCACGTTAAATACCTCTAATAAATTAAATATAATACATCATTTTTTCCTGGCCCATAAGTCCTTCTAGCACAAAACCAAAGCACGCACTTCATTATCACAACCAATAAACAGCTTTGTAGAGCGAAGAGACTTTTGTTGGTGACATTTCCACTCATTACCGCCAGTCTCACTCCCATCATAACAGACGACAGGGGGGAAGAGGGGGTAAAAAAAAAGTACGATGCTATTAACATGTATCATGATAATTTCAAACGTAGAGAGAGGGGTAAAAGAGGAGGGCGGGGTATAAAAATATACACTCACAACGTTATCCCGCCTTGTAAAAAAGGCGACATCAAGTTGGAGTCAATGTAGGATGTATTCATAAATAAATCAACCCCTACAGAAGGGCTAGAGAAGAGCATGGTATAGGGTGTTGTGGGTACTGGTAAATTTGGCAAAAGCTTTCAATAAAATACGATCACGTGACAAGAATATCAGGGTGAAAAAAAAAAGAGTAACAAGGTTGACAAAAGAATCGGACGGGACCACAGGTGGAAAAAAAAAATCCACAGATTAATACACCTGACCCACCCAATATGAAAATAGGAAAACTGCATTATTTAGCATTTAGAATAGACGCTACTTGAAACACGTCTATAGCAGGGACGATTTGATTGGATTGCCGGTGACGAAGAGATCAGGATTCGAATCCAGGTCGGGTGTGCTGATGGGGCCAGCTTAAGGGGTTTCGTGCGCCCTAAAATAGTCTTAAAATTCGCACCTCAGTTATATTATGTATAATATAAATAAATAACACCCCATGCGTGAAGCAAAATAATATTTGTAGGGTGACAATTTACAAACAAAGAAAATGGCGCTCCCCCTCCTTTACCCCTTTATTAATCAATGTGTGCAAAAAGATTATCCTTTCTTCCCTTCATTTTATCTTAATATTTTTGAACCCTTTCGATTAAATATCAATGTGATTCATTGATAAAAGGACCCCAAATGACATAAAACCCCTAAAGGAATTATGTTTTTCATAATTATTGTTAAATAATTATATTCATAATACTAGATAAAATATGTACCTATATGTTATTTCTTTATTTATAAATAATTAACTTTTTTTATATTTAAACAGATTTTTTTTTAGTTGGAATGCGCACCTAGGACTTTTGTGCCCAAGGTGACCGCCCATTATCGCCAATAGATGGCAGGCTCTGAGGCAATCCCTAAAATATGGAATGTAATAATAATAATAATAATATTAGCACCGCGTCTTACTACCCGTTCGGTTATACGCTTAAGTACTAATTACTCTAATGGATTAGGAATTGTGATGGTGAATTTAGGGAAGTGAACCCGCATTTGCGTGAGGGAGAGTGGAAAACCATTTAGGAAAACCACCCAGTTCACCCGACCGAGATTCGAACCTCGATCTCCGTCCTCGGCGTCGAGCTCAACACGACTAGCGCGTTAGCCACTACGCCACCGAGGCGGGTAATATGGAATGGATGGCATGGTTTAACCAGAATTATGCTTGCATGTAATATTACCACGATCATAATTAACTACTAGTGATTGATTTTTTTTTAACTAGAAACTTTTTCGAGCATGAGACTTAATTTTCTTAAAAATGTTAATCTGGGGAATATTTTTACGTGGTAGATAATAATGAAAAGAGATTCATAGGATTGTCCAAATAATGTTTTTTTCTAGGGAAAACTTACCAAGAGGATGCTGATAGCTTAGTTTTTAATATTTTATAACAAACTATAATAATATAAATTTGTACGATTGTGTAGTAACGTTTATTTTGTAACTATCAAAAGTGTGTTCATAAATTAGTCATCCCATCATCAGCCTTAGTAAATTCGTTATTTTAGGAGCTTTCCGAATTCGGAAGCGGTCACGAGGGGTAACTATGGCCCTCCCTTTGTTGTGTATTTTAATCCTGTTTTAATTTTTATTTTCAAATGTTTTGTTTACTATACAATATTTTATTAATTTTGAACATTTTTAATGATCGATTTTTTTAAACAAATATTTTTTACAAAATAACTTAGTGTAATTATGAAAAAACAAATCCCAAAATGTACTTCTTTCGTAGGACTTACTTTCTTTTTTTCGTTAACTCATGTTTTTTACGTATTATTGCAATGTGGTTCTAAAACATGTGTTTGGTTTTAAAATATATAATTCTTAAATATTTTAACCCTTCACAGAAGGGTCATGTTACTTAAAAAAACATTCATGGAATGCTATCAATAGAACAAACTTTTATTATAATGAATATAAAAAAGTTTGTTGTATTATTTAAAAATCAGAATAACAATAAGATTCTATTTGTAATGTAACCTAATACAAAATATTATATCTCTGTTTTGCGTTTCAAAACATATAAAAGAGAATAAATTGTACCCGTCACCTTTTTCCCACTAAAGCAGCCACTACAAACTTTTAAGACACATTTCACATGTGAGCTTCTCATGAATCCCACAAATTTATTTTTGACATAATGGGGAGGCTTGCGAGTCTTGTTTCCTGAATTTGGTGGGAATTTCTCACACCGTTCGCGTCTTCTTGGAACTTCAGAGACGGTTGTTACTCCTGGGAGCTGCGGGCGGAATTTTTGTTTCAAAATTTCCATGATATCATCTTTCAGCTTTCTCGGAGAGTCCTGAGTTTTCTAATCAGCATCTCATAATACTGCGCGAGTTATTTTCCAAGTGTTTTCATCATGTGATAAAGGATACTCGCAATCAAGGCCGTAGTCAAGGGGGGTTTTGGGGGTTCAAACCCCCCCCCGAAATGTTATGAACAAAACATATATGGCTTTATTTATGGTTCAAACAATGTCAAAATTAAGGTACAAATACAAATTAGGGGGCTGTGTTACCATAAAAAGAACTTTAGAGAGCTTCTAGAACTGTTTATCATTTATAATTTTTTCTAGCCTCCATAAATTGAGGGATGTGCCCACAAAACCCCCCTGAAATCATTGGCTGGCTACGGCCTTGCTCGCAATCACCAACATTTTCACTATCACCACTATCATAACTTTGTACAGACTCAGTACAGACTCACATTTATCACGTATCTCAATATTACCATCTAAAGCACTTTCAATACCGTCCAAGGGCCCAGGAGTTTCGTGACGCGCGCTCTCCAAATACACAGGAAACGATGAGTGCTTTTATAATCAGCCGCGCGTCATTTGTCGTTACAATATGAAAATTGTGTCGCCCTAACCTAGAGAACGACACGTCAAAAGTGACGCAAGACGATCCAAGATACATTATATTCAATGGAGCAATTAATACAGGCGTCAGCTTTTGTGTCGTCGTGTTGGTGCGACTGCAGGGCAACCAACCTGTACGCCATTTGTTGTTGGCTATTTAATGTCTACCGCTTTTTTTTTTTTGTTCCCGAAATGGCAACATTGTGAGGAAGATAACGTACGGATCCATCAAAAGTGGTAGAAAAAAAAAGAAAATGGCAACCCAGGGCTCTGTTTTTTTTATTTCCTCTCACCTTTTTTATGGCGCGCGACATATGTTGTTGTATGAAAACAAACGCCCAAGACGCACGACACGCTTGTCGCGCGTCAAGAAACGCCTGTATAAAAGGACCCTAAACCGTGTCTTCAAGCCATTCTTCATTAATTCCTTTTTCTTTTTGTTTATTCATTACTAAATGTAAGCTATAAAGTAAGTATTAAAAAAACACAAAGATAATGTACACTAACACAAACGGTCGCGCGGGGTCAAGATGACTCAAAAGCCTGTTTTTCTCAACAACTGATTAAAGACAACTGGGCGGTAACCAATAACCATGCCTCTAAGTGGTATAGAGGAAGTTATTAAGCTACACAAAGGGATGGTCTTCAAACATGTTTGATAGGGGAGGAAAGAATATCAATGAGGTCGGGTCATGGTGAACCTGTACGACCACTCTCGGGTTAAAATGGTTTGCGATAGTTAATCAAACGACTAGAGACTTTTTTTTCTCATTATTTCGGAGACTATTCACTAAGGGCTCAATGACACCAGTAAATTAAGGGATAAAGTAACGTGCAAGTTGTGGCCTAGGGCTTATAAATGGAGGTGAATAATTATAGACATCCTGTATACCCACGGTAGTGGTATTTTTGGAACGGCTCTACCTGGTGGCTGTGACCTATAGAAGAGCCCCCAATAAACCTAGTACAGCCAGAACATGGAAATGACACGACCTTACAACCCTCAGCCCCACCAAAATGCAAACAACTCTACAGGAAGGCCTTCACCAAAACTTCGCAAGCGGGCGCGATTAACTAACGCGTTCCCTCGCCCAAAGGTGACCACCATTTGCATGCACATTAAAACTTCCAGCATCAAAAAAACCTGTGCAAGAAATAATTTGCACAGCCTCTATTTGCATCGGCATTTGATTTTTAATTGCAGTTACAACGACATTAAAGTTATCGATATTACAATTTTTATCAAAGAAAGATAACGCGCAAATATATATATTTTTTAAAACGCTTCTACTTCCGTTTAGTCTGGTGTAAACTATAATAGAGATCTATTTGGAATAAACCTTAAGAAAATACAAACACATTTTTTGCATTCAACATTGAGATATTATTTGTGTTATTTTATAGATATTGATAATATCTATCAAAAGTGACAGAGGCATATGAGATCACATGAAATGACGTATGAATACGTGTTAGTAAATCTAGTAGCTTTGAAAGCTGCCAAATAAGGTTATTTCTATGAAAATTGAATCGTAGTCATTGGTTAAAGTCTATGCGAGACCTATTGATGGATTAAGCTTATAACTATTATTTCTTTATTAATAAAAACTATAATAAAATTTAAACCTGATACTTTAAAGTGAGAGTGTAGGGAACGCGAGAAAAGGGAAGTGTTTTTGATTTTTTATAGCATTATTTTTTTTGCCAAAAAAAAATACTCCAGTAGAAACATAATGTAATTTTCATCACATGGTGACCTCAACAGTTCTTGAATATCTGTTGAGGGTGACCTAGAATCTAATGACAACTTTTCCTCTTCATTTATAAAGTTTCTCATCTAATGCCGCTATGCTTATGACAGATATTCAACAACTGTTGATATCACCATGTAAAGAAAATTAAACTCTGTGTTCGTAATGAGGCAATATTTTTTTTTTTGACATAAAAAAGTTTTGCTATAAAAACTGCAAAAACGTTTACCTTTTCTCGCGCCCCTACACTTCCACCTTAAGCTGTGCTTCGAATTTGATTTGATAAAAAAAACCTACACTACCGTGATAAATTTGCCAACTACAATATCGATGTAGATGAAAGAGTAAGACTGAGGAGAAGGATGCGAATGTGTAACGTGTGACAGAGAAAAACGAGACGTCAAAAAGGCCCCTTTATATCTATAAATTTTTTTTAGACCTTTCACCAGTGCACACACGAATAAAGTCGTTGCTCTAATATAGTTTGATTTGCCGGTCATTGTTTGAATGCCAACCGGGTGTCCTGAGGTATTGATGTTTTACTCTTTCTTTATGCAAATGTGGATACACTTAATTCAAATTATACCTTCCTAGAGTCCACATGAATCAGTAACAGCAAAAGAATAGCCTGGGCGAGTTGTATCATGCAAAGAACAGAGGAAAATAACAAAATATGCTGTCACGAGCTGGAGGACTTTCTAATTTGCAAGAAGATTTCCCAAACCTCAAAAGACCCTTCAAACTTTGGATCCAAAACTCACGTTGGTATCTCTCACTTCCCCTATTTAAATCACCCTTTACGGGGAGGTTACAATCTACAAGCATTTTCAAGTCCTCCAACCCCCAAAGTCACAGATGGTTGCACAAGGATGTCACGAATTGCTAGACAAAACAAAAGAGATTTCACAGATCACATTGGGTCTCTCACAGCTGTAGAAACTCTCAAGATGCCGAGAGGAATAAGATGCAAAGAGGAATAATATGCAAAGAAAAAGAAACAGAGAAGAATAAGTCAGAAGAGCAAAATACAAAAAGGAACAAGACACCAAACATTTCCAGAATATTGTAGTAAACTTACTATCGCGATGCCAAGGTAAAGGGCCGAATTTTTGACTCCCGAGATTACATTTTACATACGGACCTTTTGAAGTGATTGATATGGGCTTGGTTTTACATCTAATATACCTTAGCTCACTCAGTAGCACTTTTTCCCATTGGTATCCCGGGTTCGATTCCTGGCATGGTCTAAAAATATATTATTGGTAATGGAACGGATGGGGGCTTGAGTGATGCGTTTGTTCTAGAAATAAGTTTGTTTGTGAGCCGTATGGTTATATAATAAGTCGGCCCGAATGTAAGAGTTCATATACCTCCCCACGTTTTAAAAAGTTTCACAAAAAATGTATATTTAATTTTGGGAAACATCTCTTTAAACTCTCCTATTTTTAGTACAAAAAATACGTTTTATAAGTGTTTCTTGGACAAATTTTTGGCGGTATTTTTTTAAAACTATTTCGTTCAACGCTTCCCTTCTAAACGACTTTACTTAAAGGGGTAAGGATAAAGAAGGTAATTTTAAAGGTAATTAACGCGCATTAGCGTGGAGAGGGTATGAGAAAGCACATATGGAAAACCTCACCCCGTGCGCTCGGCTGAGATTCTAAGCTAGTCAGAGTCAAATCGGTATGTTGCAGGACTGACTGCCTAGGCCATGCGACCACCGATGTGGGCCTTTTGGGCGGATTAATTACAATAAATTGATTGTACACCATTGATATTTCCAAGCCAACTTTTCATCTAAACTTCAGCGGGAGACTTAATGGAAAGATGTTGCAATCCCGAGAAAATAAGACAAAAGTGACTCCTCGGTATCTTGAAAGCATAAGAGAACAAAGTTTGACGCGCAACTTGTGTTGCTCGCAGATTTGTAAATAAAACCACCCCCCTCTCCTAGAAACAAACTCCCCACAGGTTGCTCGGAAGAAGCGAACCTCGCAAAACAGACGTCTTTCTCGACCTCCCGAGGCTTTCCGGTGGCGAGAAAACCAACATGTCGACGCCATTTCTTACAAATTCTAAACTTTACCAGTTGTACAAGACGTCGGTTAGGAGGTCCTTTTACGTTAAAGCTTTTTCAGTCAGTCAAGAGATTCTTGGGGGATCCTATCTAGAGTCTAGAGACATAAATATTCACTCTTCAAAATTTATTATTTAAGAAGGCGCCTTAGACACCACGGGTTAAGGCTTGTAATACTACGACACCAACGAATTAAGGTTTGCATTATTATAGCACCCACGGGTTAAGGTTTGCATTTTATAACACCACGAGTTAAGGTTTGTATTATCATGGCACCCACGGGTTAAGGTTTGCATTATTATAACACCCACGGGTTAAGGTTTGTATTATTATAGCACCACGGGTTAAGGTTTGCATTATTATAACACCCACGGGTTAAGGTTTGCATTATTTATAACACCCACGGTTAAGGTTTGTATTATCATAGCACCCACGGGTTAAGGTTTGTATTATTATACCATCCCACGGGTTAAGGTTTGTATTTATCCCATCCACGGGTTAAGGTTTGTATTATTATAGCACCCACGGGTTAAGGTTTGCATTATTATAACACCCACGGGTTAAGGTTTGTATTATTATAACACCCACGGGTTAAGGTTTGTATTATTATAACACCCACGAGTTAAGGTTTGTATTATCATGGAACCCACGGGTTAAGGTTTGCATTATTATAGCACCCACGGGTTAAGGTTTGCATTATTATAACCCACGGGTTAAGGTTTGCATTATTATAACACCCACGAATTAAGGTTTTTATTACTATAGCACCCACGGGTTGAGGTTTGTATTATTATAACATCCACGGGTTAAGGTTTGCATTATTATAGCACCCACGGGTTAAGGTTTGCATTATTATAGCACCCACGGGTTAAGGTTTTATTATTATATTTATCATTTTGCTAGTCTACTTAAATCATATATTAATTATATTGGTATTCCCTCAAAGTATTTATTTTTCAATAAATATAAATATATATATATATATATTTCCTCCAAATTACCCCTTTTATTCCTACCCGTTAGATTAATATGTTAATAGCTTTGGAGTTAAACGTTCTTGTGAATAAAAATACACTTTCATTAAGTAATAATCCGTAGTAGGAGCATTTTTTAATATTCCATCAGTGGTAAAAAAAGATAAAAACCAAGTCAATGTAAGAGGGCCTATTAAAATGACTTGTGAATAAAAAAATAGGGGGGAATATGGGGGGGTTATGATATAGGGGACCTCGCCCAAGGCGAGGGGTAGTAGGAGGGATGGAGGGAGAATTCCAAAAGTTGTCCAGCACAAAGAGAAACGAAGTTGGGGAGCCTCAAGAAGATAGTCTCTCGAAGCCGAAGCAAGAGAAGCCAAAGTCGCCTTCTGGTGTTACAGGGAAAGGGGGGGGGGAAGGGATACACAAGCTCTAACATCGTCACGAATAACTTAGACTTGCTGCTGCTAACTACTATTACTACTACACTTTGCAAAACAAAAGACGGTAGGAACGAGGGTGTAGAGGAGGGAGGTTAGCCGAGATTTTCACGGGAACATGGTTTACACCGCGAGCAGAAGGGGAGTGGGGGGAGGCTACTTCCCTCCCCTAGCCCCAAAGATAAACTTCCATATACTCACGCTTGGCAGAAGGAAGACGACGGGAGTTTTTTTTGGGCCGAGCAAAAGAGTTCTGTTATCACAGGTTTTTCAAATTTATATTTTATTCAACACGTTTTACTATAGTAAGGGTATACCCTTACGGGATTTTTCTGCGTATTTAGCACAAATATACCTCAGTTTTAGCTTATGTGGTGCTGACTGACAGTTCACATCTGACTTCTGACAGTCAACATTTAGGTATATATCTAAATTTTGACTGTCATAAGTGACAACTGCTAAAGACATGTTTTTTGCAGATCATATGGTTCGGCGTAGGGATACATAATTTGGTCTGGTAGCTTTTCAAAGCCGTCAGAAGTCAGCTGTGAGCTGTCAGTCAGCACCACATAAGCTAAAACTGAGGTATAGTGTAGTAGACGATGAGGAATGTTGATCTTAAAAAGAAAATTCATCTGCATTTGTGTGGAAGGAGAGTCGAAAGACATTTTAGAAGAAACTACCCTCAGTACTCCCAACATATATTCGAACCCCTACCACCCTTGCCACCGGAAAACTAGACTATACGAGATATTTCAGGACGCCGTGGACAGATTTTTAACAACTGTTGATATCATCATGGGAAGAAGATTAAACTCTATGTTTCTACCGGAGCAAAAGCCTATTTTATTGATTTTGGCCAATAAAAAAAAAGTGCTGTTATAAAAACTTAACTCACGTTCCCTACATCCCCACATTAAGGAGCGGCAAAACATAAAGCAAATCATCGCCATGTTTTTTTTTAATAAAGTAAACTTGTGCAACGCTTCGAAATTTTGAATTTTTATCTGAATTGATCCAAATATTAGTATTCGATTATAAATTCCGAATCTTAATACTCTTAAGTATTCTAATAGGATTCGAAATATTCAATCAAAAGTGATCCCAGATTGAATTCAATGGAATGTAAGCTGGAATTTGAATATAGAAGTCTGTTAAATAATTTTAGCTTTTTGTTAAGGAAACTAAAATCAATGTTATGATAACATTTGGGAAAAGGTAGGTGGCCATATTTACATTTTTAAATAATAATAATAATAATAATAATAATAATAATAATAATACTTAGCACCACGTCTTTCTACCCGTTCGAGTTGTACGTGTATGTACTAATTACACTAATGGGTTAGGAAATGGGAAGGTTGAATATAGAGGAAGTGAACCCATATATGAGTGCAGGGAGGGTGGAAAACCATTTAGGGAAAACCACCCCAGTCTACCCTAATGAGATTCGAAGCTCGATCTCCCCAACCTAGGCAGTCTAGCTCAACACGAAACAAGCGCGTTAGCTAACTACGCCACCGAGGCGGGTATATATTTTATTATAACAGATCAATCCATATTATTTAACTTGTTAAATGAGTAATTTCAACAATTATTTATTAATTGCGTGACCACAGTTCTTGTCGCAATTTTTTTTCTTATAATCTATTTAAAAATAAATATATTCGTTATATAATTTAGTTTGATTTTAGATTCGAATTTGAATACCTTCTCATCAAACAATCTATGATTCGGATTCGATTCAAATACCTTCTCATCATACAATCATAGATTCGATTTCAATTTTTTTCACCTCAAAAAATGTTATTCAAATCTGAAATGATTTGATAGAGTGAGAAAATTTTGGGTTTGATCCGAAATTGAAAATTTTGGGTCTATATTTTGTTACCGTACAGAAAAATATACTAAAAATACACTTTAGAAAATAGTCCTATACAAATTTTTTTCTTAACTCTCGGAGCGACCGAAATAAGTATCCACACACTTATGTCCACACAATGTGTTCATATGTCCATGCAACCAAAATATCGTGCACGCTTATCGCTCTCGCTCTCTCTTTGTCTCTCTCTATAACGAGAAAGAAATCACTTTGGACAAGACTCCAGAGATAACCATCTTGCAAGTCACCGTACACACATTGTTGTTTTTAAATATGTATGTATAGGTTGTGATTGCCCCTCCAACCCAGCCCCCTTCCCCCTACCAAGCCTCTAGTCACCATAGTAGAGCTTCGTGTGTGTGCGGGATGGTTGTTAAGCTTTCAAAAACAACAAAAACCTGGGTGTTCTATTATTTTTTTAAAAAATAACGCAACCGTCTTCTTTTTTATCATTTTTTTCTTTAGATACTTTGAATGGTGGTGGTTAAGGTGGGAGTGTAGGGAACGCGAGAAAGGATAGATTTTTTTTTTTTTGCAGTTTTATAACAAAACCTTTTTTGCTCAAAATAACATCAATATTCTTCAGTACAAACATAGGAATATATGACAATTGCGTACACCCAAGAAATAACGACTATTGCATACAGTTGTTTATTTTTCTATACGAGTTGGCCGTCATTTATACAAAAAAGAGGAAACCAATGATTGGCCAAACGAGCAATCAATGAAGAGAACCTTATAAGGAAATCAAGAAGAACCAACACTCAGTGAAGAAATAATATTAAATGATGAAATGTAATCTAACCTAACCTCAAAACAATTATAACACACTGTATTACTCAGCAGTAATTAAAAAAACATTCAAACAACCCCTCATCCCCCCCCCCTACACACACACATACACTATCTCCCATTCAATCCAGGGTGTACACAATTATCATTCTGTACCTGGGTCGTCCACCTGCTCGACCCTTTGGGCGCAATTGTCACAGTACGCAATTTTCAACACACCAAGCATATATATATACACATCGCGTAGTGATATCCAAATTTCTTAAATATTTGTCAAGCGTGTCATAGAATTTAATAAACTTTTCTTCTTTATTTAAAATGCTTCTCATCTAATGCAGCTATTCCCATGACAAATATTCAACAACTGTTGAGGTAATCATGTGAAGCAATTTAAACTCTTAATACTGGAGAAATATTTGATTTATTTTGGCCAGTAAATGTTTTGATATAAAAACGGCAAAAAACAGTGACCTTTTATCACGTTACTTACATCCCCATGCTAAGGGGCGTACGTGGTAAGGTCAGTCATTTTTGCTGTTTTATTTTATCACAAAAACTGTTTTTGGAACTAAATAAATCAAATATTTCTCCAGCAGATACGTTAATACGATTAATTTTATGTAGTTCTCCTTTTATTTAGTACTAGCAATCCCGCACGGCGTTGTTCGTGACCCACTGTGGTATAAGAATTATATAAGGCCCCCCCCTACCCCATGGTACTCGTACCCTCTGAAACCTAATTCTAAGCCAGATAAAAAATATTTTCTTAAAAATTTGTTAAAAATAGCCTAATTTGAGGTCTCTGCATGATTTTAAAAGAAAATATATATCCTATGTGTTAACTGGACATCCAAGCTATATCCATGCGATAATTCAGTGCAATCAGTATAGTGGTTTTTGAGTTAAAGAACATACAGACACCAACTCATTTATACGTGTATATATTATATAATAGATAAATCATAGTCTCTAGTTATTCTAAATTTTATAAAATAAGCATATAACATATATTAATAACAAAATGCAATATAGGTCAGGATCCATCATAAATATAGCTTGGACGTCCAGTTAACACATAGGATATATTTTGTCTTTTAAAATCAAATAAAAAATATTTTTTACAAATATTTTGTTTTAAAACGTGTGATAAATGGTGTATTCTCCTAATGAATGTAGAATTAATTTTTTTGTCTTACTTTATTTTTTTATTTTCAATGTTGTGGCCAGTCAAAATGTTTTTTAGTTTATTAGCTCATCTCAAGTGATTCTAATTTAAAATAAATCCATAGAATAGCTAGGTTTTTTTTTTTAGTTTTAACAAATATTGCGAGACTGACGGCTCGAACAGCATCAATAAGTTATTTTCTATTAATACAATTTAATTCAATACTAGTTAATCCAAAAGGGTATATGAATTTGTTTTCTAAATTTGATCACCAAGAAGAAACATCAACCTCAAATCCAAAGAGATAATTTAAGACTAAAGTCACGTTAGAACATACAGGGAGCGAGGTCTACTATTCACAGAACTATTAGTACTTTCTAAACAGAGCCCTTTCTATGAGAATTGGACTATGTAGATCCATCAACCATGTGACGAAATGAAAAAAAAAAAAATCAGCTCACCCCCCCTCAAACAAACAACTAAAGCGATTGGCCAATAGGTGCCATTAGATAGTGCTCTGTAAAACATGGTATAAAGTGAAATAAAGGAGAGGGTGGGGCGGAAAAGGGGGTGCGGGGTGGGAAAGGTGGGAGGAGGGTTTTGAACGAACGATCCCAGTGTAACAGCAAAAGCTCTGTGTGTGTGTGTGTGTGTGTGTGTGTGTGTGTGTGTGTGTGTGTGTGTGTGTGTGTGTGTACATCTGGAAAAATATAATTAAAAAAACAAGTGCAACGACACGAGCTCGAACACAGCATCCCTCCAGACAAGACAATACAATGACGACATTACTGTTGGATGGGGAATGGGATGGAGGCGACGAGGGAATCGTCCAAATAAATCCGACAACGAGATAGAGAGAGCTGTGGAAGTATATATATAGATATATTTCAGTAGGAATACAAACACACACAACGCGCCAGGTCAAAAAGTTCCTTCTCGATGGGGTCACACTAGAGCCCTATATCACGTTTATTTATAGTCGGAACATCTCCACCCTCCTACCCCTTTTACCACCCCCTCGTCACTCTAATCGAATTCATCAATTTCATTAGTACATGGCTGCAAACAAAGTTTCACACACTCCTCACCCCCTTTACGAACCATATATAATTTATCGTTCCTCCAATTCCTCTTCCCTTCCTTCATCCAACCTTCCTGTGTTTCCAATAGCGTATGATATATACAGCATTATGCACGTTTTGATTAAAATAGGATGGAGGGAGGGAGGGGTATTTAATGACTCGATGACAGGGTCGGATTTAGAACGAACGAACAAACAAACCTTTCAAGAGCAAATTAAAAGTAGATTGAATTTGAAGAGACAGTATTAAACTTTTCACGAGGCACCCGCTAAAAACTTTGGAAAGTTTGGAAAGGAGTGTTTCAGCGTAGGCTACACTCCGTCTCGTCTGGATCGGGTCATGAGACTAATTCTTTTTTTATCACCGCGTTCCGAATTTCGTGTTATACGCATAAAGGATAATTACTCTAATGCGGTAGGGAGAAGGAAGGACGAATTTTAGAGATAATCTACCCACATTTGCGTGGAAGGAAAGTGGGAAACAATTCAGGGAAAACCATCCACAATAAACCCATCCGGGATTCGAGCCCCGATATCCAGTTTAACACCAAAATGACGCCCTGGGACCATTCGAACCCCGAAGCGAGTTTTCAGCTATCCAGCGAGGTAGACACAAGAACGTGTACACCTCCATCGCTTGCGTAGTTGTTTGAAGATGTACTGGAGCTACGTATCGAAAATATTCAAGAGTGAAAATACACTGAATATTGAATAAGGGCCAATTATATGTTTGCAAATATATATAGGCTTATGTATATTTTAGAGGTAGATCGAATTCGACTCTTAATTTTTCCTACGAATTCCGAATTTCCTGTTTCCAAACTGGAGGGCGTCCTCCCCTTTTAAAATATGAATCTGTTCAAATTAAGTGGTAAACTAATGCTATGGGGTCTGGTTGTTAGTTATGATGGGCTAAGCCAATAATAATATTATCTCCAAAAATATATTTCAAATTCAAAATTTGATATTCTTTTAATCTCGAGATTGAATTTTATTTGAATCCTCTAAAATCTAATATTCTGAAGGTCTAGATAATTTTAAAAGGCCCATCCCTAATATATCTTCTTCTTAAATCAACAAACCAAAGGTTGGTTTGATGTTATTTCTATCCATCCGGAGCTAGGCAGACATTCGCTCAGCCCTTCAGCTGGTTAGTGTTGCCTACACCACCTGGTAAACATCCCATGTACTAGAGTATTTCAAAAAGTGTGGTGGTTTCCCGAGGGCTTTCACAATGAATTTCTCTGAGCGAGAGCGAAAGAGCCTTACAATTTTGCCGGTAAAAGTGATTTCACACACCTTTCGGGTTATTTTACATTCCAAAATCTATATGGTACAGACGGCTTTACTTGCCCTCCGAAGGAAGTTGTGTTACGAATTTTTATCACCCAAGAAAAATCTGTCCGCCCCAGCTGGGTGTGAGCCCACGAACATCTTGAGAATGGTCCTGAGACGAGCATTTTATCCCCAAGATCGATCCATAAAAAATATATATTTAATTATAAATAGATATATTTTTAATTATTGAAATATGCATAAAAAGACTCTTTGCTTTACTACTTAACTGGTATATTTTAGTAACAAATAAAAACTACTTTTTAACTTATAATTACAGCTTTTCTACACGTTCGTTAGATAATTACCATCAGTGCTAATGAGCAACAAAACATACGAGGTAGCCGCAGGGGCAAAAAATTACCCACGAGCACCAAGCTACGAAGCAGACTCTATAAATTAATCCTATTTTGACAGCTTACCCAAGACAATTAATTAACAACTGTGCTTCCATATAATCATAAACCTTAAAACAAAAAGCCTTCCAATTCTGTATTGGCTACAGCTGCATTATATCAGACTTCTTACTTAGCTCAATCAGTTGGGCATTTGTACACTGAGTTAATTCTACCAGGTTCGATTCCTAACAAAGCCAATAAACAAATTTTTGTTAAAATTCAAGTTTCGCGTTTCATAAATTAATAAATGTACACTCAGGGACTGGGTGTTGTGTCTGATTTAGTTTTTTCAATAGTTACATTTAATACCTTGGTTATTGACGGTCTAATTAAGGAATATGTATGAGAAAATGCACAAGCATTATCGTGGAGAGAGTATAAAGAAATTACACTAGTGTATAAACCATCTTCAGTGCACCTGGCCATTCTCAAAACTCAACCTTTACGTCACCAATAATTGAATATACTGCTAGACTAACGACTAGAACCATGTGACCACCGGTGCAGGTCACACAAATTTTCGTCACATGTTATTTTCCAATGAGATAAAGATTAAAGTCTGATTGAAATAGGTACAAACATTACACGCAGCGGTGTCCGAGCAGGTTTTAGGCGTCAGAACAGTATTGTAACTGGTCATCGCGGACTGCGGTAGGTCAAGGTTCGGGTATCATCCGGGTGTACTTAAATATTTTCTAAATAGTTTTCCTTCCTTCTTTCTCCACAGCTGCAGATGCATTTCTTTTACTTTCTTCAACCCTATCCTATGAGTGTAAATATGCGTTTAGCCCGGTCAGGTAGTAAGACGCAGTGCATAAAAAAATTTAATAACGCTCATACCTGCTCCGGAGGTCAAATGCATAGCTCTCACAAGAGACTGGGACTGCGGTTTTTCCTAAAGGGTTTTCCAATCTCTCTTTATGCAAATGCGGGTACAACTACTCTAAATTAAACGTTCCTCATTCCTAACACATTAGCGTCTGCGTGATCATCACATAGCCCGAATGGGAAGTAAAACACGATGACAAAAAATATCATATTAAACGTGATGACTGAATTTTTTTTTTTCTAACCCACGTTCATTCTTGCGAGATATCGAGAGTAGAAAACCCACGTCATAAGAAGACTGTTAGAAACACACACACACATACAACAAAAAAGCAGCACGCGAGAGGATACGATGACGATCGTAGACAGACAGACAGATAGACGGACAGGCCGAGGCAAAGGCTATTAACAACGGGGAGAATTGAATCTTGGACAAGAGTTTATCTGCTGAATTATACTAGGGGTCACCTGTTGGGAAGCAAGGAAGGGTCAGTTCACACGAGCGGGCCGTTACAGCCGCGCCGCTCCGGGATCACGGTCCATTAGCTTCACGCAGTGGCATGTCGTGGAGTGTTGCGAGGGTAAGCAGAGCTAGCATTTTGTTAAGTTTGGTGAAGCCTTTTCGCATATTTGGTCAATTATGTGTTTTTATAGCTTATAAATTATACGTTGATACAAACAGTTCCTGAATATCTGTCATGAGCATGGTGGCATTATCTAACAAACTTTTTAGATAAAGAGAAAAGGTTGTCATTAAATTCCAGAACACCCTTGACAGATATCTAAAAAATTCTGAAGTCACCATGTGAAGAAAATCAAATTTTATTTTTGTACTGGGGCAGTATTTTATTTATTTTGGCCAAAAAATGTTTTGCCATAAAAATTACAAAAACACTGGCTTTTTCTCGCGTCCCCTCCCATCCCACCTTGAACGTGTGTATTATATATAAGATAAGGTTTTTTTTAGCACCACGTCCTACTACCTGTTCAGGTTACACACATATGTACTAATTACGCTAGTGAACTAGGGACGAGGAAGGTTCAATCGTACTCACATTTGCGTAGAAGAGAGTAAAAACATTTTGTAAAAACCACCCTCAGTACTCCCGACCAGAATTCGGACTCCAATCTCCCTGTCATCGGCAGTCTAGTCTAACACGAGAGTGACGCCTTTAAGCATGTGGCAACCGAAGCAGGTAAAAAAAAAAGTATTTTTAAAGCATTATAAATAATAATAACAGTGAAAAAAGTTACTTTTAAAGTATTTTTTTTAGAAAATTAACTGCTACCATCGATCTATACTGGCAACATTTACTATACGGCCTAGCGAGGAACCCATAAAGTGGCGTGCGGCCTTCCGGTGCCAAAAGGTTCCCACCCCTTAATCTAAACTGAACCTCTGAATTGTTCTCATCACTCGGTAAGACACTAATTGGTCAGGTATAGACGAACATTCGTCCCCACGTAGAGCAGAGCCTTTGTATGATTGGTCAAATGGGAGAACCTCTCATAGGTAACGTTTCCACAATCTCTGCTTACCCTGGCAACACTCCACGCAACGCCACTAATATACGTAGCAAGTCTTGATAGAGCACCTCGTCAAGAACCCAGAGTATGCACGATTAAATATATGCTGTATTATTACCAAAACTACGAACAAATTCAGATAGGAAGATTTTTTTTTTTTACAGTTACATAAAACATGTATTAAGAAGTCGTGCATCGATGCAGATACGGATATAGATTATCGCACTAAAATTCATTCAAAGTTTTTATTGGGAAATGAAGATCCATTTGACTTTTCCGTTAAAAGCTATCAACTTTACATATATTCTGAGCTTTCGGCGTATAAACTTTAAAACAGCCCCTCCTAGCCATTTATATCTACTTGTCGTGCCATTACTCTTTTTAAGTGAGAATTTAGCTGTTACTATATTTTAACCAAAGAGAGCTTTACCAAATCTGGTTTCTATGGTGATGTAAACAAAGAATGAGACCCACTAAGCATATAGCAGAAAAGAAGAAAGTTCTCAAGGAAAATTGAGTTTCATTGAAAATTGCTATTTTTGCCAACATTTTAGAGTCCTAACCTTTAAAATGAATGGTCATTTGTCTTAAATAAATTCAGCATTTACTTGTAATTTCAGAAACCAAAATGGGCTTATCAAGTTGTGTGTGTATATATATGCCTATTAACTTACACCCTTGCTCTCGCGTGTCTAAATGGGTAAAATGATACGCCTGTCAGGTCTAGTTCATGGAACCGCTTAACTACATGTGTTCCATTTGTATATTGATAATTTAATAGGTCAAGATAGCAATCCCGTTGTATTCTACTATCATTTTTTAACTCATACCAGTAGTATCTCAGCATACTACACCGAATATAATCGCCGAGGGATCTGCGGGTCTTATGAAAAAAAAAAGTTATATCTTCGCTCGCTCTCTGTTAACTGATGCCAAATCTCTTCGTTTTCAGTTATGTCAGAAGGTGGAGGTCCTGAGTAAGAAGGAACCTCTGGCAACATCAATGAACCAGCGTCGCAATTTTTTTTTTTTTTATGATTGAGGGAAAATTTACCACATGAGGATGACAATGCTGTTTTCAAATAGTAGTTATGGAGTTCCTTCCATCAAATATAACATACAGTATAGAACTCCTCACCCATAAGATGGGAGTGTAGGGGAAGCGAGAAAATGTGGGTTTTTTTTCAATTTTTGATCAAATCTTTTTTTTTGTCAAAATAAATCAAATATTTCTTCCGTAAAAACATGGCGTTTAATTTTCTTTGACAGTTCTTGAACATCTGTCAAGTGTGCCCAGGAATTTAATATTTAAAAAGTCTCTCATCTAATGCCGTTATGTCCATGAAATATTTAAAACATTGTTGATACATCTATGTGAAGAGAATTACTATGTTTCTAATGATGTAATTTTTTTTGGCAAAAAAATTACTTTAAAAACTGTAAAAATACTACTCTTAGCTCGCGACCTTTACAGTTCCGCCTTAATAGCTCTATTAGTGACTTAGATTTCTAAACACAACTTGGACCCTATCGACTCCTAAGTAACAGATTGATCGGTCCACAGTGTCGCGATCTTAAAAGTCCGAAAGCACTCCGTAGAAGTTGAATCAACTTTAAACTTTATAGGAGCCGCTTCGGTGGCCACGTGGTTTAACGCGCTACTCTCGCAGAAGACTAGACTGCTGATGACGGGTAGATCGAGGTTTGAATATCGGGCAGGTGTACTAAGGGTGGTTTTCCTTAAATAGTCTTCCACTTTCCCTCCAAGAAAATGCGAGTACACTTCCTCTGAATTCTACCTTCCTCATCCCCGACACACTAGCGCAGTTAGTATACCTCAGTTTTAGCTTCTGTGGTGCTGACTGACAGCTCACAGCTGATTCTGACAGTCAACAGTTAGGTATATACCTAAATTTTGACTGTAAGAAGTGACAACTGCTAAAGACATATTTTTTGCAGATCATATGGTTCGGCATAGGATACATAATTTGGTCTGGTAGCTTTTCAAGCGTCAGAAGTCAGCTGTGAGCTGTCAGTCAGCACCACAGAAGCTAAAAATGAGGTATACGTGAGTATAGCCGAACAGGTATGAGACGCGGTGAAAAAATAGTTTTTGAATTTTCCGATAAATTGTTTTTTCTTGACGAGTTTAATTGGACAAGGTACGTATTAAGGCCGATACACTCAGATTGCTAAGCTAAGCAATGGTTCCTCTTTCTGGCCTGCTCCAGTGAAGTTTAGTTATGATGACATTCTCCAAAATGTCTTGTTTGAGTTCAGGTTATAGTACTGAGGAAGAGAATATGCTGCTGTTAGCAGCTGTTTTGGAAGATAAAGAAAGTTTAGGAGGTGGAGGGTCTGACTTGTTCAATTAACGCTTCCATTTTAATATAAAAACATTTATTAAATATAAAACTAAATGAATATTACTTAAATACACTTGAAACAAATGAAAACAAAATTTCAACACTGCTGTATTATTTTAACCAAACCATCATTGCGTCTGTTCAACATGGAGCCCAATTGCGTTATGGCATGCGCAACGTAAGATGGCTCAAGATGGGATATGGAAAAATGCCCGGCCAGCTATGGAAAAAAACATAGCGCGGCGTAGCAAGGCATTGTTACTTAGCTTTCTGTGTGAACCACACATTTAAATATTTAGGTCCGCTATTTTTCTAAAACAGTTCAAATCTTAGCTTAGCGTTCTGTGTGTGCCGGCCCCTATAGTTTTACGTTGGGTGACACGATATAACGTGATTTAAGGCTAAGGAGTGCTTACACAAATCATACGGACTTTAGTACAATACGGAATATGGAGATTACGGAGTAAGTAGACGAGTTTAAAACCGCGCAACGCAACGTAGATCTCGCTAGACCGCACCTTCCCAGCCGAGAGAGCAAAGGAGATGTAACCGATGAGATTTGCTGGCAAGAAGGAAGAGACGTGAGTGATTGTAAAGTAATTTGTGTTCTCAGCGGGGGAAAACAAACATAACCCAGCAGGTGGGTCCGGGTGGAGGTGGGGGGGGGGGGTTGGGAGGCGGGTCGACCAGAAATAATAATAATAATAATACAACGAAATTACCCAAATGACTGGTCACATTCTCGATCGAGTTGCCATTAGTCAAAAAGTTTCGAAGGGATTAAATAAAAAAAAAAAAGACTGGAGAGTAACGGACATTCGATAGGTCGATATTTGAAATTCAAAATATTAAATATCAATAATATGTTGTATTTATTTTCTCGGGTAGACACTTGTAGGTCATAGGCCCATAGAAAAAGTAGTCTGCACAACCTAAGTCAACAAATCCAAACAATTATTTATCAAAAATTATTATTTGGTTTAGAATATAAAAAAAAAATCAAAAAACTATTACTTACCGTTTCAAGATAAAAAAAATTTCAGTATTTCATTTAATAAATTAATTTTTGCCTAAAAATAGTGTTTTTCTTGCGTAGATATTTTTAACCTCCCTCCCCGATAGTCCCTCGGACGCATAACTTCCATTTGGTGGTCCTCTATCACCAAAACTGTGAGAAACAATGGTCTAGTGATCTTGCATTGATGGATCAAACAAGGTGATATTTAGGTGATATTAAGGTGAGAGTATAGGAAGAGCAAGAAAAGGTCACCGATTTTACAGTTTATAGCAAACTTATTTGCTCAAAATAGTTTAAGCAAACTTATTTGATAAAAATAAATTAAAATTCTCCAGTGAATCAACAGGAGTGTCCTGGAATTTAATGACAAGCCTTTACTCTTTATTTAAAATGTTTCTCATCTAATGCCGCTACGACTCATGACAGATATTCAACAAAAACCTGTTTATATCACTATGCAAAGAAAATTCTATTCCGTTTCTACTGGGGCCATATTTTATTTATTTGTCCAAAAAATTAAATTTCTCTATAAAAACTGTCAAAACACTGTCCTTTTTCGCGTTCCCTACATCCCCCACCTTGAAAAAGTTTTTTCTACTATTTACACTCTTTAGTTTTTTTGGTTTTTTTTTTTTACAATTTACATTACAATACACAAATAAATAATTTATTTTCATGTGAGATTGGAGCAGGGTGGATTCGAGGGGAGTCGACTGGGACTATCACCTGCCCACCCATATCCCCGCCCCCCACACCCTACCCACCACCATCGCTGAAATTAGAAATAGTTGCCCGCCACTCCTACATGCAGTTACCATCTCCCTATCTATCTTCCTGCATAACAAAGTTCTTAAATGGTTGGTCCGGTGAGGTAAAGTTAAATGTTTATCATAAAACTTACGATTGAAATTATAATAGGCTACTATAAACTTTCATTCTATATTTGTTTAGTTTATTGCAGAAATATGAGGCACCATTTTAACAATCATTCATATCTAGTTAATTAAGATAAACTAATGGTTTACATTGGTTATCTGCATGTATACATTTTAGAATACATTTAGGTATTATCCTGAGGCAATGTTAAAACAAGATTAAAAAATACAATTTTTTAAAAAAAATTACTGTGTAAGCAAGAAAAGATATATTGAAACAATAAAAAAAAAGTCACTGCTAAAATCATAAAACACAATGTTTGTCGTCAATAGTTAAAAAGGAATAAAATAATCCAAGCGTGATTAAAAATGTTATAAAGTTTAAAACATGTAACACTTGAGAAAATATTATTTATTTAAAAATAATCTATAAAGAATATGATAAATTAAATAAAATTATGTATATTTTGTCCAACATGGCTTCATAAAAAAGTATTAATATATGAGAGATTTTTTGTCATTTTTATGTGATCAAATCCTAGAGAGTACAAAAACTAGGTTTAAGTGATGTAATATATACATTATAAAGTAATACAAACATTGTTTTTATGATTTCAGTGGTGACTTTTTTTTTATTGGTTCAATATAATTTATTTACTTGTTTACTCATTTTTTATTTAGTCATTTGTGTTTTTTATTAATTTACTTGTTGCCAAATATCAAGAAATGCATATAAAGTTTGTATAAGCTATTAAAATGTAGATATTACTAAATATAGAAGCATACATGCAATTTTTTCAATGTATATGTTCGCAATTTATGTTTCTCATTTGATTCAAAACTGTTAAAAAACAAACACAATAGTGTAATAAATGGTATGACGCATCGCACAAACTTTTCTTTTATTTTAAAATATAAAATTTACTAAAATCTAATAATATTTGTCGAAACCAAATTATACATTGTTGCTGAAACTTCTCCCCTGCCACCCCACCCTCCAAAAGGACATAAATGAAATAATATAATTTCTTGGAGAAACATTGAGAAAAGAGGAACATCGCCTCCTGTCCACCAAAAAACATAACATACAGTTTCAACTGTCAAAGAGCTTCGTAATTTTTTTTTTAATATTTGCTTGTATATTGGACCAGAAACTATTAGTTTAATAAAAATATATTCCAAATAAAAGATTTTAACTTTGAATATTATTACAGCTTTATAATGAATGATAAGTTGTTTCGTATCTCAAATAGTTGCAGAGATATGATCAAAATTGGAAATTTATGTTTATATAAAGTAACTTTAAAATAATTTTCATGGAAAATGCGAATCGCCATTTTGTTTGTAATGCTAAACAATAACTGTATAAACAATTTAATCAAAATCAAGAGCATATTTGGAGAAAATCAATTTTTCTCTTTTTGCTCTTAAGTAAACTACCCTTGATTTTAGATTCGGATATTTAATTCCTAAAACTCTTCAGGGAAACATTATTAAAAATCCTTATCAAGCAGACCCACATGCAACTTAGTTTGAGGGACACCTGGAATAGAATCTAAAATATGGTTATTAAACATTAAAACCAGATAAAGGTTCACCAATAAGTAAAGTTTTGGCTCTAGGTCGAGATACAGAGACAAAAACACATAGAAAGCGACGCAGAAACCACTTTTTCAGTTTCAAGGGGTCATATAACATCAACAATGCTCATAATATTGAGTCCAATTTTTTTAAAATCACAATACTTCTCTCTTCGAGGGAGTAAAAAGAAAACTCAACTTGGGCCATCATTACTAGGGTCGCTAATAATGTTGTGTAAGGAGTCGTGAATAAAGTAAGTTTAAGAACCTATGTCCCACATGAACTTCAATATTCTTTCATCTTAGCTCTCTAATGTGCAGCCAAGCAAGTGGATTAAAATTAACATTTTCCAATAATTGAATTACCAAGTTTAGTATGATAGCCCAGTACAGAATTTATATTAAAAACATATATTTTATATAAATACTTAAAAATTTAAGGCCTTATGCACATGCTTATACTTTTAATGTGACTGTGACATTTTGTTTTATGTTTTTTTATATTAAAATTACAAATTTGTTAATCGAAATTGAATGTTTTTCTTACAAGTCCTCTTTTTATGTATTAATATGATTAATTAAATTATTAAATTTACACTTGAAGGAGCCTTATAAAACCAATTACACCCACCCACCCGCCCGCCCCCAAATAGCTCCTGAATCCAACCTTGGGTTGATAGGCAAGGAAAATAATATTTTAAATGCAAATATTTTGGGATCGGAATAGAGTGTAAGAAAAATATCCAAAATTAAAATTTTAAAATTTAAATGAGAATTGGAATTGAGAAAAACAGGAACTGTGACGTTTCTATATAAAAATTACAAATGGAAAAGAAGTTATCTGTACAGTATTATAAAAAGAGATTAACAAATCTGAATCAAGCACATATCAGTGAGCTAATTATACTAGCTCAAATAAAGTTAAAAATGAAAACTGGACACGGGAGTCAAAACCTGGGAGCTTCGGCTTAGCGTGCCAATACTCTATCACCGAGCTATAAGGGGTGTGTCCCGTGCTTGGGGTCATTCTTCACTCATATTTTAAGGCAGAGTCTGAGAAATATTTAACATCCACTTTCTAAACAGAATAACAACTAACAAACAAACTTAGCCCAACTCTAACTTATAGTTTTGAAGGAATAGGGCCAAAATTAATTTTCGCGCGCCTCAAAATTAAAATTGGTCGCGTCCAGAGTCAAAATAAAGAGAGTATAGGGAAACTCTTTTGGGGGTTCAATCCCCTTCTATCCACCACTAAAAGAATTATTAATAATGTATTTTGGTATAACAACTTCCTCAATAATTAACAAGCAGGCCGCTTCAAAACCCATCTCAATTTTTAGGGGGCTGTGGAGGTCTCAAAAGTTCCCTCCCTACCCCTTGCCATCCATTCTAAACTCTTGAACTTTAGTGCCAACATTATTTTGTATCTGGATAATTGGAAAACCCTATGCACAAACGTTTTATTTTTATACATACCAGTTGGAATAGAACTAAGGTTTTCAATGGATTTTTTAATCACCGCGTCTTACTACCAGTTCAGGTTATTATATGCATATATGACCTTTACTCTAATAGGGTAGGAATGAGGAAGGAAGCATTTTAGAGGTAATTAACCCGCATTTGCGTGGAAGGAAGAGTGGGAAACTATTTAGGAAAAACCAACCTCAGTAAAGCTGGCCGGGATTTGAGCCCCGGATCTTACTGTCATCAGCAGACCAGTCTAATACAAGAGTGATGCTGTAGATATTCGGCCAATGAAGCAGGTATCACTTGATTTTTGTAAGAACAAGGTAGAAAAATCAGTAACTAATAGTTACAAATGTTAATAACTGGTCCGAGTAAAAGTTACCAAAGCTTCATTCATATATTCATACATCAAGTCATGAGATCTGCAGATCTGCAGATTGCAGATCCTATAAAATAATCCTAATAAAATATTATAAGTGTTGGCCTCAAAAAACAATGTTTTTTTTTTCTAAATTGTCATTTGTACCATGTTCTTAATGTATATATACAATTTCTCTCCAGTGGTCACACACGCTAACCATGCAGCTTCAGTCCAGTGAATGTATTCCTCTCAGGTAGCCTGGTCAGTTCCTGCTTCTAGAGAAGGGAGTGAATCATACATGCACCCACTCACCTTGACACATGATGAGTCTTTAGAAAACACACGCCTTACATACTCCACCCTAGTCATACACAATAACGCGGTAAAAAAAACACACGTTCTAATCAAAGAGTTTGTTGCCTTTGTTCGCCCTTTTAGGCGGTGTTCCACAATTGTATCTATATTAATAAAATGAAGGTTTTATTTGTTTATCATGAACATTGCCCAGAGGTCTGAAATTTAAAAAAATAATTAGCCCCTGTGCACCTCAAAGCAGGGAATTTAAAATTTTTATTAGATTTTTTGAAATTATAATTAAAAAGAAATATTAATAAAATAAACTGTCTGCCATGCGCAATATCTTCCATGTGCAAAGGTCTGAAAATTTTAAAATCAGTAGCCCCTGTGCAGGAACGTGAGCATCTCAAAGACAGAATTTTAAAATTTTGACTAGTTTTTTATTAATTAACTAAAAACTAGGTCAGAAGAAAAGCCATTTAAAAACCTTTCTCCTAAGAAACGCCATATAATTCAGCAACCAGCAGTTATAAGATAGGACCATAGTGTAATGTATCAAGGTAAGTGTTACCTTTCAGGATAAACAAAGGGTACATTAAAATTTTCATAAGAATAGCCTTTTAGAAAATAACAGTTGCAGATCACATAACTTTATGTATGAATACATCAAATTATAACCCGCCTCGGTGGCGTAGTTGGCTAACGCGCCAGTCGTGTTGAGCCAGACCACCAAGGACGGGGAGATCGAGGTTCGAATCTCGGTCGGGTGAAACTGGGGGTGGTTTTTCATAAATTGTTTTCACTCTCCCTCCACGCAAATGCGGGTTCACTTCCTCTAAGTTCAACCTTCCAATTCCTAATCCATTAGTGTAATTAGTACTTAAGCGTATAACCCGAACGGGTAGTAAGACGCGGTGCTAAATAAATAAAAAAAAATCAAATTATATCTAGTAGCTTTTAGAGATGTCAGATAAAGTTCACCATTTAAAAATTGGATTTAGTGTTTTAAATCTTGACTTACTTTAAAACTTTACCCTGTTATAAGAAAAAAGGATGAGCAAATTTAAAAAAAACAACGCAATGGCATTCACACCCACACAGGTGGGCACAAAGACAAAGGAATCACTCTTATATTGTATGATTTTCCAAATTGAAGGAGGTCCTGGTTCGAATCCTGACCAAGTGTATCAAGCGGTTTTTTCCTAAATTCTTTTGTTAAGAAAATTTTGCAACACTTCATCTAAATTCTTATTTTCTCATCCTTACAACATCAGTATAGAAAGTATGAAGCACCTAACCCCCCACCCTCCTCTCTTACAATGGTAACAATCAAATATGAAAACAAGATTTTCAGGTCTGACCCAAGTACACTGGCATAAGTTGATTCTATGAATAATTATCTCATTGAAATTAAATTTATCCAAAGAACTATGTTTTTATTTTTATAAATATGAGTGTGGCTCAATTTTGGAATTTAATTGTATTATTTTCAATCCAAGACATGCATATTTTTTATAAACATAATTTTACTTTGGGTGAATAAATAAAAACATATTTAAAGTCAAGAGTTATGAAGAACAATTTTAGTTTAAATGAATATAGTTTTTAAACTGATATTGGGATGTGCGAAGCTTCAAATGTTGAAGTCTAAAGTCAAGTCACCTTCGTTTCGACATTCAGCATAACCTTCAATCCTTTGAAACATTCCAAAGGAATAAAAAGCTTTGATATATTATGAACAGATTTGAAATTTACCCCTAAATATGTAGAACATAATCATTTTTAGATCAACTACTAACAGTATTTTAACACTTTTAGCATTGCAACTAAGTTTGAATGCATAAGTACTGATTGCGCTAATATGCTAAGAAAAATTGTCCCTTGTACTGTGTTCTTAATGTACATACACAATTTAGAGGAAATGTACCCAAATTTGCGTTTAAGGAAAGTGGAAAACAATTACAGGCAAACAAACCTCAGTACACCCAACTGGGATTCAACCCCCCCCCCCCCCCCCGAACCAGTTATTGGCATATTATATTGCAAGAGTGATGCCTTAGACCATGCAGCCACAGATGGGGATTTAGTTTAACAGTGACTAGTGATTAAAATATATATATAGCATGAACATGTATACATTCAGATAAGTCAGCATTAAGTATTGTAGCATGATTCCCCTCCTTTCAGCCCTTTTAGAACATGCTTCCCCCTCCCCCTCTTTTGGAACGTTATCTTTACCTAGATTCACCTAATGGCCAATTTAAATTTTTTGTGTAATATTATGTGCTGACAAGACACTTATCTTCAACTTCGACTTTAATTCGTGTGTTTTAAGACTTCACAAATTTCTTCTGATAAACTAAAGTATTTTAAATAACGTTACAAAAATACTTAACTATTCAAAACTATCCTTACCAATTGCGGTGTGTGTTGTGTGTGTTATATTTGTTTCATTAGCATATAGTGTCTACATGACAGAAAGTGCACAGTAAGTAAAACATCAACTTCACTTACCTTCTCCCCCTCTTCCTGGCCGCACTGCTGTGCTGCAGAGCTCTGGATAATTCGTTCTCAGACGCCAAACGGTTGAATTTCTGCATCTGTTCCTTTACACTTACTTTCTGTTCAGACTCAATCCCCTCAGGTGTATCAACCCCGTCCTGATAGAACAACAACCAGCACACCCCCGTACCATGTACCAGACAAAATAATAATAGCAAGAACAAAAATAAAAGTATCAAAAGCTCAAATAAACATAACAAGAGTTCAAATGAAATTATTAAAATCAAATGAAAATCAAACATCAAACAAAAACCTAATCAAAGAACCAATGTCAAAGTTGTCTCAAAAATAAAAAATAAACATAACCTTGTTGTCGAAACAATTTTTTTTTACATTGTTTACATTCACAAAGTTGACATAATTTGTTTTATGGTAGTTTTGGCCATTTTGATAGCTACAAAGTTACTAAAAAGTGCTATATATTTACCCACATTGTAAATATATTTTGACAGTTTAATGTGTAAAGTCAATTTATTTCACTTGTTATGGATAAAAAGTAATTACCAAGTGAATGAATATGCTAATATAGCGTTTAGCTCAACGCTCTTGAATCCTAAGGTATTCAAGAGATTTGAGAACCAAAAATATTGTCTCTCGAAAAATAAACTTGATCTGAGAAAATTACAAAATCCTCTCCCTTTCCCTACCTCAAAAAAAGCACTAACTCAATTATGAAAAATTAATTCACTCAAAAAGTTCATTTTTTTTACTAGGTTTTTTCCCCAGCAGATTTGAATAGCCATTTGGGTCTTTAGTTATACGCACTAACTAATTACACTTATGGTTAGGGATGAGAAAGGTTGAATTTAGAGGAAGTGTACCCACATTTACATGATATACCATTAGGAAAAAACTCTCAGTCCATCTGACCAGGATTTGATCTCCAATCTCCTCATTATTGGCAGTCCGGTGTATTGCGAGAGTTAAGCCTTAGACCATTCGACAACCAAAGTGGTTATGACATAAAACATTTGACAAATAAACCAAAACCATTTTCAGTGAAGCCAAACCTTAACTAATTTTTTTGTTTTTTCAAATTCTATTTTCAATATTTTTACTTCGATTTAAAATGTATATTTTCATAGATTTGAGGATTCCAAAGAAAATTTTAGATTCTGAAATAAATAAATTTTGGGTTTAATCTATATATATAGTTTTTCAACTGTCATAAAAGGCCTAATTTATCTTGAATGGATTTTCTTACATTGCTATTATAATCAAATAGTATTATAAGTTAAGAATAAGAGTTATTTTTAATCAAGAGGCTTAAAAAAAAAATTAATATATTTGCATAATTATGTTTCCATTAAACAACAAATTGAAAATTTTAGTTAAATTAAGTAAGATAAATATAGTTTACTGCAGTGCCGATGTATATTTGTTTCACTTGGTTGTGTTTAGGTAATTATTTTCAGATTGTCTATTAAAACCAAATTTGTATATATGAATTATACACTAGGCCTACCAAGCTTTAGATTTTTAAAAATGTACCAAGCCAAGAGATCAGTTATAGATGTAAAATAGATTCTATTTAAATATTAAAACTAAAGTTGCTATTACATACATGATTAATTGGTCTAGTGAACAGCATTCATAGCTACTAATCTAAAGGTTCTAGGTTTGATTCCTGGAGGTACCATAGGTATTTTTCTCAAAGAGGAATTTTTCCTAAAGCCACCATGGTCTGGTTAATTAAGGCTTAAGTTGGGTTTAAGATTACTTGTGGCACCACATAATCATTATCTCAATGGGTGAAAGTAACGATACCTACATGGTGTGCCAACCTCTTAAGATAGTTACATATCCACCAATGTCAGTAGAAGACCAGGAATGTCCAGCCAACAAATTCTAGTGGCATATGCTAAATAAATGCTTAATTTAATGTATAGGCATAAAAAATAGATCAAAACCATATCCTTGGTCTTGGTTGGTCCCTTGCTCCTTGGGTATATATGTAGATATTACAGTCATCTACTTTTATATGAATTCAACATGTTGCGGTGCTAACACCATCATCAAAAGACTAGATGAGAGAATAAATTAAGAAAGACTATTATGATGAAACTTATTATTATTATTAGCACCGCGTCTTACTACCCGTTCGGGTTATACGCACTTACGCTAATGTGCAATGGTAGGGTGATTGTGAGATGAAATGAAGGACCTACAGTTTAACGTGGAATCCGAACCACGGTAGAGGCCTGGCATTCCTCACATTCACAAGTTGTGATTAATACACATCTTGTCAGAGGTGAAGGAAGGGTTTGGCAATCAGATAAATCTGTGCCGCGACCGAGGATGATGAAACTTAACTATGGAAATGAGTGGCAATGTAACAACTTTAGTTTTAATATTTAACACGCAACCGATTTTATCTTATTTATTGTAATTCCACTTTTAATTTTTCTGATCAAATTCCTTAAAAACCAATTTTCAAAATGTAGCTTTAAGCCTTATATAATTTGTAAAAGCTAGTTTAAGTGTAACTAATTAACATTTCACTAGTTTAAGACTTGATTATTTTTAAAACTAAATTAAAGCCATTCCCATTCACTATTAATATACTGTAGATGTTCTTTGCTACATGTTCTTATAATATTTTCTAAAATGTAATATTAAATAGTATAGGTGCTAACATACATAAAACTCGGTGCCAGAACCAAATTGAATATAAATTGTTTATTACATAGCTAAGTTTCATCTCCTCAATCAATTTACATAAATACACACACAAATATATATATATATATTATAAAAATAATATTTTATATGTAATTATTTAAACATTAAAAATTGTATATAAACATACCAATTATTATTTAATAAACTACCGTAATGGATACATTTCAACACATATTTAAAAAATTCTAAAGAATGTCATACCATCTCGCAAACCTTTCCTTCGTCACTATTTGAATAATTGCTGCACATGTCACCGAAAATGATAATAACAACACTGTTAAGAGAAATGAAAGTCAAACAGAAGAGAAGCACTGCCAGCTGTTAGCACCGAAACCAAACCAAACATAACCCTCCAAAAGTAAAACACCCAAGCACCGAGTAGGAAAATTGCCAACAAGCTAAGCCAATCTTCAGCCAGCTGAAGCACCACATGTGTCAGCAGAGCAACATTACATAAGCAGCTCAAATTAGCATCTCACACTGATGTGCTAAAGAAAACAACGTCAGTTAAAGAAGAGCTCAGAAACAGTCAAATTAAAGATTTCCTTTTAAATAAATATGGTGTGTGTCATCAAAGGAAATCATAAATATTGAGAAGGTTAAGTAAACCAATAATATTGTCAATAGCTCAGTGGTTAAAACATTGGCGTACTAAGCCAAAGGTCTCAAGTTCGATTCCTGTGTCCAGGTGAAATTTTTCAATTCAAAGAATATGATATTTAGTGTGGCTATAACTGTAATTAATAAATATAATAGCTTGGCTATATAATTTGCCACAATAATGATGTATTAAGTCAGTCATATAAGTAAATTACTCATATAAATATTTAAAAAATTTAAAATTTTATAAAAGTACACTTTTTAGTCAGTAGCCCTTTATAATTTGTAGTTATTATAGTTATAATCAATGATATGAGATTACTACCTAATCAAAATTAAGTTGATTGAACTGTAAGATTATAACTTTTACTGATTCAGCCTATATGCAATTTGTGTTAATATAGTCTTTATTGAAATATTTTTAAGGCTAGATTGCTGATGACAGGGAAATTGGGGTTCAATTCCGGTCGGATGTACAGAGGATAGTTATTCCTAAATGGTTTTCCACTCTCCTTTCACACAAGTGCAGGTACACATTTTCTAAATTCAACTTTCCTCATCCCTAACAAAGTAGAGTAATTAATATATTCAAGCAAGACCCAGTGCTAATAGTAAAAAAATTGGATGTATCGCCATTCACATGTAATCATCTGAAGAATGACACAGTTTACAAATGACAGCTAAATGCT
Organism: Timema podura; assembly: GCA_033556935.1. NCBI lineage: Eukaryota > Metazoa > Arthropoda > Insecta > Phasmatodea > Timematidae > Timema > Timema podura. Next base: position 29,501,588 of record JAVRXN010000005.1, read on the forward strand.
AAGTCTGAGTCACCGTTGGCTGTGTTTCTGAGTGCCATCAATTAGCTGACAATCGCATACACCGCCTTACAGACTACGACTTAAGGTTTAGCCTATACCTTTCAATATTAATTTTAATACTCATTGCATTTATGATTTGTTGAAAAATGGCCGTGCTTCCTGAAACCCTTAATTCATAATTCTAGAACAAAATTGTCAGGAATTTTTAGCTATATTTCTATGGTTATATCATCCATTTGTTTGGATTAAAGTCTTAAGGCCAGTTTCATAGTTAAACTAAGTACACCTCAAGTGCGGCGCTATACTAAATACAGGAGACCTACCTAGACTAGAATGGAATAGGCCATTTCATGTGTAAAACTGGCACATTCCATTCGAGTTTAGGTAGGAGTTATCCTGTATTTAGTATAGCACCGCACTTGAGGCATACTCATCTGACTATGAAACTGGCCTTTACTAATGAATCCCTAATACTTCAATAAATGTGAGAAACTTTTTTTTGTAACAGTGCAAATATTATGGAAGGTCCTTAACAAGATATTCCTAAAACTCTTTAATTTTATAAAGCACATTAGTTATCCCATAAAAAAAATTCTAACAATAAAAATAATTCAAATATAGAAGGTGCAATTAAGCTTTGAATAATTAATGAGCATAAAAACAGGACAAACTTGAATTACTCATTGGAAGAGCATTAAAGACAAGTCAAGGTTCCCGGGTTCAATTCCAATGTCTAAATTTCATGTTTCAAATAGAAAGCCAGAATAGCATGCTTCAAAGTGCTTTTAGTTTTACTCGACATTAAAATAATGTGCTAAGAGCTAATATAAAGTCTGTTCAGCGTAGGAATTGTTTTCTGAAAGGCCTTTTTCCCTACCAGAAGGCTATTATATAGTAGGATATTGGTAGGAAAAAAGACCTTTCAGAGAGTAACTCCTACCGTGAATGGAGTAATTGTTTTTATCCATGAGCCCACCTATCTTTCTATAAAAGCCGCTAAAAAAAATTTGGAGCTTTTTCCAGCTTAAATAAGAGCTAAAACAGCCGAGTTCCTACTACTTGGCGCTTATTTTAAAAAACCCAAAGCTTTACTGTTATAATTAAAATAAATAGGGTTTATTTGAAATTATGTTGGTTGTCAACTCAAAACTAACTATTAGAACCTTAGCCTAATTAAAAAACTTTATTAAATTTAACAAGACAATATGATTTTCAGGCTCAGTGCCAGACACTCTTGAAACAAATGGAAAAACAATCTTAAGTAGATTTGAAGCTTTTTGAGCAAACTTCATACTAACCTAGGCATCCTTTCTAAAGGGAAAAGATTTTTATTTATTTTTTGTGGGCAGGAGGGGAGAGGGTGTTATTTACAGTTTTGGGATTTAAGTCTAAGGTATATTTGAGCTCACACACTTTATTTCAGAGAGTAACCCAGAATTTATACATTGTAGGTTTTTGATAATTATCACTTATACATGCGGTGTATGAGGTGATGTGTGAAACTTCCCAAAACACTATTTCGACCAAAAGACAATTTTTGTCCACACACTTAGCAAAACTTAAGCTAGAGTAATACAAATTATTATAACTTAATAAGAATAGCCTATAGTATTTTTGTTTTCCAAGTATTTCTGACTTAGCTTTCCGGAACGAAAAACTTTGGCTCTTTTTACCTTGCCTTTCTCTATATTCCCAACCCACCAGCCCTTTATTTGCCACTTAAAACTTTTTCTTGCACTTGACCTTTATGTACAAGACCCTACAATATTATAACAAGTGTTTGAATAGATAAAATAACGCTGCTTTTCCAGTTTCTAGTAAACTCAATTATGATCTGATGTCTGAGGGTCAGTTATTAAAACTACACATTTGACATTAGACACCAACTAATACATCAGCAATGCAGATAATCTTAAATGCTTAGAATGGTACTTAAGGTGGGAGTGTAAGGAATGCGAGAAAAGGTCAGTATTTCTGCAATTCTTAAATCAAAACATTTTTGTTAAAATAAATAAAATATTGCTTCAGTACAAACATAAGAGTTTAATTTTCTTCAAATGTTGATATAAACATTATTTCTTGAATATCTGTTAAGGTTGTCCTGGAATTTAATTATATATTTTCCTCTTCATTTAAATAGTTTCTTCTCTAATGCCGCTATGCTCATGACAGATATTCAACAACTGTTGATATCATCATGTGAAGAAAATTAAACTCCTATGTTTGCAGTGAGGCAATATTTTATTTATTCAACCGAAAAAAGATTTTCTATAAAAACTGAAAAAACATTGGCATTTTCTCGCTTCCCTACAACCCCACCTTAAGTAAACCAATTAAAAAATAATAATAATAATTTAAAAACCTATCTTAGTTTATTTTTAGGTAAAATGTAACTATTAATTTCTTATCTTCAGTTAATATTTAACAAGATTGCATAAATGTAATTACCACTTGGTATTTAAAATTAGTAGAGAAATAATTCTGAGCATAAAACCAACATGCTCAATGGTTTAACCAATATCAGTAATAAAATGGCAAAGCGTCCAATTTTGATTCTTGTGTCAGCCTGCTTGTTTGTAAGCTATTAGAATGGACTAAGTTAAGACGTCTCTTAAGTTGGATGTTCACTGTGGATTTCTAACTAGATTGTATTTAAAAAAAAAAATCATCCATGCTGTTTCCAGCCTGGGTCAGGTTTTTATTAAAGTCATATATTTTCTATTTAAAGTCTTGCTAGGCCTGTCATAGCTCTATGTGCCTTATGTTTTAACTTAAGACTAGGACAGGCACAACATCTAGTCCCCAGCTGTTAATGTATCAATGTGAAAGGGTAAACCCATATTATTTAAATAAAATAAAATACCCTTCTTAAAAACATTATAAAATGAAGGTTGATAGTAATAAAACGCATATATATGTGTTATCTACAGTCCAGTTTTCATTGAAAGGACCTTTTAATTTAATTTTTTATCACAGTGTCTTAATACTTGTTCATGTTATATAAATATATTATAATTACTCTCAGGGGTAAGGGTGAGGAAGGAAGCATTTTAGAGGTAATATACCCCCATATGTGTGGAAGGAGAGTGGGAAATTACTTGTAAAAAACCATCTTCAGTAGATCCGACTGGGATCCAAACCCTGAGCTCCCCGTCATCAGCAGGCCTGTCTAATATGAGAGTGACGTCTTAGACCATTCAGCCATTGAAGTAGATGGGCTTTTATAAAATACTAATACATTAATTTGCAGGTAAAATTGATAACATTTTACTGAGTTATAACTATCTCTTTATTTCATAGGTAATATCTATCTAAAGTGACAGCAGCACATTACATTACTTGACAGATGACTAAAGTCTGTTCAGCGTAGGAATTGTCTTCTGAAAGGCCTTTTTCCCTACCAGAAAGCTATTATATAGTAGGATTTTGGTAGGAAAAAAGACCTTTCAGAGAGTAATTCCTACCGTGAATGGAGTATACATGAAATTCAATCGAGTAACTTTTCTATCCTTCAGGTATGTCCATTTATTATATTAAAATTGCACAGTACACAACTTCAAACTTTTTTTCAAATGGCATATTACGTGGTCAGAAAATAAAAAAAATCAAATATTTCGAGGACAAGGATTTCTCATGAATAGAATTTAAAAAAATTAGAAGTTATAGTCCAGGTAACTACTCTAAAGGCCCATTGTAAAAACCAAAATAATTTCTCATTTTGTTAAAATCGCATTTATAGTTTATCAAAAATAAATTAAATTTATATTCATTATAAAAAGTAGGTAAGTCAAAACAAATACACTAAAAGAATTTTTTTAATAGCTAAGCTTATTTATAGAACAGTGAATAAAGAATTTATTTACCCCACAATAGAAAGATAAAAATTATTTTAAATTAAAGCAACAAGAATATAATATGTATGACATGGCAATAGATGCAAATATATTTAAAGGAGATATTTATTTTCAAGCAAAATTTATACAAATGGGATAGAATGTAAAATAATAAACCACCACCTTTATTTATTTTCTGCTGCATCTCACTGCTCGTTCAGGTTATGCACACATACACATATAATGCTGATTGAGTAAGGATGAGAAGGGTGTGATTTTTAAAAGGAAGTGAGCCCACATTTGTGTGGATGAAAGTGGGAAAATAATTAGGGAAAACCACAAGTTCATCGGGCCAGGATTCAAAACCCAACCTACCCGTCACCGGCAAGCCAGTTCAAATGTGCCTAACATTTAGACCACAAGCCCACAGGCACCGTTATTTCATTATTAAATACAGCCAAACATAAGAAACATTCTACCTAAGTACAAAGAAAATGGTCAAGCCAAGTGACGTAGTGAAAAGTAACGATCAACCCATCTATAAATAAAATCAATCGTCCAAACTTACAACTTTGATAGCCGCTTCAGCCCCGATAGTCCTTGGTCTTTTCCCAGCATCTGGGACATTCTCCTTGTTATTATCCATCTTGATCTTATCACTACTCTTCCTCCTCGGTGGTACAGGTGGAGGTGGCGACTGACCACCACCCCCTTGATCACCCAAGTACGTCGACTCCACTACCCCACTCATGGCTTCATTACGAAGGTTGTTGGGAGATCTCGGGGAGGAGCTGTTAGGATCGGGCGGCGGACGATAAGGGGGCGGCAGACGAGATGGAGACACGGCACCTAGCGACTCTTCGGATCCAGAAAAACTGGGGTACGTGAGGGGTGAACTTGGTGGACCAACGCCAAAATGAGGCAATAATGAAGTGGTCGGGGAAGTGGGGGTCATGGGCTCAAAGTCGGACACAGGGGAAACGGGAACACTCGGAAAACCACTGACAGCATGTTGGCGATATTTTCTCTTCAATACCAAGCACTTTTCTCCCTGAAATAAATAAAGATGATTCGTCATATGTATGCCCTAATGCTAGAAATCATAAGTAAAAATTAGACCTAAATAGGATTTTTTTTTGTGTATGTGCACCTCATCTTACTACTCAATAAGGTTATTCACATCTTTACACTAATAAGATGGAGGTAAGGGAAATAGAGCTTGAGAGAATGCACTCATATTCGCATCAAGGTAAGTAACATGGGGACTAGTTCGGAAAAATCATCCTCAGTAAGCCTGACAGGGATTCAAACCCCGATATCATAAGCAACACCAATCCAGTCTACTGTAAGAGTGACTACTTATATACAGGATGTCTATTGAGTTGGAGGAACAAAATATTAGTGACTTTGTTTTGACCACAAAATTCCTTTGATAATCAGCCTTACATTATATAATGCATAGCTTATAAAGGCATAATGCACTCACATGTAACATTAAACTTTAACTAGATGGCGAAAGTAAACCTTGTCCTTGGTATCCCGGTAAAAACAATCAGACAACTTGCGGCAAGTGCATGGCATCATGGGTAGTGAGTGGGTGGGTGGCTCAACATTCGACGTGTTTGCGCGGGAAATTCAAACAGAAATATTTTCGTGACTTTATGGCCAAAATATTGAAAATTCGTGATTTTTCAGGGATTTTCGTGACCTTTTTCGCAATTAGTAACATTTTCACGACTTTAATGACTTTTGTGGCCTAGGAGACACCGTGTTATACCAGGCAACCATCGAAACGAGTATCGAAAGATTAATTACTGCTATGGCATGGTACACAACTTTATATTACATTAGCCTTTGAACATAAGCAGTGGTATGTTGTGCACTTTGGTTTTCAATTAAAATTGCACTGGTATCAACTAAGTTAAATATATACAAAAAATTAAATCAAAATATATTGGAATGAGCTAGAGCTACTTAATTAAAATATAGCTACCATACAATGGACCTACCTCGTTTTTTATTGTGGCCACAGCATTTACATATTCTTTGAAATCGTTTCTTGCTTGAACTGTAAAATAAAAAACTGAAATAAGTTTTGCTACACAAACAAAAAAATTTAGAAACTACCGGTATGATATACTGGTAAACGCCTGGGATGGGGAATCTAGAGCATTTTGGTGCAGCCTTTTCACATATTTTTTTCAATTATGTATCTTCATCATGTAAATATAAACTTTTAATTAACTAAGCAATCTCAAATAAGTAATTTAGTTATGCAGGCTAGCTATTACTTGGTTTAATTAATGTAAAGCTTGTATTGCTAGCCTACATTATAATAAAATGAGACATTTTATTAACTGTTGAAATGTTTAGTTTGTAAAACTCAATTCTTTAATTATTTTTTATTATATTTTATAATCCGTACAAGACTACATGCTGATATATATTTTCAAGCATGCTTGTACACTACATATAAATAAATATCTAATCCAGTTGAATTTCAAAATTGACCCAGATCCATTGAAAACAAACTTGAAAAAAAGTGACAAAATTGTTTCTGTCCAATTTGTCATGTCTTTTTTAAAAATTTTGTTCAGATAAATAGAGAGGCTTAGTAAATATATGAAAATTTTTAAATTCGTCCTTGTTGAATCAAAAGGTTCTCATATATGAGCAAACAAACTTGTTTATGGGTTCTTAAAAATACATTAAATTATGTTTAGGTAGGCAACTCCTTATAGCTTTGGTAAAATTTACATTGTACTTCGTTTACCCTGAAAGGTAGCAGTCTAACTTTGACAGTTTACAGTATGGGCCATATGCAAGAATGTGACTAAGTGGATGTTAAGTGGGCACTAGCGTGGGTTTGCTTGCGTCATCATAGGTTAAAAGGTGGAGCGATAGTGTGCTTAGGACCACACTATTGGTCCACTTAGCATTCACTAAACTTTTTCGCATACTACCCTATGACTATCTTACAAGCTATACCATAGTCGACTAAAGCAGGGTAAGCGTAATACCTTAAAGGATAGATGAAGGCCTCATGAATTGTGCGGCCTAATGAGGTATCTGTGAAACTACACATAAGGTTTAACAACTCAAAAAGTATGGTAGTAGATCACCATGTTAAATACAATAACTATTTTAATTTGAGGGAAGGCAATATAATAAATAGGATCTCCTTATATTAGAAGTGGACCAATATAATATTGATAGGGCCTATTCAATTTTTTTTAAATACAGTAAAAAAAAAATGAAACCATAAATAATAGGCTTGGCTAGTTTTTAAGATGACAAGACCTTTAAAAGAGAAAATCTCAAAAACAATTGGTTTGCATAAATTTTTATTTATATTTCACCATGTCTTACTACCTGTTCAAATTATACGCATATGTACTAATTACACTAATGAGCTAGGGACGAGGAAGGTTTAATTTAAAGGGAGTGTGCTCACATTTGCATGAGGGAAGGTGGAAGAAAAACTACCCATAATATACCTGTTCTGGATTCAAACCCTGATTTTGCTGTTATCGCAGTCTATTGCAAGTGTGATGCGTTACACTATGGAGGCATCGAAACAGGTTGTAGAAATTGTCATCTTAATGTTTAGGAATGAATGGGTGAGCAAAATTAAAACTCTTGTGTTACATTATTAGTTCTGAATATGTTTTTATACTGGTAATGGAAATTTTGTGTTTTTAGTGATGCCATATTGTCCATCCAGGCTTTCTGCATCTTAGTCCAACTAATTTATGGTCAAAGGATCAGGAAGGTGGGGTGTATAGAGAAATTCCTTATAATTCCCCAAAAATGCAAAGAAATACAAAAGTTTACCCAGTCAGATTTGCTTAGTAGGGAAAGCCCTAGGCCTATATTTGGTAGTAGTCCTACAGCTGGTCAGGCATATGATCTGGGCCATAAAGTCAGTAAGTTACACAATGTGTAGGTATCCAAATTTTGGTATGGTCAAATATTTAATGAAGTCTAACTACACAACAGCCTCCCAAGACAAAAATTAATATTTCAAAAATCTTGGCCTAGTCATTCACTTGGGAAACTATTTTGTATAATTACATGAACTTATTTACCTGTTATTTTTAGTATAGGTTAAATTGATAGGCCTAGCTAGGTTCTAATAACTTTAGACTATAGACTCCATGACATTAGTGTAGGTAACTTAATAGAATTCTGTTTCTCATTTCAATTAATTGTTAGTATATAGGCCCTACTTTGGAAAATATCTATACGTTAATTTATATTTATTTATTATTTTATTAATGTATTTAAATACAGTGTCATGGTACTGTAATGGTTACAATATATTTGTTTTTTCAATCTTCAGTTAACTTTAGATTATGTTGGCTACAGCAGCCTAAATGTTGACTAGATATGAGAGATCAGATTTACTGCTTTGTTGTTCTATGTGAACAAAAAAAAACTAATCACAGTGTAAATAATTACAAGTTTTTGTTTGGCTACATGGCTACTATGCCAGCAATAAAAAAAAAAGCAATCTAGGCCTACCAATCTTGGGTAAGGTTATGGTAATGCTAACATACAATGGAGGAAATATAAAAAAAGCATTGATTAAATGTGAATTTAAAAGTAAACAAAAAATACAGTATTTATGATAAGTAAATATCATAAGAGGGCGTTTCCATGAGAAACCACAGGTAAACATCAAGGATGTCATTCCTATTTCCAAGATCGGCCTTGAATTTGAAATTAAAAATAATTGGTAACATACCTCTAGTTTCTGGATCCGTCAAAAATCTTTTGAAATGTTTGACCAGGTCGTGATTTGTAACTTTACCACCGTTTTCTAGCATATAACTAACTATTGCATTTATTGACAACTCACTAGGCACCGCCATCTTTGTAAGACTAGTTATGGACGGTGAACAACTGAATAACGAAAAATTCTCGTTCAAAGTTGTTCCGCTGACTCTTGTCAACAAAGTTATGAGCATATTCCAAGCGAAGTTTTTGTCTTGTTGACTTGAGTTCAAAACCCACCGACTATATCAAATAATATCTTGCTCTGTACTACCATGACGATTTAGATATTGATATTTATAATAGGTATCTTGATTCCAGTTATTTAATTTTTTTAACTCAAAGCTAAAGTAAATAAGTATTTTCGACCTCACTTCCCTACATGTTATTATCGTTGATACAATCTTACTCATGACTCTCACATCCTGAAGCGGGCCCCCCCTATTTACCACTAAGGTAGCATGATGCTCCACAGAATTTAGGATAAAATAAGTCAGTTTAAATTATGACACAAAATTAATATTTAGATGTATTAAAAAACTATATGGATTTACATAATAAAACATATACCGGTACCTAATAATATCAAAAATTATCTCAAAGTGTAATTTCTAGCTTTTGTCGACGCAAATCTTTCAATAACTTTAGTAAAATCATCTTGCTTAGCTAAATCATTTTCTATGCACAAAATTGTTTGATGATTAAGCCGCTCTAGACAAGTTGTGCTTCTTTGCCATGTTTTCAATGAATTTGACAGTCTGCTGAACGATCTTTCAGCTGAAGAAACAGAAACTGGTACTCTAAAACACAGTTTAATGGCGAGGCAGATATTGACAAATATACCTTGCAGGTTTTTTTGTCGTAAATTGCGTTCAGAAGTCTAATTGGGTTTCTTTTAGTGCCGAAAACTATCGTGTGTATTTATTTACAGGTTTTGCTGCTTTTGCGGTAAGTTGACCACCGTCTAAGTTCTGGAAGTTCAAAATGGGTGGGAATAGTTCCCATATGGTATCTGCAGCTTCAAATATCGTCTTTAAATCATTGATAATAAAAGTCAAAATTGGGAAAATTAGGAAATTCTTAAATTTTGTTCAGGTTCTATGTAAGTTTTTTGGTTTTCGGGAAATAGAGGTTGCACTCCTACTGCTTTGCCCCCCCCCTTCTCCCCCGTTTTGGGGGTCATTGTCTTACTAGTAGTTCTGTGAACAGTAGACCTCGCTCCCTCTATGAAAGAATAAAGAAGTAGTTCCAGAAAACTACAAAGATCATTATATTTTAAGGCGTGTGGCCTGACAGCGATTGATACTTTCTCGACGACCGAGGCAGCCTCCTTAACAAACAACTACCCTTAACCAACTCAAGTCAAAGATTTTATAATGGCTGCTTCCAAAATTGTCAGAAGAAAATATTGGTCACTTCAACTAAAAGATCAAGCCAAGCTATTGAGCTGGATAGGCCTATATATTTATATTTATTCGTCTCATTCTCCCTTTTCCCTTACATGAAATTGATAGTAATCTTATCATTTGAAAGTATCGGTAATAACAGTCGAATCATCTTTACCTACATCGTGAACTGTATAATATGGTAGATGTAGGCAGACTTAATTCTCATAACATAAACTTTTTCGTAAGCACTTCAATTAATAAATGAAAACATAAGCTAGGGGCTGAAGGGTGAGAGAGCAGTTATAGCTACCCCTAATCGGTTTATCTCCTCTACCCCTTCCCCGATCCCCTTCCAACACTGCCCTCTAGCTTGGCGTAAAACTACCCACCCACAGTCTACCTTGTAATTATTTCAACCGCTATCTCGGTATGTAATAAAATGTGCTCCACACTTTTAAACTATATTAAACACACACATACACACGATCCGCCATTGTGACGTGTCCTCTCATCCTAGTCGCCTGATACATATTAATAACAATCATGTTCGCCCAACCCCTCCCCCACGTCTTAATACTTACTATAGTATGATTTTGGTAGGAAGAACAGTAGAAGTTAGTTACTAAAGTTGCTAAAACAATGTTAATATATTCATACATAAAGTCATTTTATCTTCAGATGCTACTTTTGAAAGATATTATCAATACCTATCAAATAACACAAATAATACAAGAAAATGTTTTCATTTTTGGCTGCAAAGAAATATGTTTTGATTTTCTCTACTGTTCTTCCAACCAAAATCAGGGTATACTTACCCGTTCGGGCTATACGCATAACCTAATTACGCTAATGGAATAGGGATAAGGAAGGTAGAATTTTACAGGATTTTTTTTCAGGATTTGAGTGGAGGGAGAGTGGAAAACTAATTATGAAAATCTACCCTTGGTACACCCAACTGGTATTCGAACTCTCGTCTCCCAGCAGCCCAATCCAATCTATTGCGAGAGCGTCGCCTTAAATGCAGAATTCAACTGCGGTCCAATTTTCATACGAAGAACTTAATCTAGCAGTTAGAAAAGTTACTCGATCTATTTTCACGTATTTATACGTCAATTAATGTGATATGTAACTGTCACTTTTGGATTTTAGTAGATTTGCCCATTATCAATACCAATAAATTAGAATTAATAATTGTGTTAATAAGTGTTGACCGCAAAAAAAGTTTGTATTTTCGAAAATGTTATTGTACTTATGAAATATTCTGCTATAAATCTCGGTGGGGTTAAAATATCTTCATTTTTGAGTGGTGCAAGAGGGTAACTTCGAGAAAATGCAGCCGTAATATTTTGACGAGAGAAGGGTGAAAAACACATGTTTAAAAATAAATGGTGTGACACACACACACACACACACACACACACACACACACACACAAACTTTCTCATATTGTGTTAAATAGCTTCGAAGAATATTAAAACAAAACACTTTATTTTTTTATTAAACCACCCTTAAGTAAGTTTTCCTCATAAAAACAAATACACCCTCTTGTAAATAACAATAAACACTCTTTAATAATTTCTAAACAAAACTGTTTATATAATTTTAACAGAGTTCAAATTTTCAAAAATAATTTATTTGTAGAACGCCGATTATCCGGACTAATTCGGACCTAGGTTAACCTGTATGGTTGAAAATCGGGTTATTGATCCTATAGTAAATTAATGGTATGTTGCACCGCAAATACTTTAGTCCACTTTTATCTTAAAATAGTCATTTAATAAAAACTCGTAAGAACGATATAATAGGTATATACATTGTTGTGGAAACACTAAACAAAAGATCATAAATGAAATAATATTCACTGTTAATTACTTTCTCTATGGCATTAGGAACTGGGAACATTGTTACTGAAAAAGTGAGAAAAGAGAAACATCTTTGTCCACCAAAGAGCATAAGAATCAAATTAATTTTCAAAGACCTAAATTAAAAAGTATATATATCTATTTGCTTATAGCTCAGAAATTAGTGGTTTTATAAAAATATATTCCAATTTCAATAGTACTACAATTTTACAATGATTAGGTGTTTCTTATCTCAAATATTTGCGGAGAAATGAGGAAAATTGGAAAATTTCCCTTAAGTAAAGTACCCTCAAAGTCATTCTCATGAGAAAATGAGAGTTTCCATCTTGTTTATAATGGTAAACAGTTTCTAGATATGAAATTTAATCAAAATCGTTAGAGCTAATATTCAGAAAATCTTCTTTTTTCTTCTTTTGGGTTCAAAATCTAATTCCATAAATACCTCGATGGGGGGGGGGGAACCTTATGTAAACCCCAGATACCAAGGTTTGGCCCAATCGTTTAAATAGTTTCGGCTCCTGCCCGAGGTACAGACAGACAGACAGACAGACGGCATTGCTAAAACAACTTTTTTTTTTGTTTCAGCGGTTCATGAAACGTCGACATTTATCAAAATCTTCATTTCGATTTTTTTTTTTTGACGATCACAATACTTTCTTCCCGAGGTGTGAGAGAAAGTAAAAATAGCATTTCACACTAAAAGACTTCATTGAAAATATAATACTAAAAAGTATATAGGTAACGAATTTACTTGTATGTACAATACATCATAAAACAAATTACGGATGTATTGAACATATGTATTTAATATTTATAATGCAACACAACATAAAAATAAACATTAAAACTTTTTAAAGAACTTATTACATACCAATTATCATATTAAAACTCTGAAATTTAGGAAAAAGTTAATAAAACGTTTTCTTTCCGAATTTAAGGAAAACCGCTGCTACGATACGAAGCCAGGTAACCGGTAGTCCAAATAACCGGTGCCCGGATAGTTGGGGTTCCACTGTAATATGTAAACCTAAAAACATATTCTTATTTATCATGAAAAACTGTTCCAAGATACCCATTTTCAACTCAATCTTTCAGACCAACTTCGAAAAATTTCAAAAACTAAAATAGGCCTACTTTTTCTTGATATGAGAAAGTAAAAATAACCCAGTAGGCCAGAACAGATTTGAAACCCAAATAGCCTACGCTTTTACGGTGACTAAGTGATATGCGAGTCTAACGCCTTAGGCAACTCGGCCACTTCTGTGGATCCTATTCGGTTGAAACGATTACATTCCCAATGCATCTTCACTGCTAACAGTATGGGCATAATATCTGATCATGTAACTAGTAATATATAATAAGAATCTTTTTTATCGCAAAAAAAAGTGTCTGGTGAATGCATCATCATTTTATAGCTGGTTACGTCTTATAAAGCCATGTAGATGCCATAAACGTTGATTGCAGCAAGATCTTTTGAGGTTAGTCAATAGCTCTCGTGGTCTAGAAACACCACTCTCCACTAAAGGCACTTTGAACAAGACATGTGTTGGTTGTAGCCTTATTTTAGAATTTCTTTTGAATCCAATGCATTTTTTTATAAAAAATAAACTAAATATTGAAACTCACGAAACTCTTCCCCCCCCCCCCCCAAATAAAAAATAAATAAAGCACCCAACTTTTAAAATATTGTTAACAGAATGCAATAAAAACCAAGAATGAATTAACTCTCATCCATGTTGATTTGAGTTTATTTACTCAATTGATTGTGTATTTTATCTTTCCAGTTTAAGGTGGGGTGAAAAAGGCCAATATTTTGCAGTTTTTAATTATTATTTTTTATTTTAAAAATAAATTAAATATTGCTTTAGTACAAATACAGAGTTTAATTTTCTTCACAAGGTGACCTAAACAGTTATTGAATATCTATCTGTCCCTTGACAGATCCTGTAATTTAATGTCAACTTTTTCATTTCATTTTAAAAAGATTTATCATTTAATGCCTCTATGCTCAAGACAAATGTTCAAGAACTGTTGATATCACCATGGGAAGAAAATTAAACTCTGTGTTTGTACTGAAACAATTTTTATTTATTTTTACCAAAAAAAGTTTTGCCATAGAAAGTGCAAAAACCCTGTCCTAAACTCGCGTTCCCTATATTATTATTATTATATTTTTAGTATTAGCACCGCGTCTTACTACCCGTTCGGGTTATACGCACTTACGCTAATGTGTAATGGTAGGGTGATTGTGAGATGAAATGGAGGACCTACAGTTTAACGTGGAATCCGAACCACGGTAGAGGCCTGGCATTCCTCACATTCACAAGTTGTGATTAATACACATCTTGTCAGAGGTGAAGGAAGGGTTTGGCAATCAGATAAATTTGTGCCGTGACCGAGGATTGAACCCCGGACCCTCAGCACAGAAGTCTGACACCTTACCCCTAGACCACCAGGTCACCATGCGTTCCCTATAGCCCCCATCTTAAAGCATGGGCTTAAGGGAACACAGCCCAGTGGCCTTTCTACCAGTTCGAGGGCTTCCAGAGATTAAGTGAAAATTGTGAAAGAAGAATCAAAGTATAAGTACTCTAAATTATATATTTAAAAGAGGGGTCAATTAATGTATCTATGTATAATAACTGTAGTAAAAATATTACGGCAAAAAGAAACAACATGACCGCCTCTCTGGTTTAGTGGTCGGAGCTCCTGTCTACAGATCCGGATAGAGCTTTATAGTCTTCGTCCTAAAGGCGTTTTTCTCTCTTGGCACTTTGTCGCATTGTTGGGGGGGTTTTATAACCGAGGTTGGCCGTCAACATTGTAATTTTCATTCCCTCCTCCCCATCACTAGGCAAATGCTGGTTAATTTCCTTAATATTCTTAATCTTTATCCTGTCTAGTTAAATTAATGTAAGTTGCGGAAAGCTAGTGGGGATAGCAGGACTAACAACACACAAAACTTTGTTTTTAAGACATAGACAAATTATTTCCTTTACACGTATATAATGCCTTTCAACTTTTATTGTTATCGTTTCTAAGGAACCAAAATAGTTTCTGCATGATTATAAGTGAAATTATAAGATAAAAATGACAACTACGTCTCAAACATTAAGTGCGAACCCTTTCCCCATCGCACCAGTGTATGAACACTAATTTATCAGCACAAATTACTCCAAACAAAATGGCTAACGAGGATAAAACATCAACAGAGAATGCTCCACAGACAGGAAGTGACGAATCAGAAGAATCTGATACAGGGCGCGGACCTCCCCCGATCAAGGGCTGGATGGTGTGGAAGAACGTATTCGTGACAAGCATCGCTTTCACAATAAACCTCTCAGACGTCGCCTTCCTGGTGATACAAAGTAGCCTCCACAAAAAAAAAGGTCTTGGCGTCAAAGGGGTTGCCTGCAATTACGTAGGGAGGATCCTCGGGAGTCTTTTTCTGTCGGCACCGCTCATACGCTACCTGGGTTGCAAACGGACCATATGGTTCAGTATCATTCCCCAAATACCGTATGTCGTGGCGCAGGCGTTCCCTAGTTTCTGGACGCTGCTTCCCATGGCCTTACTTGCGGGCCTCTTCAACGGACCCATGCACGTCTCCGAATCAACCTACCTGACGATCGCAGGGGAAACATACTCTCGTTCCAAAGGCGTGAGCAAGGACACAGCTATTAGCCGATTCTTCACCATTTTCAACTCTTTCTTGAAGCTTTCTTCACTGACAGGAAACGCTGTGACGTCGTTAGTCTTGTCCAGTGACGAAGTGTCGATCAAACACTCTAACGAAACCATCGACTACAGCAAATACTGCGGCGTCAACTTCTGCAGCCACGTGATTGCCGGTACCCTCAGCAAACAAGAAAGGAGACCTTCGATGCATTCAATATACATTATATCCGGCGTGTTCGTCACGATCAAGATAATAGCCTTGGTGATCATATTAGTGTTCGTGGACTCACTGGAGAAGTACCGCATTAAAGAAGAAGGGGGCGTCTCGAAGATGTCAGGTCTCCAGGTGCTTCTGGTCACGATAAAGCACCTCCGCAAAAGGAAGCAACAGCTTATTGTGTGGCTGGCCCTTTGGACGGGGGTGATAAATTCGTTCAACTTGGGGTGTACCCTTCGTCGTTCGTAACTTGTGGATGGGGTATAGAGAACGTTGGCTTTGTCTACATGGCCCATGGTTTCACAGCTGCAGCCATGTCCTTTATCAACTTTTGGCTGGTCAAATACGTCCATAGGAGCATACTACTCGTTTCTGCGATGGCCTTGAACTTCTTGATACTTATCGCTCTTTTCCTGTGGACCCCAACTCCCAACACGGTAGCTATGTACTTCATATGGACGATGATATACTCCGTGGCCTGGAGTCTTTGGTATCCATTGCAGTTTACGAGTGTTGGGCTCATCTTCAAAGACGAAAAGGAGGCCGCCTTTGGCAACATAATTCTCTGGAGAGCGGTATCGAGCGCGATAGCGTTTGCGTACGATTATTATTTATGCACGAATGTCAAGATCTATATACTGATGGTCTTGAATATCTTGGCGGTAACTGGCTACATTCTGGCTGAAATGATGCACAAGAAATCACAGAGAGAGTCTTCCTCAGCGGATCAACCAGCTAATGAAGACGAATCATCGTGATTTAAAATTTACATAACTGATAACATTTTTAAAAAAAGAATCAAGTCATTATAAATAGAATATAAAATGCAGGGGTTGTTTCTGACTTAAAGCCAAATTAATTTAAATAAAAAAATGTGTATGTGTCAAGTAAATAAGTGTCGTTATAAAATCCTTTACCATAACAATACTTTTCTTTCAATAGTTATAATAACAATATAGAATAAAGATAATCAATAATAATACATTATTATTAATAATAATGGTACTGACATAAACAGAAATAAAAACAAAACAACAATCAGCTAAAACAAACTTTATTAATTTATACTGATATTAGGACTTTATAAGGCCTACGTTGACTTCACTCTTATCCTAAGTTTATTATTTTTTTCATCTTAAACATGACTTAAAATATACTACTGATGACTGATTTTTCAAAAAAAAATTTTTTTTTAATGACTCCAACAATTTGGTAAAAAATAGTAGTCTATCTATCGAGTTTTTTAGAAAATAAATCATTGTGTCTACTTGTTTTTTATACAAATATTCATTTAATTGTATTTTACTCTCGACTGATTTAAAAAAAAATATTTTTACGTTCTCGTGTCAAGAGAAAGTATTGTAATTGTGAAAATTTTTGAACTCAAGATTATGCTGAATCTTTAAATTTGATGTGTGTCCTGACCCAAAAATAAGTGAACTTTATAATTCTGTGTGTCCCTATGTTTGTCTGTCCCTAGCCACGGATCTAATACATATTGATGGATTTTGTTCAAACTTGAGATTTGGATTTTTTATTTTGATCCTAGCCCTCAAATTAAGGGTAGTTTACTAATGAGTGATTTTTTTATTTAATTCCAAATATTTTGAAAATAGCCCTAACGATTTTGTTTAACATGCGTATCTAGAGAGCGGTTAATCTCCTAAATAACGCTGTAGGTAGGTTTTTTAGTACAATTATTTTAAAGAGTAAAGAGTAATTTTTAAAAATTTGAAATATTTTGGATGGCTCTAACGATTTTGTTTAAAATGTTTCTCTCAGGAGTGTTTGAGATACAAATAAAACTGTTTACTTTTTTGCTGGTGAGCGTGGGGGAAAAAATCGTTTAAGGTTTCTTTACTGATGGTGTCTTTTTTTTAATTTGAAAATTTAAAAAATGGCTCTAGTGATTTGGATTAAAATGGGTGTCTGGTAAACTTTTTTTACACTATAAATAATTAAAATAAGCATATATTTCTTTTCTTTAAAAAAAATCAGATTATAATAGTTTACATATGATTAATTATTGTTGTAAAATTTGATTATTTTTAAAAATTCTATATCGATTTTGTTCACAATTGGTATCAGGGGTATATTTTACGTGATCAATAATAATGTAGCTTTATTTTTCTAAAATGCATTATTTTAAGGTTAGTTTACGTATGATAAATTATAGGAAATTTGAAATTCTTTGAAGTTGGTCTTGAAGATAGTTTTTCATAAGAAATAAGAAATCTTTTTAATTTTTACAAATTACAAATAGTTCGATGGTAGTATACAAATAGCTTAGTTTTTAAATTATTTGAAACTAGTTTAAAATATTTGAACAATTTGGTTTAAATATATTTATGATTGTTTATTTTGATTAAAAAGATAATGTGTTTGTGGATGTATAACCTAAATCGTTTACCACTTTCTCTCCACACACACATATATACAGGTATATTTCCTGTCACATTCTAAACTGTTTAAACCCTACTATAGTTGTGTGAACAGGTGGATGATTAATACGTGGTGCACAATACATTTTGTAATTAAAATACTTCATAGGCAAAACACATTTTATTCAATGAAAAACTGTTATCACAGTAAACTCAAATAGGCCCATTTATGTAAATACAGCGAGCATCGATGGTTGCGAGGCCTAAAGCATCACTCTCACTGGATTACCTATTACGGAGAGATCTGGGTTCGAATCCTGGTTGGGTGTACTGAGGGTAGTTTTTTGTCAAAATGGTTTCCCACTTTGACTACACGCAAAAAATGCGATAAAAACCTCTTATAAATATAAAATATATCCCTAAAATCATCATCGTAATTAATATATAAGCGTACAACCTGAACGGGTAGTGAGATACAGTGGTAATTATTTCTAGAAAATATGCAAGATCAATCAAAATTGTTTATAAGTTGACTAATTAATGGATCATTGCAGCGATGGTTGCAGGTTATTGCACTGTAAATAATGTATTCTAAACTTTTTATTGGGAATAGCTATGTATAATAATTCTGTGAAACATATTTAGGGGGAAGGGGGGAGGGTTTACGGGATAAACCCATACTCCCACACCCACGAATATAAACACGTGGCTTTAAAAAAGGGAAAAGAGGAAAGAGGTAAAAATAAAGTATACTGGATAGGTAGAAGGACCGCTCCAGATAACTAAACAAGTCTTAAAGTTTGAAATTTCTTAGTAGAAGATGGAAAAATTAAGGAAGGGGGGGGGTCCAAATTTCTAACGATAAGAGAAAAAAAACTCTTCCTTTTATGGTGGTAGACCGAAATTCTGCAAGCAGGTATAATATCCACTCCAAGTAACAATAAACGTGTTAAATTTTTAAAATGGGATTCCTAGAAATAGGAAGGGGAAAAGGTGTGTATAAATAGAAGCAAAACACTCTAAGGTAATGTAGAAAAGTTAAATTTACCAGGAATTTAGAGGGAATACTCCAATTAACCATTAAATCTAGCTCCAGTTTTTAAAAACGAAGAGGGGGCTGTAAACAGAAAATCGAGCTTTTAGTCACTCACTTTACATTTCTTTTATAGGCAATATGATTTACAAGCTGAGGAATCTTTATTCATAACACAAAAGGCTGTTTTTGTCCTTCCATAAAAAAATTCACAACCATTGCGTAGGTGTTAATAGGCGTTTATCTTTAAAAATACATTATTCCTGAAGCATCAGTTTTTCCAGCAGAATTCTCGATCTGGAAGGAAAAGTGGGGAAAAAACCAGCTCAAGGGACAAATATGCCATAGGAGCCTTTGCTGAGTGCAACAAGGATTTCTTCCGTAACTTTAAAACCCTCCTTTGCCTTTTTTTTGCAACATATTTTGTTTCAACAGCATCATCGGAACGATCTTTTTCAATTCTATAGCAGATCGCACACTTGATCAGATCAGTTCAAAACGCCAGATAAAATCAGAAAGAAAATAGTTATTTCTTTGCGCAATTGATCCGATCTGATCGGAACAAAATTTCAGTCGAGCCTCAACTGAAGACAGGTCACAAGTATGGATATACCGCTGTAGTAAGATTGGAATATTGTCTGGTGTTTAGTTTTAAATATCATGGGAGTAAATATAGAGTGTTTTAGTAAATTAAGAATGAGTGATAGCAGTTGTGAGGAGGAAACACTGGTTGTAACATTGGCACTTGTTGCGGAAGAAGATGACAGGAAGAGCAAGCTAATAAGAGACTTTGGGCGTATAATATAACAGCTGGGTATTGTTCTACAGCTGATATAAGCTTTTCATCCAAAACATTTGGTTAATCAGCACTGAACAACTATAAATTGCACAATTTCATCAAAATAGCAATATGAAGGCTCCAGTCTATCATGGCTTAAATAAGATGAGGGGAGGTCTGAGGATGGGTGGGTGACCCTTCGGAATCACGCAAAAATTGCTCGACGAGCGAAAACTTCTGACTAGATCCGTTTCCGAGACGCCGGATATGATCTGAGCTGACCCAGTGTGTGGATTTACAATTAAATACATGGTTTTTATATATTTTTTTCTGATCTGGCGTTCTACTCTTATCTGATTTGATCAAGAGTGCGATCTGCTTTAAGGAGGCTAAAGGCGTACCACCTTGAGATAGATATTGATACACAATACGTTATTATGCGTTTCACGAAAAAGCGTATAGCCATGATTGCTTTGTTTTGTAATATTATTGTTTACAAAATATGGTATTTGAAAAAAATATTCATTCTTTTGCTGTAAAATATGCCTATGTTATTTTTTTGTTTGAAGGAGCCCCCCCCCCCCCATCCCGAGCATAGATCTTAGATACGGGACTGATGAGCCCTCATTCTATTTTCTAGTTAAAGGTTTACTCTTAAAATTTATTAACTTTATATAGATTTTAAGCTTTCAGTGTTTAATTTTAATCAAAACGTATATTTTCCCCCTTCACGCTACGTTGAGAACTTTAAAGCGATCCCTCTTAAAGCTCTCCATCTATTTGTCAAATTATATTTACGAATGTATAGAGAAAAATAGATTGAGAAAATGTAAGAGTAAGAGTGAGCGTATGAGTGTATGAGTAATGAGTGTGGGATTGATGTTGTTAGTGTTGGAAATGAGTGAGTGTGAAAGAGTGAGTGCTAGAGATTGAGAGTGGATGAGTGAATGTGGTCGACTGAGTATGAGCGAGTGTTAGTGAAAAAGAGAGTGTGTGTGGGTGTGTGTGTGCGTGTGTAAAAAAGATATAGTGGGAAATCAAAATAGTGTGTGTATGTGAAAGAAAATGTGAGATAAATA
This sequence comes from Timema podura, assembly GCA_033556935.1. Taxonomy (NCBI): domain Eukaryota; kingdom Metazoa; phylum Arthropoda; class Insecta; order Phasmatodea; family Timematidae; genus Timema; species Timema podura. The sequence goes on from JAVRXN010000005.1 coordinate 29,522,613, forward strand.
AAGTGTGTGTGAGAGTAAATGTAAAGAGAGTTCGTGTGAAATAGCATTTGTGTGAAACAAAGTGTGTGTGTTTGTGTGAGTGTGTGATTGAGAGTGTTTTCGCGAGAGTGTGGGAGAAAACGTATGTGAGAGTATGTTAAAAAAATAATGTGTGTGAGAAAAAGTGTGTGAGAGAGAGAGAGTGAGAGAGAAAACATAGATAGGTTACATAAAACACTATTTTGAAATAGTATCCACTCAAAATCAAATAGTAACATGGGAACATAATAATTGACTTGTATTAAAATATTATTTGAAAAAATGAAAACCAAAACCTATAATTAGATCGTAAGATGGATGAGATACATAAAATATTATTTTGAAATACAATCCATATACACTCAAAATTAAGTGGTGACTAGGAATCATACTGAACTTATTTGCATTGTGATACTATTTGAAAAAAATGAACACCAAAATCCATACTTAAACCTTAAAAATGGCTTTCCAAAATATTGATTACTTAAACTATTAATTTGCGAATAATTATAGTCAATATAGTTATTTTAATGCGAATTAACGTAACAACATTTCAATAACAATAAATATTTCCCTAGTCTACGTAGGTAATTAATTCCATCAATCAAAATTAATAATGTATATAAAAGATATGCTATAACCAGTTGTTATAATGACCATTTTGTGATCAGAGGTAAATATCCAAAAATAAAAAAGAAGAAGAGAATCAATACAAACAAAATGATATATTTATTACCTAGTATCGTTGGTTTTTTAGTATATATACATTTTGACATAATTTTTATATTTTACTATCATAAAACTTAAGTAAGAGTTGAGCTATTATTTTTAACCAAAGGGAAATATTTTTTGTGACATCCTGAACCACTAACCTTAAAAATGAATTGTCTTGTGTCAAAATAGGTTAAGTTATTTTCTCGCAATTTTAATTATTGGAAAAGGCTTATCAAACTATGCATAAGAGTAGAGGCAAATATTTAAAGACGAAAAAGAGGAAAGATAAAAATCAACAATGCACAAATATATATATATATATATATATTTAACCTAATATCACCGGTTTGTTTGATAAATATACAAATAAATGCAGTAAACGTTCTATTTGTTGTACTATACCACTAAAGTTAGAGTTTAGTTGGTATTGTGAACACGAAAAGATATTTTATTAAATCAGGTGATGTATGTCCATGGTGATTTAAACAAAGAATGAAAAGCTGAAAATTACCTGAAAAAAATCAGAGTTTCGTTGAAAACTACTATTTTTTTCTAACATCCTGGACCCCTAGTCTTTAAAATGAGAGGTCGTTTGTTAAAATATATTCAATATTTCCTCGTAATTTATATTACCGAAAACGGGTTTATCAAATTATATTATATATTAGATTACAGCTTATTTTATGACCAGTTTAACAAACTATAAAGTATGTTATTAAAACAAAGAAAGTATTTTATTTATTATATGATGTTTCTTCAGAAGACTTAAAGCGCGTGCATGAAAGGTAAATAATTAGTCTTAGTAAAGGAGACAACATTGTTTGATGGCGACTTGTGTCAACAACTCGTTGTCAAGTAGATTTTTAACAGCTGATTAATTTACCGATCCATTTGTCAGCGTTTGTTCGGCAAGAATACTAACTCATTTAAATTTCTAGGGAGCTTGAGAAACCAAAAACCTTCTTTGGGAAAGAGTTTAAAAGATGTTTAATCATGCGTCTCTATCTCTTTCTTCTTAATTCATAAAGCTTCAACTCCGCTTGAAAAGTCAGAAAGCTTTTGGAGGAATTTTAGACTGTTCTTTTATATGCGTGATACCCGCCTCGGTGGCGTAGTTGGCTAACGCGCCAGTCGTGTTGAGCCAGACCATCGAGGACGGGGAGATCGAGGTTCGAATCTCGGTCGAGTGAACTGGGGGTGGTTTTTCCTAAATTGTTTTCCACTCTCCCTCCACGCAAATGCGGGTTCACTTCCTCTAAATTCAACCTTCCCAATTCCTAATCCATTAGTGTAATTAGTACTTAAGCGTATAACCCGAACGGGTAGTAAGACGCGGTGCTAAATAATAATAATAATAATAATAATATATGCGTGATATTAAATAATGGCTAGGAATGAAGCTCAAGTTAAACGTATTTTTTATTTAGTAAAATAAACTTAAAGGCGCATTTAAGACAATTAAACTGAATGGTAGAACAAATAGACTGAGAGAATCATGAAGGTAGAACACTTTAAATGATGAGCGTTGGTAAGGTAGTACAATTAAATCATGAGGATTACAAAGGTAGGACAATTTAACGGATAAGATTTGGTGTGCTAGGACAGTTTAATTATGAATATCACAGAGGGTAGAACAATTTAAAGGATGAGATTTGGTGTGCTAGAACAGTTGAGGATCACAGAGGTAGGATAATCTAAGCGATGAGATTTGGTGAGATGGGACAGTTTAATAATTTATCTTATTCTCATGGCACAACATTAATACCTATACAAAACTAAGATGAGATGCTATGGATTTCTAGTCTAGTTGAGTATTTTTTGCAGTTTTTATTGCAACAATATTTTTTCAATGAAATAAATCAACAATTTTCCCAGTAGAAAGTCTGACTTGCCCACCAATGCGGGTAAAAAGAACATTTAAGAATTTAGTAAACTAATATAAAAATGAAATCAAAATAATAAATGGTATGGTGCACCGTACATACTTTCTCGTTCCTTCCCTTAAATATGGATATATTTACTTGAACTCGTAAAATATCCGAAACAAAATAATAAACTTTTTTTCAGAAACAATCCACCAGAGAGCATAAATGAAATATTACACACTGTTACAGAAACACTGTGAAAATAGGAACATCTATGTTCACCAAAGAGTATAGACACTACCCAAACCTCGATTTAAAAAATATATTTGTAAATAAATAAAAAAATTGGTTTTATAAAAATATATTTCAATTAATGTTTGTTTTAAATTTTAGATGGTACTATCAATTTTCAATAGTAAGTTATTTCGTATATCAAAGAGTTGCGCAGATGTGATCAAAATTGGAGATTTTCTCTTATGTAAAGTACCTCTAAGTCGTTTTCTTGGAAAAATGGCATGCGCCATTTTATTTGTTTAGTTAAACAATACCTAGGTACGTATTTTGATCCAAATCTTTGTATCCGATCTCAAGAATTTTTTTTTCTTCTGGCCTAAAAGTAAACTAACCTTAGTTTTAGGATTAGATATATATTTCAAAAAGTCCTTCTGGGAAACCTCATTAAAACTCTAGATACCAAATGTCTGCCCAATCGGTAAAATAGTTTCGGCTCTAGGCCAATATACAGACAGACGGCATCACGAAAACAACTTTTTCGGTTTCAGGGGCTAAAGAAATGTCGACATTTTATCAAAATCTCGAGTTCAATTTTTTTACTATCAAAATACTTCTCACTCAAAGAGTTAGAAAGAAAGTTAAAAATCATAGTTTAATCTCACAGATCTCTCGCAATAGAATAGACTGCTGATGATGAAAAGAAACGGGTTCAATTCCTGTCGGGTGAACTGAAGGTAGTTTCTTCTAAATGATTTTCTACACTTTCTCCATAAAAATGCGGGTACACTTCCACAACCTTCCTCATCCCTAAATCACTATAGTAATGGGTATAAAGGCGTCTACACGAACGGGTAGTAAGAGGGGGTGCTAAGAAAATCCTATATATTAACTTATTTTATAAGTAAATTAAGTCCATTTGGATTCTTTTTTTTTCCGCAAGAGTCAAATCGATAGATGTTGAACACGAGGGTTTCAATAATATTTTATTAAATATAAAACGTTAAAATAAGGTTTCACTTTCCATCGATACAAAACCTACATGCTCTTTTAATAAATCTTAAAGATAACAGCATTATAAGAAATCAATGACTACCACCAAATTTCTAAAATTATAATCTATCTTTCTCTATTTTATAGGCGGGAGCCTAACGAAATTCTTTACTACTGCAACGAGGAGGGAGAGGGGGCTGGTGAAAAAAATTATAAATTTCAGAGGAAGGAAGCTTCAAGACAACTATAATTATCTTGTCAAATGAAAAGTTATTAAAAAAAATTTAGTTTTTAAAAACGCATTGTTAGGACGAACCTTTAAAACACAAATAGCCGGAAAATTATATCTACATTGTTTATTGTAGTTAAACGCTCTGTTATTATTTTTAAGTTCATTTCTGTTCCATTTTTTTTAATACTACTATTTGATTCATGAAAGGTCTGCTTACAATGAACAACAATAAGTACATACGTAAAGGGAGATAGATTACATATTAATATCGTATTATCAAAGATAAACGGTTCACACTATGCTGTAATTGAATATGGCGTAACACAAAAATAAAAAAAATAGAAAAGGAAACCATTTACACGAAACCTTTTACACCATAATCTCAAAGCGTGGTTCAATTATGTAGTTTTTTTTATCTACTCGCTGTTTAATATAAATGAAACCTGTAATTATTTTTGAGTAAGTAAGCTTCTAATAATCTCACGTTTATCATTACATCTCAACAATATATTATGTTCATCTTTTCAACAAAGAGACGCGATATTTAATTTAACACAACGATCGTGATGCTCTTTGATTTCGAGTTGCCAGTCTTACGTGGGGGAAAAAAAGAAGGAATTTTTAATTATTTTTTTAGTAGTTCTATGCTTTAGTGACTAGGTGTGTTTTTAAAAAATAGGAGTACACTTTCTCAAAACAATTATCATAACAAAACATGACTTACAAACTAAATTAACTCAGGAGAGGTCGTCCAAGTCTATAGTCCAATTTTCATAAGAAAAATATTCCTTTTAATTTTTAAGGTCAACAATTAAATATTTTATTAGTGTTAATTTATAGGTATCAGGAGCGTAACTAGAGGGGGGGGGGATTACGGGAAACAGATACTCCCTGTCAAAATTTTCCCTTTCATAATTTTTAATCAAAAATTAAATTATTGATAGTGTAAAAAGGTATTGTGAAAACCCTTCAGTCCGGCGCTGATGTCAGCAATCTGGGGGGATGGACTCCCCACTGTCTGTATCGTCGCAAGGTTAAGGTGGGAATGTGGGGGACGGGAGATAAAGTCAGCGTTCTGTAGTTTTTATATCAAAACATTTATATGATCAAAATAAATAAAATGTTTCTAGAGTAGAAGCATAGTTTAATTTTATTTACATGGTTACCCAAACAGTCGCTGACTATCTTTCCAAGGGTATCCTGGAATTTGATGAAAACTTTTACTCTTCATTTAAAAATTTTCTCAACTAATGCCAATATGCTCATGACAGATATTCAACAACTGTTGAGGTCGCCATGTGAAGAAAATTAAATTCTTATGTTTCTACTGGAAAATTATTGGATACATTTCGACGAAATTTTTTTGCTATAAGAAAAACTGCAAAACCATTAGCATTTTCTCGAGCTTCCTACAACCCCACCTTAAATTACCTCATTTTCACTGAATTTGTGTTTGAAAAAATATTGTCCTAACCCTACAGGGTCAGTACATAAAGGCGCGTATTGTATCTGGCTCCGACAGCGTCAGTAACTTATGCAGTGGACACTTTTTGCTTTTGGTATATTTTTAATAAATTCAGGAAATTTAACAGAAGTTTGTATACTTTAAAGACGCTACATGGTATAATTTAAGGCTTATTTTTGGAAAATTTCTAACATTATGGTACATTTTAACAAATTTCATAGAATCTTTTGGTATATAATTTAAATATTATATCAATTTATATGTTGTTTTATTAAAAATAGCTAAGCATTTCCAGGGAAAAAAAGGAAAATTTAAAACAAAATGTTTAAATCCCCCACAGAAGATGAAACATAATATTTTAAATTAATTATTCTTATATACAATCAAGACCTAGATGTTTATTATCTTTGTCAAAATTTGATTTCAGCCCCCACCTCCACGAAAAAAATCTGGCTACACCCTGACAGGTATAGATAATATCTACCAAAAGTGACATGTGACAGTTGTAGATCACATGACTACACATATGAATGCATGACAACATTACCTCCGTTAGTGGATACAGGCATCAGACTCACGAAATGACTGGACACTGGATTCCCGTTGACTGGTAGGTAAAGTTTCAAATATTGGTCACACGCACATGTGATTTATGTGATTATGTGTCATGATTTATCATATGATCTTAGCTCATCCCCTTTCCATTGCTAATGCGGGTGCCTTTTCTCTTAACCACTTTCTTTATCCCTAGCCTTATAAAAAACACTTCGCAATCCAAATCAAAGAAAAAGGAATACGGTGGCTAACACAACAGCTGTCCCTTTTGATAGATAATTTAATAAGTATTAAAATAGTTTGGGATTGTGAAGGTAACTTTTTTAAATGTGAAAGCGAAGCTTAAAACATGCTAAGCAAAGTTGAAGCTAAGCCTGAAATATGCGAAGCAAAGTTGAAGTGAATCTTGAAACACGCTAAACAAAGTTAAAGTGAAGCTTGAAACATGCGAAGCAAAGTAATTACAAAGCTTGAAACATGTGAAACGAAGTAATAGCGACGCTTGAAACATGCAAAGCTAAATAATCGTGACTCTTATAACATGTGAAGCTAAGTCAACGCGAAGCTTGAAACATTCTAGGCAAAGTAATAACAAAGCTTGAAACATGCTAAGCTAAAATCTTCTGAAAATTAAAAAATGACACCTGGACACGGGAATTGAATCCTAGACCTTTGGCTTAGTACCCAATGCACTCACCACTGAGCTATTCAGGAATTTTCAGAAGATGGTATCTAGATGGAGAATTCCTCACTAAAAAGCATAAATAATAGCTTCGGCTATTTGATTCATAAATATGCAATCCCTTACAATTATAATAATTGTACATGTGGCAGCAATAAGCCAACCATCGAGTCAAAGATAGCTCGTGATCCTAATAAAATCACAAATTTGTAGCCGACGATTTCTGCACGTCTATCATAGACTCTGCCTTAAAATATGAGTGAAGAATGACCCTGGGCACGGGACGAATCCTGGATAGCTCAGTGGTTAGAGCATTGGCGTACTAAACCAATGCTCAGTGGTTAGAGCATTGGCGTACTAAGCCAAAGGTCCCGGGTTCGATTCCCTTGTACAGGTGTCAATTTTCAGAAGATGGTATCTAGATGGAGAATTCCTCACTAATAAGCATAAATAATAGCTTCGGCTATTTATTCATGCTAAGCCAATTTGAAGTGAAGGTTGAAATATGCGAAGCAAAGTCAAAGAAAATCTTGAAGAATTTGAATCAAAGTGGGAGTGAAGCTTGTCAAACACGAAGCAAATTCGAAACGAAGCTTGTACCATGCGAAGCAGGATCGAAGCCCTTGTTAAATTTTAAATTCTGGCTGATACCTGTAGCCCCAGGGAGAATGGACATCACCCCTGTGATTCTCAATCCTAAAAAACTAGAATCCCACCCCATCATATTTCAAATTTATAGCTGTAGAGGCTCTGGAGCTATATAATATTAATTTGAGGCCCCAACATTAAGATGAAAGTGTTGGGAAAACAAATTAATGGCAGTGTTTTTGTAGTTCTTATAGCAAAATCTTTTTTGGCCAGATTAAAAAAAAAATGCTCCAGTAGAATTTAATTTTCTTCACATGGTGATATCAACCAAAAGTTCTTGAATATCTGTCATGAGCATAGCGGCATTATGTAAGAAACTTTTTAAATGAAGAAAAAAGTTGTCATTAAATTCCAGGATACCCATGACATATATTTAAGAACTGTTGATATTACCATGTTAAGAAAATTGAACTTTATGTTTGTACTGAAGTAAAGTTTGATTTATTTTGACCAAAAAAAGTTTCTATATAAAAAACTGAAAAACTACTGCCTTAACTCATGTTCCACAGAGATCTGTTATACCCCAAAAGTGAAATTGTTAATTTAATGATTTGAGAAAATTTCTGCTCATTCGGTTAACTGGCTTCTTTGCTAGACCATTTCATTGACTGGTCAAAAAGTAGTATCTTTCATGAATTGTACAGCGCTTGAGCATCCCAGTTCATGGACTATTTCATGAAATGGGTAGCTCCAATCGTTACCTGTCCATGAATTGGATGAGTTTTTGTCCGGTCCTTGAACTGAACAAGCGAGGAACCGGTTTGATTCTTAAGTTAATTTAACTTTTAATCTTTTTATAATGGAAGGTTAGGTTACAATAAGTTCCAGTTCATTAAATGGGCAAGAGTTAATCCAATTTTTGCCCAGTACGTGAAATGGTCAAGAGAAGAAGTTCACAAAAGTGGACAGAAATTTGCCCCATTCGTAAAATGAGCAGTTTCACTATTGGAGTGTAACATATACATAAAACCATCAAATATTGTGTTGGGAGGAAGGGGTGGCGCCAGATTTGTTACCAAATACTAGATCTAACAAATAATGACAGCTATAAATAAAAAATTACCGGTAAAATTTTCTATCATTAAATCTCAAGAGAATAGGGTGTGTTCGTTAAGGCTTTTGTTTTAAGAGGGAAGTACAATACAAGATCTGACGTTAGTGACACTTTCAATTACCGAGCGCTGTAATCGATGTAAGAGTGTGATAAGAAGTACTTGAATCGCATTTATTGCTTTATTATAACTCTTTGATCATTTTTTTCTGGGTGTCAACGTCCTTAGGATAAATTTAACCTGGGGCAACCTCTATTGAATTTGAAATAGCCGGAATTTTTTCCCCAAAAAATATCAAAATGGAAAGTAATTTAGGAAAAAATGTTTCGCTAAATTTCCCAAAACGTAAAATGGCGCATCTAACCTTTCTAGTCCGGACTAAAGCAACGGCTTGAAGGCCTTGTTGCATGAATGGCCGTGCCTTAAAGAGAAGTTTCACCCGTTATCAAATCTAGAAAACGCACAATCTTGACTGACCAGTCTCTGAAAGTATGGGAGGAAATTAAAATAAAAGCGCCTTAAGTGGCCCTTCAACGGTGTTTCGCCCATCATGGCTTTTTTTTTTCCATTCCATTAACGTTAAAAAAAATAACTACTTGAGGGGATTCCCATGTTTTCATAGTTACTCATCCGTTTTGTGAAATCATTATTTGCGTTTCCGTAATGACGCTCCACCGGCAACAAGGTCTTTGGCAATTCCAGGCACACACACTCACGCACGCTCTTCTGAAGGAAGAAAAGAAGTTACAAACAAGCTTTGGTTGACCTCAACCAATCTGAGTAACTCGTATTTCCACTCAGCAATTATCTTGTACCGAGACTCATTTTAAGGAGACGCTTCACTAATTATACGATATTCCCATCAACAAAGGAGTGAAGGAGGATGAGGAAAGAAAGGGAGGGGGGATAAGTAAAAAGGTTGGGGGTGAATACGCGTGAATGCGGAGAACATCTAAAGAGGGGAAACTCATATCAAAAGCGCACAGAGATATTACTCAAAAGCGCACCTAGACCTTTTATCAAAAGCACACACAGAGGGAAAAAAAAGCTGTATAATATGGGAAACATGTATTATAAACAAAATCCCTCACTCTTAACAATAATCACGACAATAAAACTACTGGAAACAACTCCCTTACACTTTTCAATAAATTAACTAGGTTAGAATAGGACTGACACGTTAGCTTAGTCGGTATCTTGTCTATCTACTGAGCTAAGAGTCCCAAGTTTGAATCTTGGTATGGCCGAAAAAGTTATCATTGGTGATGAATTAAACGCTGGTGGCTGTATGTTCTATATTTAAGCTAGTTTATAAGTTGTATGATAGGTGACCTGGTGGTCTAGGGGTAAGGTGTCAGACTTCTGTGCTGGGGGTGCGGGGTTCAACCCTTTGTCCCGGCACGGATTTATCTGATTGCCAAACCCTTCCTTCACCTCTGACAAGACGTGTATTAATCACAACTTGTGAATATGTGGAATACCAGGCCTCTACCATGGTTCGGATTCCACGTTAAACTGTAGGTCCTCCATTTCATCTCACAATCACCCTACCATTACACATTAGCGTACGTACGTATAAAGCGAACGGGTAGTAAGACGCGGTGATATTAATAATAATAATATAATAATAATAATATAATTCGTGTGTTGTAAAAATCACTCGGTTCAGAAAGGGCACGTTAAATACCTCAAATATATATATATTAATGGTTAGGTTAGGTGTTGCCCCGTGGAGCTCAATGATGTGCTTTTAATGCGCCTACCTTTGTGCTTTTCTGATATACTCCAAAGTAGGTATACAAACAGCGTCCTGTGTGCTTGCATTACGTAGCCTAGTCATTAATGGATAATTATATTGCATCTCAACAATAATAGAAATCTTATGAAGTGGTGAATTTGTTTGGCATGATATGTTGCGTTGTTTATGGAAATAAAAAGTGTAACTTGCCTACGATAACATGTGGAGACTACAGTTAAAATGTTTCGTGTCCATGTCCGTTAAGTCAGAAAATTTACTACCGTGGCTTTGTGATAAAGATAAATTTGGTTAGAAAAATAGTGGAACTTATAAAGATATTTACTAACACGTATCTACTACGTATCTAGAACTCTGCGTGTAGTAACTTAACGAGATGGTGCATTCAAGAGAACACATTTACGGCCTAATCAAGCAAAGGAGCAATAGTAACCAGGCACTTATATGAAAATGTTTAGGTTTAATTTGTTACATTACCTGCTAAATTCCAAAACTCCATTTCGTCCCCCCGCAATCGAGCCATATCGACCGAACGAACTAACTACCACCGTCTGTTAGGGAAGATTGCACCAACTTCTGCGTATAGAGGGTGTCACATGTCAACACAACGAACCCTCCGACCGTTAATCTGACTTTTCTAGACCGGAGTCGCTACCTTTACCTTCATGTAAGCTACTTGTTCTCACGAGGCTATGTTGACTCCTTTCTAGACCCCACTGCTTCACAGAAAATCTGGAAGTGCCGGGAATCGAACCCGGTACCTCTGGATCTATAGCTAGGAGCTCTGACCACTAGAACAAAACGCATACTCGCCTGAAAAAGGTCCGTACTACATCAATTTTGATGAACGCTTCTCCTACTAACAAATTATTAGCCCTATATTTTTTTCATAGTACACCTAGTACCCGTTTCGATTATACACTTACATTAATGGAATAGGATCGTGATAGGTAGACTGTATTTAATACCTGTTCAGGTTATAGGCTTATAGGCTAACTACGCTAATGTGTTAGAGAGGAGAAAGGTTTCATTTAGATGAATCAACACATGTGCGTGGTGTGAGAGTGGAAAAAACATTTAGGAAAACCACCCTCAGTGCACCCGCCGGGTATTCGAACCCTGATCTTCCCGTCATCGGCAGCCTAGTATATTGCGAGAGTGACACTTTAGAGTATTTAACCACTGAAGCAGGTTTCAAATTGTTCTTTCACAAAGCTAACAAACCTTTAGCTTTAATTCATGACGTCATTCTTAGAGCCCGCCTCGCAACCATTTAATCGGCAATAGTGTATACTATTACGTAGAACTAGATAATGTATCGAAGTGCTATTTTATGCATTCTTAACTTAGTAGCAGTGAAATTAAGTTTTTTTTGTTATGTTCGAAAAAAAAAAGTACTTAGAAAGATATTTGGTCCAAAAAGAGATGAAGGTACTGAAGATTGGAGGAGGTTACATAAAGATGAGTTGCATATCCTGCACTCATCATAAGACATTGCTTAGATAATAAAGTATTGTAGATTACGGTGGGCAGGATATGCAGCACGAATTCTAGCGAGATTCTAGAACCTTGTTTAGTGTAGTGACTGGCAAAACCAATGGGAAGAGACCATTGGGAAGATCTAGACGCATATGGGAGTATAACATTAACCTGAAAGAGATAGAGTGTAATGAGGTTGACTGGATATAATTAACTCAAGACTCAAGAACTTTAGAGTTCCTAATGCCATAGAGTAAGTAAGTTCTAAAATATGGTAGGGCTAACTCAGTTACACCGGGCTGAATTCCATTGTTTTCTAAAGTAGAGTACTGAAAATACCGCGATGATGCCACGCCTGATCCTAGGGGTAAGCGAAACTCTTAATTATTGAGAACATCATTAGACCATTAACAATTATTTAGATTGCTCTAGTAAGTGTCCTTTTACTTATTTAATTAGAATTGAGAACGGTCATATTTTGCTACGGGACGGGCCCTAATTATATTAAAGATCTGATGACACATAGTACATAATCCTTTATAAAGTTTAAACTTAAAAACAAGAAGACGTAACATTACATAATAATTTTAAAAAAGGAAAATACAAAAAGTAATTAAATTATAACAGTTATGAAAACTAACAAGAACTTTTGAAATCTACTGTTTTCGGAGGGGGGGTAGGGCCGGTGTACCTTGATGTGAGGTCTGTGACAAATAAAATCTAAAGTATAAAACTCAATTTTAATTGACACGTTTTTGCTAACTTGAAGCGTAATAAAAAAACAATAATAATTCTTTTTAAAGCAACTTCGCAGTTAACATGGTCTGGTGTCATGTTACACATAACCTTAACAAAGACGACATGGGAGGTTATGCATACGTCTCATACCAGCTTGAAAGAATGTCAGCATTAGGGAAATATATATAAAAACCATAAAATAACCAACAACATCTAAGTAGAACTTAAGAGCTACCGAAAAAAAAAAAATTTGGCCATGTAGACGTTTCAAACACATGAAAATGTCAATTAAATAAAATTATATACATGATTGAAAAATAAGTCTATTTGTTCAAATACCTGTAGATATTTGACGTCAATTGGAGGAGAACTCTGCCGTTGTTTTTTTACTTTCTCCGTCATCTTCTAAATACAGGTGGGGTAACGAATAACCCCCTTTGTACCCCTCACCACGCCATTCAATTTCAACCAATAACGTAATACTCCCCCTTCTCTCTTTCTCTTCTGAAACCTTAAACTAATAGCTTTATTTTATATCCTGCAATTTATTTATGTTCATCGAGCCAACCAATGTGAAATGCTTCTCTCATTAAATATCTGGTAGTAAAAAAAACTACGGATGTATAAAAAGTAACATTAAATGGTGAGATAGATTAGAAGCATTGTTTAGTATTTCTAGAAGTCTGACACCTTAGCTCTGTCGGTAGCGTGTCTGTACATTAGACCAAGGGTCTCGGGCTTAATTCCCGGCATGACCGAACAATTTAAAATTGGTGAAATGTGGGTTTCCCCTTTCACAGTGATCAATTAACGGTCTGGATGTTGTGTCTATTATAGATTTAAGTTGGTTTATAAGTTTGTTTGCTGGTATAATCAGTAGGTTTAGAAAGTGAACGTAAAACACCTCAAATGAAAAAAGAATGTTTAAACCCGCACACGGAATGATTGTCAGTCTTTCCTTTGAAGGGGGGTTCGGGTTTTCGGATCCCGATTAGGTCTACCTAGGCTGTTTTTCTCAAAAATCTGTTTCTTACTCTTGCTTCACGTATATTTTTTTCTTAAACTCTACCTTCCTTATCCTTATTCACTAGTGCAATGGCTCAAAAACTGGGGTACATGTACCCCCAGGGTACGCGTGCGACTATCAAGGGGTACATGAGCAACTCTCAAGGAAAAATTAGCAAAATGACGAGAGAACCAAACGTGGTGTGGAATTTTCGAGCTGACTGAGGGAAATTTTCTCCTTTGATTGATTATCTAATATTTGTCATTTGAGGGAAATTTATTGTGGGGTACATTAGACATTTTGTCATGACTGAGGGGTGCAATCTAAAAAAGAAGTTTGAGAACCACTGCACTAGTGGATATAAAATGACAGGTGGTGGCATTTCTTTTTGTGTGTGTGTGTGTGTACATGTGTGTGTGTATTTCTTCCCTAGCAAATATTTACCCTCTCCAAATTAACTTTCTAAGTTATATAAACTCTGTCCATCATAATCTTTTAAGGTGGGAATAGAGGAACGCAAGTTAAGGTAAGTGTTTTTGTAGTTTTTATAGAAACGTTTTTTATTCAAAATAAACAAAATATTGCTCCAACAGAAACATGGAGTATAATTTTATTCCCATGGTTTATTAACAGTGGTCATGAGCATAGCTGAAAGATTTTTTAATTGAAGAGAGAAAGTTGTCTTCAAATTCCAGAAAACCCTGGACAGATATTCATGAACTATTGAGTTCAGCATGAGAAGAAAAATAAACTTTGTTTGTACTGAAACAATATTTGAATTATTTTGATCAAAAAATGTTTTGATAAAAAAACTGCAAAAACACTTGACATTTTCTAGCGTTCCCTACATCCCCACCTTAAACCCCCTTGCACCTCTAGCCCTAACACTACAATTTAAGGCATCTTAGATAAAATAAAGATTTTTGTTGTCTGTCTTCATTCTAAGTGGAGGGTTAAATGTCCAGTCCATTCCGTTTTGAACACGATAATTCGATTACTGCATCGCGGGTCTCATCGTGATTCATTTCCCTTCTGCAGTTCAAAACCATACCACCACCTTCCCCGACCCCCCAACATACAACCCCTTCTACACCTAAAACCCACCCTTAACCATCATCCCCCAACATTTCACAAAGTCCCCTTGTTTTAAACATCCCCTACCTACCTCCCTCCCCAAACCTCTCCCCCCCTCCCACTATTTCGAGAACAGGTTGGAAGGGAGTTGAGAGGGGGGTTTGTATGTGTTTGACGGGGTGAAAAGGAGGGGGTGGAGGGTTATAAGGGTGGGGGGAAAGTTACACTGCACCATTGGGACACTTTACCGTCCATTCCAGTCTGTTATTTATTTACTTCTAAACCTACTCCGAAAACGCGTCCTAATTTTTTTTTTCCCCTCCCAGTCCAACAAGGGAGGAAGTTTTTTTTAAAAAATAAATTTTAAGTTTCCAGCTAAATTCAGCCTCTTTGGAATTTGTTTTTTCTACGTGTGTTGTTTGTTTGTCTCGTTTTGTTTGAAACAAATAATTGTAAACGTTACCGGAATATACGTAAAGTGTTTTTTTTTTTAAACCTTTCATTAGAGGGAGGTGTGTATGTGCGGGAAGGGCTGGTTGGAACTACCGAGGAGGGGATGGGGGATTTTCCGCTTCGTAGTTGAGGGCCCGTAGCTTCGTACGTGTGTATGTGTGTGCGAGAGAGTGCACACACACACACACACATACACACACACGTACTCGCCTGCCACATGCAGTGGTGGCTCTATACCGGGTTTTCGCGGTCGAACATCAAATAGCGGAGGAGCGTCGCTGCAGTTGGTTACGTTTTGGACGCGCGCACGGCTGGGGCCCTCAAGCGTTTTTGGGGCCATTTTCTGTTGTGTTTTTTTTCCTGACCCTCCCTCGCGTGTCTAATACCTTGTGTCGTTGTGGTTGGGTTTTTTTTTTCGATACGAAGTGACGTAGATATATAGTTATAAAAAAAAGAAACAAGATATAATTCATTAAAAAAAAGTAATTTACATTAATATTTTTATCTGGTTATATTGTGTGTTGACATTATCAACTTTTTTTATTTACCCAATATAAAATATTGAAGATAAAATATTTGGTAAATTAAAGACACGTGTTTAAAAAGAGAATTGACAAGTGTAGTAAACTCAAACAGCTTGTTAGCTATCACCTACAAACTTTTTTTTTAAAATATCTAAATGAACAAATGTGTTTCTCTTTAAATTATAAACTAATGAAAGGGAGTTGTTGATAAAAAAGGAAGGATTGACAACCTGAGCGTTTTTTATTTTAATTTTATCTGATGAGAGTATTTGTCTCGTGCCGGTGACATTGTGGATTATCTGTTTTTGTTTTTTTTGGGGGGGGAAAGAGGGATTATTTTTTTTTGGTGTTGGTGTGTAACCATGGAGATGGGAGACGATCCTTGGGAGAATCACGTGTCATTGCTACAGATGAACTGTGGTCCAGAAGAACATCATGATAACCATGGAGATTACATGCAACATGCTGAGGAGGTAAGGGGATTATGTACTTAGTGGGATTAGTACTCAGAGGGAAGGATTCTTTATTTTAGTTATATTTAATTAGAGACCATCCTTAAATTACGTAAGTTTTTTTGGGGAGGTTATTTTCTTAAAGGGGTGAGAGTGAGGAAGTGGGTATCAGAACTCATCTTAAGTTAAGTTTCTTATCATTATTTATGATAAAACAAAATAAGTATATTAATTATAAACTTGCACACAATATGTTTAATCTACCTATGATGTATTACAGCTAATTTTATTGCATTTAATGTACCGTATTATAAAATTTAGTATCACTCACCTTATTACCAATCCTTATGTTTAAAATAACTAAACTATTAAAATAATATAATTTACTTAATCGTAAAATATTCCGTAAGATAGAGGCTAGAGGAAGATAAAAAATCTTATCACGAAAAAAAAGAGCCATACGTGGGCCTAATTTAAAGACGGCACCTTACCATATATATATATATAAACAAACATCCAATGATAACAAAATGAATTTGTAAAATAATTGTACATTATTATTTTTTAATTCAAAGACGCTCACCTCATTAACAGAAGAAGGATAATATTTAGAACGTAAAATATATGTATAAAATAATCTCACAACATGGCACCAAAAGTATTTAAATATTCAATAGGTAACATTTAAATTATTATATTCCATCTCAACCGAACAAAACCTAACCTTCAAGGCACGCCACAATATCTCTTTCATGAAATTCAAGGGATCCTGTAGTATCTTGCACTAAAATATAGTCTTTTGATTTTGTAAACAATCTAAAATTCCACAAATTTAATTACAGGATATATATATATATATCCTGTAATATATATATATATATGCACTAAGGAGCTAGATACGAAGGTGCTGTAATTTCGAGGGAATCTACACGAATTAACGCGAAGGAGTGAATGGGAAAACAAATTAAAAAAACTCTTTAATTATCCCCAGCTGGGATTCGAATACTAATTTACCCGTCACTGGTATTCCAGCCTACTGCGAGAGTGGTCTCATGTGACCAACTAAGCGGGTAATTACGGTAGTTATTTACGAGCTAATTATTATTATAAAATAATATTATATAAAAGAAATATGTAGACTATCGATTAGATGAAAAAAAATGTTGATTCAGAGGAAAACAATGAATAGTGAGATTTTTATTTAAAAAAAATTGTTTTACTTTGCTATCAAATTCTTTACCTTTACCTCTTTTGTCGAAAAATTTAAAACTTCGATTGATTCTTTTTTAAATATTAAAATTATTCAGCCAATAACTGTTTTCTAGTTCAAAAAGCGTTTGAATATATTTAAAAACTAAAAACGTAACGGGTTGTTAAATATTTTTAAGTCAACTTATTTTTTTAGCACAGCCTCTTACTACCGTCCGGGCTATACGCGTTATGTACTAATTACGCTAATGGAAGGAGATTGTATTTATAGGAAGTGTACCCGCATTTGCGTGGGGGCTTAGTACAAAACTATTTTGGAAAACCACACTCATTATACCCGACCGAGATTCGAACCTCAATGTTCCCGTCATCGGCAGTCTAGTCTACTTTCCGAATAGCGCGTTAGACCATACGGCCAACAAAGTGGGTAAGTCAACTTTCTTGCTTGTCACTAAAGTCACTAAAAGCCCAGCGTATGTTCAGACGTTTTGTGAATTTTGAACAAATCTACAGCTCATAAAAAATTTGTTCTCTTTAGAAAACTCAATCTCTGTTTTATGTCATCGGGAACCTTAATAGCGTCCATACACTCATAAATATATAAAAAGTGTGGTTTCACCCATTAATATATTTTGTAAACTTTTAAATAATAGTTATATAAGTGTTTTATTGACAAAAAATTATAATGGTTTGGCTGAGCCGGAGATACTGCTGTCAAAAGAAATAGTTATTTACTGATATATTTTTCAAATTTGGAATTTTCGGGCACATCCTCACTGTACAAGCTTTCATTGGAAAAAATAAATGTTGAAAATAGTTTCGGCTAAAACACTTGGAATCACTGTCAAAAAAAGTCTTCACGATTCATATATATATATATTTTTTTTTAATTAAAAATCGCATTTAGACACACAAAAGTTATCTGGTTCCTTGTGAACGCACCCTAAATTCTGAACCCTACCTATTCAATTTCCTCAAGGTAATAGGCGGACCGTGTCTAATAGGAGGGGTCTAAACAAACTCCCGTTACTCCTAGTGCTAGGTGAAATATTTTAACAGATTTGTACACATTCTTTAAAGAGACAGGTTGTAAATCATTGTCCAGGCAGAAACCCTTTCAGAAGTCAAAAACAGACAATACAATGCCTGGAATAGAGACTATTTCTGGCCCCTTTTTATTCTTTCCTCTCTAAGAAAACAAAGTTCGATAGTCAGGGAGACAGACTAAAGTTCTAAGAGACAAGGATCTGTGAATATAAGGCGCCTAAAATAATTCATTACTTGTGATTACAATACAAATGGACTAATATATTTCTAACGTTAATGTTTGTATAAATGTTCTTTTAAGCAATACGGTTAATGGTTGTTTTATTAAATACACTTTTTATCTAAGTTGTGTTTTAATTTTAATGATATAGATGAGTAAGGTAGTTTTAGTGAAAGAGTAACTACATCAAAGCGAATAAGGGATGATATATGAAGAATGATAAATCACGTATGAAGAATAACCCACCGATGTACACCCACCCAACCAAGATTCGAACCTCAACCTCTCTGTCACCAGTGATATAGTATATATCCTAGCGAGACTGACGCCCTAGGTCCCGGGGTGACCATCATTTTTCTCCAGCATGCCACCATTTACGATTATTAAGGTGGGAGTGTAGGGTACGCGGTAGAATGTCAGTGTATTTGCACTTTTTATACATTTAAAAAAAATAAATACAATATTGCTCCAGTAGAAAAACGGTGCTTAATTTTCTACACATTGCGATATCAACAGTTATTTAGTATCTATCATGAGCATTGCAGCATTGGATGACAAACTTTTTAAATGAAGAGAAAAAGTTGTCATTAAATTCTAGGACACACCTTAACAGATATTAAACAACAGCTGGCGAGGTCATCATGTGGAGAAAATTAAACTCTCATGTTTCTAATGGAGAAATATTTTGATTTATACTGATATGAGTAGAAACTGCAAAACATTGGTCTTTTCTCACTTATCCGCACTCCCACCTTAATACTCCACCCCAAAATATTTACTCTAATCTTACCTTACAACCCCTACCCTGCTAAAAATACAATAATAGTGCATTAAACTTATTTAAAAAACAAATACTTTTTTTTGCCACTGAGTGAGGTAGGGAGCGCTCTGGGCTATTTCTATTTACTTTAAGTAACATATTAAAAATAAAATATGTAATAATGAAACTAAATTCCTATAGTCAAACACTTCTCTTGGGAAATCCGCCTAGGTGGCGTAGTTAGCTAACGCGCTAGTTTCATGTTGAGCTAGACTGCCGAGAATGGGGAGATGGAGGTTTATCTCTCAGATAAACTGGGGCCGGGTTTTTTCTAAATGGTTTTCCACTCTCCCTCCACGCAAATGCGGGTTCACTTCTTCTATATTCAACCTTCCAAATTCCTAACCCATTAGCGTAATTAGTACTTAAGCGTATTACCCGAACGGTTAGTAAGACGCGATGCTAGGTATTATTATTCTCTTGGGAATAAATAATCACATGCGTCTAGAATATACAATCCAGAAGTGGTTTAAGATTGTTATCTTGTTTTTTTTTTAAGTAGTGTAAAAGTAACATACTACGTAATTGTGTAGTTTTGTTTTGTCGATAACTAGAAGAATTACCCGTCTTTACCCGGGAAAAGTTTTTCTTTGCTTTAAACAGAGAGAGAAAAAAAATGCTTTTCATTTATTTATTTATTCCGAGCAAGTTTTTAATTATTTTATAAATTTCAAATATAAATTTTAAAATTCTAGCTTCAAGATGCACATTTTCGTGCACAAGGCCTACTAATTTTTTAAATGTCAGACCTTTACTTGCGGTAGACATCACGCAGCACTCATTACAGACAAACTCTTTATTTTATTAATATAGGCCCTAGAAGAATGATAACAGTTTTAATAAAATAACATAATATTAGAAGAATTTCTCTTTACTGGTTTTTAATAAGAAAACATTAAATATAAATAGTAAAAATCTATTTCAGTTTGAAGTGAGTTATTTAGCTCTCTTTGGTATGTTCATAAATGTTTGGTTTGATTGTTGAGGAAGCAAATAGAATACACCTCAATAGTGTCACTTAAAATGTTTCACGTTTTTCCAGTGCGGAAAACCATATAATAAAAAAAAAACCTCAGTACAATCGGCTGGGATTCAAACCCCAAGCTCCCCGCATAATCGGCAAATCAGTCAATACGATATTGACGGCTTTTTCCCACTCGTCCATTAGCGCAAGGGACAATTTATATAATGTTAAGTTTTAAAAAAATACAATTTTGATTTTGGCGTTTCGTTTAGTAGACTTAAAATTTAGAAATATTGAATATTTTAACCATTGTTGTTAATTTTTTATTAGCAGTAATTATGATATTAAATAATCCATAGCTAGTTGTAAATCAGATGTTGCGCTTAGATTAAATATTTACAAAATGACAGTACACGAGTTTGGTGATTACTGGAATGAACACATAACTATTTTCTATGATCCTATACATATTATGTATAGATATGTAAACAGAAATTAAATAGTTGACCCTATCTACTATAAAAATAAAACATATTTCGGTTGATCATTAAAAGATAAATGCCCGAAAAACGAAAGGTAGCTGGTATAGGAACGTAGAATCGATCTATGTAAATCAAAAAATAAATAGGGGCGGTCACGATACAAATTGTATTTTCCTCCTTTTCAGTTTGTTCTCCTACTGTTGGACCATTCCACCCAATAACACATTCGATATCAGACGTCTATGAATTTCTGCCAGACTATTCTAACACCTTAAGTGTTATAACAATTTGAAACTAAAAAGGTTATTCTTTAACCTGGTCAATACAACTATATGCATATATATGTTCACTATAATATATATTATGCTGAATATTTGGCGAATTTGAGTACTTTTCACTTTTTAAAGTGTTATATTGTATATTTAAATAAATTGATTATGTCTTGAAAAATAACTTATAAAACCTATGTTAAAAGCATCGGTTTATTTTCTGGTTTAAATTCTTAGGATTAATAAGGAAAGTTATTGTTCTACAGGATTGATCTGCGCCTATTAAAATTTAGATCAGTTTTAACGACGTTTGCTTTTCGATAAGATTAGACCTTTCCAATTGTTTTAAGTTCAGCGTATCGCGTACCGTTAAGAATTTAATGCTTCTTTTATAATGTAGGTTAACATTACAATGATTCTAAGAAGAAATAAAACTGTTTTACGAATAGACACGGAACCGATGGCAATTATTATTCCAAAAACCTAAAGTTTTAGTACTTTGCGGAACAGCGAAGAGATTATTTTTTTATACCAATAATCCTGCTCTTTAATTATTTATGTGTAATTTATAGTATTTAATATGTATTTTTAGGGATTAAGGGGGATTATATAAACACATTAAAATCACATACATTTAAGTCCCTTAAAAAAATGGCACCGTTTCATTTTTATAGCACCACGTCTTACTACCCATTCCGGTTATACGCTTATGTACTAATTACATAAATGGTCTAGGAATGAGGAAGTTTGAGCTTAGAGGATGTCTAACTACATTTGCGCGGGGAGAGAGTGGGAAAATATTTAGGAAAACCACCCTCAAAACACATGACTTGGGATCGAACCATGGTCTCCCCGTCATTGGTAGTCTAGTTCAATGCGAGAGTAGCACGTTAGACCACATGCAAAGCTTCTTACTAACATCCAGGATAGCAGCATATTTTAAATTAAATAAGTAGGGATGAGGATGATTTAATGAAGAGGAAATGTACACGCGTTTGCGTGGATAGAAAGTGGGAATTAATTTTAGGAAAAAATAATCAGTATCGCAGCATTATGTAAGAAACCTTTTAAATGAATATAAAAAGTTGTCATTAAATTCCAGGACACCATCGAAATATATTCAACTGTTGATGTTTTTATTGGAGAAATATTTGACTTATTTTGGCCAAAAAATGTTTTTCTATATAAAAAAAAAGCACAAATACTGGCCTATCTCGCATTTCCTTCATCCCTAACTTAACTCGTGTATCCTACTCTCCCACCTTAACACTAGAAAATAAAAAATTGTGTTTTCATTCAGAACAAATGAAAATCAATGTTTGAAGCATTGAAAACATTATTTAATGTATCTTATTTAAATTACTATCATTATTTCCATTTTATCATTCACGTTATTCTTCACTACAGATTTTTTTTTTTCATTTAAACACCATACACTCTTCTACACCCTAATAATTAAGATCTATGATAGCCTGGTTTTGAAAAAATATATTTTTTTTTAAACCCCTAACCGTTTATTATCTGAATCATATGGTCTAAGGTGTTACTATCGCAATAGACTAGACCACCGAAGACAGAGGGGTTCGATCTTGGTCGGGGGTATTGAGGGTGATATTTCCTAATTATTTTTTTACTCTTCCATGCAAGTGTGGATACACTTCCTCTAATTTCAAGCTTTCTAATCCTTAACAGATTAGTGTAATTAGTACACAGGCGTATAACCTGAACGGGTAGTAAGGCGCGGTGCTAAGAAAAAAAATATCCACTTATAATTTGCGTAAGTCGTTAAATGATGGACGTTACTATAACAGGGTTCCTGATGTCTTAAAAAAAGTTGTTCAAATCTCTAATAAAAGGTCTTGCGTTTTAGGTATGTGATAAAAAGCCCATCTGATCTGTCGCTGAGCTTTACAAAAAACTGCGATTTGGACAAGAAAATAAGTTTATTTTCCTTGTACGATGACAGATTTTCATTATTTTCAAAATAGTTACTTGTATAGAAATTATTGGTGAATCCAGATATGGGGCATGGGGGTCGTACGAGACACCCCCCTCCCCTTAAGAAATTCTCTAGTTAGTATTAACAATAATAACTAAATATTAACACAATTAAATCTATTTTATAGTTGCTACTATTTGTACTGTCATGTTATATCTCACTAGACAGTTGCTTCACTTGCAAAACACTGTCAATAAGGGGTTTATTTACCAGCTTTGGTGACCACATGGTTTAAGGAACTACTCTCGCAATAGACTAGACTTCCATGACCTGGAGATCAAGATTAAAATCTTGGTTGGGTGTACTGAGGGGTTTTTTTTCCAAAATGGTTTTCCACTCTCCCTCTACACAAATGAGGGTACATTTCCTTTAAATATAACTTTTATAAGCCCTAAAAATACTATCGTTATTAGTAATAAGCGTATAACTCAAATGGGTATAAGAAGGGGGTGCTAAAAAACATATTAACAGTTTTAACACATAATTTAACAAACAAAAATCAACATAAAACATAAATCAACGATGAACTTGTATGCGATTTTTCTCTTCAAATTTTCCTAATTAATTTCTAAATTACTCTTGAATTTTGAAGAATTTTTCCTCAGAATTTCCCGAGGGTGAGCCTTTCCTGGCCCGGTCCCGTGAGAGCGCCTGCGTTCCCCTCACAACCGGTGCTAAAATTATGGCTGCAGCCCTCACCCCCCCCCCCCCTCACAAAAATCCTGGATATGCCTTTGGATCTGCCCCTGATTGAAAGGGTCTCATTTTTGTGAAAAGCGATATTTAAAAGTCAATTTATGATTTATCAGTTCAATGTCCAGAAAAAAAAAAGAGCATTCAACTATATAGCTAACATAGTTATCAACCCTTATCATACGTTATGGAAAATAAACTATCAAAGAACAAAACACGCAATAAAATGTAACATTAAAATCATCAAAATCTGTATTCAGAACGGCATATGAAAATAAGATAGCTCTTTTTTATACCTCTCAACTTTGCAAAGTTTATTGTACAAACGAGAACACACTTCTTTTTTCATAAAGGTTATGCGATACCAATACGACGATATCCAATAAAATTCTAGGAGAGTGTGTGTTGGCGATAGTATTTAATCACATACAATTTTATGACGCAAGTTTAACTAGATAAATCCTATTTTATTGGAGGTGGTTTATTCATTTCTATAAAATAATTTATAAGCAATTTTGATAGCTACAATAATTATTTGAGTTTTATTAACTCTATATTTACTTGATAAATTTGGTTATGTGCTTTAAATCAATAACTTTAATTATTTTCTTAGGTAACCTATATCATTTCAATTAAATTATTAAATTTATGTTACTAACAAATTTATAACTATATTCATTAATAATATGAATATATCTCGCATCATCAAATTGTAAGATGCAGTGCCCAAAAGAGCGAGTATAAAATAAGTTCGTTCGCTAAATAAAGTTATCATACACATAAAATCAAACTTATTTGTTTCAAACACTAGAATTAATACATTTTACAGTGTAATCATGAAATCTCTGATAAACTGAAATAAAAGATTTATTAAAATATAACCTGGTATAAATTCAAACCCTAGACCTTGGAGCTGGCACAATTTTTATTAAGTTACAGTTCAATGTTCATAGGAAAGGCCTTTTAGGAAACACATACTTTTTTTTTCCGTAGTAGCTACATTGGTCATGATACCATATCATTTTTGTAATTTTCAACAAGGTAGGCTAGTTGAATTGTTGGGTAGTATTTTTACTCATGGTTTGAATTAACATCAAATCAAATGCGAAGCAGTCACCAACTTCAGCAGTGCTCAAAAAGTTTAAGTTAAATAGTAATTTCAAAAATGTTCCAGCATCTGGATTTGTGAAATATTTTGTAACCACTCCTACACACTGAATTATATTTTACCTAGTCTACCCTAAATGGAAACGACAGCCTTTAGTGCGCACTTCTGGCAACGCTGTCCCTTCTGCTGAATGAATGCCTTTTTCAAAGTCTACCATAACTAGTAGATTTCTAAAAAGACTTTTTTTTTGCCCAAACATTCCAAATTTAGTGATCGAAGAGCTTCAAAGTAAACAATGCCTTATTGGGGGGAAAAAGCCAGGTGAACAAACTGCTTTTTTTTTCACATCCCTTGTAAGATGAACAATTGCCATGTTGTGAAATTTAACAACAATTTTTTTCTCTTCCTTTAAAATTTCTCTCATTTAATGCCGCTATTCTCATGACAGCAACTGTTAGTATCATCATTACTCTGCATTTCTGATGGAGCAGTATTTGATTTATTTTGTCCAAAATAAGTTTTGCTATAAACATTCCAAAAACCCCGCCTGCCTTTTTCTCCCGTTCTCTACACTCCCACCTTAAAGCTTCAATATTTGTAGAACATGAGAAGATAACAATCGTGATCGTTACAATCTTATCAAAACAAATTTTCCACCCGTAGCTGTAGTAATATTCATAAAACCCGATATTTTATAAACTTCACTTCTGATCTTAGAGAGTTTTGGCCGTTGGGATGATCTTGCACGATAATGAATATTTCTCATCTATTTGACGTCCTTGGATGTAATGGCGTTGCTCTCATTTTGTTCTATTTCTAGGTAAATTAGTTCTTAAGACGCACTGACGGGTTATCCGTAGTTTTCGTTCAACTGAATTGGTTACTACTTGGCGTTGAAAAACTTGGACTGATTCTTCTTCATGGCTTCAAGTTTTACATTGGCATACATTAAAAAAAATATATTTTTTTTTCGTTTTATTTGGTTGGCTCCATTAGATAAAACTTTATGTTAGTTAAATTTAAAACCATTCATTATTTTCATTACTTTGCCTTTCTCACTAAAACTGGTGTCCGTGTTGGTAGCGAGCAAAAAGACAATTGAAATAGCGATTGAATGTCTTAGTATAATTATAAGAAACTGACTGGTTTTATTGTTCTTTCTTTATATCTTATGACATATATGACCGGTAGCGACATGAAATCCACGTTCGGTCGCCTTTTGTGCAGACTAGTAGCCGCACTATGGGAACAGAACGTTGGCCAGGTTATACTTTGGAGGTTGTCTACACGTCATACCCTCAATGAGAAGATGTGATTATAGTTATTATGAAGCTGTGGAGACGGTGTGTCTTAACCCAACTTAAGCCTAATCAACCAAACCCTGATTAATCTGTTTTTCACCAAGATAAATATAATTTTTCTTTAGTAGATATACTTTTAGTTAAATTTCTTGAACTAAGTAATCTAAACAGTTGTTGAATACCTATCATGCATATATTTAACATTTTTTGAGAAACCTTTTATGCGAAGAGCAAATTTTATCAACTTCCAGGAAGAAACTTGACAAGTATTAAAGAACTGTTGAACCGTTGTGTGTAGGAAGTTAAACTTAATACAAAAAAAA
The DNA here is from genome assembly GCA_033556935.1 of Timema podura. NCBI lineage: Eukaryota > Metazoa > Arthropoda > Insecta > Phasmatodea > Timematidae > Timema > Timema podura. Next base: position 29,548,985 of record JAVRXN010000005.1, read on the forward strand.
AGTGGCTTCACCTTAATGTATATATTATATTTTAAAAAATCCATAAAAACTAAAAAAAAAAAGATTAACTCGCATCCCCTTCCATCCGCAAACTTAAGAATGTAACAAATTTAATTTAGGTATTAAAATTGCAAAAAATATTTCTTTACATTAGAATAATATTCTTAATTAAAATCATCCATCTATTCTGAATACACCCTACCTTTTCACTAATCCACTGTTACAAGTGCCGTGTTAAGTGGTGTTATGAATAGGGCGGAGGTGGGGTAGGGGGGGGGAGGTTTCTGAGTTGAGTTATACGATACTTAATTCGTAGCTGTAGACACTCGGATGTCCGACAAGTTGCCCCGGTTGTCGTAACACGGGATCTGTGCTCCAACTCCCTGGCCCCCTCCCCCTCTTTTCCTCTAGATCCCAGCACCCTCCTGAAAAGCAGCAACCCCTTTCTCCCTACACAACTACCCCCACCACCTATTTTCATCCCTCCATCCCCTAACACTAGAGGCTCACGGTACCAACAATCACCCTTTTCATCCACCTCCATGGTTGTCGCACTACTCTGACCACTTTGCGCCTGTCCGTCAAGTGGGTGAAGGGTGGGAAGGGGGTCGATACTCTGTGTATACACAACTCCCTCATCTCTCTCTCTCTCGCTGCTTACTAAAACGTACGACTCTCTCATTCTCTCTTTGACGTACAGGCGGCGTAAGCCGTCCCGGAACTGACAACATTGGCCTGCCACACGATCGTCCAGTAAATATCACCCCTTCCTCCCCTTTCGCTTCTCACACAGTTTCCACCAAACCGTGGTGGTAGTGTTCGTGGGGTGAAAATAACAAGAACCTAATTCCGTTTAGGATCACTTATTCCAGTGACATTATTTAAATTATTATATACGTTGGCTTACAAAACGCATACGAAGTTGCCCACTTGGTGAATTCAAAACTATTTTGCCAGACGGATTTCATCTTAAGGAAGGGGACGCAAAAAAAATGCCAGTGTGTTTACAGTGTTTATAATGATACGTGTTTTTTTGTACAAAATAAAAAAAATATTGCTCCAGTTCAAACATAAAGCTTAATTTTCTACGCATGGTGATATCAACAGTTGTTGAATATCTGTAATGATCATAGCGGCATTTTATGAGAAACTTTTTAAATTAAGAGAAATAAATTTGTCATCAAAATCCAGAACACTCTTGACAAATATCCAAGAAATGTCAAGATCCACATGTGAAGAAAATTAAACTCTTATGTTTCATCTGAAATAATATTTTATTTATTTTGACAAAAAAAAGTTTTCCTGTAAAAACTGCAAAGACACTGCCCTTTAATTACGTACTCTACACTCCAAAATTAAGTCAACTGTGCCCGAAAATCCTAAGAATAAAAGGGATCCATCACTTAACTCTATCGTCAGCAACGCGTAGATCAAGGTTCGAATCTCAGTTGGGTGCACTTTAGGTGTTGTATTCCCAAATTTAATAATCACTGTGGTTTTTTCCCATTATCTCTCCTCACTAAATCAATAACCCTTTCTTTGAATTACGTTCCTCATCCTAATCCTGTAGCTTAAGTTGTTTTTGATCTTGGTACTGAACGTAATTATAGATATAATGTAGTTACATAAACCAGTTTAACTTAAACGGGTGATAATTCTATTTTAAAAATTCCATGGCGTCAGCACTCTGTTGGCGAAGATGGTGACAACTTCTGCGAATAGAAGGTGTCATTTGGTCAGCACAACGAACCCTCCAGCCGTTAATTTCAGTCTTTTAGATCGGAGTCACTACTTTTTCATTCATGTAGCTCCTCATTTGTCCTCATGAGGCTGAGTTGATTTTCAGGATCCACTGCTTCACAGAAAATCTGTAAGCTCCAGGGATCGAACCTGGAATCTTTGGATCTGTATCCAGGGGCTCTGACCACTAAACCACTGAAACAACTTCGGCCCACTACTTTTTCAGGCTGTACGCATATTATTTAATTATTCTAATGTGTTAGGATTGAGGAGGGTTTAATTTAGAGAAAATGCATCCTCATCCTCATTGAAGGAGAATAGGAAACTATCCAGGAAATACACTCATTACACCCGACCGAGATTTGAACTCCGATCTCCACGTCATCAGCAGCTCAGCCTCTTGAAAGAGTGATGCCTTAGACAAGCATATTCAACCTTTTTCAAATCACAGCACACCGAAAGAGGCATTAAAAGGGTCAAGGCACTCCATCAGTTTTCTAAAGAGAGATTTAATCATTAAAAAAAACACGAATATTAAGATTGTGTTTGAATATTCAATAGTTAAAATTATAATAATTGTGTTACTAAAAAAATTTAGCTATAGATTAAAAAAGTTTGTTTATGTAACTTCCCCCCCACCCCCCCAAATTCGCACGGCACACCTGACGACTCTTCGCGGCACACTGGTTTAAAAAACTCTGCCGTTCGGTGTGAGTGCTAGGTTTGTTTGGTTCGATTAGATATATTTATGTATGATATACATATATCTATATCTGAGCGTGTAACCGATTCTAAATGTGACCTGCACGATATGTGTTGCGTTCCCCGTCACTGTCTTGTCTAGTCTAGTCCATGCACGATATATAGCATTTCGAATGGAACGAGAGACGACTGGTCTGATCACTATATTATTTAGAGTGAAAGGGGTTGGGTGGGGAAGCTTTTTAAATAATCAACACACGACACGTTGAAGAAAAAAAAACCCAGCCACTGTCAGAAGAAATGAATAGAGGGAATCGATCTACTTGATACGTTATCGCAATTGTTATCAATTTACTCATCATCGTTAATTTAAGGCTAGCTTAGTGATCTAATTAGAATATGGTTAGTTACTGTGTGTGGTCAATATTAGACCGTCACCATTATTTTAATCATATTTGAGGTAGAGGTAGTATTAATATAAAATTACATTTTTTTCTACTTTTTATAACTCTTTATCTGAATCTGATGTTAAAGCATACTTTCCAAACACACGTATGTTGTTAAGTAAATGACTTACAAACTCTAATTTATTATACATCCCAATTTACATAGGGAAAACCTTATATGAAGTCACTGTCTCTATTTTAAGGCAGGGTGGAAGGGGACGTGGGGTAAAAAAAAAAAGGTCTGAACTTTTTCATTTGTTATAGCAAAATATTTTTTTGGCCAAAATAACCAAAATATTGCTCCAGTATAGACATGAGACTATAATCAGTTGTTGAATATCTGTCATGATCATAGCGGCATTAGATGACAAATTTTAAATGAAGATAAAGAGTTGTCATTCAATTATAGGACACCCTTGACATGTGAAGATAATGAAAACTTTTATGTTTCTACTGGAGAAATATTTGATTTATTTTGACTGAAAAAAAGTTTTTTATATAAAAACTGAAAATAACACTACCCTTCTCTCGCGTTCCCTACATCCACACCTTAACTTATTCATACGTCAAGACATGTGATCGGCAGCTGTCTCCTTTGAGAGCTCATATCAAGGCCTATAAAATAACACAAATAATAAATTAGAATGTTATCATTGATAAGTGCAAAAAAAATTATATATTTTCTAACAGGCACTTTCTACCATAATCCTGTTATACGATGCACTCCTTGTTTTACCAATATCATAATTTGGGTTTTTTATTAACACTTTTTATCCACTCGTTTAAAAATAATGGATTAGTCTTGACGTGAAGAGTTAAGGGCCAGGAAAGGTAATTAAAAAGGAAACGCATTATCATCCAGTCACCCACAAGGGTGGCCGCATGTTCTCAGGTGTTACTCTAGCAACAGACTATACTTCCAGCGATGGTGAGATCGGGGTTCGAATACTGGTCCTGTGTTCTTAAGTTTTCTTACAATGTTGTTTCTCTCACTCTCTCTCTCTCTTTCTACAAATTTCTGTACATTTTCTATAAATCAGACTTGTAAAAATCTTGTTTGAACGTAAGGTCACATATTTGGTGCTTTAATTAAACAGCCTATGGGAACTGTCCCCTTTGAAAAAAAGAGTAGGCCTACATATTTTGTACACACACCTCACATGTCCGATTTCCTCAAATTATGCCGAATTCCCAGTTTTTGTATCTCTACAACTTTTTAAAAACAAGAAAAACATCGACACCCATGGTCACATGGTTTCAAGTGTCACTCTTGCAATATATGAGATGCCTGGTTATGGGTAGGTCGGAGTTTATATCTCTTCTGGGTGTATGTACTAAAGCTATGTTTTTCTAAATTTGTTCCCCCCCTCCTCCAACCAATCTTACTCCCCACAAATGAGGATAAATTTCACTTACACCCCCATTAGTGTAAATGTATGGATAGCTTGGATGCGTAGCAAAAAAAAACCCACCATATTATAATAATAATTCAACCTCAATACTATTTTGTAGAGCTCAAGCTGTCTAATATTACTACCTAGCTGAAGTATCCGGTGTTGCCTGGGAGAGGTCTTTAATTAATAAAAAAATAAAAAAAAATAGTGAAAATTTTAAAATTCCTGCTTCTAGGTGCACGTATTTGTGTACAGGAATTACTCATTTTTTAAATTTTCATACCTTTGCTTGCGTTAGATACCTTATCGTGCACTGCTTATGACAGACAAACAAGCTCATCATTTGAATAATATTGATTTGCTTCAAACGAGGTTTTTAACTAATTTAGAATTATTATTATTATTATTAGCACCGCGTCTTACTACCCGTTTGGGTTATACGCACCTACGATAATGTGCAATGATAAGGTGATTGTGAGGTGAAATGAAGAACCTACAGTTTAACGTGGAATCCGAACCACGGTGGAGGCCTGGTATTCCTCACATTCACCAGTTGTGATTAATACACGTCTTGTCAGAACTAATTTGAAAGATTATATATATATATATATATATATATATATAATGTATATAAACACCATAATTTTAAATTTCTTATTTTGAGATGAACATATTCTTGCAAATGAGCTACTAATTTAAAAAAATAAATCTCTGCTTGCGTTATATATCACGCAATGCTGATGACAGACAAACAAAACTATTCATTTTAAAATATAAAGATAGAAGATAGATGTATTGAAAGTGTAACTACTTGAATACGTATTAAAATAAGTATTTACATGCAGCGTGTCAAGATTAGAAAGTTCTATTTTTATACTGATTGCCAATAAAATAGTTTTTTAAAATTATATTTAAATGCTATAAACTCACCGGTAAACACACACCTCTAGGCTTATATCTAATACTCTTTCGGTTCTTAAACACCCATTCTACATTTTACGGAATTTCTTCGAGCTATAAAATGGAAATAACTTTTTACTGTGCAGCGATACAATGAGGATTTCTTTTTTCGTTCTGCTTTTTCACAAGCCATCAAAAATTAGGCAAATAAAGACAATGGGCAAACGAATAAAAAAAAGTCGGTCGAGAAGGGGCAGGGGAACAGGATTAAAAGGTAGTAAAAAAACAACACAGGACCATAAACAGAGGAAGTAATACAGCCCACAGTGTAGGAAGCAATTAAAAAGAAAATCATACAAAGAAAGAGAAAACTGTTTCTTATGGCCAAATAATTTCAAGCGGATGCCATAAAAGTTGCTACGGTGGATTATTTTGTTGTTGGAGTGTTTTCATTTAATACTTATTAATTCTAAAATTGATAAGTCCAACAACTTAGCTCAGTCGGGAGCGTGTTTGTCTACTAAACTAAGGGTCCCAGGTTTGATTCCTGACATGGCCGAAAAATTTATCATTGGATGAATGTGGATTTACCCTTATACAGTCATGAATAAACGGCCGGTAGCTGGATGCTGTGTCTCTTCTGGATTACAGTTAATCTATAAGTAGTGTGCTGATATAATCAATCGGTTTAGAAAGTGCACGTATAATACAACAACAAAAAATAAAAAATCTGAGAAAAAGTTATTTTAATTTCGTTCAGAAGCTTTTAAAAAATAAATGGTACGGCAGACCGCACAGACTTTCTCTCTCTTTCTATAAACTCGTAAGATTTCTGAACGGAATAATGTACATTGTATCATCAGCACTCCACATAAGAACACGCATAAAATAATATACAATGATATAGAATCAATGAGAAAAGAGGCGCATCTTTGTCCACCTAAGAGCATTTCAAACAGTTTAATGTCTTCCACAAGGGTCAACACTTCGTATTAAAATTTCGATTTCTGGTTAAAATTTTAACATTTTATATGGTGTTGCAGATCTTCAAGTCATCGCATTGATATTTAATTATTAATTTATACATTTTGACCAATAAAAAATGTAAATATTGACTATTGAGTCTAAAATGAAGATAGATCATTGCTCTGCAAACATTTCTCCTAAGAGATTTAAGGAAAAATAACATACTATTTTTAGATACTTATATTTAATTACTCTATGGCATTGGAGAATTATTGCGTTAAGACTTAAGTAGTATATGTTTACAACTAAAGCTCACAAAATTGTATTAATATATTTGCAAATATCTCAGAAACTGCTGCTTTTATAAAAATATATGTCAAATAAAAGTTTTTTATTTCTAATAGGCCTACAATTTTGCAATGATAAGTTGTTTAGTTTCTCCAATAGTTGTGGAGATACGGAAATTAACGCTTCTGTAAAGTACCCTAAAAATCATTTTCATAGGAAAATGAAAATAGCCAGTTTATTTATAATCTTAATCAACGCCTAGATATGAATTTTAATCAAAATCGTTTGAGCATATTTTGAGAAAACCAAATTTTTCTCTTTTCGCCCTTCAGTAAACTACCCTTAATTTTAAGTTTTTATAGACACACAGACAGACGGCATTGCAAAGACTATTTTTTAGGGTTCGGGGGTCATGAGACGTCGACGTCCATCAACATTTCAGGTTAGTTTTTTTTTACGGTCGCAATACTTAAACTTTAATGTCCAAAAAGTTAAAAAATTCATATAATTGCGTATAGATTGAAAGTTATTGATTTTATAAAAATATGTTTCGGATAAAATATCTGTATTATGAATATATATACATATTTGTAATGCTAAGCAATTTCATATCTCAAATAGTTTCGGAGCTATTATAAAGAATGTTAATTTACGCTTCAGACCGGAGCCCTTAAATCGATTTTGCCGAAATATTGAGAGTAGCCATTTTGTTTGTAATATTTATTAATGTTTATAAATGAAATTTAATCAAAATCGTTAGAGCCGATTTTGAGAAAATCGACTTTTTCTCTTTTTGCCATTCAGTAAACTACCCTTAATTTTAGGGGTAGATATCCAATTCCAAAAACCCCTCGGGGCAACCCTATGAAAACCTTAGATATCAAGTTTCAGCTCAATCGGTAAAATAGTTTAGGCTCTAGTTGGAGGTACAGACAGACAGACAGACAGACAGACGGAAATTCAAAAACCACTTTTTCGGTTTCAGGAAGTCATGAAACGTCAAAATTCATCAAAATCTCGAGTTCGAATTTTTTGACGATCACCATACTTTCTCTACCTGTAAGATAGAGAGAAAGTAATATATTAACTATTTGCTACGTCAATAATAAAGAAGATTTATTTTTACTCTCTCATTCAGAAAAAAAAGTATTGTTATATACTTAATATTTTTTCTATGAACACAAAAGTGTAGGTTTTACAATTACAAATATAGAGTTTGATTTTCTTCACATGTTTATATCAATAGTTCTTAAATATGTGTCAAAGGTGTCCTGGAATTTAATGACTACATTTTCTCTTCATTTTAAAATCGTCTCATCATGATCATGACAGATATTCATTAACTGTTGATATCACCAAGTGTAGAAAAATATACTATGTGTCTTATTGGACCAATAGTTTATCATATATATTATATAATGGTCATATTTCACGGTTAAATTACTATATTAATTCTAGATATCAAATTAAGGTTAGTTTATTGAGTTTTTAATTTCAAAAATTTCTCTAACGTTTTTGTTCAAAATAGTTACCCGGGAATTGTTTTACATGATACATAACATTGTATCCTGTTTTTTAAGGGTAAAATACAATTATTAATGGGGGCTCACCGAGATAATATTTTTGAAAACGTTACAAACTATGATAAACCATTATGAAGATGTATATACGATTGAGTCGTATCACTTAAATCTCGTGTGTGTTAATTTGTACCCAGGTAAGATTTATTTTTATTTTATTTTATCGCGCAACTTGTGATACTAGTAGATTTTATCGAGTACAAGAAGAATTGCAGGCAATTAGTTTCGCAACCTCATTATGCAGTGCGATTGTTTTTATTTTAATGCATCGCTGAACAACTGGAGCTAACAGGCTTTTGTAGGGAACTTATCACTCACTCAATTAGGAACAGAGACGTTTTGTGACAGGTTTATTAGACAATCTCAGGAAAATACTTTACCGAGGTCAGAGAGGTGTGATTTATTCAAAAGACCTGAAGCTATGTTACCAATTGTTTTAATTTCCAGGTATAATTCTCAAGGTGGATGTAGAAAGTGCCGCAGCTAAGTATTATAAATATCTTGAAATATCAACATATATATGTATTGTTCAAATGTAATATAATATATTATATTTATCATTAGTTTGTTAGTATTTTTATATATTTGGTACCGTGTCTAACTACCCATTCTGGTTATACGCTTATGTTCTAATTATGCCAATTGTTTGAGCGATTAAGAAGGTTATATCAATAGGAAGTGTACCCAAATTTGCTTGGATACAGAGTGGAAAATTATTTTGGAAAAACCACCCTCAGTACACCTGACCGCGATTTGAACCTCGATCTCCCCGTCATTGGCAGTGTAGTCTATTGCTAAAGTAGCACCTTAGACCATATATTTTATATTGAACAATATAATAGACACATAGAGTATAATAGGCCTATATATTATATTTAACACTATAAAAATAATTCAACACTATATAAGTTATACACTATGCAATAATTACTGAACACTATACATACACTAAATAAACAAGTAAATATACGTCCTCCTCCATCCCGCCCAAAGGGGGCCGTCTTGGTAAGAAAGAATTTGTCACGTAGACGTTCAGCTCTAACGTAATGTTTAATTATACAATGCGTTATATAAAAATATGGTTAACGTCAAAATTAACTAGAAATATTACAACAGGGCTCTATTTTTAATTCAAAACCCTAATTTTGAGCTTTATTTATGGAAAAAAAAGTGTGAAAATCTGAACTAGTTCACTTTCAACGACTTTTTAAACATATTTGTGGAGCTATGAGACTAGGCTTGCTGATTAAAGGGCTCTATATTTAGCCTTCCTCTAACAAATAAATTAATTGTTTTATGGCTCACAACGGAAAATTTTAAGATATTTGAGAATTAACAGCAGCGAGCTTTCCTCTTTACCTTGAAGATAATAAATTTCTTAATTTTCTTTCCCAACTTTCTGATTGACACACAGGCTATTATTTTTAAGCAGTGTGGCCGGAAAGTGAATGATAATTTTTCGTCTACCAATGCATCAGCCTTTAAATTGAACTCTTTGTCACCAGAATCAAGAGCCGATCGTGCTAAATGTTCGAGCAACCTTGTCATTGACCTCAGGAATGGAGAGTACGCGAAAGAACGCTGGGTCGGAAATCAACAGGTGGTTTTTTTCTCTCTACCCCCTTTCAGAAAAATCCCCTTCCACCCTTTCCCCCATATCCCGGATACGTCGTTATATTTCTCAGTTACCCAAGGAGCAAACACCCGTTCCTGTGTGTACGTTATGACCCCCCCATTTACCCCCCCCCCCCTCCGTTTCTTTTTCTTCGCCTTTCTGACCATGTGAAAATTTCCTCAAGTCATGCGATCATGCGGGTCCGACCATTTATTGGCTGGCGTGTTCTCACATCCGTTTACAATGGAACACCTTTTCTTTCTCTCTAAAACGAGGACGAATTATTTACATCCTGTGCGCTATGGTAGGAAGTCGTAATACGGTGAGGAAATTTGATGGGGTTGTGTTTGCAACATCTCATGGTGTGGTAGTCATTGGGAATTGCCAAAGAGGATGATTTTGGCTGTGCAAAGATGATAGAGAAGATTTTTATTTTGTTTTAAGAAAAACTTTTTTCGAAATTTGAAGATACTTTGTTTTATTATTTTATTTTTTGATGAGATGTAAGAAAACTCGAGTAAGGCCAGTAATTTTGCACTTATTTGACAAAAGCTGAACAGTTGTTGAATCTCTATTACGGGCATCACGAAATTTACTTGGACTTTTTCTTTTAAATATTTCTCATCCAATGCGAATATGTTCATTATAAATATTCAAGAACTGTTGAGATCACTGTGTGTAGAATACTAAACTAAATGTATCCACTGAAGTACTATTTTATAATTTGTTTTGGCCAAAAAAAAGTGTTTTGTTTTTAAAACTACAAAAAAACTTACCTTAACTTTAATCTTCTACCCAACCTTAAGTGACTCTAAAAGGTGTGGTCTATGATATAAAGACGAAAAAAATGGTTGGGCATTGTTTTTACTCAATAGGCCTACAGTCGTTCGCGTCGTCCATCTATATGTTTGACGCAAAGTCCGAAAGTGTCCAATGGGCAGATTTTTTGCTCAATCCTAGGATTGCATGTTTTAAAAAGGATCAAAGCCCAAAGTTCTATTCAATTTCGGGCTTTGGACGTCTCCAAAGAGCCAAACTTAGGATTGTGCCGTTACTAAATAATCAAAGTTTAAAATACAACCGTTACGTTAGGTTAGGTTAGGCTTTAAAAAAAATTGGTCAGGTGGTCTTGATAATTTAAAATAAATTTGTAATCTCAGTTCGGCTCTGTTTGCATATCAATGAGATTCACTTGACCTCTTGAATTTATATGGTTGCTCAAAATTGGGTGCACACCATCTGCTCAATCTGGTTGAGAAACGAACTAAAATGTTATTTCAAGCTTTGCTCTTTTATTAATTTCACAGTCCTAGAAATATCCGTTCATTGGCCGTTTTAGGGACTTGCACCCAACATAATATACACTGATTTTTGTAGAAAGTCCGTTCCGAGAGGTCTTTTTCCCTAACAGAATCCCACTATAAAGACCTCCAAAGAAAATGGTGGTTGTTTGTAATGAGTTTCGTCTCCGAGATGGAGTATAACTGTGGAAGGAAAAGGATCATTGAGGTTATTACATTTGTGCTGGCACTGTTAATTGACTTCTTCCCGATCCGTTAGGGATAACCTGCACGTGTAAAGGATGCTTTGTCATAAAATAAAAAGTAGGCCCTAGAAGGGAAATGCGTGTGAAGGATGCGGAAAAGACGTTTTAAATGCTCCCCCACAACCACTTGTTTTTAAGTCCCCTATTTTTGAAATTCGCCGTTTATTTTTATAGTCGAAGTGGATTTTCCAGAAGTCTGAAGCCACACTTACCCACATTGGTGATCACATGGTCTAACACGTCATTCTCGTCTAAGACTGAATCAGCGGTGATAGGGAGATCGGGGTTCAAATCCCTGTTTGGTGTGCTGAGTGTCGTTTTTCCTAAATAGTTTCCTGCCCTCCCTCTACGCAGATACAGGTGTATTATTTCCATTAAAACCCTACCTTCTTCATTCTTATTTCATTAGCATGATTATTAATTTAGAAGTTTAACCCAAAGGGGTACCAAGACGTGGTTAAGATTAGCAGTCATACAAAATAAACTATCTTAACATTAGAATGAATCCAACATTATTACCAGGCTATTAAAATAAAATTGCCTTGACCAATATGTTTATTTTGATCACCTAATGGCTACTCAGTAGCTTTGATTTTTTTTTTATAATTATATTAGGTGACCTGGCGGTCTAGGGGTAAAGTGTCAGACTTCTCTGCTGAGGGTCGGGGGTTCAATCCTCGGTCCCGGCACAGATTTATCTGCTTGTCAAACCCTTCGTTCACCTCTGACAAGACGTGTATTAAACACAGCTTGTGAATGTGTGGATTGCCAGGCCTCCACCGTGGTTCGATCCCACCTTAAACTGTAGGTCCTCTATTTCATCTCACAATCACCCTACCATACACATTAGCGTAAGTGCGTATAACACAAACGGGTAGTAAGACGTGGTGCTAATATAATAATTGTTTTATATTTGTTTTACCACTAATTAAAGTCAAAACCAAAGTCAGTGCGATTTTGCAATCATGATTAGAACTTAAGAAAAAAATAATATTGAAAATAATCATGAAAATTTTTAACCTCGAGCTTATCATAAATCTTAACGTTTTATATGTGTCTGAAAAAAAAAAAGTGGATTTTATAACTCTGTCAGTTCCTTGTCAGATCGTAACGGTTTGATGGATTTGTTTCAAACTTTATCTATATGTATATTTTATAGAACAGTACTTAGGATTTTTATTTTTATGTTGACCCTAGCCTTTCCAAATTGCCCTGAAGATTTAGGTTTAGTTCTAAATGAGTATCTGGGAATTAGTTTTCATCATAGTTAGAAATACGATTTAATTATTATAAATTCAAAAAAAGTAGCGTAGTTTAAATAGCTTATTTCTAAAACGGAAATTTGTTGATAATATTTAAAAAGTTTGGTTTAAAATTTAAGTATAAAGAGTATTTATTGTGATTAACAAGACTATGTGTTTGTTTTTATGAGGAAAACTTACTTAAGAGTAACTTAGTGAAAACTTATTTTTTAAAAATTTCCAAGCTAAAATTTACCAGCCTCTATGAAATTTTGTTCGATTGTGTCGTACCATTGATTTTTGTGCTTTTATTTACCTGGTCTTATATCCCGTAAGGATTTTCGGCAGTTTAATTATGATAATGAAGAGAAAGAGCAAAATAGGATCTAGAAGAAACGCACCCTTTAGGAGGAAAGGTTGAAAAACTACACGAGGAAAAAATATGCCCTCATCTCACCCGGACAGGAGTCAAACCCCAGCCTCCTCATCAATGGAAAACTAAATTGATTAGCTTGACTTTTAGTCCCATTTATTAAAAATCGGTTTACTTGTCTGAAAATGTAATACTAAGCAATTTTTTCACTATAAAAACTGCACTTATACAGGCTTTTCTATTATTCTACCATAATTTGCTAATATTTGGGATTTTTTTTGGATTTCATTTAATGTTTATTTGTTCATAAAACTTTATTATTGCTAAAAAAAATCAATATTGTATACATAACACCTCTTAATAGGTTAACTTACAACGATTCTCACCAACTTTGAAGTAACTCGGTGGCGAAGGCATAAGCTGTGTATTACACCCAAAATACAAGTTCCTCGGTGATAACGTGGGTTTTCCTAATGGATCCACTCTCCCTCCACGCAAATGCTGTTTCACTTCCTCTAAATTCAACCCTCCCAATTCCTAATCCATTAGCGTAATTAATACTTATGCGTATAACCCGAACGGGTAGTAAGACGCGGTGCTAAATAATATTATTATTATTATTATTTGAAGTGTTCTCGAAAGAGCATAAACATGTTATAACAAAATACAACGTTCCCCGGTTATAACGTGGGTTTGCGGGTAAGGGATCCAATCCACGTTATAAACAATGACTCAACTATTTTCTAAACAAGTGATTAACAAAAATCAGGGGGTCCAACTTTTTCATCTCAAGGGCCAAATTTGATTATCAGTTTACACCGTCGGCCGAAGATAATATTTAGTAATTCCATCAACTTAATATAGTACTTCTACCTGTTTCAGTGGCTGCATGGTCGAAGGCGTCACTTCGTAATAGACTAGACTGCCGATGACAGGATTGATTGAGGATTGATTCCCGGTCGGTTGTACTGAGTTTTTTCATTAATGGTTTTCACTCTCCCTCCACGCTAATGCCGGTACACTCCTTCTAAATTCAACCTAACTAACTGGCATAAATAGTATCGAATGCATACAACCTGAAAAGTTAATTAGACGTGGTGCTCAGAAAAAAAAAATATAACCCTACAAACAACACTTAATAAACAAAAATTATTTTTACTAGTTATATATAAACTGTATTTTTGGTTGGACGAACCTTTCAAATTTTATTGCAAAAAACTTGTTATTAATCGCCCCAAAATGTATTATTAAATATCATGCACACACACTTTCATAAAACAGCTTAGCATTATAAATAATAATTATACATTTTTTTATCAATCAAATAAATGCATAGTAAATGAATCATAAACTTTTAAAACAAATAATCTTATTTGAATCATTGTCTATTTCACATCTCCCACTGTGGGGTTCCCTTTTGATCATTCCTCCAAGATAATGCGAGGGCCACATTTTAGAGGTGAGCGTGGGCCGCATTTAGCCCGGGGCCACCAGCTAGACCACACTGGTCTAATATACTTAATACTCTTATAATATTACACTACTGAGCACGATAAACATGGCGAACGCAAACACAAGCGGTTACAGGGAAGGTGACTGATGAAACAAAGTTTAATACATACTGTGTTAAAAACACGATTTAAAAAAAAACTCTTTCATTTTTACGTTAAGCAATACAATGAGTCATCATAAAATCACTCAAAAAATGTATTCAATCAAATTTTTTAAAAAGTCAGTAATTATTTTTTATTGGAGATTCTTTTTATGATCATATTTATCAGCGAAACAAAATGCATGCATTTTTCCTTTCAAAGGCACGGGGATATAATAGGGCCCCGTTAAATGCGGATTCGCACTGTAACAGACAGTGCTATAATCGGGGAGCGGTGTACTGGGTAACTAACTAGGCATCCTTTTCGGCTAATAGCACACTCCCTTAGGGGCTGGCGTGGGAAAATACGGGTAGTAAGAACCAATTCCGTAACAGACATGGCCCTAAAACAGTGAATAATTAAACAATAAATAACATACACATATATTTGCTGTTGTATTTCTTATTTTTCATAGAAAATGTATAGAATAACCAGTCATTATATAATACCGAGAACAATAGCTAGCCTAACCTAACCTTACCTAACCCCCTATTCTAAAATAACCTAATCCGACTAACTTAAGTCCTCGGAACTAAGTGAACCTGCAAGAAAACGGCGCAAGACTTAAGTAGAACTGGATAAAAGAATTGATAGCATATTCCGGGACTTCAAAAAGATAAAGAACTTGAAAATAAGTATGAAAAACAACAGCAAAAATTGTTTTTATCATACGTTGACAAAACCACTCTGGCATTATATAGAAAGCCTAGGCATTTTATAGAACGCCTGGATTTAACACACTGCCGGTGACATATATATAAATTTTTTAGCAGAACGTCTTACTACCCGTTCTACTTGTACGCTTATGTACTAATTACGGTAATGCGTAAGAAATGAGGAAAGTTTAATCATTTAAAGTAAGTGTATTCGCATTAGTATGGTGGGAGAGTGAAAAAATCACTTAGAAAGGGGGTGGGGGTGGGGACCACTCTCACTCCACTCTACTGAGATTCGAACCCCGATATCCCCTTCATCGGCTGTCCAGTCCTATTGCGAGAGTGACGACTTGACCATTCTCGGCTACCAAAGTGGCTCATACATCAATATTAATCTCCTCTGCAAATGTAAGAGAGGACCATAGAGAAATAAAAAAAACACAATACTATAAAATATTATAGTACGAAATGAAAAATAAGGCAGCTATCGAAGAGAGATGAGAGGTGGAAGGAAGAGACGAACGAGGAGGGATCAACCGACAAATAAAATAACATATATGTGAAAAGTGATTTGTTTTCCTATAGCACTTATTTTTAATATCCATATATACATTCACAAACATTCACATACACACACACATTAACATAATGGCAGACACAAGCCCCGGATGGCTCACGAACGCTAACAGCTTTTGTACAGTTTGAACACATAAGAGATAATTTGGCACCCACATTGGCTGATTGATTATCTAACCCCATATAATATTGGGTAAGGGCGGGAAAGTTGACCAAAACCCGCTCCATAGACCAAACTTGGCCTTAAAATACAGAAATAACAATCATGGACACATAACCCATCCACCTGAAAAAAAAAGGGGGAAGGGGGGAAGGAGAAGAGTAGAAATATAGAAACAAAACAACAATCGACAAGTAAAGGAACTAATGAACAATATTCATGTAGGGACGTAGACAACCCTCACACGCTCAAATACACACACGTGTCACAGAAACTCCCACCTGGGGTCGTCGCAAGTCGTCGGGATCATGGGCAGCACAGGGGGCAAGTCCCGGGGAAGACGGCATCAGAAGTACTCAAGAGCGTTCACTCATATCCACCACAGACTGACTACTTCCACCGGTGTCATTCATATCCAGGTGGAGGGAGAGAGCCCCCCCCCCCCACCCATAGTCCATCACACCATTTCTGATGCGTCTGTGAACAAGATCTGGGCGTCGTAATCAACGATGCCTTGTACGATTATTATTATTCAAACTAACCAATACTCGCAAGAATTAAAAGTGGTTGTTTCATGGGCCATCGCTTGACGACCTGTCAGTACCCCAGCCTAATTATTGTCTAAGCCCAGTAGCGACGTGGGTGTCCTTGTAATCACGGTCTAGGATGCCGACAAGCAAACGGAGGTGGGTATAATACAGCCGCGGGGCAGGTTCCATGATTTATAGAGCCGCATCGCCACACTCTCTACACTTCCACCTTGAAATAATTGTTATCAACACGCTGCCTCCGCATCGTCTCCAGTTCGTTAGCGACCGAGCTAACGATGCCGTCACGTTACTAGACTACAGGTGGCGCTGCGTGCGTGCGTGGTGGTGGAGAGCCGGTCTCTTCGACTTGGTCGGTTCAATAGTGATCTATTATTCACTTTCTCCTATATACGGAGTACAAAGATGTCTTTTGGCCGTAAACGTTATAAATCTAGTCGTCCTAAGGACCCCGCCCACTCGAAATAAATGGAAGTCATGAAGCATCATAAACTACTAAAAAAAAAAAGCTTTAATATTTCACAATATTTATATTACCACCCAAGGGCTTAGAAAACTGATATTTCTCAGGGGCGTCCACTAGAAAATACTAAAATTCATTTAGCATATAAAAGTTTTATACATATATCTATAAACCCCCTTAAGGGTGATCCTCAAATTCTGGGGGCATATAGAACCCCTTACCCTCCACGCACCTGGAGTATTCCCAAGGTAAAAGGAGTCATGCTACGATTTTAAATTTTGCCCTTTCACCTAGTGCCGTAACCTTTATCTAGTGTAATTTTAGAGCAAGAAACAGGACATAAAATTCATGATATTAAGCTTGACTCTCGATTATTTTGATATAAGTGAGATTTGAACTAGACATCCTTTGAATCTGTAAATATGTCTTTATAGAAAGATAGAGTAATTTTTTATTTTATGCCAATATTACTTATATTTACCTAATATAACAACTTTATTTTATAAATTATTTTAAAACATTCGTCATACTATAGGCCTAAGTTATTTTGATCCTAGAGATTTTTTACGTTCACCTTTATGGCACATTTTAGTTTATTATTCATGAGAAGTCATTTTCTTATTTGGATAACATCACTGCTTATATTTTTGTGGCCTTTCTAGGACCTCTAGTTTTTCAAATGTAATAATATTATAATTGATTGATATCGCTTTATTAAGTTTGGTTGATTTCATATTCATTGTGTTTATACACTGACCTTCCTCAAAATGGTGGGAAAGGAGGGGGGGATCTTATTAACAAATTGACCGCAACCAATCGGTGTCAGCAATGGGGGTCCCCTATAATTATGTAGTTGAGCCTCATTAATAAATAAGGGTGGGTAGCAAAAAGAGCAACCAGCTGGTCATTGCTCCGATAAACTCAAATAGTGGCACATACAGAAATTTACTTTGGGAGAAGCATATAACATAATTATTAGATTGAACCCCATAGGCTTCATTAGTTATTATTCATCCAGGGATTAGATCTGGAGAGGGAGGGAGAAACAACCAGGTACATAGACAGTTTTTTTTAGAGGGTTGTCTGTTTGATGTGCACCGTGTTAAAGTCCCTAACGGGAACTGTCAATAATTTATCTAAAATTAAATACCTCATCAAACCGTTTAAAGTGTTCTAATAGGCCTACATAATTGAAGTTATAGCAACTATAAATTGTATAGGACTCCATTATGCCACGAGCCTTTACATTGATGAGGAACACAAAAATACAAAAATAATAATACTTTAGAGGAAAGGGGGCTTAAAACCATCCCCCCCCCTTTCGTTCCGTAACTGGAGAAATAACCAATTTTCAAAATAAATTAGAGACAAAATAAATTGTACCAATTAAATAACATATATGTGATTTAATTTATTTTATGTTAACTAAACGCTACCCATTTAAGCAGGTTATTGGGGGGAGGGGGCGCGTATGCACCATCTGTTTCCTAGATGACGATGCCTGTGTGGAACATATTATTTCTGTATTTTTTCCAATTGGGAAATTTAGGGTCATTTTTAATTTGTCTGGTGGTATAACTTTTTGAATACCAAGAATTAGCCCCGATCTTAAAATAAGTCTATGCATTCAATACATCTTTAGTGCTCTTTAACTAGGGCCATCGTTTTCACGTATTTTAATCTCTTTCCCTTCTTCAAATTTTAGAGGTAGAAAATGGAGCACTACGTATTTGTGTGTTTACAATGCTATTCTCTCTTGATTTGGATATTGCGATATGATTCTTAAATGTTGCGAAATAATTTTTAAATATCAATTTCGACCCTTAAAATTCCAGAATATAATTAAAAGGTATCATTCGGGAGGTATTAAAAAAATTTAATCTGTGCTCACATATAAATATATATATAAAATTAACCGTGTGCAGGATATAGAGGGAAAACTTCAATGGGAAGAGACCATTGAGAAGACCTCGACGCAGATGGGAGCATAACATTAGAATACACCTGAAAGAAATTGGGTGTAATGAGATGGACTGGATAGAACTAGATCAAGATAGGGATAGAGTATAATGAGGTGGACTGGATATAACTAGCTCAAGATAGGGATAGGAGTAATGACGTGGACTGGATAGAACTAGCTCAAGATAGGGATAGGGTGTAATGAGATGGACTGGATAGAACTAGCTCCAGCTAGGGATATAGTGTAATGAGATGGACTGGATAGAACTAGCTCAAGATAAGGATAGGGTGTAATGAGGTGGACTGGATAGAACTAGCTCAAGATAGGGATAGGAGTAATGAGGTGGACTGGATAGAACTATCTCAAGATAGGGATAGGGTGTAATGAGGTGGACTGGATATAACTAGCTCCAGCTAGGGATATAGTGTAATGAGATGGACTGGATAGAACTAGCTCAAGATAAGGATAGGGTGTAATGAGATAGATTGGATATAACTATCTCAAGATAGGGATAGGGTGTAATGAGGTGGACTGGATAGAACTAGCTCAAGATAGGGATAGGGTGTAATGAGGTGGACTGGATGGAACTAGCTACGGTTAGGGATATAGTGTAATGAGATGGACTGGATAGAACTAGCTCAAGATAGGGATAGGGTGTAATGAGATGGACTGGATAGAACTAGCTCCAGCTAGGGGTATAGTGTAATGAGATGGACTGGATAGAACTAGCTCAAGATAAGGATAGGGTGTAATGAGGTGGACTGGATAGAACTAGCACCAGTTAGGGATATAGTGTAATGAGATGGACTGGATAGAACTATTTCAAGATAGGGATAGGGTGTAATGAGGTGGACTGGATAGAACTAGCTCAAAATAAGGATAAGTGGCGTACTTTTGTAAGTGTGGCAATGAACCTTCGAATTTCTCATACCAGATTAAATAAGTTTGTTAGTAAGTATGTATATAGAGTTAATTTAAAAAATATTTTAATAATTTTTACACAGTTTTCTCATACTAATAGCAGGACTTTTAAAAATACATTATTGGTGAACCTAGCCCCACTCATATTAAAATGGTACTTCATATGTTTTGAGGTTTTATTAAAATTATTTTCTATCTTGGTGAACGTGAGTAGGGGGGATGGCGCACCCCCTTTAATTCTCTCCCCCTCCTCCTCATATCGCATCAACCTTGGATACGAAGTGAGATTAAGGATAAATAAATAAACTGCAGTACCAGAGGACCAGGAGATAACATCGATGAGGCATGCACAAAGAATTTGATATCCTCTTGCTAAACGCGGACGGCCACCCATTAAAAAAAAAATGGAATCACGGAGTCTTCCTAAATTTGAATATTGATCTCATAAACAAAGCAAGGCAAGGCAATTAACTGGTTTTAAGTACCCGCTGGAGATTAATAATATAATAACTAAAACTCTCTTTCAAGGAACATGGTAGAGATTATGTGTACATGAAAATGGTGGTACGCCTTAGGGGATGCATATTTATAAGATTAAATATGTATTAGGAGAACATGTTTATTATAAGCGAGGTAGCGACTAGCAGTAGCCTTCCAATAAAATCCCAGCGTCTTTTGTGTATTTATCTAATACTTACAAGAGAGACGACCATAGTAAACGTGTCTGGAAGTTGTTAATGGTAGTCGATGTAATTAATTGTTACGTCTGACAGAGTTTATTGAAATTTAACTTGGTTTTTAAAACCGCTTGAAGGTTGTTGGTTTTGATTGAAAAATAAGAACGTTGAATACACAATATCCTTGTGATTTTGTACTTGACGGAACCGCCTCAGTAAGCGAGAAATTGCCGCGCAGACGTTCAGCTCTAACGCAATATTTAATTCTACGATTCGTAATTTCACAATATGTTTCATGACAAAATAAAGTCGAAAGATACCGACAGGGCTCTTTTCTCCTAAAACCCCGATAGTTTTAGTCCCTTTAATATAAAAATAATGTGTAAAAATGTGACATTAGCTCATTTTAAACGACTGTTTAGGTATATTTGCTGAGCTATGAGACTAGACTTGATGAAAAAGAGCTCTAGATTTAGCCTCCCTCTAACAAATATAGTTACTTTTTGAATAGCCTCAGAACAGAAAAAGTTAAGATATTTGAGAGCTAGCTTTCCTCTTTACCTTGAGATAAGAAGTTTCGTTAGTTTTCTTTCCTCTTTTTCTTATTGACATGGCAAAAGGATGGTTGTAGTTGAAGGGCGAAAGGTAGTTTAAGGTTACTGGTTAGACAGAATAGAGAAGTATTTATACAAAACGACCACAAACCATTGCGTTTTAAGCCGTAAAGCCTGAAAGCGATTGTTACTTTTTCGCTGACCAAGGTGACCGACTTAAGGACAAGTCTTAGGGTTAAGCTATTTTGTAGATCCTGTGTTATTGCGTGATCATTTGTATGAAAAAAAAAATACCCGTCAAATAGCTAAGATAAAAAATAAGAAAAGACAAATTTCAAATAATGTACTAACATATAAGTTACCACCTGTTAGGTATAAAATCGTTGTTAGGGAAACTAATACGGGTCGTGTAACGTTGTATTTTTTTTTATTCTCTTCCCTTGTGGTCTTTTATTTCATTCTTCGTCCTCGTTTGTTATTCCTGTAAACACTTCTCTCCCATCCCGTTATTAGCTTGGTCCCCCCCCCCCCTATGACACCGTTCCCCTCCCAGCATGATGACGCCAACGAGAATACTTTCTAGGACTTATCAGACACAACTTTCCAAAGGAATGGCTGTTTACTTCGATCTCTTCCTCTCTGGAAGGTACAGTACAACTTTCATAGGAATGGTCTTTTATAAAAGCACAACAAATTTATAGCATCTGTCTATATTATTAGAATTTTAGGTATTTATAATATCTACCAAAAGTCACAGCTGTAGATAACACATTTTGGTGCATAAATACGTGAAAGTAGATCTAGTAAATTTCTAGATTTCAGATAAAGGTCCTTTCTATGAAAATTGGACTGATTCTTAAAGTGCTGCTTACTAAAGGGAGCATATGTCATGGGGATTAGGGAACCCTCCCCGAAATAAGATCTTATGTGCCAGAATGAGAATTCACCCAACAAAATTAATCGTTGACTAAATCAAAATAATCAATGATTCTGTCAAAACAATATATAAGTCTTCAATAAATATTAATTAGGCCTATATTATTGTATTTATAGTATCATGAGTAAAATTGTTCACTACTTTCTTGTATCGTGTGTCATATCACTTTCATTATATAGACCTACAAGTTGTTCCCAAAATGTTTTATGAACAGCCCTCCTCCCTACCAAACTATTATATATGAATATTGGTAAGAAAAAGACCTTCAGAGAGTAATTCCTACGTGAATGATTTACAAGCCAAGCCCCCCCCCCCCCCGTAATATTACAGACCATTTACTATACGTACATTAACTTTATTGGTTAAAGGGATATAATATTTCTACCGGACCCCCCCACCCCTAGATAAATTGCTCTATGAACCCTTGATAATAAATATGTATGTCTACATCAATTTACATTAAAAGGATGACTAAAAAAACTGTTATCAATATTGGTAATGTTATTTTATAGGTATTGATAATATCTATCAATATTGACTTCTGCAAATCACATGACTTGTATGAATACGTGAAAGTAGATCTATTAAATTTTCTGTCTTTCTATGAAAATCGATCGCTACAGTTAATGTACATGCTTTATTGACACGGTCCAATAACACTAATATTTGAATAAACGTGTTTGTGAGGTGTATTAAGTACAACTTAAATAAGAACTGCCTATTAGCTCCAACCACTGGTTTTTTAGTCGCTGTTGAAACTATTATAATCCATACTTACACGCATCAAATAATTTGTCGGTAGTTAATTTAATATCTTTAGATGAATCTCTCCTATAAATCATAGCTCACATCAAAATATAAATGAATCTTACGTTGTTCAATTAGTTTGTTTGTGTCATTCCATTTTAATTCAACAAATGCATTGTGCTCCATCATTTTTGATTCTGATGAAAATTTGCATGTGTATTCCCCCCACCTGCTCAATGAAAATTATTATATAATATATATATATATTATATATATAATATAAAACTAATACACCCCTTAATATATAGGTTATTTGTTTTAATTGTGCCCACGACAAAAAAAGTTGTATTTCAGAGTTTTTTTCCTTATGAGCTATAACATTTTCCTATCAAAGCTACAGAGCTCAACTTTAGCTCGTTGGAAAGCTAAAAATAACATATATTTTTATGTGTATTAACAAATTTTAAATTTGAAGCCAAAGCATTTTTTCCAAGGTCAAAGTTTACCGCACAAAACTCATTGGTGACCCCATTTGGAAATTTAAAACCCCATGAATGACTTGGAATAACAAGTTCACTTTCTTTTTCTTATATACATGTTTATGAATACTTATTGTATAAAAAGATTGGCTTGTTACTCTGACCATTTCATAAGATATGACTAGGCTACCAAAAGTAGTCAAGTTGTCCTAAAAATCCAGTTTTCAAATCTAAAAAAAAAAAAAATGCTCTGTCGCTGTTAACAATATTTATGAGCACGTTTCCTGCCACTGATAACACTTGGCTTGGTTAATAAGCGCTCTAACCCGCTTCACTGGTCGAAAAGTCTAAGGCGTCACTATCGTTTTAGACTGACCTGTTGATGACGGGGAGATCAGGGTTCGAATACTGGTCGGATGTACTGAGGAAAGAATTTCCTTTTTTTTTCCCACTCCACCTAAATTATGATTAAGGTACATTTCCTATAAATTCTACCTTTTTAATCCCTAGCCTATTACTGAAAATAAGGGAATAACCCATACTGGTAAGACGTGTACAAAAAAACTTCATTCCTTCTCCTTAAATTAAACAGTAAATTATCATAAATAATAATAAAAACAATACGTTATACGTCCTTTAAAAGATAGGCCTATGTATTACTGCCATGAAAAATGTTATCCTTTATTTGAAAAAAAAAATAAGGGATGAGCTTAAATAAAAAATCTCCACCTTAATATTCAGCGTTGACAGAGAGCCCTGAGGACATGAAGGACGGTTTTGGCCAGTAGTCCCCCCCCTCCTCACCCTCCCTTCCTCCTCTGAATCTCTAGTTTCCCCTCTCCTTCCCCCCTCCCCTCTCCCACGTATGGTTAATTCATGATACTCACTAAATCACACCCAGCTTTGTGTGTGGTGATGTCATCCTCGAAATTTGAACATACCCACAATTAATCTTCACTACCCATTTAAAACAAAATATTTATTAGTGAGGTTTAAAAATGATCTTGAGAAGAGAGTTTCATGTTCAAGATATTTATTTCTTTTCAACATTTTTTTAATTATTATTATAAAAGTACTTTTTTTTTAAATAGAAAAACGTTGCATGTGGTTAACATATAAATCAATGTAATTCATATTTCATTTGATGTTAATTTGAATATTTGTATGTTTGTTTATTATTCATTCGAGAATTTAATGAAGAAATTATAAAATATTGCTAAAGAAAAACAAAAAATAAATATAATGTGCATTAATAAAAATAAGTTCTTAGCTGAACCAAAAAACGAAATATCATTAGCGTGTTTTATTGACCAGATTATATATCTAAATACACTTTTTTTTCAATTCTTTTTTTTTTAACTAGAAAGGCTTGTTTAATAATGTTTCTTCGTTTAAACGGTGTTGAGACTTTTTTTTACTCTATCAATTTGATTATGGCCTCAAAAATGAGGTACTGGGCATTGCAAGGTTGCACCTTTCTTCCAGACAGAGAAACAGCTTTATACATTAATTTTTTATTACAATATTGCTAGTAAAATAAATTTGAAATTTATTGAATAGGTCAACGTTCAAATAATGATAATAATTTAGTAATTTTTTAAATGTAGTGGATCACAACAAAATATATATGTATTGGAACAGAAAGATTTTGTGCAAGGTCCAGAGTGTAATGTGGATGATCGTATGGAACTGTAATTTGGTATATGTTGTCAGTGGTGGGGGATTCGGGGATTAGGGGGAGGATTTCCCCCTGGAATAAATTACCCCTTCCTCCAAATACTCTAACATTATCGAATATGAAGCTTAAATACGGCCTTAAATCAACCTCCAAATTACCATTAAAGACATTCAATTTTAAAAGAATTTGCCGGAGAAAAGTACTTTAAATATCTTCTAAGTCCATCCGAATTTCAAAAATTTATAAGAAAGGACTACTCCAAATAGCTTATAGATGCATGTAATGCTGGAGAATTTTCACGTGAGGATCACTTCAAATAGTTTCAAAAAATATTCAAACTTTCAAAAATTTGTCTAAAAGGTTTCCAGAAGAGGACAATTCAAAGTGGCTTATAAAAAGATATCATTATCAAAATATTGCTGGCCGAAGACCACTTCAAATAGCTTCTAGAAGCATCCAAATTCTAAAAAATTTGGGAGGGACTCCTTCAAATATATTTTACAAAATCTAAATTGAAAAAAAAAAACTGGGTGTGGACTATTTAAAATAGCTTTTAGAAGCATCTAAATTTCAAAAATTTCCTGAAAAAAGACTACTCGAACATCTTTTAGAAGCATCCAAATTAAAAAAATAAATTCTGGTGAATATTACTACAAATAGCTTGTAAAATATTCTAATTTTCAAAAATTGTGGAGGAGGAACCCTCCCAATAGCTTTTAGGGACATCCACTTTTCAAACATCTATCGGAAAGAATGGGGTTGGATGGGAGGGAATGGAATTTAGGTGCTTAGAAATAACCTTTATATTTATGTGCCCCTACTTCCCCAACACAAATAAGTTTGTCTCCAATAGGTGTTGATAAGGATGAAATCTGGAAGCCCAAGAAGGTGGCTATATTTTGCTTCAATCAGGGGCGTCGCGCCGGCTGGGGTTAGGGGGGTATCCCCCCACAATGTTGGTTAAAAGCTTGAAAGTTGGGAATCTTGTGAGATTTGAGATCTGGAGATGGGAAATTCTAGGCTTATTCTGTACCCCATTACTTTCTATTATGTAAGTTCTTAATCACATTCTTGTACAGACAAATCTAAAATTTCCCAACTTTTGATCCCTACTCTACAAAAAATTCCCAACTTCAAAAAATCATCAAACATTGGAAGAAGATTCCTTCTGTAGTAAATTGTAGAAAGCCTAGTTAATCAAGTAGTCTAGTAGCGCCGTTGTCAGTAGGCAGAGACCACGGCCAGTCAGGTATGCCGAATGCGGTATGGAAACGAATCAGAAGGGAACATGAGCTGCCCAGTAGTAAAAATTTCACTTAGTCAGCAATCCATGAAGTGGCAGCATTGTCAATAAATGTTTTATTTATTATTTAGTGTTTTTAGTTGTGACTTTCATGGCCAAGGTGCCCTTGAATTTTTCTCCAGGGGAGGGGGCAAATTGGGGTAAGAATATCCCCCAGCACGGTAGAGGGTTTCGAGGGTCTTCCTCCGGGAGAATTTTTTTAATTTAAACCTCGAAAGAAGCTTTTTCCTTGTCTCTTGAAATAAGATATAACATAAGAAAATGTTTCAAACTTCTAATATTTATGCAACCTCAGAATCTTAGGGGGAACAATTGCACCCCTGCGGGCGCCCTGTTTATGGCTACTAGAATGCCGCAGTTTTATGATACAAATTATCATATGTTGTACAACCAATGCCTTAATTAGGGATTTATTAAATTTTGAGAGCATAAATGCAGTGAATGTCACGCAACATTTATCGAAAGATTTGACTGATGAATGAGGACATTGAGGTTAGTGATAGTGTTTTGACTTCTGAAATCACACTAATTTTTCTAGCAAGTAAATACATTAGTTTAAATTGAACACTTATGTATCTTATTTCATTGTTTATTATTCAAATATGCTTTCATGAAAGCAATTTAAATAGGCTTAAAGCAACAATGAAGGAAGAGTGGAGCTTAGGGCTGTGTTACATTGTTACAACTCTTATAATTTTTCATTTGATTAAGTAGATTACATTAAACAAAAATTAAGTTTTTTTCCCCCTTTAACATTTTAAAATTTGAGATACATTTTTTAATTTGTTATTTAATGTTGAATATTCATGAAATTTCGTGTAACCATGTTGTTTAGAGTGCTGATTTCAAATTTGCCATCAGTTATTTCATATAATGTCAGGGGAAGCCCTTTCACCCTCACGCGCTAAATTACAATATGTTGTGAATAGTTTATTCACCAGTATTAACATTTTAGGGCAACTTCCATGAGGTTATGAAGCAGAACATTGGTAGACAGGTATCAAAATACTGTTGAAATATCGATAAATTCAATTTTTTATTTTTTTATTTTACATCTGAAAATTTTTTAAATAAACACGGCCAAATTGCTAGTTTTTTTACAAAATTATGCACGAGCTCTACAGCTCAGGGAGCTTATAGTTAAATATTGCTTCCAGTGTGTGATAATAAAGCAGTAGGTTTACAACCTGGGTATCACAGCGTGCTTTTGTGGGGTCACATATAGAGTTTTAGCTTTATATTTACTTTTTCAAGGATTTTAATGATTATAGGAAGATGCAAAATTCTAAATATCCCTCTAAGCAAATAAGGGTACATTTCCTCTAAATTTTATCTATCCCCCTGGTGTAGTTAACTGTAGATAGTCCTGGCTGGTAATAATACAAGCGAAAAAACTTAAAAACTAGGATTTGAACCTTTTAAATGATCAAAGGTCGCGTTGGTCGCAGAGAGAAAAGTTATGGTCATAAATACAAAATGCTGGAAACCACTGTATAAAGTCAGTTATATTTTTTAATCTAAAAATACACGATTTGAACGATATCTGCAATTCTAAATAAATATATATAAGCTCAATTGGATATTTAGCTCAGATGCAGGTAAACTGAAATAAATAATAAAATCAAGTTATTTCCTTATGCACCGAAAAGCTTAATAGCTTTAAAAATCCAGGATCAACAAATAAATTAAAAAAAAGTTGCCTAAAAGCTCGGTTCAAGGCTTGATTACTACCACAAATTTTTTAAAAATCTGGGGCCTCCTACCGCCCCAACCCCCAACCCCCGTTCTCATCATTCTTTAATCTCCTTTCTAATATTTCGAAATGCTTCGAGTTAGGAAAAACATTGGTCCTCCGTCACCCCCCAAATATATTTCGTGTAACGCCCCTGGCTTCAATGGCCAGTATCAACTGCTCTATGAATGCTTGGTAGCGTTATGGAATACGACAAACCAATGGCTTGTTGTTACAGAACCTGTAGCAATAAATAAAAGTAGTTTGGGTCTGATATATATATAAAAATATCCTTAGTTCAGTAATGGACAGCAGAATATGTGTGTGTTTTTTTTTATAAAATCTTTGGAGATAACCACAAATTGTTCCAGATTAGCCTTTTTGATGAGTTACTATATTTCAGTGGAGGTGTACCAATTTCAGGAGTAACCATAAGTACAAATTTATATACCAATTTATAAACTCTAAGCTAATACCCATTTCCCCCAAAAATTGTATAAAATTTGTAAAATAAATTCAATAAAAAATCAATCCATACAATAATAACAAAGGTCTGTTTAGTATTTAAACACAATAAAAACTAATTGAAAACTACTATACATTTTTATTATTTAAGACCATTTTACTGGCCATAGATTATATTCATGTTTTAATAGAAAACATTCTATCATGCTTAACTTTTACGTATTTTAAATTAAATTGATGGTTTTTTTTAAACAAATATAATGTATTAAAAATACTATCATCAAGTTTTATCGCTTTATGACTTTAGAAACATAAACCAATTTTTAAGGCAACATATATTATATTTCTTCCATAGGATGACCACATAAATTGATTTAACAAAATAAATGACCAATTAAATAAGCTACAGGAAATAAGGATCATATTACTAATCAAATGGAATTTGAAAATTACATCACGTTTGAAATTAAACCACGATGCCATATGAAGCGTGATCAGATTGTAATTAATTATTTATCAGTTTAACTTTTAATTAATTTGGCTTACAAGAAACACGATATGATGAAAGAATTTTAGGACTATTTTATTTCAAAATGTCGGGTTATAGATAAATACCCGGATTTGTACTAAATAAAAATCATTAGATTTGGTTAACTAATGGGTTGGATATTTCGGGAACGAAATTCAGTTAAGTAAATAAACTATTTTTATGAATTCAAAATAATAAATTAACTTAAGTGGTATAGTGCTAGTAAAAGGAAAATTACATCTAAAATGATTCTTTATATTTAACAATATTTCAACCCCCATCGGATGGTCTACGGTGTCACTATCGTAATAGATCGGACTGCCTATGGTGGGGAGATCAGAGTTCAAATCCCGCCTGGGTGTTAAGATTTTTTTTCTAAATTGTTTCCCACTCTTCCTTCAAGCAAATTTGGGTATTTACTATAAAATTATGTATATCATCCATGCAACATTAGCGGTGATAGCGATTATTAGGGTTGACGCAGCCATGTTTGGCGTCCTAGCCTTAGACTAGTATTTCTAATATTTTCGTCGGTCATGCACCCCTTTCGCGACCTGTATACCCCTTACAACTTTTCTCATAATTAAAGGAAACACATGCCTGCTAGCATTTAAAAATATAATGGTAGTTCTCAATTTTAATAAAGTTTTAGTGGTAAGAAAAATAAAGCCGTGACAAAAGGAAATTAAAGCTTATAAACATTCATAACATAATGTCAAAATATGAGTTATCCAGTTTATCAGACATTGTTCATCAATCAACCTCTAGAGTAGGGAGACGATACTTCTCTGACTTTCAGGGAAATTCTCAAAAATATGATTTTTTTTTCCCGTGACTGATTTTGTACCTGAATTGTTAGGGAAGATAATGCTATTTGAAATGTATATGGATTAAAAACTTTGCCTACTTGGGTGATTCCGAAACCATTTTGCGAAGTATATAATAATATTTAGCACCGCGTCTTACTACCCGTTCGGGTTATACGCTTTAATACTAATTACGCTAATGGAATAGGAATTGGGAGGATTGAATTTAGAGGAAGTGAACCCGCATTTGCGTGGAGGGAGAGTGGAAAACCATTTAGGAAAAACCACCCCCAGTTCACCCGACCGAGATTCGAACCTCGATCTCCCCGTCCTCGGCGGTCGAGCTCAACACGACTAGCGCGTTAGCCAACTACGCCACCGAGGCGGGTTTTTGCGAAGTAGGCCGCATATTAACTTGATGCTCCTAAGCACTAAGAAAATGAACGGTTCACTCTGCGAAGCTTCTTATGTACCGGCTGATAAAGTTTCCCCTCTTCCTCTGACGAATATACACTCTACTATTTGCTCCTGGACAGCATTGACCTTCATTTATAAGTTATTTTTTGCCTTGTTTCCTATTCTAGATATACAAATACATCCACGGACCTTTTAATCTACATCCTGGCAGGAAGATTACTACAGGTCATTTTCGTGAATAAACCAAATAACCTGGGTTAGAGACGATTAAAAAAAACTTCGTGTTTTAAAAAAATTGTGCTTTACCAATGTTAGACAATTTTTAAAATAATTTAATAATTTATGGTTTTTGTTTCGTGGTATATCTTCAAAACTCGCCAAATAAAACGAAAATACATTAGCATAAGGAATCATATCTTGACTTGCCGCTATTTTACAGGTGGGAAATGTCCTTGAACTGAAGGCTTTTAATTGAGTCATTTGGAAAAAGGTTCAAATGTGAAACCACAACATGGCGGCTAAAGACGAATAATTCTCATTCATTCCACCTTTTTGTCTTAACTTTTAGCTCTAACTTGAACTATTAGCTAACGTAGTCGGGTCCCACACAAAACTTAATTAGACAGGTACCTAATTTATTAACCTATACAATAACGTGAATAAAATAGGATTTCCAATGTTAATGGTTCTCTTCGACGAGTTTTAAAGATCTAACGTTGAAACAAAAACATACATTCTTAAATAACTCTTTAAAATGTCCTTGCATTGTGACAATTTTTTTTTCTTTTTTATCTTGACGCAGTTATTTTGTTCTCTTGTATATTTTAAATCGTCTACATTCTACAACATAATATAAAAATGACCTGAAGGAATCTTCCTGCCAGGATGTAGATTAAAAAAGTCAGTGGTGTCGATCTAAAACAGCAAACAAGATTTAAAAACATTAAATACAAGTCAAGGCTGTCCACACGCAAATAGTAGAGGGAGTGTGTATTCTCGTCAGCGGGAGAGGGCAAGGGTCATCAACCGGTAAACAAGAGTACTCGCAGGGTGAACAGCTCATTTTATTTGCTCTCTTTCTACTTATGCAACCCATTTTTCAAAATAGCTTCAAATTTACCCGAGCGGGAAAATCTATTAGTAGGTCTACTATCTGAATGGTCAATACTTTCTTGATTTTTTTTAGCAACACGTTTTACCTGATTGGGTTCTACACCTATGTACGAATTACGCAATTGATTTAGGGATGAGGAAGGTTGAACTTAGAGGAAGTGTACCCACATTTGCGTAGAGAAAGTGTGAGAAACAATTTAGGGGAAAAAAAACAATCTCAGTACACCTAACCGGGATCGAACTACGTTCTCTCAGTCATCGGCAGGCCAGTCTATTGTGACAGTGACGCCTTAGACCACGCGGCCACCGAAGTGAGTTTCTACGACCCACACCAGTGGTTTTTGAGTGGCTGTCTCTTTCTCCTTCACCCCCTCACTCCACTAGAAAACGTCAGAAAACTCTTTTTTTTTCCACTTTTAATTTAAACGTACCATGGTTTAGGAAACACTTGAGGGTGGCGTGGTCAAATAGACTAGCCAAAGCTTCCTACAGCTGCAAGTAGTGGTTATAAAACCTCGTCCTCGCGCCAACCCTTCGGCTTTAGAAGGCGGGAAAGCTAGAAAGGACGGACAACAATGGACGACAGGATCTTCCCTGAGCCTACTACAACTCACCCTGGACTCCCCTTAACCTTAATTCCCAAGGGGCACAGGTTACAATACACCTCTGACCCCATTCTCCCTCCCCCCTGCTCCTGTAAACAATATAAAATACAACACCCGGTGAAATCCGGAACTAATTTTGTCAAGGCCAAAGCAAAGCTCTTCACGTTTTAATATGGGTTGACTGATGACAAAACGTCGACTGAAAACTTGAGTCTGAACACTAGAAATAGCCACGTTCCTTTTTTCTATGGAAGAACTTTATATAATATATATATATATATATATATATATATATATATATATATATATATATATATATTATTTAGGGCTTGTCTAATTTCTTTTGGCATGTTATATATTCTTGTGGTTTTTGACCTTGAAATATTTTAAGTCATCTGCGAGGATTTGCAGAAGGATGGATAGAAAACTTTCTAAATTTGAAAAAAACTGATTGGAAGATCACAAGCAATATTGTGTTCTGTGGATAGTGACTGAGAGATCTAAGAATCTTGCGTCGTTAGTAAATATAATATCCACACTTAGATAGTTACCCAGTACCCGAATGACCCTCATAGCCTCAACGTTGTCCTAGTATACGTCCGAACTTTTCTAATGCCAATTCACGAATATAGTTCAACCAAACTTTTTACTAACATAATATATTGTTATGGTTGAAAAATAGATCCGGTATGTCAAATTAGTTTGATCATTAGGACCACATTCAAAATTTAAAATACTGAGCGGGCCGTATTTCAGGATAGGCAAAAGTAGAAAGCTGCATTAAACCAAGACCAAAGTTGATGACCTAATGATGATAAAGAATTAAAAAATTGTAACAGTTTTAATTGAAAAAAATCCTTACTATTAGCTACAAAAATACAACAAAGATTATATCAAATTTTAAGATGAACCAACCCTCTGTTTTTATCAGAAATATGAAACCTTTTATCTGCAATAATATTATGAGTGTTAGATATTTAGATATTTAGCACCGCGTCTTACTACCCGTTCGGGTTATACGCTTATGAGTGTTAGACTTTTTTTTTTAAAAATTTACATTCTGATAGGAAAACTCCTGCAAGACAATTTTTGTGAATAGAACAAACTGTAGATTTGCTGTAGACTTTTAAAAAAAGAAAGACTAAAATTACTTCAAGCTCAGAAATTTGTTTCGTGACAGTATAACATTATTTTTATATTTATTATTTAATAATCTATGATTTTTGTTTCAATGTTAAATATCTTTAAAACCAGCAGAATAAAATGTAATTCCATTTACATGGGAAATCATATCTTGACTTTCCCCTGACGTCACAAGTAGGCCAAACATTTTAATTTTACCCTAATTTTAAAAAAACTGTATTTTTAATATTTAATTATTTAAGAGCTGGTATTATATATTTTAACGTGATTTTACAAACGGTATTAAATTTTATTGACATGAAGTGCCAGTTTATATATTCCGTTTCAAATGCTTTTGCACTTTAATTAATGTGAAAAAAGAGGATTATATTAATAAATGCACCCTTAACTCTAGGGTAACTCCACCTGCCTGACGAATGGAAATAAACCATACTTCAAAATAAACCTAGCTGAGAATCAACCCAGGCCCCTCAAATCAGACATGGTCGTTCTAATATCGAGTAAAGGCGTCGTTCTACGTTTATCAACTACTAAAACAATAACGTAATTTTAAAACAGTATCATCTATAAATTGTGGGTCATGTTGAAACAAAGCAAAAAGGTGTTAAAGGCTAAAAATATTTTAATTCTAATATAAACAGGCTTTTTGAAAAAAAAAAAATCTTTGCGGCCAAAATTGATGACATTTTACTATATTATTAATGCTCAGTTTTTTTTTGGAAATGTTACAGTCTTAGTCCGTTCTTGCCCGCGAAAAAAAATACTCCCCCTATTTTCATTTTGGCGTATATTTTTGTCGGTCCCATGAGTTGCGAAAAAAAACCCAAACTAATTCCATACTTTTTTTTAGGTTGAGTATGTGGAGGGAGGGGGGCTAAATGTTTGTTGGAGAAAGGGAAAAGTGGGAGGTTAGTTGAATGAATAAGTCCCCCCTCCCCCCTTTATACAAACATACAATACACACAGTGACATGGACCCCCACGTACAAGCGAACTATGTTTTTTTCGCACACATCACCCTCCACACCCTTACCACCCCTTTCAAAAAAACAGCAAAAAACACGCCTACTGTTTGAAAACCTCTTTTTTTTTCGGTGGTATAAATCATGGGTGAATGGCAATTGCTTGCACTAATTGAATTTTATCGGGAATCGTTTAGTAAGGGGGTACTAAGCAAGCTACTTTTTATTCCACCATTTTACCCTTAAACGGGATGAGTTTGTTTGGGGTTTTTTTTCGGTGTGCATTTATACATAAAAAATATACAGTATTTGCCCCTAATGGCGTCGGTTGTTTGTTGAGGTACGTATCACCAACATTAGATTAAAACAGAAACTTTTTTCTTTACGTTTGATTAAGTCTTTTTTTGGGGGGTTAATGGAAGTGGGGGGGAAAGTTAAAGTAAAGTAGGATTGATATACGACGGTAGGTATTCGACAGTTACAAAAAAAAACTACTTTCATACGTCAACTCATAAATTATCTGTAAATTTTCGGAAATTATATTATGCCGAGGAAACAATACAATTTAATTTTATAAATATTGAAAAGAACTACAGTGGCCAAATGGTCTCAGGCGTCACTCTCATGATAGACTAGTCTGCTTATGACGTGAAGTTTGGGGTTAGAATACCGTTTGGGTCTACCGAGATTTTTTTTTCCTAAAATGGTTTCCCACTCTCCTTCCACGCAAATGCTAGTATATTATTTTTTTAAATGCTTCCTCCCTTATACCTACCCCATTTGAGTAATTATATATTCGTATAGCCTGAACATAGGCCCAGCAGGGGCTCAAACCTGCCCCCCCTACCCTTTTTGTGTAATATTCGACATCAGTGGCGGAGAAGCCTCTTTGTCCAGGGACAGTTAGCAAAAAAGAAAAATGAGGGTTTTTGAGGGGTCTGGAGACCCAACTCCGTTAAATGTTTAGAATTTTTTTTTAAATCATACTCTTCTATAAGCTATTTGGTGTGTTCCTTCCCCATAAACCTTATGAAATTTGAATGTCCTTAGAGACTATTTAGATTAGGCTTAGCAAAGAATTAGATGCCTATAATAAAAGCTATTTTAAGTGTTCTTCCCCCGGCAAATCTTTGAAACTTGGTGACCTTAGAAACTATTTGGAGCGTCCTCGTTTAGAAAATCTTTGAAAGTCAAATGTTTCTTGAAACTATTTAAAGTGGGTCTGTTCCGGAAATTTTGAAAAAATTGGATGCTCTCGGTAGTGATAGCTATTTTAACTATCTCCTTCTGGCATTTTTTATGACCTCTAGAATATATTAGAGTGGTAATCTCCCAACAAATATTTGAAACTTTGATGCTTCAAGAAGTTAGAGTTTGATACAAAGCCATCTTTCAGTTTCATGTTTGAAAATTTCAGAGGGGGTGGGATAAATCTAAAGGGGATCAAGTTATCTAGTCTGGTGGACAATACTTCCAGAGGGGGAATGTCCCCCCCCCCCCCACCACTAGTCCTACAGTAATACTTGACTTTTGCGTGCAAATCTAAAAAAAAATTTTTGTCACTTTTCCAAAAGAAAAGCAACGTACAAAAATTAATACATAACAAACTGAACACTGAAATGCACGCCACGCGCATGAATAAGTATTTAAATTGAACTTGAATTACTGTCCGACTTTCTCTTTGTGTACCAAATTTAATTTCCTTACAAAAAACAATAGACCACGTGAAATTTCCAAACACTTCGAAATAAAGGACAAGTCCATACCGAACCAAAGATTTAATTGTGACAAATGCCAGTAAGCTGTTCCATAGGTAGGGGGAACAAACTTCCCGGGAATCTGGGATTTTCACGGATTTTTCACAATTATTCCCGGCACCCTGAAAAATAATTTCGGGACACTCAATTGTCCCGGATCCTACAATTCCTCTACACTTATAAAATGGATTGCCACAATTTTACAACTACTTCACTAAAAGCAAATACATGCAAAAGAAGGCTGAAGAAGTGTAAAATACCCCTTCATCTCAGGGAACACATCCTCTACCACATCAGCATCCACACAATAGTGTTGAGTGTGTTTATTGTCTTCTTGTGATTGATATTGATTCCAACTAAGATAAATCAACTACCGTAATTATTTTGTATTGCTCTGTATAACATTTTAAACTGTTAGTAAACCAATTTTATATCGAATTATTAATAATTTTTTGTCCTGAATGTATTAAATTATAATATGTTGTATTTAGGCCTAGGCTAGGACTGATACATTTTTGACGAACCAAAACTAACTAAAGAAATGTTGAATTAAAAAAATGTTTATATATATACTATCGCTCAAGGGTCAATTAAAACGCTTTAAGAAACCAATTTTTAGGCCAAAATATCAAAAGTTATCCCAGCCTCCCGGTGTCCCAGATTTCTTCAATCACGATTTGGTCACCCTATCCATAGAGAGCCCCCCTCTGGTGGGCTGGGCATGAACTGTTCTTTATTAAGGATACCGTATACATTTTGTTTATCTTTCATATTCTGTTTGTATTTAAAAAAATATTATCTACATTTTTTTTACTTTCTCTAGACACCTCGGAGAGAAAGTATTGTGATCGTCAAAAAAATCAAACTCGAGATTTTGATAAATGTTGACGTTTCATGACCCCTGAAACAAAAACTGGTTTCCACAATGCCGTTGTTTGTCTGTCTTGTCTGTACTTCGGGCTAGAGCTGAAACTATTTTACCGATTGGGCTATAACTTGGTATCAAGGGTTTTCATAAGGCCCTCCCGAGGGGTTTTTGGAATTGGATATCTAACCCTAAATTTAAGGGTAGTTTACTGAAGGGAAAAAGAGAAAAAAAATCAGTTTGGATTAAATTTTGTATCTAAACACTGTTTATTATTATAAACAAGATGGAAATTCTCATTTTCTCATGAAAATGTTTTTGAGGGTAATTTACACGGGGAAATTTTCCAAAGTTGATAATTTATCCGCAACTATTTGAGATATGAAATAACTTATCATTGTAAAGTTGTACTATTAAAAATTAAAATATTTTATTTGAAATAATATATTTTTATAAAACCAATAGTTTCCGAGCTATTTTCATATATACAGTAGATACTTTTTAATTCAAATCTTTGAACATGAATTTTATTCTTATGCTCTTTGTGGACAAATATGTCTCTCTTTGCTCACTTTTTCTGTAACAATGTTCATAGTTCCTAATGTCTTAGAGTAAATAACAGTGTATATTATTTCATTTATGATCTTTGGTGTAGTATTTCTACAAAATTGTAGGCCTATAGACTTGTTATTTTCGTTTCACAAATCTTACAAGTTTTTAGTAAATGTCTATTTTTAGATAAAAGCGAGAGAAAGTCTGTGTATCATTTATTTTAAACTTGTGAATCTGAATATCGGGCCCGAACCAGGTACCATGTTACCACAAGTCCCCCTTTCTTGGTGGACTGGCTGGACAGGTGATAAGAATATATATTGAAAAAAGGGTTAGGCCTATATATTATATATACATTCTTCTCTATCATAGTTGGACTAATTAGTCCAATTTTTGAAGTAAGCCTTAACTGAGATTTATAAATCTACTAGATCTACTGTCACGTATTCTTACGTCAAGTCACGTGATCTATAATAGATAATATCTTTTGACCGCAAAAAAGTTTGTATTTCTAAAAAATTCTTCCTAACATAAATATACGTATATCTCATTTGCAAACGTCTCTTCCAAGATGATCATTTTTGTAATAGTTTATTTAAGGGGTGTTGAAGGGTACGAGAGTTAAGGTCCATATTTTTTCAGTTTTTATGACAAAAAAATATTTTTTTGGATCTAAAATAAATAAAATACTACTTCAGTTGATACTTTAATAATTATTATTATATTCGCCTTTATGTAAAATTTCCGATTATTAATTTAAAATTATATTATAATAATGTAAATCTTTGGCTATGGTTTTGCAAGGTATTACAAAAACTCTTTTGTACTTCTCTTGCTCAGACAGGCTTGAATCTTATTCGGAAGCAAACAAGGAAAAGAACGAAAGAGGAGTGTAATCCCGTTACTTGTAGAAAGTTATAGAATATAATATTTTCTTGAGGTACGTTTCATTGAAAGGAATCTTTCCCCACTCTTCACGAAGACTTTGCATGGGTTAACATATACTGTACAACCCACGCCGGACACTTTGCTGTGAATTTGTTACAGTTACCCTATGTCATCCCAACCGGTAATTCCGTCATATGTTATATCGAAACCACCTGACCCATTTATTCACATTTATATTTAAAGTACTTAACATTTTCAGAGCAGATTTTAATTACATGACAAATCAAATATATAAATAACTCAACACACCTTGAAACCATACGTTCAGTTTAATTTTCTGGACAGAGATTATCAACAGTTTTGAACATCTGTCAGAGGTATCACGGAATTGAACCAGGACTTCTGAACTTAATTCAAAATGTAATGTCAAAAAAAATGTCAACTATGCATACAACTGTCAAGATTTCTAGGAGTATAAAATTAAACTAAAAATAACTACAGATACTATATGTTTATTTATTTTGGGAAATATTATTAGTTTGAATAACTGTGAGAGTACATATACTTCCACCCGACCTTAAAAAAAATCAAATTATTGAAATATTTGTCAAAAAATTGTATTTATGAAGTAAATATGTTTTCTTCAAGTTTTTGTGACTGCCCTTCCCCCTCACCCCAACCTTTCACGTGGATCGACCACCATTCCTGACCGAAGCTGAACAAATAAGTAGTGATAACTTTATCTCAAATACATGTTGTTATGTTTCTTGTTAACCCATGAAGGGTCTTATTCATTTGAGTAGCAATAACTAACCCATACGTTGGATAACTCGGCTTATTATCTCGGAATCCGGGGGGATTCCTCCTTGTTCGACATCAGAATCTACTTCCGATGATGATATTACACTTTACTACCCATAAAAATGCACGTCTTTTATATCCTATTAAGTTTTATTTTTATTTTCAAGACTTCTAATTCGATTGGGTGCTTTTTAAAAGTTGTTGTTTGGTGTGTATTTTTTTTATTCGTTACTCACTATTGGTAGAAGTGGATTCTTATGTTTTAAATGAGCTATCATTAAAAAAAATCTGTTGGAAATACTCTACACGTTGCACATTGTAAAACTTTAGTTTATTAGTTTAATTTTAATTAAATGTTTCATTTATGTTCTATGGCACCTTTACACAAATAACCTCTTAGTGACTATTACTTTATTTCGACTATAATCTACAAGTGGTTGTGTAACCTGATTTTTTTACAAAGTTCACATATGTATGCAATATCTACAGGTGATGTTATAATATATATAACATAATATATATTAACACCACGTCATAATATTCATTCGGGTTGAACACATATTTTTAATAGCGCTAATGTAATCGGAATTATCGAGGTAAAACGCCTACCTTATTATCATAGATTCATAGATCTAGGTTTCGACACTCGTAATTAAAACGAAGACTAAATTTTGAGGGGAAAAAAATGAATTGAACACCATTTCTAAAAAATGTAGAAAAAATAGTCTACTTATATCCTTATTTCCCTTTAGATACTAATACTTTTTAACCCGATTTTTCGATATTTTTATTCATAAGAGTACTTACAACCCAGTATCGGATGGGTATCGAAATAAACTTTATCTCTGTAAGTGGTGTAGTTTTTTAAGGTGGGAGAGTAGGGAACTCTAGCTACTAAGGGTAGTGTTTTTACAGTTTTTATAGCAAACATTTTTTTAGGCAAAATAAATCAATTATTGCTATAGTAGAAACATAGTTTCATTTTATTCACATGGAGAATATCTGTCATTAGCATAGCGGTATTAGATGAGAAACTTTTTAAAAGAAAAGAAAATTGTCGTTAAATTCCAGGACACACTTGACCGATATTCAAGAACTTTTGATGTCACCATGTGAAGAAAATTAACCTTTATGTTTGTACAGAAGCAACATTTGATTTAGCGTATAACCCGAACGGGTAGTAAGACGCGGTGCTAAATAAATAAAAAAAAAACATTTGATTTATTTAATATTTAGCACCGCGTCTTACTACCCGTTCGGGTTATACGCTTAAGTACTAATTACTCTAATGGATTAGGAATTGGGAGGGTTGAATTTAGAGGAAGTGAACCCGCATTTGCGTGGAGGGAGAGTGGAAAACAATTTTAGGAAAAACCACCCCCAGTTCACCCGACCGAGATTCGAACCTCGATCTCCCCGTCCTCGGCGGTCGAGCTCAACACGACTAGCGCGTTAGCCAACTACGCCACTGAGGCGGGTTTGATTTAATTGATCAACAAAAGTTTTGCTATGAAAATCACATAAATACCGACATTTTTGGAGGGTCTTCTTCTGTCCCACCTTAGTTTATATGGGTAGTGTAATATTTATAGACCTGTACTTTGATTAAAAGTGACTGCCGCTTCTTTGAGAAATGTTTTAGACACATAGACCGTAATTTGCAATATTAAGATTAATTTATTATTTTTAGTAATTTAATATAATACAGAGGCGACTAGGGCTCGTTGTTAACATTTTTGGATTTCTTTGTTTATTTAGTAGGCCTATTTAAATATTAGCCTACATCTTTAAAAAAAACACTGGACCTAGATTGATATTTTAATCTACAATTACAATTATAAGGCGCTAAAATAACTATACACTTTTCAGGTATTGCGTATTTAAATAAGATTATAATAATTTCTCTTTACAATAATGTACCCCATGAAAGGTAGATATATTACAGGGAAGAAGACGTAAGTTTTACGTTAGTTTATATAAGATGAAGGCATATTTCAATCAATATTTTAAGATTAAACAGAATAAATTTAGCATTATTATTACAATATAGTATACTTTATTTTCCCTCCACTCCGCTTTTCTTTCCGTTCAGGTTAATCGCATTTAAATACAGTAAGGTATTCTACCATAATTAAACGTTGTGTTTATAGATACAATACTAGATAATTAGCCTCTTTACATTCTAAGATTATAGAGGAAAGAACAACAATTTTCGTACATTAAAAACACTTAAGAACATTACATTCGAACACAATTTCCTATTTCTTCTTTCAATACCCTTACCTACCAGGGCTGTGGAGTCGAAGTCTGAAGCAATTTTAGACTCCTACACCGGCTTCAAAATAGGAACTTATGATATTATAACCATGGACCAGATTTCCATAACCTAAAAATGATCAAAAGAGACCCCTCAAATGACCTAAAAATACGAACAAAAACTCGTAATAGATGCACATGACACTTTACAAATGTAAAATACAATAAAAAGCCTTTAACAGCTAAACTCTTGTATTGTGCTAAATATAACATTAATTTACAAATATGTGCTTCAGAAGTAATAGCTACCCCTTTCCAACGCAACCCTCAGCAGCGAAGTGTCTCACCAGGAACGTGTATTTTACAACCAACCAAACAAAGAGGATACAAAGTTCATGGCCTACATTATCTTCTCATTCAGACAACTGTGGGTTGAAACATTTATTTATGTTTGAATATTAATGCATTTAAAAAATGTCGATAGTATTCAAAAATATACTTATTCAACATTAATGCCTTAAAATGACTCACACATTCTTAGAAATGACTCTAAAATCCTTAAAATGCTTAAAAATGACGCAAATAAAAATTATGAACTAAAATTCCAAAATGACAAAACAAATTTACCTATAAAATATTATCTATACAACAAGGGAATCATGAGCAGAGTTTCTAAGTTATAAGTTACTTATGAGCGCTGTTTGTGACGAACCAGAAAAAAAGCTGGCATTTCATCAAAATCCGGGCCCTGATTATAACAATATTTGATAAATAAACTTATTTTATTTCAATTATATATATAGTTTTAAATTATTAGTGAGCAATATTTGTAATTTGGATTGACACATTTAGTCACACAATGCCAAGGAAGCTTCCCATGACGTCATCTGTATTGGAGAATTTTACGGCGGAATATATTTTTTATTACTAATTAATATACTCTCATTTATGAAGGAGTCGGAGTCGAAGGCCTGGTGTACCGACTCCACAGCCCTGTTAAAGTCTGTTCATCGTAGGAATTGTTTTCTTAAAGGCCTTTTTTCCCTACCAAAAAGCTATTATATAGTAGGATTTTGGTAGGAAAAAAGACCTTTCAGAGAGTAATTCCTACCGTGAATGGAGTATACCTACCGTTATCGATAATTTTTATTACACTTCTAGAAATGAGTAAACTATCTCTACGTTTTATTTTTTTCCAATATCATATCTCTGCGTTGAAAAGCCAAAAGGAGGTGCCGTCTGTATTTGAAGCGAGGACTCCCGCTTCGAGCAGGCTATAAAACGTGTAACACATTCCAAACATAGACCTGCGCCATCATACCTCTTCCCCTGCAGTGATCCGTTCGTGTAACATGTTTTCCCGGTCGTGGTTTATTCGTTCAGAGTTGATTTTATATAGACTACGTCTGCATATAAATTGTTTTCAAAACCTACATCTCTAATATATTTACTTGCTCGTTATATCTCCTAACATTTTTTTGTATTATTATCTATCATCATATAAATAAAATGGAATGTGTGTTTGTCCTTTTGAAAATGTGTATGTGTGTGTGTATGTGTGTGTGTGTGTGTGTGTGTGTGTTGTGTGTGTGTCTGTGTGTGTAAAGAACGTCTCCCCCCACGGAAAACACCGAACTTCGGTAATAGTGTCTACAGCTCGAATCAGACATCGCATCGTGGTGCGGTTGTCTATCGTCTACTTAAAAAAAACCAGTGGAAATAAGAACAGTGAAACAGTTTTAACATTCATAATAAGGAAATAAAACGTAGATGTTATATTCTATTATCTTAAAATTTGTACATTTGTTTTGATTTGTTATAAAAATAAGGAGACGGGATCAACTAAAACTCCAGATAAGGAATTGAATAACATATATTTCAATTTATATTTTACTATTTAAAAACTTAATACCTACTTAAATTTTCTCCAAAACCTATACATAGATTTTTATTATTAACCTGGTTCATTTCACATATGTTCCTTTAAAATTGTTCTGAATACTACATTTGCATTAGGGCCTATATGTTTAAGCATCTTTTTATTTTATTATTTGTATTCTCAAATGAAACTTCATACTACATATTTTTTAAATGCTACATATTTATTTTAATTGTCATTTTCAATCAATTGTTTTCACCACATTTCACTTTTCGTTCTATGTAACGTAACTCTAAATGAGTTTAGCTATATATATATATATATAAACCCTTGATTGCAAATATCAACTCTGCATTTAAATCTTTTATAAAATTGTGTTTTTGAATTCATATCGATCAACTTTAGATTTTCACAAATAACTTTATCTTTGCGAGTTATTGATTAATT
Organism: Timema podura; assembly: GCA_033556935.1. NCBI lineage: Eukaryota > Metazoa > Arthropoda > Insecta > Phasmatodea > Timematidae > Timema > Timema podura. The sequence goes on from JAVRXN010000005.1 coordinate 29,592,303, forward strand.
TATACTTTTATTCATCAATTCAATCACGACCACATAATTCCTAGTTTATGTTTTGTAAACTGGATCTATTACCTCATTAGAATTGTTATATATAATATTAATATTAAATTGATTTCTATTCGATTATTTAACGTGGATCAAATTCACAAATTTTAAGTTAATTAAATAGGAACATCTAAGTTTTCTTTCATTATTAGCTATTTATCTTATAATTCTCTTTAGCAACAAATCACTATGAATATTATTAAAAGTTTTAACATTAGGTATTTAAAAAAATACAACAAATTTAAAAATAGGCCCATAACTTATTAGTCTCTCTCTATACTGTAAATAGGATATATATATATATATATATATATATATATATATATATCACACCTCTTAATACTCATCCGGGCTATACATATATGTAGACCCTACTAATTACGATAATGTATTAGGGATTAGGAAGGTTGAATTTAGAGGAAGTGTACCTTCATTTTCTTGGAGGGAGATTGTAAATCAATTTCAGCGAAACCACCCCCTGTACGCCTGACCAAGATTCGAACTCCAATCTCCCCGTCATCATCAGTCTAGTCTACTACGAGTGACCACTTAGACTATATGGCCACTGAAGCGGGTGAAAAATGATTATCTTTAAATTTAAAAAAAACTAAACTTAAACTTAATTTCACTTTCATACAATACATACTAGAAAACCGGACTTCTTCTGTTCATTCTCTGGTTCGAGCCCAATTACATATCTAATAACCCGGTTAATCGGTTGTTATGTGTTTCGGGTTATTAACGCTAAAACTTCTTTAACAAGAATAATAGAAAACTGAAATTTTGCTCGATTATATTAGAAAACGTAAGATTGCGAACACAGAGTGTTAACAAAAATAAATTACATATAGGCTACATAGGGTACATTTTTGTGTAAGACTGATGCCTTTTACATTTCAAACACTGGCTCATAAACCAAGAAACATAGATAGATGAAACTTTGCCTACATACAATAGAGTAGCCTTACCTTATGGGTTGACATATACGGTGATCCTAACATCTTAATGTTATTCGACAAATAAGCATTACTAAGGTTGTTTTGAGTTTATGCTCAAGGTTATCTTGGAAAAGAAAGCTGTTTAATTTTTATTGTATCAATATTTCAGCCCATTCTAGCAACACCGACCAGACAAGGTAGCCGGCGTCCCCTTCTATCTGGGTTTATCATTAGTTGAGATTATCTGAACCTCTGCATCGGCCAGGCATATTATGTTCTAATAGTCGCGGTGTTGCAAGCTATCTACAATAGGTACAGTCAAAACAATAAATTTCATGTAATAAACATTTCAAATATAGGCCTATATATATGCAGTGATCAATTCGGACACGTTAATCAAATTAACGAGGGGAGTTAGGTTAAAAAAATAAACCAATAAATTCTAAACAATGATATTGTGTGGTAGGCCTACTACAAAATAATATAAAATCAAATTATCAGTATACATAAAAAAACAAATTTATAGGCCTATATTATTAAAAATGATATAATTTCACCACTTTTAAACTGCTTATACATAAAAACTTATTTTTATTTGACATCCTATAAACGGCCTATTTAATTTTGTACACCTCATATCTAGTTGTTTTTTATTTATTTAGCACTGCTTCTTACTAACCGTTCGGGTTATACGCTTAAGTACTAATTACGCTAATGGGTTAGAAATTAGGAAGGTTGAATTTAGAGGAAGTGAACCTGCAGTTACGTGGAGGGAGAGTGGAAAAACATTTAGGGAAAACCACCCACAGTTCACCTGACCGAGATTCGAATCTTGATCTCCCCGTCCTCGGCAGTCGAGCTCAACACGACTAGTGCGTTAGCTAACTACGCAACCGAGGCTGTTCATATCTAGTTATAGTAGACCCTTCTAAATTTCACTCAGCCCCATACATTAAAATTATTTCCTTAAAAATAATACATGAGAAGTATAAAATAGCAAGTTTGACCCCTTATATCTCGTGTACTATAGTGATATGAAATAAATTAATCAATTAATAACTAATAATTAAATATACACTGATTGAAATTTAGAAATACAATTTTTTTTTTAGTGACCGTAAACCGCGCCCACAGGCGCAGGTAACTACCAAAATAATAAAAATAAAACCATTGTTACATTTTTTTTAGGGAAAGCCTTATGTGTTTATTTTTCCTTATTATTTATTTGCAAGCCTGATGTCCTAGACCGCGTGACAAGCTGTGCGTGTAGTCACAAAACCGATAAAACTAGAAAAGTGAAACTTTACAGTTTACACGTGTACTTCGGGAAAAATGAGGTTTTTTTTTTTAACTTTTACAAATATTACGCGTCTGAGGACTTAAACTGTGTGATAGCCGGTTTGTGATGTTCATAAGGTTAGACCCTATTTGTTAAGTGCTTACTGTCAGTAATTTTAATGAAGTTCATCACCAAAGAGAAATTATTTCAATCTAAATTACCCCTGCCAACATAGGGAACTCGCAAATAGTTTTTGTTAATAATAATAATAAAAAAAACTAAGACATGGAACAGACCGGTAAAATACAGACATAATAAACCACCCTTTAAATTCTTGTACTGTCTGCTCCTCCAGCATTAAATATTGTTTTATTTCCCTCGCTCTGTTGGTGGACCTGATGGCACGGCTACGCTTCTCGAGGTACATCTCTCGCCCGAGGCAAATTCTCTCTGTACAGACTGAAAAAAATATATATATAAATGCCTTTTTGACTTTTCATAATAGTCGCTTAGAGGGGGAGAGGCGTATCCTAAAAAGGGGCGTAGCTGAAGATTAAGGGGGCGGGAAAGTCAGAGCCTTACCGTTGGCCACGACAGCGGATCGGATAGTTCCGTGTAGGCAGACCCTCACCTCATCACCGCGTCCCTATTGGTAGGTAACAATCAGGCCACGCCTACTAGGTGGGGCACACCGGGTTTTTTCCCTCGAGTAGGGGAAGCGGTTCTGTGTCGTGTTGGTTCGTGGGGGGAAGGTTTTGGTGGGGGGATTAAGGGGAGGAGGGTCCGTGTCGTTCAAGGAACCGTCACCAGAGGCTACCCCAAGTATTGTCAGTCAGAGCCCAAACCGTGTAAGGAGGACACATAGCAGAACAGAGTTTTGACAGCGGATTTTCTGTTAAAACCCCCCGGTTCAAGCGGAAGTTTTGTTCTAATTTTTTTTGGGGGGGTTGGTGAAAAAACTAAGAGAGATTTTTGTTTGATTTTTTTTTCTTTCTCGCAGACTGTAAAAAATATTATATCTCTTTTTTTTCCTCCACGGTTATTGTTATTGTAAAGTTCGGGATTTATATATATATATATATATATGTATATATAAAAAGAGGGTGTGAGTTAAGCCGAGGGATTAGAGGCACCCTTCCTTGTTATAAACAAACCACCCCCTCCCCTTACCATTTTCTCGGAACCCCCTACCCCACCCTCCCACATAAATAAATAAAAACGGGGAGTTGTTTTCACTATCGATTATTCTAAAACAAAATAAAGTGTACTTATAGAGAAAGAAAAAAAAGTAGTCGCGTTCGAGTTGGGCTCTTTTTTTTTAATCCAACGTTTTTGAAATCCATTCAATTGTTCGACGTGAGAGTCGCTTGATCATATTAACGACGGCTTATCAACCGTAACTTCGAAAGAACAAACTGGAGTGACTTGGGGTTTTTTTTAGTGTGTGCGTGGTGATGGATATTTAAGAGAGAGAGCGAGAGAGTGCCAAAAGAGGATTTTTAAAAAAAATGTCGATATGTTTAATTCCGTGTGAGACATTGAAACATTCTATATTGTGAAGTGGAGCAGGTTTTTTTTAGGAAGATTCTAGACTTTTCATATCGGCGAGAAACTACGTCGTCGGCCGATAAACTACTTCGATATGTGACCGGCTCAGCGAGATCAAAGAAGAATTTCTAAAAACTAGAGAAACAAAAGTAAATCGATGTGTGAGCTAGAAAAAGTGTTTGGTTGTAAACGCTCAGAGACCAGCCTGGATGCAGCTCGTGTTTTGGGTTTTATGTTTCAATCTCCGATGGACGGTTTCAACGGGCAGACATGTACGGATGTAGAGGTTTGACGTTCTTCGCCGATGTAAGCTACGATGGACCGTTAAGTTTAGCGGAGGAGAAAAATCACTCCCATCGTCCGGCAAGTGTTGACTAAATATTAGGATGAGATTTTGTGGGATATATTATTGAACCTAGGGTTCGGGTTTCTTCCTAGAGTGAAACAATTGTCGGTGGACTAGGGAAGTTAAATTGTGGCTGTTTTAATTCTCTTCTGTTGAAATAGAGTAGACAAAAAAAAACATTTGAATGATGTCTGCGTACACCCAGTTTGGGTATTCGTACCCATCAGCATCCCAGGTGAGTTGAGATTAAACTTAAATTGTTTCTAAAACTGGCATTGTTTGTTTAGTTACTAATTTTAATATGAAATCACTAGGACTCCCTATGCAAGACATTGTTATATGTTCCACTCAGTGTACGTCTCTTTATGAAGAAATTCTTAACATATTAAAATAAATGGCATAATACACAAGGCTAGCTCAACTTAATTACAATAATAAATCATGTGAATTATTCTGTATACTAATGATTGTAGTTATGAGTCTTTTTACAACTAGACTATAAAACATTTTACAACCGTAGCATGTTGGCCGCTGTGAAATAATGAGCATAGTTCATATTATAATTACTTCAACGAGCTAGAAATTAAAAAAAAAAAATCGAATTAAATCCGCTATCACGTAAATTAAAGTGTAAATGGGAGGAGGTTAGGTTGTTTAGGTGTGTACAATTTTTGGTTAAGGTTTGGTTGATAATTAGTGTTGTATTGTGTGCTAATTACTTTATGATTGTGTGCGTGTGTAGCATTATACACGGCATAAAGAGACTTTGCCATCATTTTCTTAACTATATCATTATTTGAAGGGAAAAAAAAGTGCAATTTATTTTCATAAGTAAAAGAGAAGTCTTTAAGTTTAAATAACATAATATTTGATTTTTAAAAAAAAGTCATTGTTATGGTCTACACTTGTATAAGAAAATTTCATTTCTTTTTTCATAATGGACTCATGGAAACAATTATATATGCTTGTCCAAGAGATTTTTTCTTAAAGAGATACTCTTTATCATTTTGTATTCAATTGAACAGTTTTTCATCGATATGTAGGCCTATACTATTTTCTATTTTTAAGTCTGTAAGTTTGAGAAAACTTAAACAATATGAGTATTTAAATTTATTTATTCAAAGATTTGAATCAGAGCTTTTTAACAATTCAAAAATTTGAACTACTTATTTAACCTAAACTCAAGATTGTTTGTTGCACAAAAAAAAACACAGAAATAGAGATAAATATTTGATAGTAAAATTTTGTCAAACACCTAAAAACATATTTACAAAATAAGACGCCATCAAGAGTATTTTTATAATATTCTTTGATTAGAGAAGTCCATAGACTTGACCGGTCTCATTTTAAATGGTATAATCCTATTTAAATAAATCGATATTCATAAGATCGTTTGAATACTATACACTGGAGATAAAATTGATGAGATAAGTCTCTTAGTATTTTTTAAATCAAAACATTAAAAACAAACTTATAAACTATTAGGATCGTGGAATTGGGCATTGTTCTATCCTGAGCACACAACGTTCTTGATTGAAGAGAGATAAGTTTTTGTAGGTAGTAATTTTGCCTCGGGATTATTCCCTTATTTATTTTCAAAAACCACACATAGACCCTATATATACAGAGAATCTTGCATCTAATCTTGAGATAAAATTCCTGATCAAAATCTATTTCGTATGCAAATGGCATGTAGTTAATTATTCTCTCCACTCCAACTCTATCAAGTATTTCGACGGCGTTTGAAGACATAGACTAATTATTTGTCATCCTGTTTCAATGAAATTGCACCGAGAGCATAATTTGATGTTCATGTTAAAATATGAAACTTAAAAAAATTCAATGATAATTATTTGTACAGGCCTACCTTAAAATATTTTTTTAATTAAGAAAAAAAAGAATTCTGTAATTTTAACTATTTTCTCTCAAGTCTTCTTTTTATTAAAAAATGTATAAAAATACGCGACCCTAACATTTTTAGAATGGGCAGTTTAAAAATTAGTTTTTATCTAAAGTGCTAGGTTACTAGATAGTTATAATGAATTTATATGAAATTATTTTAGTATTAGAACCTAACTATTTCAAATGGATGGTTAGAGTATCATATCACTCAATTTTAGGCCTCTGTTCCCATAATTTAATCTATAATCAATTATATAAAGATAAACTCTACAGTAATCCATAAGAAAGTATTATTGGAAGCCATTGATACATTTTTAGATTAACCTTTTAACTAGGCCTAATAGATCAAAATAATAAGCCATTTTATAGAAAGCTAAATTTTAGTAATTTCAATCAGTGTTGGTGGTTGAAAGTGGAATTTCGATTAAAATCAGAGTTTACATATAGACCCACACATGTTCCTTGCAGACTCTAATGTGGGAAGTCTCGTGTTGGAATCTCATCAGACCCGTAAACATATTTATTATATTTAAATATAACCCGAACGGCTAGTGAGACGTGATGAGGGGGGGGGGGGGGTAGTTAGTAGGATGGTTTTATTATACAACTATTTGAAACAGTGAGCTAATCATATAAAATTAGTAGTAGCCTACCTTTATTTTACACATTAAATTGGCTACCTGATGTTTTTTTTTTAAATCTTAGGAAGCAAATATTACAACAAAATTAAAGTTTCATTGCTGTTTTATATCCTATTGGGACTGTATTGTACTTATAATCACGTTAAATCTACTTAGCTTTTTTTACCCCCATCCCTCTCACCCCCCTACTCACACACTCTTTTTAAGAGAGAAACAACTTATACAAGACTTGAATTAATTTGTCTAATATTTGGTTGATCAACACTCAACGGGAGTTACCCACAAATATCCTAAAATCAAATTAAAATTAATCCAAGCCGTTCCCTTTATTATAATCCCATCTTATATAAAGATAGTAATTTAATCCATCATGGTCATTTAAGGGGGCCTTATAGTATTTTTTTATGGGGCCATCCAACTTCCCTCCCTCCATCTGCTTTCCGCCAGCCCCCCCCAAAAAAAGCACTCACTGCTATACTTGTAAAATGGGGCAGGGGGTGACCGGCACCAGAACTGATGAAGCTTGAGTACATTGTCCTCCCCCCCTTTTTCCTCCATTTTATTGGTCTTGAAAAAAATTGTATAACAATCTACTTGCGATCTGTAACGTTGACCAATATTGGAACATTCCCCAATATAAAAATATATTAGAAGTAATGTTGAGGTTAAATAAAAGTTAAAGTAACCCAATGAAAATATAATAAAAAATCTCGGTCCTAGCCTTAGGTTTTTGTCAACGAACTATTTGGCAAGCAATTTACACTAATTAGTTTGAAATCAAACATTAATTTGTTCTTCACGTCATATGCATGTTATTTTATTAATGTTTGCCCAGAATTAGTTGATAATATTGAAATAGTGAAAATTATGAATTAATTTACTAGATATAATTGCTTTCAGATGTCAAGTATTTGGAAAAATGGTTTGAATCTTATCTGTTCTAACTACACTGGCGCTTTCTTTGAGTCTGTTCACTGATACATCTACAATTTACATTGTTAGGCCTATATCTAATCAAACTATCTTGTCAAACCACCAATAGTAATATTTCAAACCAATAAATTCTCCACCGTAATTGTATTCAAGTTTTTATATATACATTATTCCCCCCCTCCAAAAAAACCCACTTCCCAACAATTTTTTACTCAACCTAACTTAACCTAGACATAACGTAAATTTGGCTTCCTTGCTCACCACCACCCATGTTTTTTTTACTCATTTACTCAACCTAACTTATCATAAACATAAATTAATTTGGCTTTCCCCGTCCCTCCCCCCACCATGAGCCAAAAACATTCCGGTACCCCTGGCCGGGCTACGACAGAATCTTGGGTAGGCATAATATATAATATAGGCCTATAGATATAGTCAAACGTTAGTCATGATGATCAATTCAGGCCTAGCTGATGGAAGATGAGAGAAATTGAAAGAAATAAGAAGATAATCACACGCCTATTATTAAACTACGGTTCTCTTTATTGTAGACTACCAGGTGAGAGAATAGACCAGAAATTCTTCAGATACCTAAACACTTTTTTCATCCTTGAACGTGAAATGGTTTTTTAAATATATATATATATATAGTATATATATATATATATATAGTATATATTTTCACACACACACGCACAAAACCAAATAATGATTCCAAACGAGTGTATGAAAATAGATTTGTAGAATTTTTGTTTATTGTTGTTTTGCTAAACTTGCGACTACTTTTAAAGAAAATATTTTAATTCTTGTGTAAAAATGATAATTTCAGTGTAAAACTAATAAAAATCGTCATGGCAGATGGTTTTTTTTCTTTCACCCCTCTCTTTTTTTTTATATTGTTTATAAAGCATTTGTCTGGTTGGAGAAGTGGAAAGGGGAATTAGAGGGGAAGAAAAACGCAATAATAACCGATATGCGGCTTTTAATGGTTATAAAAATTCCAGCGAATTAAAATGCTGGCGGTAATAGTGGGAACCGTAGCTAACAACTGAAGGATGCCGACAGCCGTAATAAAATGTTATTGTTTTAAAAAGTTTTACGACTGTAATTTATATTAATCATTTTAACAACTTAAGATAATGATTATTCAGTAGTTATAAATCGGTAGCCTACTGTGCTTGAGTAGAGATGCCTTAACACACGCTATTTGTGAGTGCTGTACTCTATTTATTTTTTAAAATTGAGATATTCTAAGTACACTTTATAAAGACAGGATTATATTGGCATATTTTTTATAATCAACATAATTACCTAGTCATACACCATCTAGAAACTAATCAAAATACCCTCGCATACCTTCTTGCAAACGCTTTTAGTTATTCAACCACCACGAGTATATTATTTACCGTTTATTTAGCTTAGGCCTACTCCTCTTTTCGTACGAATAAACATATCTGATCGCTAGAATAAAGTTACTGGATCTACTTTCACGTCTAGTCACGTAGTATATGGCTGTCACTTTTGATATATACTATCAATACCTATATAATAACACCATCAATACCTATATAATAACACTATCAATACCTATATAATAACACTATCAATACCTATATAATAACACTATTAATACCTATATAATAACACTATCAATACCTATATAACACTATCAATACCTATATAATAACACTATCAATACCTATATAATAACACCATCAATACCTATATAATAACACTATCAATACCCATATAATAACACTATCAATACCTATATAATAACACTATCAATACCTATATAATAACACTATCAATACCTATATAATAACACTATCAATACCTATATAATAACACTATCAATACCTATAATAACACTATCAATACCTATATAATAACACTATCAATACCTATATAACACTATCAATACCCATATAATAACACTATCAATACCTATATAATAACACTATCAATACCTATATAATAACACTATCAATACCTATATAATAACACTATCAATACCTATATAACACTATCAATACCTATATAATAACACTATCAATACCTATATAACACTATCAATACCCATATAATAACACTATCAATACCTATATAACACTATCAATACCTATATAATAACACTATCAATACCTATATAATAACACTATCAATACCTATATAATAACACTATCAATACCTATATAATAACACTATCAATACCTATATAATAACACTAATATTACCCGTTTCGGTAGCCGCATTGTCTAAGGCGCTACTCTCACAGTAAACTAGCCTTTCGAAGAGGGGGCTATCGGGGTTCGATCCTGGTCTGGTGTACTAAGGGTGGTACATGGTTTTACACCCTCCCTCCACATAAATGCGAGTACACTTCCTCTAAATTCAACCTTCCTAATCCCTAACACATAAAGTGTAATTGTTTCATAGACTTAAAGCCCGGACGGGTAGTAAAACGTGGTGCTAGGGGAAAAAAAAAACATTATTGTAAAATATTACTTTAAATATTGTCCACAAAAATATGATTGTAATTTTTAAGAAAATTGTAAGAAAATTCACTTATACATAGATTGTCTCTAATAATTAATTATGAATAATAATCTTTAGTCAATAATATTTTAGAACAGTTAAATACTAAATTAAATCTTTATTTAAAATTATATCTATTTTTAAATTTCTTGAGCTGTGTTTGATATACTAGTTCTTATTAATATTTAATCGTTTTCAAACCAACTGACTTCGCTCAAAGAACTTTTTTTTAAAAGTTATTGTTAACACAAAAGGAAAGGAGCAATAAATGGCTGTTTACTTAACACGGCACGTACCCTCTGTTAAAGTAACCTTTACTATTATATTCATTTAAAGACCGATACATGTGTGTGTTGATATTCTAAACTACGTAATATTTAATCACACATCTATCCCTCTCACTCAATCACTTGAAATGTAAATAAAATTAATTTGTACACTAAAGAATTAATCGCCTTCATAAATGTCTGCATAGACTACGTCTTTAGCTATTAACATCTAGCAGCGCTATTGTCTAGAAGTGGTTTGATTTGTTTTTTTAGCGTTCATACTAGTTAGTGTTGTATACGTCTTAATCAGATGTATTTGTTTTTACCATCATCACAATAATTGATAGCTATTTTAGTTAATTACTGTTGTAAATAATAGGGTTATTCTTGACTTTCTCACGTGTACTAATAAGAATGATACGGATTTTGATGATATGTCTTTTTTTTTTGACAAATCACAGACAATGCTCATACGTTTAAAAATGATTATGTTCAAGATCCTCTGGCTGAAGAAATATTTTTAGTCTATTTTTAGGTCTTATTTTCTTGGTCTGCGTTCATTTTTGAATAATTTTTAGGCATTTATGTTATATAAAAAGTTTTAAAAAATTACTAATGATATGTTTTAACTGGCTGAATAATCAAAGATAAATTTTTTCACCACACAGCTGAATGAGAAGATAATGCTTGCTTCAAATTACCTATGTAGGCCTACACTCTTTATTTGTGTTGTAAAATCCACATTTCTGGTGAGACACTGCAATTATTAACCTGAAGGGATTAGCTATTGTTTCTAAATAATCAATGCCTTGGCTTAGTTGTTAAAGGCCTTTTTTTTGTGCATATAGAGGCTATAGGCTATATATGATTTGCAAAATGCATGTTTATTAGTCGTGTAGGGGCCTACATTCCTTACAAGTTCTTGCTCATATTTTTGGGTCGTTTATTTTGTAAATTGGAAGTTAATTTTCAGTATTTTTATTGTCATTTTATTAGATACTTTTTTCTTACCTTTCTTTGGTAATTCAATTCCAGGCCCAACTTATAAGTGAGTATATAATTATAAAGCTACTGGAACAACTATATAGCTAGACTTAAACTAAAATTATATATTTGTGTATTCCCAATTTTGAAAAAGTTTTTTGATTGCCATATTCTTTCATGAATACATCATTTTTGGGCCTAACGAACAACGTCTAATGTTATACAAAGCCTAATCACTTGATCGACAAGGTACATAACGAAATACTAGATATTTGAATAAAACGAATAACCCACACTGGTGGGCACACAAGCTAGGACGTCAGACTCGTCTGGCCTGGTTCACATTGATGGGGTGTTAGGAATTAGGCTGGTTTATTCCGTGATATTTATTTTCGAAATGTTATTCTGCTCCTTTTCCGCGCATATGGGGGTATACCTACTCTTTAGGCCTATTTCTAACTTTCGTATCCCTACACCATTTGTTTAAATATTTGAATAACATGGACAAAAACTAAGACTCGATGCACGTTAAAAACAAAACAAAAAAAACTTCCTGAAATGTTTTTCAATTTAACATTTATATATATTTTGAATCATGATTTCACTTCCCGTTCTGACTATCCACATTGAGTTACACTATTACCTGCTTCGGTGGCCGCATGGTTTAGGACATCATTCTTGTAATAGGTTGGACTGCCGATGATGGGGAGATCGAGGCTAGAATCCCGGTTGGGTGTTCTAAGGGTGGTTTTCCCTAAATAGTTTTTCAATCTCTCTCCATACCAATGCGGGTACACTTCCTCTAAATTCTACCATCCTGATACCTAACACATTAGCGTGATTAGTACATATGTGTACAGCCCAAATGGCTAACAGTACTAGGTGCTTCATATATATATAATCTAATTGTTTAGGAATTATACATATAATATATAATAAATTGTGTAATAATATATATATATATATCTAATTGTTTAGGAATTATACATATAATATATAATAAATTGTGTAATAATATTATATATATAATCTAATTGTTTAGGAATTATACATATAATATATAATCTAATTGTGTAATAATATATAATCTAATTGTTTAGGAATTACAATATAGAATTTTGGAGGAAATATACTCATATTGGCGTGAGAAATAATTCACGGAGAAAAAAACCACCCTCATTTCACCTAGGGGGAATTATAATCTCTAACTCCCCATCACCTGTGAACCAGACCACACAAGACCGCGTGACCACCGAAATGAGTCGGGCTGTTTCAAATTAACACGTTATAGTAATGATATTATGAATGTTAGGCTAATACAATATTGTTTTATCTTTGGTCTACAATTTACGCTCTAACCACTAGTAAGAGGCGGGGATCGCCTCAAATTAAGATAATTGTGGTAATTTTATCCGAAATAAATTAGAAACCCCCACAATTAGATTGGTTTTATTTAATTTGTTGACTTTAAGTTTTAGTATGGGTAGTATTTTACAAATTATATTTGAAGAGCGGTTGTATACAAATATTTTTATTCTTTAAAATTATATTTTTTAAATATACCTTTAACAATATGTTTACAATTTAACTAGTTAAACAATTAATATGTCATTTATGTTGGTCAAAAATTACTTTAAAACTGAAATAAGAATCTCCCAAAACAAAAATCTATCATGTGTGACCATTTTAAATAATTATCTTATTATTGTTTTACTTATTACTAGCTAAAGGCAAGTTCTATTTCAAGGTAGAGGAAGGCGATGAAGACATCAGACATGTCGGTATTTAGCTTAAAGGTTCGCTGAAAATACCAGTTTAAGTGGTTTCATCCTATAAAGAAAACTACTTTTCCTTCCCATTATTTAGTTTGTCGTGTGAAGTAAAAGTGTCTTTCGAGTTAAAAACCATACCTGTCAACATTATTTCGTGGTTTTGCCGATATTGAAAGTGCAAATTCTTTATCTTTTCCCACTATATCCAAGGACCTCCCTCCCACCCAACATAAAGTGTATTATCTCACAATGCTAGAAAATAGGAATGAGCGTGTATAAGTTTATTTATCTCGCTTTTAAGTTTTTGTATAGTTTTACCTCGTTTTAGAAATGAAGATAATATGTTGAGTCCATTTATAATCGAACATAGGCATGAGAGAATACCAATTATAATTAACAATAGCCGGTATAAATAGGAGGATAGGACAAATTACAGCCTATCACTTGCTTACCCACAACTTGATAGTGGCGGGTATTTATGCCTAAGGACGTAATGAGAGGGGGAGGGTGGAGGGAGGTGATATAATTGTCTAGAGGAGTGTTCTTAAAACTGGGGTACGCGAACATATATCTTAGGGAGTACGTAACATTTAAAATTTATATTATTATTTCATGATGGACATTTAATAACCCGGCATCTTTGACAAGACGTGTATTAATCACAACTTGTGAATGTTGTGGAATGCCAGGCCTCCACCGTGGTTCGGATTCCACGTTAAACTGTAGGTCCTCCATTTCATCTCACAATCACCCTACCATTACACATTAGCGTAAGTGCGTACAATCCGAACGGGTAGTAAGACGCGGTGCTAATAATGATGATGATGATAACAACAACAACAACAATAATAATAATAATAATAATAATAATAATGGTCGGATTTAGGACTAAACACAAGAGATCCGGACTTTAGGGACACGTGACATGGAAGTGCCATTTTATTTTAGAAGTATATTATAGAATACGTATAACTTGTACTATGCACTAACAACTTTTGGGTACATATTTGAAGATCAAAAAAGAAGACCCTGGTTTGATAGTTTATTATCCTGCTTTTGATTGAAAGGACAGTTTACAAAATTCAAATATATTTCTTTGCGGCCAACATTGATAAAATTTTTACTCTTTTATTTGTGTATATTCTATAGGTATTGATAATATATATCAAAAGGGACAGCTGCAAATGACATGACTTGATATATAAATATAGTCAAGTTGTTTTAGTAGCTTTAGTAACTAATAAATACTATTATTCCTACCAAAATCATACTACATAGATAACTTAGCACGGTCTCAAATAGTTTAAAAGGATATTTATGGTTCTTCTTACTACCGCTCTTATAATTCCTGGCGCTAGGTTCTGGTGATTGTTTGTGAGGTGAGATGAAAGGTGTCAATAAGGTTACGCTCAACGAAATATCAGCTCAGTGAAATATCCGTTCCCACTTCAAAGAAACATTAACACTCCATTTGAGCGGAAATTTCACTGAGTCTACTTTTCATGCATTCTTAATTGTGTTGCAAGTCCTAAGTTATAAATTTGTCATTATTTCCCTCTTAAATCTTATAGCCAAATATATATTACAAATTTAGATTAGTTAACGCAAATTTTAGATTAGGTTAGGTTAGTTTAGGTTATGTTATGGGGTGCCCCACAAATGACACGTTTACAGCCTTGCATACTTCAAAGTTGCTGCTGGTTACAATAAAGCAGTAACCGTTATTCCAGTTCTCTTCCTTAATCTTGCGTATTGACTACAGCGCTTTGTGTTTGAATATGTCACTAACGTTGGGTCTGCTGTAGACCATTATGGAAATACTTCATTATTTTGACTAAAACTTTAACATATTCCCTTCTCCTGATATTTAATTATCTGGATGTTTTACTTGAGCGGAAATTTCACTGAGGCCACTTTTCATGCATTCGGTGCGCTACTTGACCGCGTTCTTCCAGGTGGTTTATTGTCAAATGCCACAATGTCTATGCCAAATATTCAGAACTTAATGAAATTACAATATGTATACAATTTAGACTAAATGTCTCCATTGAAGCAATATTTAATTTATTTTGCTCATTTTTAAAAAACAAAAACTGCAAAAGTTTGGACCTTTAAGTCACATTTCCTTACACCCCACCTTAAGTATGGCTGCCCTATTAAGGCTATTAATTTTTTCTATTCCATCGCTTACTACCCATCCCGGCTATAGACATAGCTACACTAAGCTTATTCATTCTGGTTTGCTGGTAATAGAGAAGTACAGGTTCAAATCCCGTCCAGGTAAACTGAGGGGAATATTTCCTAAATGGTTTACAACTCTCCTTCCACGAAAATGCAATATTATATATGCATGTAGCCCCCGTATGGGCGTTGAAACGTGGTGGAAGAGGATTAAACAAAATACACTTAAGATATTTGTTCCACACACTTATTTTGTGTTATAATTTATATCCTTTACTACTGTGGGTCTATTGATATTTAATGTTTCACATACATACACTCTTTATATTTAATTACTCAGGGTAAAATGATTAGTGAGCTTTACTAAACCATGTCTTCTGAATTTGCTTTAACATTATAAAATATGCTAAACATTTGGTTAAATACAGAACATAACTAAAACAAAACTTATCGATATGAAGCATCAAACATTCTAAATTTAAAACGATTCATTAAAAAAAACTGTAGGGGAAACCGGGGAGTTATTGGAAGTCGGAAGTCGACTCTCACTAGGGTTGTTTGTCCGTTCATGATGCCGCCAGGTTCTCTAGCACAAACATTTGCCCTGCTCTTGAAAACTCAGGGCTTCAACTTGTTAGCGAGGCAATTTAATATCCATTTAGAAGCTTCAAAGAGAGGGGCAGACCTAAAAACCGACGCGGCTTTCATTTATAGCGACTGAAGAAGAGCAATAGAAGCGCTTGAGGGGGTTGTGGAGGGGTGAGATGGAAGAGGGGGGTAAGGGGATGGATCTGCAAACAAGCCGTCATAAGAGGCTAATATTGCGCAAGCGAAAATGGAAGGTTTTTTTTTGTTTAAAAAAGGGGAGAGGCGGTAGTTTCGTTCATTCGTCGTTTGTAACGGGTCAACTTTAGCGATCTCTTGCTTTTTTACTTTTTATAGAATAGTATTTAAAAAAAATACTTAATGTTTTTCAGTAAAAATTTGATTTATTTTATTGAAAGGCTTAACTAATATAAAATAGCTAGTTAAAAAAAAATCATATCCTTTTAGTGGAATTTACTTAAACTTTTTGAAGTCTATTTCTATTAAATGAACACTTTTACGTTTCAATGAATTGATAATAACATTTTTTTAAATACTTGTTTAAAACAGAAAATTATCTAATACAAATGATAGAACTTAATAAAATAATTCTGACACTATATCTTCCAAGTTTTTTGATATGGTTGTAATTTTCAACAACTTTAATGTTTCAACTTAATTCATTGCTACTTTTCCAGACAAAATAAATAAATAAATAAACGTAAGCTGAGTATTGAATATTTCACAAAATACAATCACCTTTTTGGCTTTCCAATTTAATGTGTCACCTTTTGAACGTGATAGAAGACATGATTTATCAGGCGAGAGCATTTATGGTTAATCTGTAGGCTACTAAATGAATGGAGTCATAAACACTCATCAAAAATACACATTTCTATTGCAATGACAGTAATTAATACCATCATTAGTGCAAACTCCCACAAACAATGCTCCCCCATTCACCCTTCTCGTGTCCATTTCGATTGGTTGTGTTTTCGTGAAGGGTAGTAATGATAATGATAAATTGATTATACGATGAAGATAATGATAGTCTTGCAATTATGTTTGGGGAGAGGTAAAACCTACCACACCCTTAAAAAAAAACCACCTCAACTTTTTTTTTTTCTCGATTCATATGTTTAGGGAGGATTATGACTGATGGTCGTTAAGGATAGGATAATGAGTATTTGTATCTTAACGATTTAATGTAAACTATGTACTATTTATCAACGCTGCAGTGGATGAAATGCTAACGAGAGACGTCAGTAAAGGGTAAAGAGGGGCGAGGGAAGTTGAACCCTGTATCCTACATATTATTAAGATGCTCATTCGTACAGTTGTAATTGAAACTGTACTATTGGAAGCAAAAATCAACTATCGAATCGATGGTGGTTGCGTTATCTGATAGCTCGCCATATTACTTTATCACACATTTGTAGCTGACTATTTTCTCACGTCCATCACAGGCTCTGCCTTAAAATATGAGTGGAGAATTACCCTGAGCACGGGATGATTCCTGGATAGCTCAGTGGTAGAGCATTGGCTCACCAAGCCAAAGGTCCTGGGTTCGATTACCGTGTCTAGCTATTATTTTTCAATTTAAAGAAAATAATATATATTATTTAATCATCATGTGTGGTGGCCTACAGGATGTGTTAAATGTGTGATTATTTACAGTGTCGCTCAATAACACTTGGGTTCGGAAATCAGACCAGAGATTTGTGGTCTAGGCTTCTTTAGACATAGGCCTATAGTAGAATTCTGGTTGGAAGAAATATTTATAAAATAGTCTCACATTGCAGTCAACTTTGATCACAATGCTACTTTAATATTATTAGTGTTATTTTATAGGTAAGGATAATACCAAATCAAGTGACAGCACAGGATTATATAGCTTTAAGTATTGTAAATATATAAAACAATGTTTTAGTGACTTTTAAAATCGTTGAGAAGTTCCTTTGTATAAGAATTGTACTGAAGTAGGTCTATGAACAAGGAAGAAAGGATTGTATCAGAAAGTCACATTATTTTCACATATCCATACGTCAAGCATTGTGATATGCAGCTGTCACTTTTGAAATCTAGTATCAAAAGTCGATAAATTAGTAGGTCTTCTTTTTTCCCCAACGCGTCTTAACATCATTCCTGCCATTTTTAGGGTATTGAGAAGCAGGGATGCCACTCATCTGGAAAACCCGGAAAACACTGGAAATTTGGCAGAATCTAGTAAAAACATAGGAATATATGTTGATTTGGACATTTAACTGAAAGTTTGAAATAGTAGGTCTTTTAGATGGACGAAAAAGTGAACTGAAGAACCAAGCACGCTGATTCAAACATGTCTTATTACCCCTTAAAAAAGGGCTGTGAAGCGACAGAAAATGTATTTCCTCATCATTCTTCTTATTCTTCTTATTATTTAGCAACGCGTCTTACTACCCATTCCCTAATGTGCAATGGTAGGGTGATTGTGAGATGAAATGGAGGACCTACAGTTTAACGTGGAATCCGAACCACGGTGGAGGCCTGGCACTTCACACATTCACAAGTTGTGATTAATAAACGTCTTGTCGGAGGCGAAGGAAAGGTTTGGAAATCAGATAAATCTATGCCGGGACCGAGGATTGAACCCCGGACCCCCAACACAGAAGTCTGACACCTTACCCCTAGACCACCCGGTCACCTAATAGGTTACAAAATTAGGAAAAAGATTATCCTTTGCACTCCTGTTTGGAGACTAGCCTCAGCCTCTCTTATAAAGTGTTCAAATAGGACTTAACCAAATGGTTTTTTTAAGGCGGCAAAAGTAAATATGTCCATGATAGCTACTAGGGATGAATTAGCCCCATCTTTAGAGTTTAATGTTACAAATACCCACCCACCTCTGTGGCCGAATGGTCTAATGCGTCACTCATGAAATAAACTGGAACACCGATGACGGGGAGATCGGGGTTCAAATACCGGTCTGGGAGTATCTTGTATTATACAGGTGTCCCATGAGTCATTGAACTCTACAATAAAACATTAGGCTTCAAGAATGTGTGAATGCCGAGGGCTAATAATTTTAACCCCGCAGATATTAAGAAAATAATTGTTTTTAGTATGTTATATATGTAATTAGAACCACCTATATCGTGAGAGTTTCTGGCTAAAGATCCAAAAGTCCTGAGTTTGATTCCCAGTGCTTCTAGATTTGTCTGTGAATCAGTGAGTCTGGAACGGGTTCAACTCAGCCTTGTGGGGACATTTGAGATTTTCTTGAATATAGAAAATTGAGATTAGTGACCAGAAGATTCGTTGTGCTGACCCCATGACACCCTCTATCCACAAATGTTAGCACTATTTTCGCCAACATGCGGCGGCCGCCTGTTCGGTCGATATAGCTCGTTTGTGAGCTAACACTATGGAGTTTTTATTAATGTATGTAATTTGATTATTTTTACTGTTGTTTGATTTGATTGAATTGAATAATCTGAAATAAAAAATGAACATATAAGAAAAGTGCAATGACTTATGGGACATTCTTAAAAGGTTTTGAGATAGATTTGCGCAAAAATCACAAGAGGTCTGAGCTGTTTCTGTGACTCGAACAAGAAAGAAATATGACTGACGATTTTTCACCAAACTACAACGATTAGTATAAATGATTATAGTTCGTTTACGGTAGCTTTTCCTTTTTTTCTAACAGGTTAAAGATGAACCAATTACATATTAATCCTAATAAAGAATATGTTATGTTAATTTGACAAGCAATTTAAAAATATCGATTTTTTTACAAAAGAATGGCGTATGCATATATATTTTTATACTGATAGATATTTCTCTAAATTTGTAGTAATTTTTCCCCTATCACAAAATATCAGTGCTACCATGAACCGACTATAGCTTAACCACTTAGTATTGGCATGAATAATCAGACCTCCAAATTGGTGATCATAAATTCCTCATTCTGATCAAAGAAAAAAAAAACGACGGGTTAACCTTACAAAGTAACAATTATTTTAACAACCTACATTTTTATCAGTATACTTGTTGGCTTGTTTTATTTTATGACTTAGGTTTTACAATGTGTCAAAATCAGCCAGAAGGGCGATACGTAATTAAGAACTACGCTGTATATGTCCCATCATGTTTAAGCTACCTATTAACCACGGATAGGGGCAGACGTTTCCGCTGTTTCTGTCGATTCCGTTTTCAGGCTAATCTTGTAGGTAACGCAGATAACAGCTGCAAAATAAATGTTACCCTATGAAGTTGACAGTTTAAATATAGGTAGTTTATTTATCTCTGAATTGACGGACATTATTGGGACTATATAGTCCCTAATCTGTTTATTACTACCCAGCCGGTATATCTATGTATTTTCTCTATTGAAGGTAGAATTTAGAGGAATTGTACCCGCGTTTACTTGAACGTAGAACATCTATGAAAAAAAATACCTCATGTATAAAAGGTTAGGGTTCAAATTCAGACTTTTCCGTCAACGGCAGACAAACCAGACGAAAATGACGACTTTTACCTCGTGCCCATCGTCTTCGGTGTGAATAGTGCAATAAATAAATATACTCATCGTTCTTTATTCCGTTTCCATAGATGAAAGCTACTACAGAATTATGAATATGCTTTATAATGAGAGGGTTTAAATGAGAGTAGCCCCTACCATTAATCACGTGGTATAAGGAGGTGTCATGCTTGCAATAGCCTGGGCTATTATAATGAAGTAAAAATTGAATTTTGCGCCCAGGACCGGGGGTTATATATAGGATTTATCACCATAGTTTTTTCCATCATGAACTAGCGTTAGTGCTGGTGCACTTCTATTAAAACTACCCTCTTAATTTCTACCCTTTAGAGTAGGCAGTTAATAACTTTGGTGTTAAAAGAAATATTCAAAATTAGGGACGAAAAAGTTGGAATATTAGAGGAAATGTACCCATGCTTGCGTGAAGGGAGAGTGGGACGTAATTGAAGAAAAACCACCCTCACTACTCTCGACAAGGATTCGAGCCCCCATCTTTCCCGTCATCGGCAATTCATTCTAACGTAAGAATGACGTGAGTGAACGTCTCAGGTCATTAATAGTTAGTTTTAACAATGGATTGTGTCGATTTGTACGAATGTTAACTAGAAGCCTTACACGTTGTCCATCTCACACGCTCTAATCCATAGCGCTCACCCACATTTAAAAAATGGGGTGTGGCTGTGTCATGGACACGGCCGTGTGTTGTACGTGAATACGTTTAAACTTAAACGAACATCGTAGCTTCTCCGAGTCAAAAGTTATACTAATTGCAAATCTCGATACGCAGCAAAATAACCTCAAAATGACGGCGCTTCCCCCTCCACCGCGCGCGATGCGTCACTGTTCTCGCTTATCGTAATGAATTCTTTGATCCTTTAGCTATCCAGTGTTATAATTTAATTTTGGATGTAGAGGAAAGATTCGAAACTACAACACCAAACTGTATCCCCCGATTTTGTTATCATTAGGTTTTTTGGATTGCCCCCGTATGGTAGCAAATTTAAAGATGTATTCACGTCAAAACATTACAGCCAATGAAAACTTATGAAGACCGCTAGTGACAACTGAACTCGTTTCATTTATCACTAGCGGTTTTCTTAAGTGAAACGCTATCTTACGGCAGATCGATCATCTAAAGGTGAAATCTCACTGAGAGCAAATAACACAAAAAAAAAATTACAAATTTAATTTGTTTGTCAAACAAGAGGACCTATTGGAATTTTCTAAAATTCCTCCCGAACATCACACGTGTCTGACAAAGGAGGAAATCTGGTCACCCTGGGTATTCGTACCAGTGACTGAAACCAGATCAACCGTTAGAAAATAATCACAAAGTCTTCATAGAATGTGTTCCTATAAACAAATGCTTATCAGAAAATTAAAATAATTGGAAGGTAGCCTATATGGATTCTAGGGCAATGTAATGTATACAATCCCCCCTTCAATCACTTTTTTTTTTAAAATCTACAAGAAACTAATTAATACCTTGATGGCTGGCTGAACTTTGAGGCCAACATTTCAAGTTGATCCATCTCAGAGAAAGAACCATCTGTCAGATGTCATAGCACGATGGACTAAACCTATTGATAAGATCAATGTGCACTTTATAAGTTGTCTACTCGCGCAGAATATAGGATAAGCTGGGTTGACACGTTGGGAGTTTGACACCTAGGCCCACGAATCACTGGTTGAAACTTGAAAGTTTAATGTAAACGCTGAAAGAGGAATACAAAAACTTAAGAGACGCTCATTCCAAAAATCACTCACTATCCAAACGCATTCGAAATATGAAAAAAAGTCCAATTTTTACATTCACTTATCAAAAGCAAAATAATTTGTCTTTATCATAGATTTGTTGTAAGCATTATTACATTTTGGATTTAGGCTGAGTTATATATTTTTACTTTCTCTCTATCTTATAGGTAGAGAAAGTATTGTGATCGTCAAAAAAATCGAACTCGAGATTTTGATGAATTTTGACGTTTCATGACTTCCTGAATCCGAAAAAGTGGTTTTTGAATTTCCGTCTGTCTGTCTGTCTGTCTGTCTGTCTGTCTGTCTGTCTGTCTGTCTGTCTGTCTGTCTGTCTGTCTGTACCTCCAACTAGAGCCTAAACTATTTTACCGATTGAGCTGAAACTTGATATCTAGGGTTTTCATAGGGTTGCCCTGAGGGGTTTTTGGAATTGGATATCTACCCCTAAAATTAAGGGTAGTTTACTGAAGGGTAAAAAGAGAAAAAGTCGATTTTCTCAAAATCGGCTCTAACGATTTTGATTAAATTATATTTATGAACATAAATAAATATTCCAAACAAAATGGCTACTCTCAATATTTCGGCAAAATCGTTTTAAGGGCTCCGGTCTGATGCGTAAATTAACATTTTTTATAATAGCTCCGAAACTATTTGAGATATGAAATTACTTAGCATTACAAATATGTATATATATTTATAATACAAATA
The DNA here is from genome assembly GCA_033556935.1 of Timema podura. Lineage (NCBI taxonomy): Eukaryota > Metazoa > Arthropoda > Insecta > Phasmatodea > Timematidae > Timema > Timema podura. The sequence continues at coordinate 29,615,249 of JAVRXN010000005.1, forward strand.
TTTTATTCGAAACATATTTTTATAAAATCAATAACTTTCAATATATACGCAATTATATATATATTTTTAACTTTTTGGGCATTAAAGCTTAAGTATTGCGACCGTAAGAAAAACTAACCTGAAATGTTGATGGATGTCGACGTCTCATGACCCCCCGAACCCTTAAAAATAGTCTTTGCAGTGCCGTCTGTCTGTGTGTCTATTAAAACTTAAAATTAAGGGTAGTTTACTGAAGGGCAAAAAGAGAAAAAGTCGATTTTCTCAAAATCGGCTCTAACGATTTTGATTAAATTTCATTTATGAACATTAATAAATATTTCAAACAAAATGGCTACTCTCAATATTTCAGCAAAATCGCTTTAAGGGCTCCGGTCTGATGCGTAAATTAACATTTTTTATAATAGCTCCGAAACTATTTGAGATATGAAATTACTTAGCATTACAAATATGTATATATATTTATAATAAAAATATTTTATTCGAAACATATTTTTATAAAATCAATAACTTTCAATATATACGCAATTATATATATATTTTTAACTTTTTGGGCATTAAAGCTTAAGTATTGCGATCGTAAGAAAAACTAACCTGAAATGTTGATGGATGTCGACGTCTCATGACCCCCCGAACCCTTAAAAATAGTCTTTGCAATGCCGTCTGTCTGTGTGTCTATTAAAACTAAAAATTAAGGGTAGTTTACTGAATGGCAAAAAGAGAAAAAGTCGATTTTCTCAAAATCGGCTCCAACGATTTTGATTAAATTTCATTTATAAACATTAATAAATATTCCAAACAAAATGGCTACCCTCAATATTTCGGCAAAATGGCTTTAAGGGCTCCGGTCTGATGCGTAAATTAACATTTTTTTAAATAGCTCCGAAACTATTTGAGATATGAAATTACTTAGCATTACAAATATGTATATATATTTATAATACAGATATTTTATTCGAAACATATTTTTATAAAATCAATAACTTTCAATATATACGCAATTATATGAATTTTTTAACTTTTTGGACATTAAAGTTTAAGTATTGCGACCGTAAAAAAAAAACTAACCTGAAATGTTGATGGATGTCAACGTCTCATGACCCCCACAACCCTAAAAAATAGTCTTTGCAATGCCGTCTGTCTGTCTGTCTATAAAAACTTAAAATTAAGGGTTGTTTACTGAAGGGCGAAACGAGAAAAAATTGGTTTTCTCAAAATCTGCTCAAACGATTTTGATTAAAATTCGTATTCAAGCGTTTATTAAGATTATAAATAAACTGGCTATTTTCCTTTTCCTATGAAAATGATTTTTAGGGTACATTACAGAAGCGTTAATTTCCGTATCTCCACAACTATTGGAGAAACTAAACAACTTATCATTGCAAAATTGTAGGACTATTAGAAATAAAAAACTTTTATTTGACATATATTTTTATAAAAACAGCAGTTTCTGAGATATTTGCAAATATATTAATACAATTTTGTGAGCTTTAGTTGTAAACATATACTTCTTAAGTCTTAACGCAATAATACTCCAATGCCATAGAGTAATTAAATATAAGTAAGTATCTAAAAAAAGTATGTTATTTTTCCTTAAATCTCTTAGGAGAAATGTTTGCATAGCAATGATCTATCTCCATTTTAGACTCAATAGTCAATATTTACATTTTTTATTAGCCAAAATGTATAAATGAATAATTAAATATCAATGCGATGACTTTAAGATCTGCAACACCTTTTAAAATGTTAAAATTTTAACCAGAAATCGAAATTTTAATACGATGTGTTTACCCTTGTGGAAGACATTAAACTGTTTGAAATGTTCTTAGGTGGACAAAGATGCGCCTCTTTTCTCATTGATTCTATATCATTGTATATTATTTTATGCGTGTTCTTATGTAGAGTGGTGATGATACAATGTACATTATTCCGTTCAGAAATCTTACGAGTTTATAGAAAGAGAGAGAAAGTCTGTGCGGTGTGCCGTACCATTTATTTGTCTAGTGAATAACTGATAATTAACAGTACGGGACTCAACAGTGAATATTTCATGATTAAAATACAGCCGTTCGTAATAAAACTGTAATGATTTAATATCGACACAAATAGTTTGTTTTTAATTGGTCCGGGGTTCAATCCTCGGTCCCGGCATAGATTTATCTGATTGCCAAACCCTTCCTTCACCTCTGACAAGACGTGTATTAATCACAACTTGTGAATGTGAGGAATGCCAGGCCTCCACCGTGGTTCGGATTCCACGTTAAACTGTAGGTCCTCCATTTCATCTCACAATCACCCTATCATTACACATTAGCGTAAGTGCGTATAACCCGAACGGGTAGTAAGACGTAGTGCTAATAATAATAATGTTTTTAATTTATACAGAATGTCCCAAATAAAACCGGCCCCAAACGCACAGTATTTCAAGTCTTTGTTCGAAATGTGTGCCACAGCCGCTGTGCATAGCTAGGCTCGCTGACTAGCAAACGTTTATTTATTTAAACTACATATGTCTAGCGGCTTGTGGCACAGATTTCGAACCTAAACTTTGACAAATTGTGACTTTGGGGCCGGTTTTATTTGTGATACCCTGCACAAGTTGAGCTAACTTATTTGTTCTAGTAAATAAAAGTCTCTAAATTAATTATTCTAAGGGTTCACTTGAAAAACCACGTTCACATAGAATTAGCCTAATTTAACTAAGGCCTGTACTATTAATTAAATTTATTATTTTTATTCCGATTTTATTATTTTCAGGAATATTATGATGTACTTACTTCTCAATAACAGAATCAAAAATTTAATATTGTCTCTTTATTTTTTAGCTATCTGAAGTATCTGGCGTTGCCTGGGGTAACCATGCAATGCACCCTACGCAACGCTTTTCTTTGTTTCAAAAAGACAGAAAAAAATAATATTTTTCGTTATATTTCTTCCGACACAGATTTTAAGTTTTAAAAATTATATTAAAAATTATTAAATTCCAGCACATGTTTGTGACAGGGGCTACTAATTTTTTTATATTTCAGTCCTCTGCACGAGGTAAATATCACGCAATGCTCATCACACACAAACAAACTCTTCATTTTATTTATATGGATAATATTTGTAATTGCAGTCATTGACTTAAAAACAGAGAAAATTGGTTAGTAACAAACAAGTATGGCTAATACATGACAATTCAAATATGAAATGAAGATATTTTCCATCTGATTTGAATACTGTAAATTTAATTGGCAAATTGGCTCGCATTCTCATTGGTTGATACGTCTCAAGGGAACGAAAGGAGCAGAATCCATGCCCTCTCCTCCACCTTAAGTATCGGTTTGATTTTTTTTTTTTTAGTAATTACAATAAATTAAAACCATGAAAGAATCAATGTTTTATTTTACAACATTATTCTTGGAAAAACATTAATTATAAGTTACAATGCCATTTACCGGCTGAAGGTTACTATTTATTAAACTAATTAATGTCATCCAAGTCCATATTCACAACCTGCCTTTGTTCATTGAATAGGACCACGAGGTTTCATAGCAGGATCTCAACCTACATTAACCGCTACCCTTGAAATATCCATCGACGCGGTTTCTAAAAAAATAATTAGGTACTTCATTCTTTTGTCACGACAGAATTTTCTCTCGCTCTTTTTTTTTTTATGGCTAGTGGGGATGCCATAGCAAAATTATGGTCTACAGTATTTCCTGAATTTTTAAAGTTGGTGAAACTAGCTTAAGCTATTATCATTTTCGAGCCTATGTACTACATAGTGAGTACTACACAACAAATAATGCAACCTTGTAAATGTGTTAAAACGTTTACGGTGATAAGACAGACGCGAAACATACCTCGTAGAAAATGTATAAGTTGAAAGTTATGTCATGCGATGGATTGTCGTAAGATAACCATAAAATTACAAAACCTTGTTCATTAGACTGATTTGAATGTCAGACACTTTGTATGGATATGACCGGCATTGTAGTATTGGGATAGAAAGGCTATGTCTTGCTTTTATTAGGCCTACTAATACAAATTATACTTCTGATTTTCATATGAACGGCCTAATCAGACGCAGCTTGAAAAGTCACTAGAGGTAATTTCACGTATTCATACGTCAGATAATGTGATTTGTAGTTGTTACTTTCGATATATATTATTAATACCTATACAATAGTAAATTTTGTATTAATTTTGGGTACAAAAAGATATATTTGCTTCAGCTGAAAGGCCCTTTCTAAGAATATTAATTATACCTTGGTGTAGCTAGTACAGTAAAGTCTCGTTAATCCTAAAATCTGGTTAAACCGAACAAAAGTGGAAGAAAAAACAAATTTAATTTTAAAACAAAATTTATTGTAATAGTATAAAGTAGCGAAAAGAAACAATGTATGTAAATTCACTCAATTTGTTTTGCTTTCAAAAATGATGAAAACAGCATATTCTAGGGTACTTACAACAATTATTTATTTATTTGGCATGTTCATAAAATCAGCAAGACTCTTTAGTCGTAATGAAGTGAACCTGTTACTCGCCCCACCCCGCCTCCATCTCTCAGCGCTCGTGAATAACACACACGTAAACAAGCTAATTTTTTTTTTTTTAGCACCGCGTCTTACTACCCGTTCGGGTTATACGCTTAAGTACTAATTACACTAATGGATTAGGAAAATGGGAAGGTTAACTTAGAGGAAGTGAACCCGCATTTGCGTGGAGGGAGAGTGGAAAACCATTTAGGAAAAACCACCCCCAGTTCACCCGACCGAGATTCGAACCTCGATCTCCCCGTCCTCGGTGGTCTGGCTCAACACGACTGGCGCGTTAGCCAACTACGCCACGGAGGCGGGTAACAAGCTCATTAATGTGCGTATTCACTTGAGCATTCGTTCGTGCGCGTTCGGGTCGTTCTGTTCGTTCGGAGTAAAATGCTCAAGTGAATACCTGTCCGATAACACGCGCCGAACGGAACCGAACGCTATCGAACAACTGTCGGTTCTTTGGGAATGCTCAAAGGATGTCAGTTGCTCGCCTGTGCTCAGTGGATACGTGTTTTCGCACCTGTTCGGACCATTCAGAGTGTTTTCTGCAAATGAGTCCCCAGTTGTTAAAAAATATAACGTTAGTGCCAAACGATCTTTCACTGGTATTGCTTTAAGGAACTTTGTGTCCTTCGCAATTTTATGGCCGACAAGGTTAACCAAAATCTCAAAAGTCTCGAGATGACATTTGGGTGAAATTTCGGAAATGTCCTTTGTCAAATCCCCTTAAAATTTCTGTATTTTGCCACCTACAAAACGGACACCGTATCCACATCGTCCTGTCCCTCTTTTTATTCTTTTTAGTCAATACACACAGCACAAAGAAAGAACCTGCTGCCATTATCAAATTCATTTTGAGACTGAGCTCCAGTTGTCCTGTTCGTGGCAAAATTGTCGGGAACAAGTCGAGCACCAGCAAACGGTCCGAATGCTCGGAGTATTCGGATGTATCATTTGTCCGAGCTCGTTCAGGGTGTTCGGATTGTTCTGTTAGTTCGAAGTAAAATGCTCAAGGGAATACGCACCTTTAAACATTATAGTGATTTTTCAATTTTCATTATAGGAAAGATTTGGGATTAACGAGACTCTACTGTGTTTATAATGAAATTCATAAAATAATAAACTCTTGTTTAATTTAAAGATCTTCGACATAGACCCAATATTTTCGGGTTTTCTAACTCCAAAGTGTCAAGAGATTGTGATCTATATGTTAAGCTATAGTTCCCCTTTCTCTGAACAAAACTAAACAAATCATGAAACTACTTGGTTTTGGTGAATAAACATGGTGTGGTTGAAAGGATTGTACTCATGGATAGTGTACCGGACTCTGAACCAAGAGGTCGTGGTTTAATATCTACCGGGTGCCCTTACGAAGATTTTTAACTACCCTTTAATATTGTGGTTTCATATTCTTTCTCTAAGTTAATATTGTGAATTTCCTTAAAATTTGCCTTAATCTTTTATTAAGCTTAGGTAGCCAAAAGTCCCTATTAGCCAATTCTGGCACTGGAAACGTGGATTAAACGTCAAGCTAGTTAAAACTGGCGATTACCAGATTAAGTGGCAGAATCGTCTAAGGCGTCGCTCTGATATTAGACTGGCCTGCTGATGACGGGGGGATCGGGGTTTAAGCCCCAGTCTGGTCTACTGTGGGTGGATTTTCCTAAATGTTTTCCCACTCTCCTTCCACGCAAATGCGGGTAGATTGCCTCTAAAATGCTTACTTCCTTACACCTATCCTATCTTTACTTTATATCTCACCCCCTCCCTCCCCGGAAAAAGAAGTATTGTGATAGTCAAAAAATTCGAACTAAAGATTTTGATAACTGTCGACGTTTCATGACCTCCTGAAACCGTAAAAGTGGTTTTATTGACGCCGCCTGTCTGTCTGTCTCTATCTTGGAATCTGGACGAAACCATTTTAAGATTTGTGTTTAGGGTTTTAATCAGGTTCCCCCGAGGAGTTTTAGGAATTAGATATCTAGCCCTAAAATAGCGTGTAGTTTACTTACGGGGGAAAAGAGAAATAATTGATTTTCTCGAAATCCACTGTAGTGTTTTTTTCTTAAATTTTTTATCTAGGCACTGGTTAACATTACAAACAAAATGGAACCCTCATTTTACCCTGAAAATGACTTTAATTGTATTTTAGAATAACATAAATTTTAAACTTTGATCATTCTCTGCTACTATTTGAGACACTAAATAACCTGTCGTTGAAAAGTTGTAGTAGGCCTACTATTAAAAATATAAATCTTTTAATTGATATACATTTTTATCAAATCAATAGTTTCCGATATATTTATGGAGCTCTTTGAAAACTGAAATAGATTATGCTGTTTGGGGGACCTAGATATTCCTCTTTTATTAATTTAATTTCACAATTTTCTGTCCAGTAAATGTATTTACTAGATTATTGCGAGAAAAAGACTTGTGAGATACACCATACCATTATTTAATATTGTTTTCACCAGAATGTAGGAAGAAGTTTTTATCTGTTTAGAAGTTTACATTTCAAATTTAAAGTGTTTAGCAATAATTTCACATGAAACCCTATAAAACAATCCTACATTATCTCAAAATGTTCTGTTGTGACTTTATCAAAACATGACTTTATTTTATAGAGGAAGGCAAGATAAAATTTTCTAACTTTTTGCTTTAATCTCAGAATTATAAATATCACATAAAGCGTCGTTGAATTTCTTTTTTAAACTTTAACTCAAAATTTAAACGTTCTATCCTGTCAGAAACCGGTTTATAACTTTCGCCTAAATTTTGTTCAAAACGATATTAAAAAAAAATCGCTCAACTTCTTAAATAATGCGGGATTTCTAAACGTCTGCACTGCATTTAAGTGCTCTACCATGTAGCACCTTTAACCTAAAGATTAACTTTCCTCAAAGCATGATTAAGTAATATAAAGTGGTTACTTTAAAGACATTATTGAATAACTCTAATAATAGGATACCCTAGGTGTAAATGCGATATACAAAGATTTAAGTCTAAATGCAATTCTGTTGTCTTTTTTTTTCTGACACAAGGTGATAGCGCTAAGGTTATCGATGCTTACACAGGTGTTTTGTAAGTTGAGGTTAAGGGAGGATGGAAGGTAAAGCTAGTTAAGGTCCATATTTTTTTATATAGAAAAATTTCATTTTTTCATTTATTTGAGGTATTTAAGGTGCACTTTTTGAACTGAATGATTTTATATCAGCATTTGGGAACTAACATGTTGACCCTTGCAACAAGAATTTTAAAATAATTAAAATTGACATGATTATTTTTTGGGGAACACTTCAATTCCTCAAATACTTTGGTATATTCAAGATTAAAGGATTCAATAAAATGCTTATATCTATTCGAGATTAAAAAATATTTATGGTATTTGAAAAAAAAACTTGTTTAGTTTCCTTTATTAATAATGACGTGATAATCGTTCGAAGAAATCCTTCGATTAGTCTACTTAAATACTGGAGAATATTTGAGGACTCAAAAAAAAAAATCACATTCTAGATTAGAAACATTACTCTATCTACTTTCACGTATTCATACTTTAAGTCATATGAAATGCCGACGTCTCTTTGATGGATAATATCAATACCTTTAAATTAACACATAATAGTAGTACTAACAATAGTAAAATGTTAATAATGTTGAGCTCAAAGAAATAAGTTTGTATTTTCTTAAAGACCCTTCTTGTGAAATTGGACTGTATATGCAGTTTAGGATCACTTTTTGATCTGCAGTGACTTCCATCCTGCTCTCTAACTCTCCAATATAAACCTCTGTTAATGTGTCTGTCTGTCTGTCTGTGCCAGCTGCTGGTGGCGGGTCAGCCAACCACCACCACGTCGCCCCCCTTGGGCGCGGGTCCCGGCTCTGTCGGCTCTGGGGGCGGAGGGGTACCCACGGGGGCGTTGTCCCCCGGTGGAGGCAGTGCCCCCAGTGCTACCTCGTGCTGCGAGAACGGTCGTCCCATCATGACGGACCCTGTGTCCGGCCAGACGGTCTGCTCGTGCCAGTACGACTCGGCGAGACTAGCGCTGTCCTCCTACCCGAGGTTATCCACCTCAGGGGTAGGCGTCTACGGCACCCCTTACCCCTCCACGGACCAGAACCCTTACCCCAGCATCGGCGTCGATAGCTCAGCCTTCTACTCGCCTTTGGTGAGTAATGCAACTTTTTAAATGATCTTCTTAAACGTGTTATTATTAGCAGGGAAAATGGTCCGAAATTGTGGTCGATCGTGTAGGAAAAATACATCGTTATTAAAAATCGATCTTTGAGTTTTTTAAACTCGTAAATATGGCATGTACCTTCAAATAATATTTGAGTAAGACCAAAATAACCTTGGATTGTCATAATCGATAGTGTTATAAGGAATTTAAATAGTTTATTATAAAAATGAACACTTTGTTTAGCACCGCGTCTTACTACCATTTCGGGTTATACGCTTACTGTATGTACTAATTACTCCAATGGTTTTGGGAATGAAGAAGGCTATATTTAAGGAAGTGTACCCACATTTGCGTGGAGGGAGAGTGGAAAACCATTTTGGAAAAACCCCCCCAATACACCCGACCTAGATTCGAATCTCGATCTCTCAGTCATCGACAGTCTAGTCTACTGCAAGACTGACGCCTTAGACCACGCGACCACCAAAGTGGTTTTTATTTATTATTTTATTTTTATAACTTTAAGTATTTGAGGAAATATTGAAATTAAGGAGAAAATTTAAGACGAATACAACAGCAAAGTAAGAGTAGATTAGAGAAAGGATGAGTGACCAAGGTACTATTGATAAGTTTATAAGTCGATTGGGGACCAAAAACTCTGCCGAGCCCTGGTCCAAAGAAATGGTTTTCAACCTAAAATAGCGTATCCTTGATTGAAAGGGAAGGGGTAAGGTGAGGGGTGAGGGGGCTTTCTCATCGCCTGCAAACCAGACAAGATGAGACTTAGCCTACATTTTGTCCGCTTGCCAACGATGCAGGTTATCAGGAAGCTGTCTATAAAGGTGCGTATACATTAGGCGAGCCGATCCTGTAATGTAACATGTATCATGTAATGCTCGTTCTGTTTGGACGTGGAACGAGCAGCTGCAAGCATCTCTGAACCATTGGTGAAACGAACACGCCGCAAGCAATCCTCTGAACCATTGGTGAAACGAGCACGCCGCAAGCATCCTCTAAACCCATTGGTGAAACGAGCACGCTGTAACATCCTCTGAACTATTGTGAAACTAGCACGCCACAAGCATCTCTGAACCATTGTGAAACGAGCACCGAAAGCATCTCTGAACCATTGGTGAAACGACACGCTGAAAGCATCCTCTGAACTATTTGGTGAAACGAGCACGCTGTAGCATCTCTGAACCATTGGTGAACGGCACGCTGTAAGCATCCTCTAACATTGGTGAAACGACAGCCGCAGCATCCTCTGAACCATTGGTGAACGAGACGCGCAAGCATCCTCTGATCTTTGTGAAACGAGCCGCTGTAAGCATCCTCTGAACCATTGGTGAAACGAGCACGCCGCAAGCATCCTCTGAACCATTGGTGAAATGAACACGCCACGATCAAGCGACGTATAATGATCTCATTCAATCAGTATTCACTGGGTGTGCTATATTTCAATTAGTTAATTATATATCTAAACCTACTAAATGTCAGATGACGAAAAAACCTAGCTTTATTTTTGCAGTGGTGCTAGCCAATATGGCTAAACTTTTTAAAAACCACGAGAGCCTCGGTGATGGTGGCGTATAGTTGTATAAAAAAGGCCGCTTCGGAATTAATACGAGATTTCAAGTTCAGACATTAGTGAACAGTACACAAACTTTACCTGATTCTCCCACAGATCCTTGGAGTCCAATAAAATACTATGGTTTTTTACAAGATTCTATCAACTGAAATACAGATTCCTCAGTCCAGTTTCCATGCTTGCGAGCACGCAACAAATATGTCCCAACTAGACTGACGAATCCCTTTGTGTTTGTTGGAAAAATCCTCATCCAGTTCTCTATGCTTGCGAGCACGCAACAAATTTCGTCAACTAGACTGACGATCGCTTTGTGTTCGTTGGAAAAACCGACAGCCAGCGGATGACTGAGAATGGTTCGTAGTGTGCTCGTAGCGTGCTCGCAGCGCGCTCGTAGCGTGCTCGTAGCGTGTTCACAGCGCGCTCGCAGGCCCGTCCCAATTAGTCGAATCGGTTAAATTACATGTTACATTATAGGCTCGGCTCGCCAAATGTATACGGGGCTTAAATATATATTTATAAGCGATATGACGCATTTACAAAGATTTTTTGAACTCTTGGTGGACCATCTACTCTACGGGTCAATGCTCCTACACAGGATACGGATGAAAAACTGGAGAAATACCCACAAGTTTCGTAGGGCTATTGGTTTGGAAAAAAAAAAGTTTTAAAATTAGCTTTCTATATATATTTTTTTCATCACGTTTTACCACCTGTTTGGACTATCCATATTTAGCTAAACTATTGTGGTAGTGATTAGTAGGGTAGGCCTTATAATTTTAGAGGAAATGTACTTGCATTTTCATGAGGGCCAGGAAGAAATAATTTAGTAAAAAAAAATTCTCAACACACCCAGCTGTGATTATAGCTCCCCCTCGATCTCTTGTCACCTTAAACAGACCAGACGAGCTTGACAGCTTAACCCGCCTGTCCATTGATGTATTACAATTATTTTAACAGTATTAATACCATTAATTATAAATGGAAGCTGCAGAACACATTATTGAGAGGAAAGTGAAATCAAAAGAAAGTGGACAACATTTGCGTGGAGGTAGAGATTAAAACCAAACTGATCAATAAACACCGCGGTATACCGGGCTGATTTTGGAAAACCCCCAACTTCTTTCTTCACTGTCAAACCAGACGAGGCGAGACTGAAACCTTTGTCTGTATGCCCACTAGTACGGTATAGTTGCCACCTTTTAGGTATAAACATATAATCTTTTTTGAGCAATTATTCTCAATATGGCTTATGGATAACCTCAACGTAAACTTCCATCATTCAATAAATAAACAGTCCGAATTCTTTGAACGATTAATCTTTTTCAAGCCAAGCCTTAATCGACATTTCTGTCAAGTACACAAACTTTATCTCCATAAAGAAATCTTCAGAGATTCATCTTTTTTTTATGTACACACACACACATATATTTATAAAAGGATACCAGATAGTATCAAGAACAGGCTATTTTTCAAACCTCTGACGGGCTAATTTTCACGAAAAGCCATTAACGTTGTAGGGTTTTGCATGTTTTTACAGAATCGATTGTAGACAAACACTTGGTGCAAAAAAATAAATCAGATGAGGCGCATATTTCTTGTAGAAAACACATTCTATGATCAATTTCTTGGATAATTTCTTTAAGGTGGGTTGGAAGGGGACTCAAGAAAAAGCGAGTGTTTTTACAATTTTTATGGCAAAACTTTTTTTGGCCATAATAAATAAAATATTGTTCCAGTCCAAACATAGGATTTAATTTTCCTCAAATGGTGACCTCAAAACATTTCTTGAATATCTGTAAAGGGTGTTCTGGAATATAATGAAAACTTTTTATCTTCATTTAAAAAGTTTGTTAGATAATATCACCAACAGATATTCAGGAACTGTTGATATCAACATGTGAAGAAAGTTAAACTCTATATTAAACTGAAGCAATACGTTATTTATTTTGGCTAACAAAAAAAAGCTTTAATATAAAAACTGCAAAAACACTGGTTTTTTCTGGCGTCCCCCCACCTTCCACCCCACCTTAATAGAAGGGATCACAACCCAACTTATTTTCCATTTGTATTTTACTCCTCCCCTGTTTGTTCTCCTACTTCCGGACAGTTCCGGCCAGGAACTTTAAAAACCCACTTGTTTTCTGGCGTGTGTACATTTCTGCTGGACTATACAATTTCCTTGAGTCCCCATGTGCGCCCCTGAAAATTACGACTAAGAGAAATAACTCCTGTTGAAAACATTGCCTCCTCTAACGGCAGACGCTTTCTTTAGCCATCTGTTCCAAGAACTGGTTCCTTAAGATGCGTAATCGGGGTTCCTTTCATTTATTAATTTACATCAGATACTTCCCCACCTGCTTCCCTATGTATGTGTAATTATATTGAAGCTCGTTGTTTTTAGCTCGTCGTTTCAATACTACTACCCGGTTCGATCCTTGATGAATCCACAACGATCTTTATGAACCAATTTATTCTAGTTTTATAAATGTAAATTAGTTAACTTGATTGGATATGTTAATGGATAGCCCTAAGCTAAACTATCAAAAAGTATATGGCCAGTCAAAACGTGGATCATTTGTGATACAAAAAGTAGGACTTGATAGAAAATTTAGGCATATTAATATATAAATAGTAAAATACATTTGGGAACTATGTCTTAAATTTGAAACTCTATAAATCAGGATTTTGGTTGGGTTGGTTTGATTTTGTTTATCATTGATGGAGCAGAAAGTTTAACACATTAACACATTAAAATTTTCAAAATATTTAATAATATTATATTTTAACTATTCAATACTAATGCTTCAAATTAACTTAAAATAACAACAAAAGATGACAATTTTCTTCAACCTTGATTTAAAAAAAAATGTCCTTAAGATGGCTTCCCTATGTGCAATTCATTGTTGTTTTATTATTATGATTATTATTATTATTATTTAGCACCGCGATCTTACTACCCGTTCAGGTTGTACCACTTACGCTAATGTGTAATGGTGGGTGATTGTGAGATGAAATGGAGGACCTATAGTTAACGTGGAATCCGAACCACGGTGGAGGCTGGCATTCCACACGTTCACAAGTTGTGATTAATACACGTCTTGTCAGAGGTGAAGGAAAGGTTAATGCTGTCAAATAAAGTTGTTATTAAGAACATTGTACTGCACTTTGTTTTAAAAAAAATATCATAACATCAAAATTACTGTTCAATAATAACTTGCTGGGTTAATGTCTGAGGTCAGCCAATTTATTCAATTTAAACCGTCGAGGCTGGCACGGGATTCAGACGTCAAATTTATATTGCTCTGGTTCACAAGTGACAAGGAGATCGGGCTTCGAATCCCGGAAGGTATATAAGCCTATTGGAGTGTTATTTTCCTCTTAGATGTTTCCTACTTCCCCCACACGACATTGGGGTGCAGTTTCTTTGAATTTACTATTTTTTTTACACCTACTCACTAGCCCGGACTGGGCACACACACAAACAACACACACACACACACACACATCTAAATTAAAAAAAATAGTTTTAGCTTAACAAGGGTTAAAACATATACATAACTTCACGGTAGAAGACACCTCTTTAAAGTGAAAACCCTGGCTAAAAAAATGTCTACTTTAAATTCTTTACCTTTTATATTAAGTCAATAAACTTTTAAAATGTATTTATATTTAGGACAGGTGAACTGGGATATGTAGTGTCGCCACGCACCTGTAAACTGTGAGACTGGGAAAACATAGAGAATCTCACAACTAAATAAAATACTGAGATATTAGTGAGTTTGGGTCATTAAATTGCAAGCCTTTGTTTAGAAGAGCAAGTGGAGTGAAGAAACAACCACCTTAATTCGAATACATTTACCATATTCTACCCGCCTACCTCCATTTTTTTTTCCCTCCCTCAAACATCATTTTGTGATGATCGAGTGATGAATCTTCAACCTAAAGGTTGTTTTACTGCACTGGGCATACACTCAAACCTTCAGCTGGTTAGTGCTGCCTGCACCATCTGGTAGAGGTTCCATGTACTGGGGGGAGTTCAGAAAGTGTAGTGGTCCCCGCTGCCTTCACACTGTGTTTCTACAAGCGAGTGAGAAAGAGCCAACTTATTATATCGGAAAAGGTATTATCACATACCTTCCAAGGTTCTCTTACATGCCACAATTGACATGGGTCCAACGGCTTTACTTCCCCTTCAAAAGATAGCTGTGCCATAGATTTTTGTCACTGAAGAAAAATCCGTCGACCTCAGCTGTGTTTGAACCCATGAACATCGGGTCTTGAAGGGGAAGAGGAACTTTAAACTCAAGACTACCAAGGTCGACCGCGTTGTGTAACAACGGCATAAATCCATCTCATCAAGGTCAAATCATTCTTTTCTCTAAACACCAATGGCATAACTTCACAATAGTTAATTTTATGAAAAAAAAAAAGAGTTAAGTACGCTTTACTATTTTTTAAATTGTCTGGAAAATATGGAAATTCCTTTTTGGAAAATCTTGAAAATCAAGGAATATTTTACTAAGAAAATTGTTACAACATTGTATACGTTTTCCCATATCTTCTTCACGCAAATAGAGATTCACTTTCTCTAATCTACCCTACCCATCCCTACACCTTTAGTTTCAACATCTAACAACCTTGATATAAAACATACTTTTTTTTTTACAAGCAAGTGCGTGTTAAAATACTCTTAGTCGTTAGCAAAATATATTGTGCTTAAACACATAAGAGGATGTCTATCAGCACGCGTTAGTTGGGGTTATTAGCACCTGGGAACACACTTAGTGTGGACTCCGAATTACCCTTATCTTTACCGTTTTTCGTAACACATGAAGACACATCACAGGTTTTGAGTGTTTTTTAAGGCTACATGTGCTGTCTATTGTTCGCCAAGTTAGCAATTTACTTGTTGTGTTTAGCAACGTATACTTATTTTAGCTAACTAAAATAAACAAAATTGAAATCTAGCCATAAATGTTGCCTATCAACTTTACGATGAACAGATATGAGTAAATATATCTACAATATTATCAAAGTGTCTATTTACTCGTTAATTACGGCGATTTTTTTGGGGTAGGGAAGGTTGAATTTAGAGGAAGTGTACCCGAATTTACGTGGAGACAGCGTGGTAAACAAATTAAAAAACACCTCTGTACACCCAATCAGGGTTCGAACCCTAATTTACCATCATCACCAGTACAGTCTATTGCGAGAATTACGCTTCAGACTTTTCAACGCCGAAGCGGATCGTCCTTCAGCGGCAAATCACACACAACTATTATGTTCGGTATCACGCCGGCTGTAAGCACCACTTTCTTAGCTTCAAGTAAGGCTAATTAGTATCATTTGTACACGGTATGGTCTTACATTGTAGAACAAGATATCTACACAGTCTCAACTATAAATAAAACATACACTCATATGGTAAACATTTCTTTAATCTTGTATTATTCGTCTGTTGGGTCTAAAACCGTGTTAGGTTGGTATTGGCCTTTCTTATCCTAGTGCTCTAAGCTGAATGACCTGGAGATTAGACTACTATGACTACTACCCTTGAACCAGGAAATGCATCGAAGGGCGCTTTTCTGTAGTATCCTTTTGACAACACCAATATTGGCATCAATCTTTTTCAAAGTAGTTATATTTCATTGTTGTTTTATTTTCTTCTTTAATGTTAAAACAGTTTCACTAATCTCAGTTCTTTTTTCTTTTTAAAAGTAGAATACAAAAAATTCGCACCACGATGCGACGCCTGTTTCAAGCTTACCTACCCACCTAAGTTAGATCCCTATCCATTAGTGATCTTTAACTTACTACCCATCATCGTTATATACAATACATTTAGGCCTATACAATAAAAGGGGTATGAAAGTTAAAATATAAAGGAAACCCCTTATTTACGAGTAGGAATAGCGGAAAATCACAGCAAATATACCCACACGGGATTCGAACCTTGACCATCACGTTACCAGCAAACTAGACTAAAAAAGACTAACTCCTTAATCGACGTGCCCACCAGTGCACGTTTTAAACGTAGTATTTATATGTAAGCTATTATTTTTTATAAAGAAGAGACTAACCAAAGTAAAACAAATAGTTCTTTTTATTTTGTTGTAATGTAATACTTTCTTACAACGTTATAATTATGAACTGTATACCTTATGCATTTTTTTTACTACTAGCATTATTTTGAAAAGTAATACTAGAGATAAAGCTATATTTATATTGATGTTGATTCAATAACAGCAGTAAAGCTTACCAAAATAAATTTGGCGACTTTGAATTCATAGGGGTATCACTCACTCGACCAAATTAAGTGTATCACAAAGCCTTATCGAAATCATGGAGTTTATGTGCATCAAGTTAAAAGTTTGGAACAGAAAAATAAAGCATGATAAAATCAGCTTTTGTTTCTAAAGAAGGCACCTACTTGAAGGTAAATATTAGGGGTGGTCGGGCAGCAAATATTTGTATCGGGCGGGCTTAGGGCGGGCGTTACAAAATTAAACTCGGGCATGGACAAATTCGGGCGGTTTATTTTAAAAATTTTGCAAAAACAATTATTTGTCACAGGCTCATATTAAAGTTCAAATTACAAGTTAAAACAGTCACAAAATGCAAATGGCCGTTTCCTATTTAATGTTCATTTGATGCGTACTTTTCTATTTATATCTAACAAATCTGGCTAATAATAATAATCAAAAGAAATTTAAAGAAAACTAATTTAAATTAATTTTTCGCAAGCATAGGTGCCTAAAAATCTCAATGTGGAAATGTTGAATTTACTATGTTGTTGGCATTGACAGAAAAATTAAATCGTAGGAATCTTGATCTCGCTTGTTGAATTGAAAAATAATTCAACTAATAAATATCTCAGGTTTATTAAACACTTTTTTTTTTCAAAGGTTTTGAATTAGAGTTTGGTGCGACACCTGTATATTTTTTTTAAACGAGGATAGTAGTTATGGAGCTTTAAAAGCAGTAAAATAATCATAACATGTATTATCTCGAATTTGTTTGTTGAATTTTTTTTTAAAACTCTACTGTTTCGATAAGTATAGGTTTCTCACTGTGATGAAAGGCACCAAATAAATCTGTAAAAATAATAATGCACTTTTTAATGCAATTAATAAAAACATAGCAAATGTTTTGAAAGGTAAATATAAAAATCACGCTTGACCTACACAGACACAAACACATCCACGATATAGATTCACTTCTGTGTTTTTTTTAAATGATCGTTCGTGATGCGATACGATGTTTTTCGTGTTTTAGGGGAGTCGACCCAGACGCACGAAATATCCGTGTCAGACATGTAAGTCGAGTTTTCCAACAAGCATATCATTTGTGTTGCAAAACGGAAAACAATTCTCTCGACAAAGAGGAATAGAAAATGTATAGGAAGGAAATAAAAGAGTAGATCCTCTATTATTTAAAGGGGTAAAATAAAGAATAATTGGGGAGATTTTGAAATCTACCTTGCAAAGGTTCATTAAAGGAAATATTGAAACAGAGTTGCCAAATACCTGAAAACCAGAAATAAAAGGAAATTCGTTAAACAAAAACTTTAAAAAATAACGGGAACATTTGTGAATTTGGCAAAATTAAATGGTAGCATAAGTGCAATCCAATTTTCAACCTTATTTTAAAGATAGAAAAGTTACCATTGGCCTATTTACTTTCACGCATTAATACATCAGGTAGTGTGGCCTGAAGCTCTCACTTTTGATGATGATATGTTGTGTCGAGCATCTTGGATTTTTCAAATTTTCGGATTTTTTTATAAAGATGCTTCCTCGCCTCCACACCAAATTTCAACTCTTAGAATATTAGGAAGAGGGAGAGAGTAGTCTGGAAGGACAGACAGAAACCCTATGGATTATATAGATGTAGTCAACTATATAATAATATAATAATAATAATAATAATAATAATAAAATAATAATAAATAATATAATTAAATTAATTAATTTTGCTGTCTGAAAATAAAAATGTTGAAATTTTTCAAATCCATCTTAATTAGTGCATAGATACGAATTTTAATCAAACTCGTTTGAGCGAAATTGGAGAAAATCTGTTTGGTCTTTTTGTCCATCAGTAAACTACCCATAATTTAGGGTTAGATATCTAATTCCAAAAACTCCTCGGAGAAACGTTATAACAATCCTGTATGTCAAATTTTAGCCCTATCGGTAAAATGGTTCCGGCTCTAGACCACGATACAGAAGCTCACAGATAGACAGATGGCATCGCAAAAACAGTTCTTTTCGGATTTAGAGGGGTCATGAAACGTCAATATTAATCAAAATCTTGAACTAGAATATTTTTACAGGGTCGCTAAGAAGTAAAAATTAACTGAATAGCTAAGCAATCTTATTCAAACACATATATATCCCCGCCTTTTTAGCTGTAATATTGGGTTTTGGAACAGTTGTATATATTCCTCCATTTAATTTAAATATTAATGTTCAAAACACCATTAATTAATTAAATGGCTCACACAAATCAATCTCATCAAAATTAAATTTAATTTACATACTCGCTAGTACTCTATATTGTCTGGGAAAAAAGGAATTTATTATGTAAAACACAGGGAATTTTCGTAGTTTGAAAATAGTTGCAACCCTGCAAATGATAAAAAAACTAAAAAAAGGTTAAAACATCTTAGCCCCCCCCCTCCAGTTAGTTATGGTAATGCACCAAATGATCACATAGCTCTTGTCAAATCGATTATCTTGCAGTGTAATTCAAGGATGAATGGTATAACATTGAAAGCTCAATTTACATGTAAATATGTCTTGCGAATGAACAAGAAAATAAAACAAGGTAATGTTTGTTAAGAACGGAACTCGACTGAATTTAAGATAATATTTTTTTGTCATGCGAGATTTTCACATAGACGTATAATATAGCTACCTTTAGTCATTTGTAGCCAGTCTTGAACTAAGGTGGGATGAAAGGAAAATTTCTAGTAAAGATAAGTATGTTTTTTGATAAAAAAAACGCATTTGACCTCAAAAAATATTACTTCAATAGTTAGGCCTGACATTAATTTTCATTTTCTAAACATAGTTATTTCAACAGTTCTTGAATCCGTTTTGGTGGCCACATGATCTAAGACACTACTATAATAATATTCTAGTTTGCAGGGAGATTGGGGTTCGAGCCCAGTCGGGTGGACTGAAAGAGGATTTGGTTTTCCACACTCCTTCCATTCAAATGCGGATACACTTAAAATAAACCTGCCTAGTCTTAACACACCAGGTAACTAAACCCGAATGGGCAATAAGACGGTTTGCTTGAAAAAAATTATTGAATATTTGTTTTTTTGCACAACGGAATTCGACCAAAAACTTTTTTAACTTAAACTTTCTTCATAAAGGCTTCCGTTTGATACCGGATTGATCTTAAGAAAATTTATAATGGATTAAATTGACGTTTCCCCTTCAGCTTGTGTTGGGCTAACCATTGGAAAACTGGGTGCTATAACTGTTCTACGTTTAAGTAGTTTGTTATCCATATGTTGATATAATTTGTTGGTTCAGGAAAGGCATTTCAAATACTTCCAATAAAATAATAATATTAAATTGTGAGACTTAGGTCTCTTACTATAGAACTTATTTTGAACAAATAGTATTTAATGGGATGATTCGGGCAAATTAAATATCTATAAGATATACCCCTACGTCTATTGTGTTCAAATTTCAAATACAAAATAAATTTACTTAATTTTACTCTTCCATTAATTAGTTGGATGGTCGGTCACTTTCTCACTGTCGATTGAAAAATTCAACTAACAAAGTCTTTGGCACGGTTCTTTTGAGAATAAACGTTCGCCCAGAGGCCATCGCAAAAAACCCCAACAAAACTCGTGTTATAACTCTTTTGACATGAAACCCTTTATTAAAAAACAATTATCTGCCTTCAAATTGAATGCCGGCTACGAGAGTCGTTTATTTTACCAATGCATTGGGTTACAAATTCTCTTTAGTAAAGATAGAAAAAATAAAAACTATGCGAGTGGTTACGCTCCAAACTTGTCGGCCATGTATCTGTCGTGTAAACATGCTAAAAAGGTGCTAACGACTGTAATTAGAGACGTAGGTTTTCCTTTCAAGTCTACTTTTAATGCAAGTAGTTTTGCCCAATTATCCTAAATTTACATATATTGAGTAAAGTCTATTTCATTTCATATTGATATTAATTTCAATTCGTGGGAAAATTAGAAAAGGTAGTTCAACTGTCTCTGTCGCTCTCTACTTCTCCAAACTTTCGTTTGCACCTACATAGCGGCTAACTCTGTGCGTTCTTTGGAAAGTTTCAATGGCTTGGCTGATTCCATCTTTTTTTTTTTTAAAGAGAGAGGAGTGTCTCTGATTGGTTGAAAAGTTACGAAACACAATGAAATAAAGGGAAGTTTAGAATGGGGGATGTGGCGCAAAAAAAAAGTTACACACCTAACTCTTACAGCTCTGATTTAAATAAAACCACACGTATCAATCGTGGTACTCAGTTTACTTTTTATTATAGTTACGTCTTGAACATCACACATGTTGTGTGTGGTGTTCCAATTAAATAATCGTGTCCTGTTTAAAATAATCGATAAATGTTGGTCAGACACACTTATAACTTGTTAAAATTATTTTGATTTAATTAAGAAATAACCACACAGCCATGACGTAATCGTGAGATGAGTAATGTTTCGTAAGTGTAGCCTAGCCAGAGTTTCGTTTCACGTTCGTCGAGGGGTCCATCCACCGAAGCACCGAGAATCTTGAAGCCTACCCTACATTTTAGAGGCCTATAGCGCATTTTGGGTGTATCTTAAGATAACAAAAGATACCACCCACGTTGGTGTCCACATTGTATAAGGCGTCACTCTCGCAGTAAACTATACTGCCGATGCCATGGAGATCATGGCTTGATCCCGGTCGGGTGTACTGAGGGTGGTTTTTCCTAAATGGTTTCCCACTATCTATCTTTCCATGCAAATGTGGGTACACTTCATCTAAGTTTATCCTTACTCATCGCTAGCACATGAGCGTAATTAGTACAT
The DNA here is from genome assembly GCA_033556935.1 of Timema podura. Classification (NCBI taxonomy): domain Eukaryota; kingdom Metazoa; phylum Arthropoda; class Insecta; order Phasmatodea; family Timematidae; genus Timema; species Timema podura. The sequence continues at coordinate 29,636,600 of JAVRXN010000005.1, forward strand.
AGAAGTACAGGGTGGCCCACAGAAAAGTAGCCCGCCTCCTATATCCAGTAGGCACCTTACTCTGAATTGGAGGTCAATCCCCTTCCACCCATATTGTGACATGAAGAATGAGCAAGTGAACTGCTTGTCTAAAGCACAAGACGGGGTGGAAGGGGATTGACCTCCTCCAATTCAGAGTGAGGCGCCTGCTGGATATAGGAGGCGGGCTACTTTTCCGTGGGCCATCCTGTATAACGTAAAAGTGTAGTACCCAAAAGCATGGCTAGCACTAACCATCAAACACATTTTATTCAAAGGAACGTATTAGGCAGGTGAATCTCAAGGTAGGAGATTGGTGAAACTGCCAAACGCATCGGTACTGATCACATTTTTCATGGAAACTCGCACGGAAAAAAAGCCTACTTTAAGAAAGCGTAAAGAGAGAAAGAGAAAATGGATATCATTGTGAGAAGAGACATAGAAGGTAAAGGAAGGGTTGGTTTGAAAAGAAAGGGGGGGGTTTGTTGGGGGGAGTAAGAACACTTTTATGTAACGTGTTGTTTGGAAGCAGTAAAGGCATAATATAATATGTTGGCTGGCGAAGAATTGGCGAGGAGAGTCGGTCTATAGGTTCATAAAAAGAAGTTTTGGTGGACGTGTAGTGGCAACGGATCGATGCCTTTTTCTTTCTCGCAGCGAGAAAGGGAGTGTCGCGGTGGGAAGGGAGGGGGGGTTGTAAAGGGGAAAGGGGGTTGATAGAGTGTGTAGGATGAGGGGTTTACACGGTGGTCTGGCATTGATTGAGACAATGTAGGACTCAAGAATTTTATATCTCACTCATTTTATAGCAAATAAACAAGAACTGTTGGAAGGTTCCCCAAAAAACAATTCACTCGATTTTTTTTTAATGTGCGATTGAAGGAAACGTAAATCAAGGTCAATAATTTTGCAATTTTTATGACAAACATTTTTGGCCCCAAAAAAGGATATTGCTTTATTAGATTCGATTGGTTTAGTTTTATACACAAAGTAATATCAACCATTCTTGAATAAGTTATATTTTATCATGAACATAATGGAATTTAATAGGAAAGTTCTCAATTTTCTCGATGCCCTAGACAAATATTCAATAACTCTTCATGCTGCTGTGTAGGAAATTAAACTAAACGTTTAGACGCTAGAAATAATTTATTTACTTTGCCAATTTTTTTAAAAATACATAAATACTGCAAAAATACCAACATTTACTCGTGTTCCTTTCCATCCAATTTTAAAGCAACCGCCTTGGTCAACGAGAAAGTATCAATCGCTGTCGGGCCACACGGCTTAAAATAAAAATAGTCTGCATCGTTTTTTGGAAACGCCTCTTTATTCTCACCAAGCTAATACTCCCTTTCACCTTTCACATGTCATGTCATTAAGAAAGAGGGGAAAGAAAACTACGAAATTTCTTATCTCAAGATAAAGAAGAAAACTCGCTGCTAATTCTCAAATATCTTAAAATTTTCTGTTATGATCCTGTCAAAAAAAATACTATATTTGTTGTGAGAAGGACCATTCTGAAGACTTTTTCAACAAGCCTACTCTCATAGCTCACAAAATATGTTTAAAATGTCGTTGAAAATGAGCTAATTTGACAAATTTGTTTTCTATTAATAAAACGCATAATATAGGGTTGTTAAGTAAGGAAAAATATCCCTTTTGGAATCTTTTGACTTAATTTTGGCTTAGCCAAATTTTGAAATAACGCATCGTAGAATTAAATATCGCACTTAGGGCTTAATGTCTGTGCGACAATTTCTCACTTACCGAGGTGGACCCTTTAGCGATAAACTTAGATATCGTTATTCAAAGTCTTTTTCAGACGTAACGATAACTTATTATTTTCCAATAGCTATTCATTAACCCCTTAACCGATAGACTTTAACATTATTTGGTGTAGTTTATATACTTGTTGTAACATTTTCAAATTTTTTTAAAGGCCCCTAGAATTTGGGGTCATTTAATAATTTATAATTGAGTTAGTCTAGTTAATATAGGCCCTAGTGTAATAGTTTGAATATGGACATTTGAAAACCTTCACATCTGAATAACTTTTTGCTATCTGATGCATAATAAAACATTTCTATGCATTAGCTCTCTCTGACTCGATTAGCATACATTCTACATACACAGAGTAGGGTTTCATATAATTGCATAATGTTATTGCTTCTTCATATTGTATATAGTACGTTTCTAAAGAATGTCATCAATATTAAAAATCACAATAAACATTTTTAAATTTGAGAAGTATTATGATACTAGATTTGTCGATTAAAAAAAGTGTAGGCCTAAATGTATATTTAATAAAAATATATATTCACAACATAGGGTAACTTACATATTACGTGAGAAAATATAATACCAAAAAATTTATTTTGACGGAATTTGGTAATATGCACCCAAAAATAAATCCTGCCTAGTAGGCCTACGTAATTTTTATCATCTTTAGTAAGTATTTTTATAGTTATCATTTAAATGAATTCAAATATAGTGTGTTGAAAATGTATGTAAAAAAAGACGAGGCTTCATAGGTAAATAGATAAGATCAATAGTGTCTATAGCCTATTTAATTAATCTAGAACAAATTAAAATAACCTTATAAATGCATTTTTATCACTCCCTTTTTAATAGAACTAAGAAAAAAAAGTTAAACACGCAACTTCTGAAACATTTAAGTCGGTAGCATTTTTTTTTTTAATTTCGGCAGGTGCATCTCCAAAGCTTTAAATTACTGTGATAAAAAAATAATAAAAAATGTATTCTAATAAGCGTTATTTTTGTGCTCGTGCCTGGAAGTCTTTTTTTAAGTTTCTTGTTTTTTTTAAGACGGAATCTTTAACAGGTTTTGACATTGAAAGGGACCCTAACATTTTGATAGTTTAAATTGCGTGTATTTAAGAGGGCGTGGACGGCGGGAGTGAAATATCTATGTTTTACAAAACGGTTGTGGAAAACCTTTTTATTTGAGGCTAAATTACATGATTACTAAACATGCAGTTTAGCACGAAAACAGTCCTCAGCGTAATAGTATAAATAACAATAGCCTGTAAATCTTTGTCCTATGTTTAAAACTAATTTGGCAATTTGAGTGTAGCAACAGCTTAAGTGATACTGTGTTCAAAATTTATAATGCGTGATTCAATTATTTATTTTATATTATAACCCATACATCGGTGGGCACGCGGGTAAAGTTGTCAGTCTTATTTAGTATGGTTTGACGGTAACGGGGAGGACGGGGTTCTAGACCAGTCCAGTTGTAGTGTGTTTTTCCTTAAGAGATTTCCAACCTCCCACCTTATAAATGAGGCTAACATTTTCAGTAAATACTAATTTTATCATTCCTACTCCATTAATTCATATACGCTTAAATTATATATTATATATTATTATTATTAGCACCGATACTTACTACCCCGTCGGGTTATACGCACTTACGCTAATGTGTAATGGTAAATTGATGTGAAATAATATAGGATCTACAATTTAAACGTGGGATCCGAACACGTGAGGCCTGGCATTCCTCACATTCACAAGTTGTGATTAATTAACGTTTGTCAGAGGTGAAAGGAAGGGTTTGGCAATCAGATAAATCTGTGCCGGACGAGTTTGAACCCCAACCTCACACAGAGCTTGACACCTTACCCTAACATCAGGTCCACCATGATATATACCTTACAGCCCGGTTGGTTTGTAAGACGTGGTGTATAAGTAAATAAATATATTTAGTCAATGTACCATTACGTTTGTGTATATTTGTTTTGATGGGATTATCGTATGTTCAAGAAAATGTATTAGGCTCTAAATAATAATAATTAAATTATTTATTTATTTTGTACCACGTCTTAATATCAGTCTGCTTGATTTGGCCATCCACTAATTACGTTAATGTGTTAGGGTTGAAGAGATTTGAATTTAGAGGAAGTGTACCCGCATTTGCGTGGAGGGAGAGTGGAACACCGTTTAGAAAAAACCTCAATACACCAGACCAGGACTCGAACCTATATCTCCCCGCCATCGGCAGCCATTCCAGCCATTCTATTACGAGAGTGACACTTTATATCCATTTGGCCATCGAGTCAGATTTTTTTTTACTAATTTCATTCAAATTATTAACCTCTGAGACATGAAGGAAGTGAGGCAGTATCCTGTTTAAGAGCAGCAGACACTTAAAGCAGGAAAATTACCTATTTGTGTACTCGGATAGGATAGAGGCCTGGTCTCCTGGTTCAAAACTCACTTCGGTATTTTTTTGCAGAGATCACTATGGAGCTTTTATGAAAACTATTTAATCATCCTTTAGTTTAGTAACGACGTAAAAAGATAATCCCCCGCTTCAGTGGTAGACTGGTATATGGATTCACTCTCGTGTTGGACTGTCCTTGTGATGACGGGGAGATCTGGGTTCAAATTCCAGTCGGGTTTACTACGGGTGGTTTTTGCTGAGTGGCTTCCCCCTCCTTCCACGTAGATGCGGGTAAATTACCTCTGAGGTATTCCTTCCTTCTCCCTACACCATTAGAGTAATTATCATATAATGCGTATAACCTAAACAGGTAGCATGACATGGTGATAAAAAAAATATAATCATTTGCAAGCACTAAATTGAAATTTCTCTAATATATATTATTAATATTTACACAAACCACCCGCAATTGGCAAGGGAAATATAACGTGTCAGTTAAAACTCCGACTGAGTTTTCTCGTAAAACTGTAGTATCAGATGATTAGATGAAAACTCGACGATTCCTCTCTCGTGAAAAGTAGTATCGAGACGATTTAAATAAACGTTACAAACTTCGAACGTAATCGAGCATATCTCTCTCGTGAAACGGTGTAAGTATGACAGAAATGTATAGACTGAGAAACTCACATTCCTCTCTCGTGAAAAGTAGTATCGAACGATTTAAACGAAAACCTCCATATCTCTCGTGAAACGGTATCGAACATTTAAGAAACTCATATTACCATCTCTGGAAGAAATGGATGATTAGATGTAAATTTGACTATTCCTTCTCGCGAAAACCTAGTATTGATACGATTTAAACGAAAACTCATCATTACTCTCTCGTGGAAACGTAGTATCGAGACGATTTAAATGAAAACTCGACGATTCCTCTCTCGTGAAACCATAATACAAGACAATTTAGATGGAAACTCGTCCATTTCTCTCTCCTGAAGCCGTTTTATCGAGATGATTCATATGCAAACTTGCCCGGTTTTATTTTTCTTATGGGATTGAAGTCTCGAGACGATGCGGAAGAAACTTGACCAGGGCCGCGGTTGTAAAAGACGTTCTCGCCCAAAGCGAAGAGTCTACGCTCCCTGCTGAACACCTGTTCATATCACGGACAGCGGTGACTCTCGGTGCTTGGAGATTTAAGTTGCGTGACACCTCGTACCGGTCTTACCAACAGGTACAAATCAAACTTCCCCCGAAAGAACAAAAAAAGTTTTAAGCCACGAGACAGATAAATTCCTTATGAGATTGTACACCCTAATATTATTAGATACTCAAGCCACAGTTCAATTTTTTTTATATAGAAAGGGCCTTAACTGACAGCTATCAAAACTACTAATTTTACTGAAATGTGTTCATACGTCAAGTTAAGTATATTTAGCATTCACTGCTGATATATATATATAATATCAATATCTATAAAATAACTTAAATAACATACTAACATTATATCAATGTTAAATGCATAAAGATATGTTCGTATTTTCAGTGAAAATTGGACTGTATCTAAACTATGGGAACCATTTGAAGAACTGCACCTTTAATCAGCGAGGGAGGGTGTAAAATCTTCCAAAGTTCAGCCTTCAGCGGGATTTGAACCACAGTTTCACTATACATTTGTGCTATTTATAGTAGGATTTTGGTAGTTTTTGAAAAACAAACTTTTTTTATGTCAACATTGATACATTTTACTAGTTTATTAATAGAGAAAGAAAATTCTTATACAATTAATTTTAACCCACTTCAGTGGCCGAATCGTCTAAGGCGTCTATCTCGTGCTAGATTGGCCCTGCTGAAGACGGAAGAGATCGGAGCTCAAATCCCGATCGGATTTACTGAGGGTGGGTTTTCCTAACTGGTTTCCCACTCTCTTTCCACGCAAATGCTGGTATATTATCTCAAAAATGCTTCCTTTCCCTATCCCTACCCCATTATAATAATTATCATACATGCGTACAACCTGAACAGTTAGTTAGGAGTGGTGATAACAAAATTTGTTTACATTGTAACTAGGACTAGCGAAGCTTTGGGAATCAAAATGATCCTTAGTACGAATAAAGCCGCATCATTTATCATATCATATTCGTAAAAAAAAAAAATTAAATTACATTCGGACACGGTAACATTTCTATAGGGTTATATCAGATAAGGGTTTTACTATGAAAACTGGACTGTAATCGTATAACCCTGCTGGTAAAAAGAATATAGTACATTTATTTTGGGGATGTTTAACTTTGTATTTATAGCATCCATAGGCTTACCCTTCGAACAATGTAAGACGACCTAATTTGTCAGAATCAAGCTTCGAAGCAAAGCCGGGTTTGTTTACCGCTACACCAACTTAGCTGATATTAATTAAGTTATATTTGAAAATAAAACTTATTTGTCACAGACGTACAGATTAAGCGATTACATTTTTTTTATAGACATACATTTTTACTTTGGGATTCCCCTCCATATTCCCGAAGGGGTATAATCCCTGTCGGACATGCGTCGATGTCATTCAGACACGTCCCTCCCCCTCTTACTCCCATTCCACCCACCTACCTCTCTCTCTCGTTCCGGACAACGCAGGCGCCTAGGCGTCCTGACGACGCGCGTCGACCACACCATTTGATGACGTTACACTATCCCCTAAACTTTGCGTTCTAATAAATGGCGCACGCATCTTTAAGCAGCACCGACATTCTCGACGCCCCGTCCATCCGGCGGTTTCAAGGGTAACACACACGTTTTAAAACTAATGGCTGCGTATAATTTGAACAGGTAGTTAGACACGGTGCTAAAAAAATTAGTAGCAAAAGAATTAATTTTTTAAAAAAGTTTTTTCTCTTTCTCTACGAATCTATCTCGGCAGCCTACCATTCTAAAACGTGTTAAGGGAGGCTTAAACAGAACGAAAATTAAAGCAAGTTTATTTTTTACAATTTTTAAACACAAAAAAACATTTGGGGATCAAATAAATAAAATTAGCAATAGCTTATTTTAATTTTCTACACTTAGAAATCTCAACAATTTTTGAATTTCTTAGCCGGGCATTGTGCAAATTGGACATAAACTTTTTAAATGGACGTACATGAAAAGTATTGTTCAAACTACGTGATGCCCATGGCAGATATTCAAGAAACGTTGAGATTACTTTGTGTAGAAAATTAAAACAAACGTATCTAAAGAAGCAAGGTTTTATTTATTTTGTCCAAAATAGTTTTTTGTTATAAAAACTAGGCCTATAAATAACGGTTATATCTCGCGTTCCCTCCCCACCCTCCTTTTCTCCCAACTTAAGGTCCATATTTTCATTTAGCCTCACTTGATGGAACGGTTGGAGCGTTAATCTCTTTCTAATACTTCAAGAAAGTCATAAATAATTATGGTTTTCCTTTTTACGTCCTCGCTAATGCGGGTTCATTTCCTCTTCACCATCCTCTTCTTTAAATTTGGACTATGTTTTTAATAAATTATGTTTATTTGTGTGTGTTTTTGTCTTACTGGCCGTCCAGGCTATCCTCGTATTTAGACTAACAGGATAGAAATTAGATAGGTAGAATTTAGAGAAAATGTACTCTAATTTTGTTGGAGTAGAGTGGTAAACATTTTAGGGGATAAACTTCTCAATACACCCAATCGGCTTTCGAGCCCATCGACCTCCCCTTCACTAGCCAACCAAATTTGTTTGTTTGCTTAACACCGCGTCGGGTTATACGCTTAGGTACCTAATTGCGCTAATGGTTTTAGGGATAGGAAGGTTGTATTTATTGGAAGTGTACCACTTTTACGTGGAGGAAGAGTGGAAAACGATTTGGAAAAAAAAACCACCCTTAGTACAGCCGACCGAGATTCAAACCTCGATCTGCTCTTTCATCATCACTCTAGTCTACTTCGAGAGTAATGGTTAGACCATGCGACCACTAAAGTGGGTCTAAAAAAATTAAAATATACTGACAACTTTGACTGCGTGCCCACCGGTGTGGGTAGCCCTCATGTTGACAAATTCACATTGAAAATAACTCGCTCTACAAATGATGTTGTCAAGCTCTTGGTGACAGGCAATCGATTAGTCCTGGCGAGAAGCTAGTAATGGAAATGACATCACAGGGAAAAAGTTACGCAATAAACGTCTGGGAACTTGTTTAACTCATAGCGCTGTGCAGCGTTGTAGCTAGGAAAATTAGTTTTTAATCATCGTAGGCACAACTAAGGTGACCGAACATCCATCCTCAATTTTCGGGGACATATTGCCGCAAGAAGCCAACGATTTTCACACAACTGCAAGCAAAAAAGGGGTTTTCATCCCATATTTAATTTTTACTTCATATACTCTGTAATTTAACAGCCAAATTGTAATCTGTGCGTTGTTACTAAAATTAATGCTTCATACTCTAAAAAACTAATATTTAGTACAATTAAAAAAAAATTGTTTACCTTTTTCCGCGCACATATAGTTTACGTTTGGAAATAAAGGGGGAAAATCTACAACTTGCACAAGTTGTCAGTCATCCAGCTACTCGAGTACGTCCCTTTACCTCCAAGACAGGTGTTAGTCGGCATTCGGAAAAAATAACGGATCGAACGTTAATTGATTTTAAGAATGAAAATAATATTAATATCCAAGTTATGTCATGTACAAATATTCACCGTCTCAAGCGGAAGGGATTAGGATGCCGATTGTCGGTAAACTTAGTGGTTTGATTAAGGTCTTCGGCAACCAATATGATAGGGGAATTAAAAATATATATTATTGATCTGATTTTATTTATATGAAAATAGCTTCTATTTTATGCTAGAGAAACTTTTTTTAAATGCTTTTGGTTGATTATTTGCAAATCGGGACTTTTTTTCCCTCCGAAATTGGTCAATATCTCAACTTATTTTGAATACATGTTTTGATTTGACCCCTGATATATTGATATTCATTTTAATGTTCTAGTAAAAGTTCGTAGAACACGTCTCGTGATATTTCAATTTGTCTAATAATTATGTACCATTTAAATGTCAAATTACGTTCTCTTACTACCATCAATCAGTGATCTGAGAATGTCTCTCTTCAAAATGACTAGACAAAATGACCCTTTAATCTAGTGCTTATATATATATATATTATGTATGAACAGGTGTATATATATGTATATATACACCTGTTCATACAAATAAACTAACCTCCGATTATGATTTACTAACGAATTAAGATTCTACACTTATTGACATGCGGACAAAGGCGTCAGTCTAATCTGTTTTGTTGGTGACGGGGAGACTAGGAATTTGAATCCATTCAGGGTGTATCGAGGTATCCCACCCCCTTACCCTCCCAAAACAGCTTCCCGATTATCCCCACAAAATTGTGGGTACACTTCCTCTAAATTCTACCTTCTTCCCTACCCCATTTGTGTAAAGATGTGGGCAACCCGGATGGGTGGTAAGACTCTGATTATCAAGAATATAAACGTTTAAATTGTGTTAGCCCAGTGGCAGATTATGCATTTCAGCTTGATAGGACAAGGGTTCATATTCCGGTTCCTGTGAACTGTTTATTTTATCCGTCGTTTTACAACTTATATTCACGCTAATACTAGCGCATTTCTTTCTTAAATTCACCCTTCTCATTATACACCCGTTGATATTAGTCAATGTGAGTAGGGAACAGTCCAAACTAGAAATAAAGACGCGTGGCTCTAAGTGATGTTGTGGTTAAAAGTGTAATTAAAACCAAACTCCCAAAACTAGTCAGGAGCCGAGACGTATCCAGCTGTTCCCCTTCTCGCCCCAAGGCCTTACGCACCTTTGGTCGCGCCCGAACTGTTCGCTGCCGTGGGCCCTATTCGGACCGCCGATGACAAGCACGCGAGGAGTTCAGAACCAGACATCGCCACCAGATAAAATAACAAATGACTCTCAGGAGAGCTGCCTCGATATCCCCCGAGTCAAATGTGATCTCGCACGTAGCCTAAGTTTGATGGTACGGTCGTGGGCAGAGCCACTGCCTCTATAGACAGCTTTGCTACGATATACAATACTCGCGTGGAGTGTGAACGCACACTTAAAAATGATCCAGCTGTTGGTTAAGGTGGGAATGTAGGGAACGTGAGAAAAGGCCAGTATTTTTCAGTTCTTATAGCAAAACTTTTTTTTTTTGCCAAAATAAATAAAATATTGCTCCAGTAGAAACAAAGTTTAATTTTTACACCGGGTGATAATTTCACAGCTCACACATTTCAAAACAACGCACGTGAACCACGACTCACTCTGAAAAATAATGTCGTATAACTGCCTACCTGTCTTCACGCATGCGCATAGGACCAAACTAGCCAGCTTTTCGCTTCTTCCATGCAGCTATAAATGATTACACAACTATGGCCGCACACAACGACTGTCGAAATATAAGTGCAATTAACAATTATTACAATGTGCAGTAATTATTATATTATTTACAAGTTTGTGAGTGTGTATTGGATGTGCCTACAACATATTTCAATTTAAAAGATGATAAATGAATTAATACTTTTTTTATGACGTCTTGTTTCTAATCGAAAAGCTTAACAGGCTGATCATGTGTTAATAATAGTTTTGACAGCGATCATTTTATGACCTTCATATCTTTAAAGTGGTATTAATGACATCCAGCACCTTAACTCAGTTGTTGTCACGTCTTCTCACTGAATTAAAGGTCCCGCTTCGATTACTGGCATAGTTAAAAAATTTATTCCTGTCGAAATTTGATCTTCTCCATTTTTTCCCAGTTATGAGTAAAATAGCAATGGAAATAAAGGGCTTCTCTCTTTTCTAGATTTAAGTTAGTTTGTAGGTTATGTGCTGTTGGTTTATAAAGTGCACGTTTAATAACCCTATTAAAAAAGCAACAGTGAACATGTTATATTTATAATTTAATTGATTATTTATTTAAATATAGTTGACAAGTTAATTTAGTATTTAATACACAAGTTCTTTACAAATGAACAAAAAAAAAATCAAATTTTTCTCTTTATTATTTACAAAAACACAGTATTTTTTCTTCATAATACACGCTAGCAGGCGAAATAAAAATACAAGCAACAGGTCCTAAAGTTCATTTTCTCAAGTACCTTCTCTTCAATATTTCATCACTTCTCCCACTTCCCTATATCATCCATCCTTAGCACCAAGTGGAATTCTTCATAGAGAGTGAGAAAGGAAGAGATGATAAAACTAGGTTAGTTTTTCCTCCTGAAAAGAGCGCATCTCACGGCTAATCACCCGGCATATTGGTTACAAGTAGAGGTGTGTACCAAACCGATTACCGATAGCGATTATCGATAGTTTAAAATAATTTTTCATGTTACTGTTATTTACAGCGATTAATCCCGATTATCGATTATTTATTAATAACTATTGGAAAATACGCTTAAAAGAACTATAACAGCTAATGTAACTAATAAAAAAAGATCGAATGCATACAAAAGTATATTTTATGCATAACCGGTGTAGGTTGGAACTAGGTTGTTAGTTCTATCAACGGTATGAATTAGTATTTCTTTATCTGGTTATGTAATCTTTGCATATCCCGCAACCCAGATGAAGTATGTATATAAGTGTTTTTTTAATCACTTTACTCCCACCTAGAAAATTTTGATTTAAATTCTACTTTAAAAAAACGATTAATAAACGTTATAATTGCCGATCACGATTAACTGCCGATGCACTCATAATCACCCGATAACGGTTCATCGGTATCCGCATCGGTACACCCCTATATACAAGATTACGTTCGATCCAGAAATCTGACACAAACGGCAGGCTTATGCATTCTTCACCTGACAATAGGGCGATTGGAATCAGTAACATTTAAAAAAAAAATTGAAATAACTATTTCTCAATTTTGTATCTTTAAAATTTTTTTAAAAATATTTCTACTGTACTCAATTCCAATGTTTTCTAATGAAGATTCCAGGTCAGTGCAGTACATTGCGCTATCCTTAATGATAAAATATGTCCCTGAACATTTCAAGTAGGGTGAAGAGGTTGGTTTGTGTGCGAAACCGCACATATATAAACAAATATTGAGTTGGACGGTGATTGGATAAAGGGGTGGAAAGAAAAAGTTGCAAGCAAATGCTTATCAATCTTATTGCAATTTTTGTATCATTTTTGGAGGATATATATATTATTGTTGTGACCAACTATGTTAATGCTTTATATTTGATCAAAGCCTTCCCACGGGATTAAATTACTGAAATTTGTAAAGTGAAATATTCTGCCTCATTTTGCCATTGATATATAATTATATATAATATATATATATATTTATAATATATATATAATATATATATAATATCTATATATAATAATATAATATATATAAAGCCAAACAATAATGCATTATATTTATTATATAAAGCTCTACAAATAAGGCAATAAATGAAGCAGGCATATTTCCCTTTACAAATTTCAGATAATTTAATCCCGTGGGAAGGGCTTTGATTATAATATTAAAGCATTAACATAGTTGGTCAACAACAAACCTGACGTTACTTACACATTTAACCACCGAGCGCTGTAGTCGGTACGTGATTGTGAGATGAGAACAAGGGTCGCTGGAATTTCTTTATTGTAACTTATTTGATTTTGGATTTCTGGTGTTAATATCCTCAGGTAAAGAAATTAAAGAGGCTTAAAATCTTAAACATGGAGTATTTCAACTGAGTTCTTTCAATTTTAAATCACTGGATTTTTTTTCTTCATAGAAAAAAAAATAGTTTTTCATTTATTTGAGAAATTCAACGTGTAATTTCTGAGCCCGACTGAGTATACCAGCACACGAGTAATTTCCATGAGCGAGAACGAAAGAGCCTACCACTTTTTCCGAGAAAGGTATTTTCCACAATCGACATGGGAACGATGGCTCTACTTACCCTCCGAAGGAAGTTGTGCTACGGATTTTTCTGAACATTTTCCAAAACGAAAGGTATTCCGGTAAAAAAAAATCAAGAATAAAGTTTCCATCTGATACTTCTAGCTATCCGTGGTGCGAGACGGGCTTTTAATGGTAGGTTGGGGTTTGAGTCTTGAAGAATAAACGTTGTCATCTCAACTAGCAAAATACTCATGTTTCACCGACAGACAGCTCGTTAACCCGAGAACATACGTGTGTAATGCCAGAGCGGAATCTTTGGACCATAGATGGTAATTATTTTATGCGAGGGTGTAACCGTGCTATGTTTTTTTTCTCTTCACATTACACACACATTATTCTTCCTGTTTTGCTACTAAGTAACAAACCGTACGGGTTGAAGGACACCTATAAAAGTTGTTTGTTTTTTTGTGCAAAAACTGGAGGGTATTTTTTAGATGAGGCTAAACAAAGGTCCCTGAAATAAAATAGGCTATATGTCCTGATTTTGTACCCAATTTTTAAAATTAACCAAGGCAACTTATATTTGTATGTAAAAAAGAGAAAATGTTTCAAATTACAGATTGTTTGAATGCATTGTTTTACGAGCTTTAATCCGAATTTCGAAAAAAATAAATAAAACAATTAGAGGATAGAAATATAACAGATGATAGAGAGAAGAAATAGTAAATCATTTTTTTTTACCTCAAATACAATAATTATAACATTAATATAGTGAGCTAAGTGCCAAATTAATGTTCTGGGGTATTGTTGATAGGTTCTCGCTATAATTACTTTGGATATTAACCCCTAACCATAAGCAATATTAAAGCTTTAAAACAAATTACAATTAAAATTTGTGAAGAAAAACACTTATTTTAGATTTCTTCATATCTAGAATCCTTTATTTTCTCGAGTTTTCTAATATCTTTAAGGATTCTAAGTATTCGATGTCAAGGATCCTATCCCTATTTTAAACAAGTTGGTTGTCAAAAAGTAAAATCTGTTAACAAAACACATTTAAATTATAATTTTGTATTAGTCAATATACACATAATTTATTTACAGGCCAGCATTTTGGTCTAGTGGTCAGCATTCTTGGCTACTAATCTATAGGTACCGGGCTTGTCTCCCGGCGATACCATAGGCATTTTTCCCGACGAGGACTGTTCCTATGTTCATTATGTTCTGGTTAATTAGGCATAAGTTAGGTTTAAGACTTCTTCTGGCACCACGTGATTATCATCACATCATCTCACCTAAGAAGACCAGATAAATATCAGCTACAGTCAATAGAAGACCAGGAATGTTCAGCCAACTTACCTTTGTGGTATATGAAAAACAAAGAGTTGTTTACAGGTATGTTGAAAGTGAATATACAAAGCTAGAGCACTAGCTATGTTTGTTTTGTAATTCAGTAACTTATTTTTATTTTTTAGCTAAATAGTTTATATTTTAGTAAATAATATATACGAGTATTACTTGTTTCATTACAAATCTAGGTAATAAATAATGATGTAAATAGTGACGTGATGTGGCGTGGCTTTGTTGGCGGGGTAAGAGAGCAAGTTGAAACTTTACCTGCATTATTATATTCTCTTTACTCATTAGTACACTTTATTGGTAAGATACCGACGATTATATATTCCAGCCGACACTTAACTCAGTCGATAGCATGTCTGTATACTGAGCTAAGTGTCCCGGGTTCGATTCCCGGAATGACCTAGGATTTATAATTGGTGAAATGTGAGTTTACCTTTTCATAGTGTTAAATTAACGGCTGGAGACTGGATGTGTGCTTGTCCTAGTCTTAAGTTAGATTGTATGGAAAATGAAGCTATGAAGCCTAGCAAGACAGTGGGAAATAAATGGCTTGAATAAATAACTGATCCAGACCATAGGCTGGAAACAGTAATGGATGGTTGGTCAAATGGGGACAGAGGGTGAGAACATATCACAACTACGCTTATAACCAGCTCCTGCTCACTCTGGCAACATAACACTGGAAATAACTTACTCTTAAGACAATTTTCAACACTTCTGCATCAACTTACCAAGTTGTCTATAATTGATCTTCACTAGATTATTTCTGAAACGTGTTTTCCTAATGTTTATAAGAAGTCTAGAACTTCCTCCAACCGATATTAAGTTTATGACTCTCTTTCTCTAAACACATAAGCCACACCACCTTCCTCCCCCCCCCCCCCTTTTGGCCATTTATGCCAACAAGTCTAGAGTTTCCTCTATCAGACTATACCTCGTGGTATGACTCTCTCTAAAAACATCAGCCACACCTCCTCCCCTCCACCCTTTCTTGTCATTTATAGTGGACCCGCCCTCATGTAGCGTTTTACACCTATAAAAACCTTATTGTATTTCCAGCTCACAATGCCTTCCTTAACAATCTCTCACTGCCTTGTAACAAATAACAAATATATAATATATGTATATTCTTGAACACTAGCTTTAACAATTTCTCAAACAACTTCTAAAATGCAAGGATATAAAAAA
Organism: Timema podura; assembly: GCA_033556935.1. NCBI lineage: Eukaryota > Metazoa > Arthropoda > Insecta > Phasmatodea > Timematidae > Timema > Timema podura. The sequence continues at coordinate 29,652,229 of JAVRXN010000005.1, forward strand.
AGAGATCACATTAAAAGCTTGCTGACAAATACCATGAAAATAAAAACCGCTTATTGGCCATTAAATTTGGTTTCGAATGACGTCTGGCATATTATAACTCTATTAACTTACTTCCGATTGTTTCAGGGCAGCTCCGCGTCGTCTAGTAAAATTAGTTTTCATTGTATTTTTAATATAGAGCATTTAACATAGTCTCGTTAACCATAAGTTTATCACAACACGACTTACAAACTAACAAACTAAAACACCTGAATAGCTAGCAAAAGGTTTTTTTTAAATATCTAACCCATAAGCCTATACTTTTTTCCCTCAGAATTCACCTTTGCTCTAGTCCACTAATAACAAGCCACGCGTCAGAAACGGTGGTCGGGTTTGTCTAAGGCGTATATATTCACATTATACTTAATTACCATAGATAGAAAAAGCTAGTCTCGAATCTCAGATCACGCCCCCCCACCCCCACCCCCCACATCCCGTCCCATTTAAAATGTAGATACCACCGTTTTGCACCCAAGTATTGCGATTTACACCTCAACCCCTGATACAGTAGGTTCATTTTTGTTCGGGAGGGGGGGGGGGGGTCAAGTTAAGTTTAGCACCTTACCCCCTAAATTAAAATATTGGTTTTACTTAATGTTAGTTTAAGCGTCGTGTTTTGCACCATTTTGCGGTCAAATATGACATTTTGCAACTTAATAGTTTTGCATGAAAAATAAATAAATAATATGATCAAAGGTGGGGGGAGGGCAACAAGTTGAGCATAGGTCCTTCTCTCCCCTCACCGCCACCAATCGATAATTTGGTATTTTCCTATGCCAAAGGTAAATAAATACCTTGTTTTGCACCTTATGGCATCCAAGTATGGCGTTTTGCACTTTAATAATTTTGCAAAAAAAAAAAACATATAGTATTAAAAAATTGGGGAGCCCAAGTTAAGCGTACTTACCACCTTACCCTATCATTAGTGTCTTTACCATGCCAACATGAATCTATTGTTTTGCACCCCTATGCATCGTTTTGAACTCAAATAGGGCGTTTTGTACCTTAATAGTTTAGCGAGGAAAACATATTTAGTATGATAAACATTTTGGATCTAAATTAAGCTGGTAAAGGGGAAAATTAGTACTTTATAATATAATTATAAGAAGAATAAATAATTACTCATCGCATTTTTTTTTCCCCTTGCAACACTATTAAGGCACGAAATTTAGTTCAAAATAAGACATTAAAAATAATATATATATTTTTACTTTTAAAGTTCATTCAAACCCCAATATGCCCATCATCGGCAGTCCAATCTATAACGAGAGTGACCCGCCTCGGTGGCGTAGTTGGCTAACGCGCTAGTCGTGTTGAGCTCGACCGCCGAGGACGGGGAGATCGAGGTTCGAATCTCGGTCGGGTGAACTGGGGGGTTTTTTCCTAAATGGTTTTCCACTCTCCCTCCACGCAAATGCGGGTTCACTTCCTCTAAATTCAACCTTCCCAATTCCTCATCCATTAGCGTAATTAGTACTTAAGCGTATAACCTGAACGGGTAGTAAGACGCGGTGCCAAGTATATTATTATTATTATATAACGAGAGTGACGTAATAGACGAAGCGGCCACCGAAGCGGTCTAGTAAACAGTTGACAACGTATATATTTCTTATGACGCTACGTAATTTCATGTGTAGCAAGGCCAGAACTTGTTGACGAGTGGAAGGGCTGAGAATGTTCTACACACATGGATGGACCGAGGCCACGTGGATTACACTGCTGCTGTGTCGGAAGGTTGGGAGAGGGAAGGGAGGGGGAAGAGTATGGGGCTGCAGTTGATTCACACGGACACAGTAGCCATCGAAAAGTAGGCTGGTCAACGGCCGTTTGGCACGCGACCCTCACAGGATAGTTCCTGTATACAGAGGCAGGGCCCCAAATTGCTACGTTTTCATAAATGTACCACAATATGTTTTTATCTGGGGTGATTTACAGATCACTGTTTTAAACAAAGCCTACCTCAGAGCACGACTTACAAATGACTTAACTTTTAAAGTACGCCTTATTTCACACATCCCTCCATGGTCTTTAAAGGTTATTATTTGGATAACAGAACGAACCCGTATACAAATATAGTCATATATCTCCATCAACAAGGCCTGGAATCGAACCAGGGTTTTATAGACTAGCTTGTCAATTCCTCTAACTACTTGGACAAAATTTATACTCAGTAAAAAAACAAACAAAAAACAAACAAAATATACAAACATACTTGTACATAAACCTGAAAGTTCTTCATAATGTGATAGAATAAAAATTCCACTTTGGTTTTAAATGCTTACTCCTAACTAAACTAAAGTTATTTAGCTCAGAGTATTATTACCCTTCCGGTGTATGTATATTCAAGCTTTTAATTACACTAATTGGGTAAGGATGGGGAAGGTAAAACTCGACAGGAAATGTATCCACATTTAAGTTTGAGATAAGAGTGGGCAACCATTTAACTTATATATATATATATATATATATATAAAAATCATGTATTATTATGCATTAGTACCCCCAGCCTGGATTTGGACCTCGAACACCCTATACCCAAGCTACCCAGATGACATGATCAAATACTAAGTTGATTTTATATTTGAAGGGTACGAAGGAAAAATGAGGAAAGTCAAATGTTAACCAAAATTGAGTTTCTAATGTACTTTAGATTGTGGTTAATAAAGGTCTCTGCCATTTCATTTAACTTAAGAAAATAATATTTGCTGAGGTCCTCATGGGGTTAGAGATATAAAAGTTGGGGTCCTGAAAAATGTGTATAGTGTGAAGTTCCTCCTTTTTCACCTGTACCATTCATTTTTCCCATAGGCAAGATTAATAATATTGCATGTGTGGTTTATTGCTTAGTAACAAACCTATCTAATTTGAGCACTTTACCACTATTTTTAAAAATATTATGGAACTCAAAGGAATAAGTTTTAAAATCAGACGCACTGGCAGGAAAATGAACACAATTATTAATCTAGTCTCAACTGGTTTGTCAGTGACGGAGAAGTTTCAGGGTTTTAATCCTTTCCGGAAATATTGAGGTGGTTTATCCTGGTATAGGTAGGGCCTATCTTACATTTATTCCAAAATAATATCTTCCTCTTTCATATCCAAATTAGTTTGAATATTTGGGTAAGCAGGACAAGAAGTATTAGATACGAAGCACGTACAAAAAATAAATCAAATAACCAATGACTATATCTTTTAACTTTAATCCACCTTTGAAATGTGATAATTTTAATTACGTGAAATAAAAATTTAAATCTAAAAATTGCATAGTTTTTAACAACACACAATAAAATCTAAATCTGAAATTACAATCCTTACATAACCATAGCCCATAGATAGTTATAACTTTTTCTTATAGCCTCTTCATAATCGTGTTTTTGTTGTTCTCATACAATTTGTTTTATTCTTACCTATTTCGATGAAATACGAGACAACCTTATTTAATGCTTCACATATTATAATTTATAGACGATTAATTTGGGTGATATGAAAAAAAAATGGACGTCTATTAAAAATCGGATTTATTATTCAGTCGTGGACGATAGTAATTAAACGTTTCGAAAGATCAGTCACGTGAGAAAACTATATATAATCAATTAGTCAATCTATTAGATTTATTAGAAATACATTGGCCTCATCTACAAACCAGTTTGATTCTATGTGGAGAATAAAATATATCTTTTATATTTTAAAAATATAATCCTGCCATTTTGATGTGGTCATTTGATTTAGTGGAAAAAATTATAAAACACTGTTTACATTACTTTTTTTTGTTGTATGAAGAAGATTGAGCTTAGAGGAAGTGTACCCACATTTGCATAGTAAGAGTGAAAAACCCTTTAGAATAAATCCATCTCAGTACATCCAACCGGGATTCGAACTACGATCTCCTCGCCATCGGCAGTCCAATCTATTGCAAGAGTGATGCCTTAGACCAGGGGTCCCCACACCCACATGGCGGATCTTGGTCCGGATCAAGACCGTGGACACATTTTTTACGAACCTTGGCGAGATAGTGGAAAACAGAAGACATAAATCTATTTCGGGTGGCCTAGTGGTAGACATGGGTGGACAGATTTAACCCGCCCTTCCACAACACTAGCGCGCCACGGGGACGTATTTGACCTTGGAAATATTCCTCATTCTAGTAGCGGCCCCTGTATCGGGCGATTCAATCAGTTGCGCACTGTTATTTTGTTTGATCATTGCAGTTTGTGCGTTATAGTTTAGTGTAGTACTTATCATTCATCACAATGGATAGTAAAAAAAAGAAAGGTGAAAGCTGAAAACAGACACTTTTTACCAACGTTGACAGAATTATATTATTTTATATTGCCTTGCTGAGTTGGAGCAGTACTTGTCTGTTTGATTTGTCAGCAAACTGTTTACCTCTTTGATCTCAACATTCTCTGTTTTCATAAAGAAACTCTATTAATTTATTATTTTTTAAATATTACAATTTTACTTTAACAACAGATCCCCCAAATAGTAGGCTTGACTTTGAGTCACTGTTAAAGTTCCGGACCCTGGAAGTCAGACAAATTTTTAAAAACGGACCTCCGTCACAAGTAATTGGTGACCCCTGCCTTAGACCATGTGGCCATCGAAGCGGGTCGGTTTATAATTGATGGATGTCCCTATGTCCCTATCTTATAAGATACCTCATAATGGAGTCATGCAACATACAGTAGCTCCACGACTTATTTGGTGCTGACTGACAGCTCACAGCTGACTTCTGACACTCAACATTTAGGTATATACCTAAATTTTGACTGTCAGAAGTTACAGCTGTTAAACACATGTTTTTTGTAGATCATATGGTTCAACGTAGGGATTAATAATTTGGTCTGGTAACGTTTCAAAGCCGTCAGCTGTCAGCTGTGAACTGTCAGTCAGCACCAAATAAGTCATGCATAGGGTATAAGATCGCCACCATTCAGGGTAAATGAATAGCACATTGCACCCTTTACACGGACCAAAAATAAAACTCCTCTAGTCTGACTTGGAGGGTGTCTTTACTATAGATTTTCCCGATGCTAGAAACAAGTAAAGTATCTATATCGATCTATACTTTCCTTTTTCGACACCACATCCCTATTTCTACGGGTAACCTCGTAATGTTTGACGCGACTTGGTCGCTTCATCTCCCCCCCCCCCCCCCCGCGTCATTGGTAGTCATGGGACGCATGTTCGCGGGGCGTGGAGTGTTTCGTGACGCACCTCGCACGCAACTTCCCTCACTGTTTTTTTTTTTCGCGTCTATTCTTTCACCACCAACAACAGTTTTCATTCCGTGACTTTAATATCCCTTCTTTCTTTCTTTCAGATTTTTTTCCCCCTTGTATTTTAAGTCACGTGACAATCCCGAGGGGACATCAAAACAAGATAAACAATAAGAGTGAAAAAAACTAACACACACACACACACACACACACACACACACACACACAACACACACACACCCTCAAAATAACGAAGAAAAACTTTATTCATAGCTTTTTTTTTAATAATTATTTATATACAAATAGAAACAAAGTATAAGACACTTGTGAGACATTTTATCGTCATTTTGAAACAGGTGACCAAAACGGAATATACGTGCATGTGTTCGTAGAGCATGTGTGGCAATTACTGTAATTTTCTTTACTTGTTTTTCCAAGAACGCAATGTCTGAAAGTCTGGCTCATTCGTGACATTTGAAAGGAAGTCTTTAGACTAATTCACGAAAACGCCCGGGATTTAATAGAGATATGCCAGCTCTGTTCCTACGGTTCGTTTTTTTTTTTAGCACCACGTCTTCCCTCTCTGGCTATACTCATTCATAACTGATAACTACGTTAGTGTGTTATTGGTTAGCAAAGTTGAATATTTAGAAAGTTTGTCCATATATTCATTCCCGGCACATATTTATCTGATTGCCAAACCCTTCCTTCACCTCTGACAAGATGTGTATTAATCACAACTTGTGAATGTGAGGAATGCCAGGCCTCCACCGTGGTTCGGATTCCACGTTAAACTGTAGGTCCTCCATTTCATCTCACAATCACCCTACCATTGCACATTAGCGTAAGTGCGTATAACCCGAACGGGTAGTAAGACGCGGTGCTAATAATAATAACATATATTCATGGAGGGAGAGTGGAAAACCATTTAGCAAAACTCCATCATCCTATGCTCCCACAGAATACCCAACCAATATTCGAACTCTTTTTATCTCCTCGTACCCGCCTCGGTGGCGTAGTTGGCTAACGTGCTAGTCGTGTTGAGCTCGACTGCCGAGGACGGGGAGATCGAGATTCGAATCTCGGTCGGGTGAACTGGGGGTGGTTTTTCCTAAATGGTATTCCACTCTCCCTCCACGCAAATGCGGGTTCACTTCCTCTAAATTCAACCTTCTCAATTCCTAATCCATTAGTGTAATTAGTACTTAAGCGTATAACCCGAAAGGGTAGTAAGACGCGGTGCTAAGTATTATTATTATTATTATTATTATTATTATTATTATTATTATTATTATTATTATTATTTATCTCCTCGTCATCGGCAGTGCAGTTTATTTCAAAACCATGCTCCGCGGAACCCTTTGGCTCCGGCATAGTTATATAGCTCAGACTTCATGGGGCAGTTTTAGAATATTAATCATTTGTTTTTCACACTATAAAATAGCATCAGTTATTAATATTTATCATTTCTTTAAACTCTTAATAAAGGCTATTTGGCGAAGGCGCACCCTGATATGTTTTTCCATTGTGTTCAGTGAACTAGAAAACCGGGAAAAATCAGGAAATTTGCTTGGTCATGGAAAAGTCAGTGAATTTAATCAAATTACTCAATACGCACCGTGAAATCTCTTTGTACACGTTTCTCATTTGAGCATACATATTAGTCTCAATTCTCAAGGCCATCCCGTGATATTCATGTCTCCTTACCATCCCTTTACCTTACCATCCCTCTACCGTACGTCTTTAGCCCAAGTTTAGTTACGGTTATGTGTGTGCCTGATAATTCGATTATGTTATAGGAAGAAGAAACTAGAAATGAATGTGTCTCGCGACAATTTTACATTGCCGTGGTGTAAGCTGATCTTTTAATATCTCAAAATGATCTCACTAAAATCTAACTTAAGTGTGTCTAAAAATATGTTCACACCAAGTTTTGATCTTAGTAAAATAATGTTGGTAATATACTAGTAACTGGAAAAATTTGAGATTGGCTCTGGAAAACCTGGAAAAGTCAAGAGAATTATAGAATATAGTTTGGCTGGACACCTTGTCCGTTTGTTTTATACTTCATAAATGGTGATATTATAATCAATCATAATAAAACGTTAAAAGAATATGAGGGCCCCAGTGCGTATGGTGGCAAGACTCTTTAGCTCTAAATAGTTTGGGAACCCATGCCTTAGACCATTCGACCACTAAAGTAGGTATTCTTCATTTAGGACGTTCAGAAACCCTACGTTATTTATAAAGTGGTTGGTTATTTTAAAATAGTAGGTGACCTGGCGGTCTAGGGGTAAGGTGTCAGACTTCCGTGCTGAGGTCAGGGGTTCAATCCCAGGTCCCGGCACAGATTTATCTGATTGCCGAATCCTTCCTTCACCTCTGACAAGACGTGTATTAATCACAACTTGAGAATGTGAGGAATGCCAGGCCTCCACCGTGGTTCGGATCCCACGTTAAACTGTAGGTCCTCCATTTCATCTCACAATCACCCTACCATTTCACATTAGCGTAAGTGCGTATAACCCGAACGGGTAGTAAGACGCGGTGCTAATAATAATAATATTTTAAAATATGACTCACTCCAAAATGCAAGTGAAAGGTAACAATCAACATGTCCCTATAGGCTTGAACCCAAATTTAAAAAAGTTTGTAAAAACAAATTCATGAACATTTTAAATGAGCTTATTTTCCAAGACTTTTCATGTAAAATGTTGCCGCTCTGAGATCAAAGTAATTTTTTTTTCAAACTCATAACATGATAACTGAGGGTTGTTTTATTAATTTTGAAGCGTCAGAACTGCCCTTCTCATAAAAAATATACTGAATGCCAAGCTTATCTAGTCTGATTTTACGGTCAAGGTTCGAGTCCTGGTTGGGTGTAATAACGCTAGTTTCACCTAATTTGTCTCTCACTCTCGTATGAAAATGCGGGTGCATTCCCACTATCATATTTTTTTAATGCGCATATCTTGGTCAGGTAATATTAAACGGTGTAACACGTTTCCGTGATTAAATGATCAAATGGTCTAAGGCGCCACTCTAGTGTTAAAGACGGGGAGATCGGTGTTCAAATCCCGGTTGGGTTTACTATGTGTGACCTCTATTAAATGGCTTCTCACTCCCCTTCAACGCAAAAGTGTGGAGATAGCCTCTAAAATAATTCTTCTTCACCCTGCCCCATTAGAGTAATTAATATATTATATGAGATGAACCGGTAGTAAGCTTGGTGATAACAAAACCTTTTATAAATATATAAGTGTTTTAAGGTTATAAGGTAGGTCCGTCTTACCTCACCACATAAAGGCGTGATTTGGTTGCAGCTCCCTCTTTTGATCCGTTAAGTTGGTGAATTGTCGTGAGTTGTTAACCTTCAGCAACAATAATCCTTTAGTCGAAGACATTCTACAGTCAATGAGTGACTACCGTTGAATTTTAAATTTCACCGCTGGTTGGATAGATACGCTCTTTGAATTAAACATTGCCCGGGGCTGGGGAGTAAAGAGGGGGTGGGTGGAGGAAAGGGTGCTCATTTTTTTATTTTTTTTATTCTGTTGCTTTGCTGACACGCCAAGACATTTCTCGTGTCTGTATGGTAAAGAATAAAAACATGTTTATCAGGTTCATGAAACAAACACCATTTTATAATTCAATCTACTGATAATTATTATTCAAATATTAGTTACGTTTAAAAACAACCTTGCTATCGAGTGGATTGGGAGTCTTATTTCCAGTCTAGAAGTACACTGGTTTAATTTCTGACCTTACAAAAAATAGTGTTGATCGGTCCTTTCTTTATATCGAATTTTTCACGTCCGAGCTGAGTGTTGGTACGGTATAGTCCAAATTTCTTAGGAATAACTTTGCCTGACAGATAGAAAAGCTACTAGGTATAGTTTCACGTATTCATACTACAAGTGATATGGTGTGAAGCAGTCAGGCCTACTTTTGATATACATATTATCAATGCCTATAAAATAACACTTATATAGTAGCATTTAATCATTGTTAGCCACAAAAAAAAGGTATGTTTTATTCTCTAAAAGTTTCTTTACATAAGATACTACTATAGGTACTTTGTCTGCCACAGGTCAAGTCTGTAGTTAGTGTGGCTATAAAGTCCAGTCTTTGAAAATAGAACTTAAAATATTCTAGTTTCATACAAAAACCATCTTAAATATTTTACTCACATCATTAATTCAACCACACATATATGAGAAATAATCAAACAGTTAAATAAATTTGAAAATTCATAGCTCTTTATATTCATCAAGTTTGATGGAACTCTTATTGATTTACGATATATTTGAAACGTGAGAGAATTTGACACGATAAATAAATATAATTAAATGATGTGTGTAATAAAATACAGTGAATTTCATTTGTTTATAGGTGAGCAATTTTTCCATTACAAAATTAGTCTCTTTATTCTTGCACGTATTTTGAATGAAACTAATTATAAATGCGTGGAAGAATTTTTGTTTTTCTACATCTAGAATAAAACGGACCAGAAGATAAACTAGTTTATCATTAAATTACATTTAAAAAAAAATCAATATTTATGCTGAAAAAAGTACTACTTAGTAGTTTGAGCAATTATTGTATTAATAACAAAAATTAAATTGGGGTTTAAGCTATCATAATTTTATCATCTAATTAATACGCCTTGTTTATCCATATACTTTTACAATGTAAATACATACAATATAAAGATAGATGTTAATTATTGTCTACCTCATTTGTCTTGGGGTAAGGCGTTTGCCTTAGGACCCGATGTTCATGGGTTCAAACCCAGCTGAGCTCGACGGAAATTTCTTGAGCTATATAAATCCGTAGCACAACTTCCTTCGGAGAGAAAGTAAATCCGTTGGTCCCATATCGGTTGTGACATATAAAAGAAACCCTGGAATGAGTTTGTTAGTGCCTTTCCGGCAAACTTGGTAGGCACTTTCATATTCTCGCTCGTAGAAATTCATCTTGGAATGCAACGGGTAGCCGCCACATTTTCTGAATGCCCTAATATACCAGATAGTGCAGGTAGCACTAACCAGCTGAAGGGCTGAGTGCATGCCCAGCTTCGGATGGATATAACTCACATCAAACCAACTTTAGGGTTGTTGACTTAAGAAGGAAAAAATATTATTATTAGCACCGCGTCTTACTACCCGTTCGGGTTATACGCACTTACGCTAATGTGTAATGGTAGGGTGATTGTGAAATGAAATGGAGGACCTACAGTTTAACGTGGGATCCGAACCACGGTGGAGGCCTGGCATTCCTCACATTCACAAGTTGCGATTAATACACATCTTGTCAGAGGTGAAGGAAGGGTTTGGCAATCAGATAAATCTGTGCCGGGACTGAAGATTGAACCCCGGACCCTCAGCACAGAAGTCTGACACCTTACCCCTAGACCACCAGGTCACCGAAGAAGGAAAAAAAAAAACTTAATTACATTTCCTTATTGAAACTATAAAATCATTGTTATTTCTCAAAATAATACCATAACTTTATAGCGAAACTCACAATATTATATATTGCTAGACTATAAAGTCTCTTAAATATCAAATAAAAATAAAAAACCGACAAATTTACGTGACAAAAACATTTACAAATTAGTTTTAAAAAAAAATAAAAGAAAAATTTAGCGTGAAATATATCAGAGACTTCCGGAAAACAAATGTATTCAGCAGTTTCTAAAATCCACCGCAATCGTGTGAATAAATTCTTCTCCAAAAAACCACACGGCAAGGGGCCCTTTTAGAATTCCTCCCCTTTCCCCCCCTTTTTTCATCTTGTTTTCCCTCTATTACTCCTCCGTTTCCCTCGCCAAGTATTTTGCCGGCTTCATTATTCTCGACGATGGGTACCACAAGGCTCTAACTTGGGGACCCCAACAACGCTCGCTTCCTTTCCATGCAACAAATCATCCTGGGATGGCTGCAACCCTCAATGCACGCAATCTCGACCTTTCAATGGTTCCCCCCTTCTCCGTTTCACGTGTAAATCTTTCTTTAAGGGTTGAAAGATAGGGGTGAAGGGAGAGAGATTCGAGAGGCGAAAAAAGGGTGGGCGGTATAAAGGAGAAGGAAACAAAATATGAGAAAGTAGGGCCTACGGTAAAAAAAAAGAAAAAAAGAAATAGAAGGATGAGGCAAAAGAAAAGATGAATTGCTGGATTTTTTCCTCCCTCGTATCCATCTCACTTTCGCTTTTTTTTTATGTTCCTATTTTTTTTCGCACCCTCGTTTCTCTCTGTCTCTCTCTCTCTCTCAGCTACTCCCGCTAAGGGTCCATACACACTTAGTTATATTGCGGACAGGGGTGAGCAGGAGTACCAACATGACAAATCAACACACTGTGGACACCCTTTATAATACAATTTATAGAGACTACAATTTAGCACTATTTTTTTATTTATTAATCAATTTACCCGCCTCGGTGGCGTAGTTGGCTAACGCGCTAGTCGTGTTGAGCCCGACCGCCGAGGACGGGGAGATCGAGGTTCGAATCTCGGTCGCGTGAACTGGGGGGGGTTTTTACTAAATGGTTTTCCACTCTCCTTCCACGCAAATGCGGGTTCACTTCCTCTAAATTCAACCTTCCCAATTCCTAATCCATTAGAGTAATTAGTACTTAAGCGTATAACCCGAACTGGTAGTAAGACGCGCTGCTAAATATTATTATATTATTAATCAATTTGTTTTGTTACCAGTATAAGTATTTCAAACAAATTGGTTCCAATAGAGGATGCTAAATGTGATTCCTCGATGCTTTCGAATCTTACTGATATTTAAATAATTGAGAATTGATATTACTATTACAGCTTTCGATATCTCGATTCTTAGATCCCAAATCCCAAGATATGAGAGTTCTGGTATTTAAATAAGGCAGCAATATTAAGAAATGAGCTATTTTTCACTATGTCCACTTAGTTTTTTTTTTTTTTTTCACTTTAGTACCGGAAAAATTATAAATGTTCTCAATACATGTGGTATCAAAATAAATGAAGTATTTTAACTGTGAGGTTTCAGGATTAATAATGGCATTTCTTGTTCCACTATATTATTTTAAAATTAAATTTGATTAAAAATTATTCTCAAACTGATTACAAAAATCGAAACTGTTTATAATACAAACCAGTTTTACAATAACAGGTTGTAACATATTATTCACGTTTTATAAAATATCGAAGATGAAACGGGGACTACACATTTTCTTAGACGACTTGATTTTTTAAATCAAAATGTTCTACTTGACTTTTATGCTATTTAATTTCTTAGTTCTTCCTTAGTATGTTTTAATAAAAAATTGTAAATATGTATGATGGTTCAATATAAGTTTCATACAAAAACGAATACAAAAGATTCTTATTTTTTTATTTACATTTTTTTTAAAACAACCACGTTCAAAATACGGGGCTGGCAAAAGTGAGCCCTTATTTTACTTCCCCAAATTATCTCAGCATCAACTTGTTTTAATAGAAAGACAGGCTAAGTGGTAACTAATTGAAACCTTCCTGCAGAAAGTAACACAGTCCTACCATCACCACATCTCAAAAACTCGGCTGGTTGAAAAGTGAAGCGCCAAGACTTGTATCACCTTGGAATATGGATCAAGAGAGGACTGTGAACAAAGGTCAAACCTATTTTGTACCAGTTTTGTGATTTTTTTTTGTCTGGTTAAATGTCTGAATATTTACCACCAATCTTCTATACTAGTTATTGGCACCATCTACTTGAAGGGAAGTATATCCTCCGATAATTTTTTATGAGAATGGAAATTCCTCCGCTTCAAAGTCACAAAAAATTACTCTTTAACTATCTTTAGAATATTTTCGTGTGACCCTGTTAAATTATGATCATTTTGTTTTAGAAACCAACTATTTAAACTTAGAACTGCGATATTTCTCTCTAAACGTCATTGAAAATGAGCTAATGTCGCCTATTCATTAGGGTCCTTAAATTATAAAACTTGTTAAAATGAAAGGTTTTTAATCAGATTGGGACCGGTTAGTTTGGTTCCTCTCCATTTTAGTGAGAGCCATATTTTAAAATTAAAAAAACCTTCTTAAATAACGAGGGATTTTTGGATGTCTTCAGCGCCTTTAAGGGTGTAGAAAAAAATCAAGATTTAAAAAAAACTGTTGCTGTTGAGAATCGGGATGCCGTTGTTTCTCTCTCTTAGTTACCAAACTTTTGTTATAATATAAAACATAATTATTGAGGGCCTTTCTAAACATTTTTGTTGCTATAACAACAACACTAACGTATTTATTGAGCTTTTAAAAATAAATCTTTAAAACGTCAATCAAAATGAAATTTTATTTCATATAGCAATAGAGTATTTTTTTAATGTACACAAAATTGTTAGTTTTATAATAAAAGTGTGTTTATTAAGAGATAACTTATGGCTTCTCAACAAAAAAGTAAAATTTTAAACATTATTTAAAACTCGCTAAATACAAATTCTATATCGTCAAGTAAATTATTTTTTTATCACCGCCTCCTACTGCCTGTTCAGGTTATACGCATATACGATAATTACTCCAATGTTAAAGGAAGTAATTTTTTTTAAGTTTACTCTACCCGCATTAGCGTGGAAGGAGAGTGTAGCACTATTTAGGAAATAACACCCTCAGTAGAACCGACCAGGTTTCGAAACCCGATTTCCCCTTCATCAGCAAGCCAGTCTAACACGAGAGTGATACTTTAGAACATTCGGCGACCGAAGTGGATTAAATGAAATTATATCCATGCTCTCATAGCAGCTCGAGTTGTTGCCTTGTTAAGTTTTGCGCATGTCACCCCTGTTTTCGTCTGGGACTCTCCCTTCTCGCCAGTTGGCAATGTTTAATTGAAGGAGGGTGTCTCCTAGTGGCAGCTAGCTGTCTCTATATTGCCACACAAGGGAGGAAAGGAAGGGGCGTGTGTGTGTGTGTTGAGGGTGCGAACAGGCGTATCACAAGGGGTAAAACCTACCCTAGGATTATCAGCTAATGGCCACTTCACGCCTTTGCCGCGGCGGGACATACCCTATTCTACCAGCGTTTATTCAATTATTCCGATACTTCTGGAGTTTGAGGACTCTAAAGATTTTCATGGTCACAGTACAGATACAGTTTCCTGCAAGTTTGTAAAAAAAAAACTACGAAAGTTTAATAAATTATATTTAAATTGTCATTTAAGAAATAAATTAACCTCATTGGTGGCCGCATGATCTAAGGTGTCACTTGCAACAGACTAGAATGCCGATGCCGCGGAAATTGGGGTTCTAATCCCGGTCGGGTGTACTGAGGGAGGTTTTCCTAAGAGTTTTCCACTCTCCCTCCACGAAAATTCAGGTATATTTAAACTAAAATAAATCGTGTTCATCCCTTACACAATAGCATAATTTGTTGGCTACATAAGCTTATATAATGTCAACGGATAGGACGCGGTACTAAAATTAATATACATATAGTTTTAGATTTATATGAGTTGAAGTGAAAAATTTGATATATTTTAATAGATGCTTTTTAGCAACAATAAAATACCTAATGTTTTGTGAAATATGGTTTCTGGAAATCTTTTAGATCTTGATTCGAATCCCGGTGGGTGTAGAAGATTCTTAGCCTCCCATTTTGGGTTATGGGTGATTTGGTGTTGGCTCCAGACGCAAGTGTGTTTAGGATGCGTTTAAACTACAGATGGGTCGAATCCTATATTTCTCAAATCTGAATAGTAAATTTTCTTTTGGATCTTGAATCCAAATTCTAATCCTCGAATCTTTTAAAAAAAAAAAAAAAAAGTTGAAGTTAAAATATTTATTAACCTATTTAATTAAAAAAAAGTTGTTTATGGCTGCCAGCAACAAATTAAATTTTGTCTGTCATGTCTATTATGTCGTAAACACCAACGGGAACAATAATAAAGTATCTTAGATTACGGCGGGAAGGACATGCAGCGCGAATGGGAGAATCTATAACCGTGTTACGGGTAGACTGACTGGCAAACCCAGTGGAAAGAGACCTTTGGGACGATCTAGATGCAGATGGGAGGATAACATTAGAATGGACTTTGGGTGGACTAGATAGAACTAGCTGAAGATGGGGGTTAGGGTATAATGAGGTGGACTGGATGGAACTAGTTCAAGATAGAGATAAGGGTATAATGAGGTGGACTGGATAGAACTAGCTCAAGATAGAGATAAGGGTATAATGAGGTGGACTGGATAGAACTAGCTCAAGATGGGGGTTAGGGTATAATGAGGTGGACTGGATAAAACTAGCTCAAGATAGGGTAAGTGGCATTCGGGTGGCCCATCTCCAGTTTAAACGCCTGAGAAAACAACAATTATTAGTAATTAATTTTTACAACAAGACTAATTTACTAAATACTTTGGCAATACAATTTATCTCTGTCCTATCTATCAAAATATCAATTATATCAGGCTACAATCAGATCTTGTTGAGCCTATGGATGTGAAAAAGTATTGATACTTTACTAATATCGATATTTTCCTTTCGATACTAGTTTTTTTTACTCGAGGCTTTTTTTCCTGATATTAGTACTCACACTCGGATCGGTACCGAAAGAAACAACTTTTTGCTATCTTCACTCATGCTGGGTTTAAATGTTTACCAGGGTGGACAGTGGAGGAAGAACAAACGACACTATTTCTCAATTCTCCCTCATTTTCTGTATGACAAGCAAGAAGCAACTCTAGCATTCAATTTCTTTTAGCTCATCATAATTCATAGTTGTTCTTTCATCTTTGATGATCAATACAGACTGATACCTGACGTGGTAAGTGGCGACCAGTCTATTACACGTCTATCAATGAGCACTGTCATCATAAACTAAACAAAAGAAGATTTTGTATACCTCTATAAACTCAACTTAAAGATGCCCCAAGCAAACGAAGCAGAAAAGTTTATGTGCTTTGCTTAAGCAAAGGAAGCAGGATCGGGCGCCCATTCTCCTAATATTTGTCAATAGTTAATAAAACTATCATGATAGTATATAAACGACGAATGTAGTTAAAAAATGGCACCTCCCAGAAATGAATTATGGAAGTTTTTCAAGAAGTTGGATAGTGAAAAAGCATATTTTAAAATTTGTTTTAAAATATTAAAAAAACATTATAATTTTCACTGTTTAAATAAATATGAAAATACATTTATATTACTATAATTAAATTTAATTGAAGGTTTTACCTGAAAAAAACCCACACTTTTTTGCGTGCTTTACTTTAAAAAAAATTCATTTTACTCAATGATTAGAACATTTAAAAAATATTAAATATATTTTTTAATGTTCTAATTATTGAATAACAAGAATTTTTTTAATACCAAATAATTTTTAAATATTTTAAGGTAAAGCATTTTTTCACTTTTTTCCATAATGTCTAAGTAGCCGCTAATGTAATAGGTATTAATAGAGGAAATATACCTGCATTTGCATGTAGTGAGGGTTGAAAGCCATTTAGAGTACACCCCTTTAGTACACCCCGTCGATATTCAAACCAGACCATCCTTTAACCGAAAATCAGACTATTATCAGATTACATTTTTTGTCTACGTGCCCTTTTTAAAAATGGTTTTCTCTCTCTTCTTCATGCAAATGCGGGTGTACATCCTTTAATTTCTTACCGATGTAATTCTTAAACCGTTAGTGTATATATTTGAATCTATAAAGTATGGGTGGTAAGACTCGAAGCATGAAGAGTAAATAAAGTAATTTCGCAGAGAATGACGTCACAGCTTAGACACAAAATGGCGTGCTGGTATAAACCTATTTAATAGGTTTATAATGGCTCTTTGCTTGTTCTGCGATAACCTTTTATTTACTGAACAATGTAAGTCTAAAGAGATGTTTTCATGTTTTTTTGTTTTTTTTTTCCAAAGTGAAAAACCCTCTAAGCTACGATATGATTATAATGAAGTACTACCATCTGTTGACAGTTTGCTTTATTAAGCTGTTTGTGATGGGTGTGTGGGTGTAGTGTTATGTGGGTATTGAAGATTGGAATAAATTGGTTGATAACATCATATGACCTGTCTGTGCGTTCTCCTTTCCTCTAGATTACGTCATCGTATTTTAAAATTTGTAAATCAAAGCTATAGCCCTTACATTTATAAATCGCCTCGCATTAAAACGGAAACGATTTTTATCATGTATTAATGATAAGGAGTCAATAAACAAAGATCAGAACACGTCTTAGTACACTAACCTATAACAGCAGATTATAATACCTAAAGCTCCACCAAAACGCCAAAAATTCTAATATAATATATATTGGAATTATGTTCCGTTATATTTAACATATACTGTTTAATAGAATGGAACACAAATTAATATTGTGATTTGTTCAACACCAAATGGGATCAAACCCAGGTCTACGATACCTTACAATTTTTATCTACCCTAAGTGACAGCCTGCATGTAATCCTGGTATATAAGTTAAATATATTTACATTTTGAAATCAATTTGTTAAAAAAAGAAATCTTCATTGGTTTTAATGTCGCGTGTATTATTATTGTAGTAGGATTTTGTTTGGAAAAAATGGTGCAACTTATGGCTTAATATTTGAGCTGGGGGCTGGGGGTGCTGGAATATAACGAGAGATTTAAGTCCGTATTTTTGCAATTTTTATATCAGAAAATATCCTTATATCTGTCTGAAAAAAAAAAATTTGTTCAGTATATACATTTAGCTTAATTTTCTAAATATCATCTCAACAGCTCTTGAATATTGATCATAAGAAAAAAAGTGGCATAAGACTAGAAACTTTTAAGATTTAAGGGAAAGTATCCTGGTCGAATTTAGCGATTCCTATGTCAAATATCCATGACATATTTTTTTGTCATAAAAAAATGAGAAAACGCAGACCTCTAATCATACCCTTCCATACCACCTAAAGACATGAACTTTTCCAAGTACTACCAAATAATGGACTGCATTCTTTCAATAGCAATTAAGTGGTACATATTAATATGTTCACATGCATTTTAAATTGCCATATGGTCATTCACACTTTCTGCTTTGTCGGACAACAAAACACAAGAACACTACTATTAACTATCTATAAAGTGTCGTTTTGAAATAAAGCTGACATAAAAAAAAAGATGCTCATCTCATCATTTACACATGAAACACTTTAAATATTAAAAAAAAACTTTATATTCTAATCTCTATTAGTAGCCTACTTTTAATATCTTATCTCAATTTGATGATTAAACATGTTCTCTTTTGACAAATTGCCGATCACAGAGTGACAGGGACATGTTTCTCACGCGTTTATTATGGATTTCCCTCTCCAACGTCCTTTGCGGGTCTTTATTGTCATATGTCAACTGGTTCCCCCACCCCCTCTCTTTTTTTTTTCCTTTAAGAGCGCTAGTTACTTTTGACTGTGGGCGGATATGTTTTTTAGAAGCTAATAAAAAGTTTGTGTTTTACAGCACGTTAGGTTTATGATAACGCGAACAACGAAATTACGAGAACTACACAGTCTTTGTCCCCACTCTCCTTCACCAAGAAAAAAAAAACACTTCGGATCATGCGAAATTGTTTTGCCGACTGTGGTTTATACCATCATTAGTCTTAGCTCCCTATTTGTTTTCACATTAATAGGACCATAATGATGAATTCATATACCATAATGGATAATATGCATGCAAATTTGCACTTTAAAAGCTATCAAAAAGTTCTTAAAATTGACTTGTGGTTTTTCATACCCTAAATTAAATAGAGTTGCCTTAGTATCTGAATTAATTTGTTAAAAATAGATAGTTTCAAAAAATATTCTCATATTATTATTATTTCCTAAAATACAATATTTTTACCTTATTTTTTTTCTTCAATTAAAAAAAATATATGCACTTTTTTGTCCCAAATGTAGCATAAAATTTACCAAATTATACCATAAAAGTGAAGAAGCCCAAAATATAAAGTTATATGCTAAATAAAGAACACAATTATTTTGCAACAGGAATTGTTCAAAACATGCTTTTATCCTATTAAATAAAAGTTTAGTACAAAGATATGACACATCATAAACATCCCAGCCCTACCTATTATCGCATAACTTAAATTTTTAAGTCCTCTTTTATTCTAAATGTGTAAGAAGTACACATACTATGATAATATTTATGCACTTTTCTTTTCTCCAGTCATTGAGCTAATTGATGGATTTCAAGCAAATTTGCTACACACATAATTCCCCTTCGGGGATATCCTTGTATTTTGATTGGTTTCTCATCCCTTAGGTTAGCCCTTCGGTACAAAGGAGCCTTAAAAAAAGAGTTCGAAGTTGACGAAACTTTACTTTTTGTGTTTGCCTATTATATCAAAAAGGGTGTAGAGTGGATCGGAGCTTTATTATAGCTATGAACGCTACCGATATGATTCTACAGAATCTTTTAGCTGTATTTAACAGCCGGTCTAACCGCACCATTAACATTCAACTTAGGTATGTACAGTACGTAATTCAGCTAGAGACAGGAGTCACCTCGTGGTGTTGTTCTCTATATTCTATATTCTGCTTTAGGAAAAAATAAAATGGAGACCAGCTAAACAGTTTCATAATATTTTGAAAAACACATCAAAATTGAAAACATCAAATGAGGTCTTATTTCTTCGGTAATACGATTCTCTCTCTACCTGTGACATAACGACAAGTCAAGATAGGATATTCAATGTCTATGTATTTTAAATTTTATTTGGCGAGTTTTAAAGAGATAACACTAAAACAAAAACATTATTTAAAAAATTTCTAAAAATGAGCTTTAATTAATTCTAAAACTAACGTTATCTTGTCACAAATTTTTTTTTTTTTTGATCTTGAAATAGTATTTAACGTGTACTTTTTAAAACATCTACAATACATACTATTTGGTTTATTTAGGAAAATTGCCTTCAGGAATCTTCCCGCCAGGATTAAGCTCAAGAAATTCCTTGGAAGGAAACGTATATCTATAATAGTAAATATGAAAACAATAATTTGGAAAGCGTGTTAATATTGTTCACGTGCAAATAGCCTGCGAAAGAGGGGAAGTTTTATTAGGAGCTAAAAATAATGTTGTCAGGGTGAAATTACTTTTTCATTCCTTCTCTTTCTATTTCGTACATTGGTGTCTAAGTTTGATGGTTCTTAGAGTGCTTAGGGGCGTCAAGTTAATGCAACCCGCTTCGCAAAATAGCTTCAAATTCACCCAAGTAGGTAATGCAGTTAACCAAAAGCGCGAATCAAGGGCGCTAGTGACCTGTAGAATCATCGTTGCTCACCGATCACTCCCAAATTTGGGAAACTCGTGACCCGACCTGACAACAAGCCTCTCTTGCAGTAATATCAAACTCGTGGCCCACGGGCCTAATGATGTACCATCATGCAATGCGATACTATTCTTATTTTTTATAAAAGTTGAGAAAATACAACGTTTGAGAATGTGGTATTCAGAAATTTGACATAATTTGGGAAATGTTGGCAAATGAGTTAATGTAAAACTAATTTGTACCCTTTCTTCAACATAGATAAATTTCTCAAAAATAGTTGAATTTGTGAACCAAATGTTAACAGTTAACATCACATAACGCCCAACAAATCTAATCTTACAGACACACCTCTGTCAATAAATAGAAAACTGACTTCGGCAGAAGATGTATAGACAGACATTAATACTATTGTTGCAAATAGAATTGTTAGTGGAAAAATGTATAGGGTTTGTCTAATTGTTCTATATTATAGAGGTCTACTCTGCTAGTTTTAAAAAAAAATTATTATAAAAAGTCAGAATTCGTTTTACGATAATGAAAATACACTATTTTTTTCTTAAGTGTGGCACCTCTAGATATTTTAAATTTTCATCGTGTCCCTTATGATCAAACGAGTTTGACACGCCTGTTCTCGACCTTTAACCACGTCTGGCAACACTGGTTAGCGCACTTCAAGATGTTCCGCAAGGCCATACCCTTACAGTCTCAGCACTTGAGACAATAAAATGACGTCCTATAAAGTCCTAACGAGCGAATAATGTCTGTCGGGCACACACGGTTTTTACGAGCACGTATCAGAAAAGTTTTATTCTTAACTTTGAAACAGAGCCCAACGCTCGTAGAATTTTTGCAGCTGCGAAGCCTGAATTTTCTATAGCTGTAAAAAAAAAAACCACAATGGCTTACAATTTGATTTCAAACTAGTTTAATGTGTTTGCTTATAAAACAAAAGTTTTTACATTCTGATAAATTTGTGAACATCTGTTTGAAATGCATAAAAAATTTATGTTTATTTGAGTCCTAAATTTATTACCATATATTAAGGTCATTCGATAGTAAAAATTATACTGCACAATCCTAGTAAGTGTATGCAAGCTATAAATAGTGATTACATTATTTCAAATCATTACATTTCACGAGTTATAAGGGGTCAAACTTGCTATTAAGGTAAAGTAATTAATATATGGGGCTGCAATTTACATGTTTAGTTTTACTAAATTTCACCCTCATACATTAGATTCTTTACCTTTACATTGATTGGTACGCAAAGAGCATGAAATAGCAACTTTGACCCCTTATAACTTATAGCTTGTACACTTGTGGCGTAAAAATTATTGTCAAATGACCTTAGTGATTTAATAACCTTTAAAATTTATTTACTTATAACTACAACGTGGCAGCACATAGGTTATATGCAAGAATATACTTTGCATAAAACTCACTTTTATAAAAGTATCACATTTGTATTACAATATTTATCACCTGTGTTTTTAATTATTTAATTATCTATGCATCGAAAGCATATTCTTTTGGTGCTTAGTGTCTTTCTGTCTACCCTTCTACAATCCTATTTTCATAGAAAGGGATTTTTAAAATCTAAAAAATTTTGTTTGTGGCCAAGATTGATAGGCTTACATTTTTACTAGCGTTGTTTTATAGCTATTGAAAATATATATATCAAAGGTGACAGCTGCAGATTACATAACTTGACGTATGAATACGTGAAATTAGATTTAGTAGATTTTCTAGCTTTCCTATACATAGAAAAATGAACTGTGGTTATTGCATTTAAGGAAAAAAAAAAAATTAAAATGTTTGTTTTTACCGAATTTGTCGAAACTTGTTTTAACAAAACATTTTTACTTTCTCATCAGCACGGGATGGTAGGGAAAGCGATTTAAGGCCATTTATTTTTTTATGTATTTATAACAAATCTTTTCTTTGACCAAGATAAATAAAACAATGTTTCAGTAGATAAGTTTTAATTTAATTTTCTACACGTAGCAATCTCAACAGTTTTTGTCTATTTGTCATTGGTCATTGGGCACCCTAGAATTTGATGAGAACATTTTATCTTAATTTTAAAAGATTTTGTTCAAATAACACTTTGCTCATGAAAAATAAGAACTGTTAATATTTATATGTTTAGAAAATTAAGTTAAACTGAAGAAATATTTGATTTCTTAAACAATTTTTACAAAATAAACCGCATATAGGCTAGCCTTAACTCACGTCTATTTGAGCCCACGTTAAGTGCTATTTTTCCGCATTTTTTTAGGGGATAAAAAAGTTTTGCTAATACTTTTGTAAATACTAAGCTTTACACGATTGCCTTAAAAATATGAAACGTGGAAACAAGATTGAAATAACTTAAGGACATTAAATCTAACAAGGATGGAGGGATTCATACTTTAGTTATTTTTTTTTTTTGCAATTTTCTGAAAAGTAAATCATGATTGTGTGATTTTTGTTTTTGTTTTTGTTAAAACTCCTCTCTTCACCCTTTAGGTCCGCGAGTTGAATACAATATATACGAGAATATGTTGGAACACATTTCAAAGTTGTTGACATTTCAGATGGTTTATCTTGACAACTGAATCGTTCGTAGGTGGCGTAGACTTCTCCATTTGTCCAGTGGGGGACTGATCAACAGTTAAAGGCGTGGCTGCTCCAAAACTCGAAACAAGTTTCAGATGTTGATAAAAAATAACCTAACATTTATATATCTTTTGCAATATCTTTTGTATGTATGGATGAAATTGGTAACTTGGTTCTCCCATTTTATTGCTCATGTCAATAGTAATTTTAGCGGTTTTGATCGACTGTAAAACAGTCAATTTTAGTATGGGCACAAAATACACACCTTAGTTGGGGTCTCCATTGGACAAGACCTTTAAAACAAACCAACATTGAGTAAAAGTCACTAGCTATCTATATTACTACTTTTTTTTAACCATGTTATTGACGTGAAATTTCTGATCTAACTAATCGTATCAGTCCACGAATTAAAAACTAACTTTTACAGACACAAACCTAAGAACCTCAGCCATCTACCTCTGTAGCCTTGCAATATAAGTCGTTAGATTCACATTTACATTGGTCGTCATTTTGGAGGGAGGTTTTAAATCCCTGCTTGGTTCATGGAATGGATTTCCACCACTCTCTGCTCGCAAAATTCTAGTGCACTTATTCGTAACTGCTTTATTTATATTCTTAGCACTTAGAATTAGTCTTTAACTACCTTGATATGAAAAGTACTTATAAAAATAAATATTACCATCTCACACATGCTAATAGGCCATCTATACTCACGTTTATAAACACAATAATTAAATCAAAGCTATAACATTCTTTTATACGAATATTGATATCCAACGACACTTTATGATTTAAAGTTCAAGAAAGTTAGAAAATTAACTTGACATTTCAAAATGGAATGTGTCTTACCTTCAAGCGCATTAATTCTTCCACTTAAAAGATTGGCAGAATTTAACTTCTATAGAACATCTATATTTTCATAACACTAAGTAAGAACATAAGTGTAACACTAAAGTAATAACTAAAAAAACACATTCATTTTGATCAAAATCAATATAGTAGTCGTGAAATTTTTAGACCTTGATTATTATGGATCTTGATGCTTCATGTGACCCCGAACCCAAAAAATATGTCCTACAACTTATCTGCCTATAACTACAAAGAGCTAAAACCGAAAACACGGATGTGGATTTTTCAACCTTATATTACGATGCTCTAGCCCCAGGCTCAGGGAATTATATTATTCTTATTATAGCCCTCAAATTAAACGTAGTTTACTGATTATTGATTTTCTAGAAAGTGTATCTAAACGATTAAAAAAAACCGGGTTGGTCTTTGACACGTAACAAATAGTTTTATTTATATCTAAATCATTTACTAATCAAAATAATGTTTTTATAAGAAAACTTATTCATTAATGTTTGGTCTACTGGTAACTGATTTAAAAAAAAAATTCACACACTATAATAGAATAGACCTATATGAGTAAGTATTTACAATTTTGTTGCACCATTTATTTTTAAATATCTTTGTTAGACTTTTAAAAACGTACTAAATCTATCTCAATAAATAAACTACATTTATTTGTGTATACAAAAAGAAAGCAGCTTTGAATGAATTTGAAAGATAAGGATTGAGATGGTTCACTTGAAAGTCCAGAGAGAGACTTGTCATACCAGATTAAAACCAAACTATCTTGGCTGTGTGTGTGGTATTCACACTTTTGACGTAAATCCGGGCTCAGCTGTGTCCTAATTCTACTTGGAACCTGTTCACTTCTTGTAGGTGGACAGGTCCAGACAGTAAGAAAGAAATATCGTGTAGACCTATCAAAGCCTTCAAAACATAGGTCAAACACACGTTTACACGATTCAAATATCGAGTGGTTTTACTTTATCGTGACTGTGTTTTAAGTAGTTTTACTGGTACTTTTATTGTGTATAGAAACCTGCCATGGTAAGTGGTTTTACTTGTCGCCTTCCGCAAGGGGACTTTTAAATTGGTCATTCAACGAAATCGCGTTGAGGTAAACGATGCTCCCCTTTTCCCAAACAATCCGGTTCTTTCTGGGGCCAAATTTCTGATTTCATGCTTCTCCCCCCTACCATTTCTCCTACAATGTCTTGTGTCTGCTCATTTAGGATCCACCCAAACGATCCAATTTCGTGATTTATTCCCTTTATGCCTTGTTTATGGTAATTTTGTATCCACCCAAACAATATTATTTCTTATTTTACCCTCGATACTTTGTTCTTGAGGCCAAATATCCAATTTTATGATTTCCCTTTGATGCAATTTTATGTTCATTTCAGATCCATCTTACCAGAGATAATTTGTTGAAACACACTATACTAATATAACGGCCAACCCCAAATCACGTTCGCGTAACCAAGGATTATTGGGGGGGGGGGGGGGGCGAAGTGAGTCAACTAAAATACACGGGAGACCTCTCTCAGATTCCAGTTAATGGCTAAAATAATTTTAAAAATTACGTATTTGTTCGTTCTTGAGGCTCTATAGCTACAGTCCCATTTTCATAAAAGAGCCTTTTATAAAATACAACTTATTTCTTTGCGGTCAGCATTGATATTATTTTTATTAATGTTGTTATTTTAAAGGTATTGCTAATATCCATCGAAAATGACAGCTGCAAATGACATGATTTGACGTATGAATACGTGATAGTAGATTTAGTAGCTTCCTATGAACATTGGAATGTATTTATGAGGCCGAAACAAATGAACGATACTATAGTGACCCAACATTCCACACTAGCAGGAATAACAATACATCTACACTTTTTACTTAAGTATATAACAACGCCAAAAGAGAAGGCATTTGTTTGTCTCCTCTAAGAAGACGATGCCAATCGAATCTTAACTTTCCCGAATGTGCCGCAGAAGATGTATTTGGCAATTAGTGTTTGTTGCGATTTGACACATGTTATTCGCCGTGTATGACCGGATGCGTCAGCCATAGGCACGCATGCGCAACTCGCCTGTTGACTACCAATTAGCACACGCCACTTTCATACCGTTTACCGTCCGATACGTACGTTTTAAGTTAAGAGTGGTTGAAAATATAACTGAACATATATCATAATATTAATATAAATTATTTTGCTACCTATTTTATAGAATATTTATGACAAACTATGTCATGGTCAAATTTCTACTTGTGTTCATTTGGCTCAAACAGCTTAAATTAAGTATTTTTTTCCTCAAGTTTGAATTGTATAAAAAATGTGTTTAAACATAAAAATATTTAAACATATAATTCTAATAGATTTACAAGAAAAACAATTTATCAAAAATTGGTTTATTTCTATATTTTACTGCTAGATTTACGATAAGAAAAACTATATAGCAAATTAAAACTCTTTGGGACGTATGGATCGCTTGACCTTTTAAATAATAGGCTTATGAGTTAATCCCATAATGGACCTAATAACTTCCTAAGCCTTCGATGGCCTATGTTGTCCATATAGTGTACACATTTTTTTATTCATTCATATTTTTTTCTGAAAGCGAACTAACCTTCAATTGAAATATTGTATAACCTTGTGTTAGAAAACACATCATTATAAAATAAATCTTAACAAAAGAAGTGATTATAGCATCACGACATATAAAGCTCGGTTAATAGCGTGTCTGCCAATTGAGATTGTAGTCCCGGGGCTAAATTTCCGGCGAGGTCAAATCGACTCAAGTAATGTATGTGTTCTAATGTCGTGTGCTGACATCAGTGTCTTTATAAAGTGCACGCATTCGACTAATAAATAACAATACAGAAGCGTATAGATTGTTTTAGTCTTGATACTTCGAGCCTTTGTACATTCGAGGTAAGGATTTACCCGATACATATCATTTCGCACAGCACTGATCTGAGTACTAATGATGGATGACTCGGAGGGAAAATTATGTGGGAAACTTTATCATCATTTTAAGACGACTTCCTGGATGGGAGGAAATTATTCACTTTTACAACCAGGCTTGGTATTCAAAAGACATCCCTTTATATACATTAAAATAACTTTTGAAAAACTCACATTCAAAAAAAAATATATTTAAACATTTAAAAACACGTATATATTCGCAATATTCCCGGTTTTTACCATGTAGTTTTTGTTTTCGATGGTTCAAGATGGTCCTAGTTTCATCCAACTAACTTTACGGTAGTAATAATTAAGTGTATAGTTAGGAAATTCATGCTATTGGTTGGCAGTTAGTTTCTCACATCTCGCCTGTCGTCAATAAATGTAAGATTCAGGATACACAAAACGTTAGTTTCACCGGTTGTTCTTTAAGATTGTGAAACATGACGAGAATACATTTAGATTTTAGGGTGTGGGGAAACATAGTAGCCTACTCAGGAAGAAATTTGATCCTAAAAAATCTGAAGTTAGTGGAGAGTGGAGGAGGATACATAATTATGAGCTACTTTCCATGCAATCATTGCACTACATTTTTAGGGTAATCAAATCTCGCAAATTAGGGTGGGCAGGACATGCAGCGCGAATGGAAAAAAAAAACTAGAACCGTTTTCAAGGTATTGACTGGCAAACCAAGGGGAAGACTTAGACGCAGATGGGAGATAACATTAGAATAGACTTGAAGAAATAGGGTGTAATGAGGTGGACTGGATAGAACTAGCTCAAGACAGAGAGGTAATAGGTGGCTAGATAGAACTAGTAAGACAGGATAGGGTTAATGAGGTGGACTGGATAGAACTAGCTCAATAAAGAGATAGGGTGTAATGAGGTGGAATGGATAGAACTAGCTCAAGACAGAATAGGGTGTAATGAGGTGGACTGGATAGAACTTGCTCAAGCTAGAGATAGGGTGTAATGAGGTGGAATGGATAGAACTATCTCAAAAGTAGGGTGAATGAGGTGGAATGGATAGACTAGCCAAGATAGAGATAGGGAATGAGGGGAATGATAACTAGCTCAATAAGAGATAGGGTAGTAATGAGTGGAGGATAAAGTCAAGAAGAGATGGGTAATGGTGAATGGATAAACTAGCTTAAGATAGGGATATTTTGCGTACTTTTGTAAGTACGGCAATGAGATTTCGAGTTCCTAATGCTATGGAGTAAGTAAAATAGTGAGTACAGAGTGTATAAGGGTTGCGTTCACTAACCTTGAGTTCTCTTCTCGGTGTAAGTACGTGTGGTTTGTACTTTCAGAGCAACCCCTATGCACTGAAGGACGGTGGGTCTTCGGCGATATGTCTGCGTGGACGAGTGCAGGTTTGCAGCCACCACTGGCTACTACCCGTACGACCCAACGCTCGCAGCCTATGGGTGAGTTCACAATACAAAAAGCTAAAAAGATTATCTTTAAGGCGGGTTGGGAGGGGGTGCGATAAAAGGGCGGTGTTTTTGCAGTTTTTAAAGCAATACTTTTTTGACCAAAATAAATAGGTTTTTTTTTCTCCAGAAAGAAACATAAAGAGTTTAATTTTCTTCACATGGTGATCTCACCATTTCTTGAATACTATCGAGGGTGTTCTGGAATTTAATGACAATTTTTCCTCTTCATTTAAAAAATGTGTTATCTTATGTCATCTATAATTATGACAGATATTCAACCCCTGTTCTTTTCACCACGCGAAGAAAATTAGACGATGTTTGTATTAAAACAATATTTTATTTATTTTGGCCAAAATAGTTTTGTTATAAAAACGGCAAAATTAGGTTTTTTATCGGATCCCCTTCAAATCAATTTTCCATACTCCACGTCCCTACTATCCATCTAGGCTACTAATTTATTTTACACTAGTAGGGAATAGGAATTTATAAACTAATAGTTTTAAAGAACAAATGGTTAAGAAAAATATTTAAACTTCAAAGGTATGAATAAACAGAATAATGGAAAAAGTTACATGATGAAGATCTCCATTCTTTGTATGCATCCCCAAACATATTAAGGATAATAATGGTATGGTGGCTGAGGTGGGGTAGTCGTGTGGTGCGTCAGTGTGTTGTCAGGCGTGTACACAAAGATTTAGTTGTGAAACCCGAAGACACAAGACCCCTTGGTAGACGATACATTGACTGAAAGATAATATTAGAATGTATTTGAAGGAAGTTTGGTTTCAGATGAGGGAGATGTCTCAGGATAGGGTTGAATGGCAAGCTAATGTTCTGGTGGCCATTAACTTCCTAGTTCCATAAGATCAGAGCGTTAATTTAGGATTATAATTGCGGTAGGTTTGATCGAATTTGGTGACGAGAGGAAGGCAACTATTAGGGGCAAAACAAACAAACTTCATCGTTCCCGTCAGGGTTATTATTGGTTGATTTAGAGTAATTATGAATAAGAATGGTTTTATACTCCCCAATAGAAAAAAAACCTTATTGAAGATTTTTTTTTTCTGCATTGTTTATGTATTCTATTAGTCTATTTATATCTTAAAATAATATTAATAAAAATTTAAAATTGCAAAGATTTAAATAAAACATCGATTAAGCCGATTGAGTGTCTTGACTTTTTTTTTTAAAAAAGCAGATATTCAACTATGTAACTTTTTTTAGCGAGCTTTAGAACCAATTAAGATATTTGTGGTGTACACAAGGCTATTTAGTTTGTTAACATTCATTGTAAGCACTGTTTCCGTCTTTCATGTTTTATTTTGAGCTTACCACGCAAGAAAATTATGTCAATCATACTTTTTTTTAAATGTGGAACAAATCTCCCTCAAGTTTTTTTTTTTTTTTTCGATCATAATTTCATGACTCTCGCGTATTTACATTTTTCCTAGCTCATTATGTATTTTATCCGTAAGCCCTTTATGTGTGTTCCCTCACCGCATCATATAACAACCAGCGCCTCCCCTCCCCCCTCTTTTTATTTAGACCAATACAATTTGCTCGGGGAAAGTTGGTAGTATGTACCTGAGGCCGACACTTTATTTGCCATTGTGGAGCCTATCAGAGGCCTGGTGAGTCTATTGTTTGGCCGCTATTGTGTGATCAGGTCCATGGCAGCATCCAAAGCACGCGGGAGATAGTTCATTCACAGACACTCATTAAAGTGCCTACCTTTTTACCTGCGTTGAACAACAGGCTAAATCACATTAGAGTGAAGTTATAACAAACCATATCCCATTACAGCGAGATTATAAAAAGCAATATCAGCTTATAGTTATAATAATTATTATTATCATTATTATTATTATTAGCACCGCGTCTTACTACCCGTTCGGGTTGTACGCACTTACTCTAATGTGCAATGGTAGGGTGATTGTGAGATGAAATAGAGACCTACAATTTAACGCGGAATACGAACCACGGTGGAGGCCTAGCATTCCTCACATTCACAAGTTGTGATTAATACACATATATCGTTAAATTATCATAGGCTAGATCACATTAGAGTGAAACTATAACAAACCAGATCACATTATAGCGAAAGTATAACAAGACATATCACATAAAAGAGTAATTACATTAGGTTAAATCCCATTAGAATAATTATAATAAACTAGATCACATTTAAGTGAGATTATAACAAGTAGTATTACACCACATTGGAGCGGAAATATAACAAGCTAGATGACTAGGAAACAATTTAGATAAAACCACATCTCCAGTAAAATTCTTCCTTCCTCGTTATGTAAGTATGGATGGATAGTAATAGACTTTCTGGGTAGTAAGACGCGGTGCTAAAAAGAAGACGTTGTACACAAAAATAAAATTAAGTCCATTCGCCAGACACTATATTCGGCACTTAGTCGACTAATTTTACTTTTTTTGTCCAAAAAGGGACAAATCAAAATTTCCTGAGGCATAAATCACGTAACGATATTGAAAGGAGGAGTGGGGAGCTCTAATATATATAGGCCTATGTGTTAAATGGTGAGGGAGGGTGGGTACATAAAATTGTTATGTAAAACATATCTTATAGGTATTTAAATTATAATGCTGAAAAAAATAATATGATTGTTCATTTGGTCACCGTTTGTAAACATTCCTATGAATAATTTCCGAATATGTACAGTACGTTGTTGAAAATAAATGCAAGTTAAGAACAGACTCCTTGTTTCCGATATTAATAATTAACTAACGATATTCACTCTTGATGTGAAAAGTTATGTAGCACAGGTTAGGTTAGGTTAGGTTAGAGGGGGAAGGGACTAGGTTAAATGTTTACCTGGTGTTAACTTACATGGGAGAGTGGGGGGTCTTTAGGGAGGTGAAAAAGGAAAGAAAAAACATGGTGGCTACAGACAAGGAAAACAGGGAAAACCTGGAAAAGTCAGGGAATTTTTGAATGACAGGGAAAACAGGGAAATGTCAGGGAGTTTAACTAAAAATAAGGAAAAGTCAGGGAATTAAAACTATGTTTAAAAATCCCATTAATTTCGAAACTAAACACTAATACAATACCTAAATAAAATAACATTTTAATTTTAAAATAACTGATAAAACTGTTTATGTTTAGTAGATACAAACTTTTTTAATATATGATGAAAAATAAATAAAACGAGTCATCATCCACCATTAAAAATGGAAAAAAGTAGTCTGGGAAAATTGAAAAATATTGCCTGGAAAAGTCAGGGAAATTTGTAAAATATGTTTTGTAGCCACCCTGAAAAAGCATTGCGTGGTTTATGGAAGACACCTAACGATGATTTTATTGTGTGTGTTTTTTTATAATAAAGAATCGAGTCTTGGACCTTTAGATCAGTAGGGATTACTTTACCTATTGAATCAAAGTGTTGAATGGTATTATAATAAATACACTTTTTTTATATTATATACACAATCTAGATATAATATTGATTTAGCTGAGTGGGTGATAAAATGATCAAGATGAGTTAACACCATTCTTTCTCGGTTTCCTTCACACCATTTTGTTCAATGACTGGCACTTATAAAAGAGAGTTGCAAAGAGGCTAAACATATGTTATCTCTCTGCTGACTGATCTCAACAAAACACTAACAGAACTTGTCACCTATCAAATCAAGGTTGCCTTATCCCCCCCCCCCTCCGTATCAATGGTTTTTTTTTTCTTTATGAGTGTTCTGTCTGTGACGATTCAAACTGGGCGGTGAACTACAAAGTTGCTTTTATAAATTTTATCTACTTCTGGATAATGTGTTTATTTTTATTTTTTTCATAAAAGAAACTAATCTTTAAGCTGGGAGGAATTATGATAACGTCTGGACCAATAGGCTCTAGACTTGGCCGACTACTTTAGTTTTTTTTTTTATCTATTTGAGAGATAAAAGTGGTATCATATTTTAAACACACAATATCTAGCTAAGCTGCGCAATGCAGACTGCAGTCTCGTCAAATATTTCAATACTGACACCAGTGGTCACATGATCTAAGACGTCAAGCTCACAATATAGTTTATTTTCTTGAAGGAGGGGGAAGAAGGGAGTGGCTCAAGGTTTGAATCTAGGTCAGAACATGTGGTTTGTTTTCCACGTGTGGCTTTATCATTTTGTGATTTACCCCCCTCCCCCCCCACCTTTTCCTCATCGCGCCTCCCCCATTTCTTTCTTCATTTTAAGGCGTGTGCATTTACTACAAATTAGCCCTCTCATCGAATTCCCCATCAGAATAAGTCATTAATATAAGTTCTTAATGACCATTGTGATGTGGGCTACATATTCTAGTAAAAAATACATTGACATTGGAAGAAATTAAGAGTTTTCTTACGTGTAACTTATCAATAGAAAATCAAATTGAATGTTAACATTTTTTATAGGGGGAAGGGGGGGGGAGCAGAAAGGACCTACCTACTTGATTTTATCTTTACATCCCAAGTCCATTTAGCTAATGCTAATTTTCCCTTTAATCTAAACCAAACAAAAGTTGTGCCGCGGTAATTTCCCTTTAATTAGAGTAAGTACCGTTTATGAGTAATGTGATGAAATCTAGAGATAGTTTTATTTGCAATTGACGTATCATGACAGAAGTGCTATAATGTAAGCTTGTTTATCTGAAGTGGACCGCATGTAAATGTTTATCTTGATACCTGACCAATAAGTGTTCAGCTGAGTGATGAGAACAATATGCTCTGCCATGCTTGGCAACACTCCATACCGCGCCACTGGGTCTGGTGGTTAGTGTGTATCACCCCCTGGGGACGAAATTACTAAGTTCCTTTCTTCATAAAAATAGTCTCAAGACCCATCAACACGAGCTTTCATTTGTATTTTAAAAGTACACAAGTTAAGGGTATGTGTGTGTAAATTATAACTCCGATCGAAATTTTGGGATAAATCCAACATATTATTTTTAATTTATCTATAGTAAAATCGGTAGAAAATATTAAATTGAGTTTATTTTTTTCTTTTTGCATTTGTTTGTTGCCCATGTGCAGATTCTATAAACAAAACACGTGGTGGAAAAACATTAAAGGCAAATAAATAAAATATGGGAGGTATTGAAAGAAATGTTGAGATAATTTACTTTTAAAATTATTATTAGATAAATAATTTCACATAAACTTTTTTTGTGAAAATATAACCACTAAATTTTCGTCTTAAATTTACTAATTATATATTAAAGGGGCAAAAAATCATTATATTCAATTATCTCTTGCTGAATGAAAGGTGTAACCTTCCAATGGCCAGCCTACCTCACTTTTGAGGTCATAATTAAATTGATATATTAATAATAAAAGCATAATTAATGAAAAGTTAGATAATATATTATGTATTAACTAACTTTATCTATAATTCATTCACGATAGGTCTTTACCTGGATGACAGTTCAAAAATCATATGTTTAGGTTTTAGGTTACCAACACTTGTAAAAGAACACTGTTTTGTTATGAATGTTAAGTTTTTTAATTACATGTTATATTTTACATTTAAAATAACTTAAACTTAAGTTTTCTCACATTATTTCATTACTTTTAACAATTTCTTTTTACCTAATCCGAAACAATATTTTAAACATATATTAAAAGTACCTATTCTTTGTTTTGGAATGTTATCTAGGATGTGTAATATAGTGCATGCATTAATACCTTTTAATAAAGGCATCGTATTTACTTGGTAAAGATAAAATATTTGTAATTTATTTTATATATGATTAACTATTTTATTATTAGTTTATTGTTTTTAGAAATATTTAACTGAATAAAATATAATCGTCTGCTGCGAGGATACACCATTTTAAACAACTTGTCCGCGTCATCATCAACCACATGGCTAATATTTGTTGGTCGCCATTTTAAAGCCATATTTGTTAGACCTTTTGTGAAAGTGCTCGGAATAATAATTATTTTAACTTGAATAGAAGGATAAATAAGCTTTGTGGACGACCTCAAATAAATATTAAGACTTTGTTTAATTTAAATATATTTCATATAATTTATTACTGTGCGCGTTTATTATATTTTTAACTTTAAATTAAGTCTCTAGTTTGTTAGGTCCACGCCTTACTCTAACTTATAATAATTTATAACTAAGTTAAATTACCTTTTATTTTAATTATTGGGCTTCTGTATTAACGTAAAAAAAACTTAATCCTAGATCATATTACTAATTATTTTAAGAATAACTTTGTGTATACAGATATTTTCTATTTAGTTCGAATACATATTAGGCCTAATTTGGTTAATTTTAATCTTACTTTAATCTAACATTAATCTAACTTTAATCTAATTTTAAACTTTTATCTTTTATCAAACTTAAATATAAGTTTAATCTAACTTTAATCTCACGAAATTTTATAAGGGGCTCTTTTTATTTGTGGATAGATTTGTGTGTGTTTTTTTGATAATGAGTTCCCAGGAGAAAAAAAGAAGAGAAGTTACAGATCACCAAGTCATTCAAAAATTTCAATTTCAAAATTCTTTTAGGCATAATATTGGTCTAAATTACTGTGGTAAACTATCACATTACTCTACATAACCATATGTTTTCATAACAGCTGTCCCAAGTGACAGTGGCAGATATCAGCTGTTGGCGTAGTGATATTTTAGGGACTATTTTTTAGTTACTTTTTGAGCTGTCATCCAAGTAAACTTAGGTCGTGAATGGCGTATACCAAAGCATTATATAAAAAACATGTCACTATGACTGTATATTGATATCGAACCAATTATAGTGATATTTGCCTCGCGATTGGGCACCAATTATAGTGATATCGGTTTTTATTGATGATGCTGATGCGGATTATAATAATGTAGACCCGTATATGCCTTATGGTTGAGCAGTAAGGATAACGATACCGGGTTTTATGATGATGATGACGCGTGCATGTCTTGCTGCGCACTTGTACACGGTTATGTCATATGATTATATGTAATTCTTATTCTTATGAAATGAGTACACCTTTTAATGTTGCACACATTTTATTTAGATGATTACACTTTCGGTACTGTAAATTTGATATTAAAGTGATACAGTTTTTGTTCATTTACGAACTGACGCGGAAAGCCTGAGCTAGTGCAGTTCAAAATTATGTTTTTTGATATTACTAGTATTTCTGTGTTATTACAATGTTCTGTTTGGATTTTTACTTACAAGCTGTTATATATGACCTACCCCTTATTCTTGGACCCCTTGTCAACAGAGTTAAAACTAACTAATGGGAGAACTCCTGGCAACCTGATGTTGTGAAGGCTAGCTTCCTATTGGTTAAAGAAGCCACAATATCACCTGATTTCATATAGTAATGGAGGGAGTTTTTTTAAAGAAAGTTTTAAAACGTATGCATTGAAATTATTTCTTCTATGGATGAAATATTAAAAGGAAATTTTACATACAGTTTTTAAAGAAAAATACACTTCTTCCATGACTTTTTAAATATATGATAGGGGTCCAAAACAGTATCATTACAACTGCATTGTATTTAATTAGAATTTAGAATTTCACACTTTCCAAAATTTTCCCATTTTTGTTCTTGTAAAGACCTTACTTTATTGTAATAGTTTAAATAAATCTGTTTGTATTCTTTAAATTGAAAAATTAGACCTTGAGATGGGAATCGAACCCAGCTTAGTGGACCAATGCTCCTATTTTGTGAATAATGACCCCGGGCACGGGATTATTACTGAATAGATAAGTGGCTAGAGCATTGGCGTACTAAACCGAAGTTCCGGTTTCAATTCTTGTGTCTAGTTTCCTTTTTTTTCTCTTCAAATTAAAGAATATAAAGTTTTATTTAAGATGATTGCAATGAAGTAAAGGTTCCAATTTAAAGAATATGATATTTAGATGTGGCTATGACAATAACTAACAAATATTAGAGTTTGGCTACTTAATTCCTCATAAAATTATTTATGATTATTTATGTTTAAAAAAAAAGACCAACTTACAGAAGATTATAACTACCTCACACTTTTTTGTGTTCAATTAGCGTATTTTTATAAAAGTTTTATCAAAAGAAAAACCTTTCTGTATAAATAGACTAAGCTCATAAACATAGATAATTGAATTGGCTTTCAGTGGTTATAATAATAAAATTTGCCATGGCCAGTCAGACACCTTATCAAGGGCGTATCTAACACGAGTGCAAATATGTTGAAAAACAAATAAAGTAAGGCTGGGTATAGAGAGGTTTTTTTTTTTTTGCCGAAGAAAAGTTGTACTTTTTTTTATCAAATAGACAGGAGTGATGTTTGCGGTTTGCCACGGTTAATTAGTTTGAGGATGTTATGGAAGAAAACGCCATTTAAGGACTGTATTTTGTCAAAAACTAATGAGGGCAAAATAAATAAAACTGGTGATATAAAGTTTGCTACTTTTCTTAATACTTTATTTACATGTTTCAAATGGCAGAAAAGTTTAGTAAAAATCGACTAAGTTAATGTAAATAGAGGAAAAAATCTTTTAGATGGATTTTGATTCCCAAGCCTTAAAGTTTAGATTAATTTATGAAATTTATCTAAACATTGGAGACTCAAACATCCTTAAAAATAAAGAGATACTTATGTTAAAAAAAAATTTTTATTTTTTTTGATATATAGTTTTAAGCCTTAGTCATGGGTGTACTGCCCTTTAATGAAAATCATTTCAAATAAAAAGAATTTTTTTTATCAAATTTCAGAATTCCCTTGATATAAAATGTTATTAAACAGCTATTGAGATCCTTCTATCAAATTAAATTTAACGTGTCCGCTGAAGCATTATTTTATTTATTGTGTACAAAAACAAGAAAATTTGCCTTTCATCCCACCTTAAGACAATTAAAAGAAAGAGAGAATAATATTCATTCATTTATGGTAAAAAGTTTAATATTGAGGTTCTTCGTTTTTAAATTTAAAATCTATTTGACACAAACGTGATTTCAAACCCCTAGATGGGCTGTCAGCTATATGCATATATTAATCTTTTTTTAAGGAGAAATTAGCTTGATAAATAACTTGTAGTAGTGAACTAAGAATAAATAAAAATAATAATTACGTTCGTATCACACGAATACTATATTTTACCTTGTTGAGAAATCTCTCGGGCTATGAGTGGACTAACCTCATTATGCTAGGAATTATCCCCAACAAAATTGTTAATGCATCTAGATACTAAATTAAGGGGTCCCAGGTTTGATTCCAAGATTGGCCTAAATAATATAGATGTAATTAGAACTTCCCCTTTCACCCGTTGATTTAGTCCATGATTTAATCATTTGGTTCAAAAAAAGGGACGTTAAATACATGGAAGTAATTTTAATAGGATAGTAACAAGTGAAACTACTCTAAGAGGGGAGTTAACGAAATTATTTCAATGCATGAATTAGAAAACTACTTTAAGACAAGAACCAGAGGAGGCACTCTTAGTACCCTCTAGAAGGGGCCAAATTTGACCACTTTTACTATATCAAAATACCTATAGTGGTGGCCAAGCTGTATAAGGCGTCAAACTTGTTCGCCATTGACGATCAACATGCAGAAAAAACAACAACGAAAACAGTCTGGTTTGTAATATGGTTTTCCCATCTCTCTAGCTTGATGTGGGCGCATTTTCTCGAAGTAACCTAATCCATCCTTTACCCGTGAGACTAATTCATTAATTAAAACCTCGTGTCAAACGTACTTATTTAACTAAATTCAACCCACTTCGTTGGCCGCATGGTCTAACGCGTCACTCTCCAATAGACTAGACTGCCGACGACGCTGAGATCGAAGTTCTAATCACGGTCGGATGGATTGAGGGTGTTTTTTTTTTTTCAAAATGGTTTTCTACTCTCCACTCCACGCAAATTCAAGTACACTTCCTCTAAATTAAACCTTGCTCGTGCTCAACACATTAGCGTAGTTAGTACAAGCGTATAAACCAAACGGGTAGTAAGCCGCGGTGGCGAAAAAAAATTAAAGGTATTAAATAAAGAGAAAGAAGAATGACGAAATAAAACGGTTGTATTTTAGAAGCGGGGGGAAGGGGGGGTGAAATTTTTTTTATTATGAAAAAACAAATAAAATAATCAAAGCAGAAAACACTTTACTGCTAAGTACTCAAGTTCACTTTTAGACATCTCACAGGATGTTTTGCTTTTATTCTACGAGAGTGTTTTATTTGTTTTGTTTTTTTATTTTGGTCCGCTTCGTGTGTGGAAAAGACAAAATGGCTGGAGCTCGAATGCGACTTTATTGATTGGTCGACACTGAAGCTCGCGAGGAAGCGCAGACAGGTGGATGTTAGGAGGGGTGAAGTGAGAAAAGGGATGGTTATGTCATGCGCGTGAAATGCGCGCGCGAATCTACCATGAATCTTTCTCTTTTACTTTCTCACATGAGAATTAAAGATACTTTTTTTTTTATTCATTCAAATTGGATTTTATGTTGGTGAGAAGGTCAGGGTTTGAAGTACCGGATGTATGTACAGGACAAGCAAATCCTAGTACACTTCTTCTACACTATACCTTTCTCATCCCTACCATATTTGTGTGTATATGTAGATGTCCTGGATTTGTTGTTAAACGCGGTGTATTGGACTGGGGTTGAAGGGGTGTTCGGGAAGAACATTTATGCAAAGTATTTCGCACAGTTTGTTTAAAACCTAATTACGGTGGTGACACAAACAGAACGTCTTGTTTAAAATGCACCTTTTCTTCTAGATTAATTTGTATCTCCTATTTTGTTTAGACGTTTCGTTAAAGAAACTAATCGCCTTGAATCATAAATTTTACTTATTTTATTTTTTCTCATCTTCGTAGCAAAAACATTTTATAATGTATATTTTATTTCTTGTAAAGTAAAACACAATATTTTTTTTTTTGTTTAGATGAGTGAGATACATAGCCACGAGATAATGAGGTCGTAAAAAAAGAATATTAACTATGTATTTTATTTTTTTATTGCTATCTACAGGGTCTTTTTTTTAATTGGCTGACATTTTATGAAAATTATCTTAGCGGTAATCAGTCAGGAAAGTTTAATAGAGAAAAAGAGAGAATATGATATATGGCCATAACACTGTCTGTTTTATATAGGGGAAAAAAAACTTTCTGAAAACTATAAAAGTTGTTAAAACTGATTTCATAGATTTATATAGGCCTACGTAAAGTAAAGTGATCTGAAACTGTCTAAATTCATCCCAAATGAATACTAAGTTGCAGTGCTAGAAAAACCATGAAAATTTTATTATTATTTATTATTATTATATTATATTATTATTATATTATATATATTATTACTACTATAGGAAATGAATTGAAATTATTATTATTATTATTTATTATTTATTATTATATTATTATTATTATTATTATTATTAGCATCACGTCTTACTACCCGTTCGAGCTATACGCACTTACGCTAATGTGTAATGGTAGGGTGATTGTGAGATGAAATGGAGGACATACAGTTTAACGTGGGATCCGAACCACGGTGGAGGCCTGGCATTCCACACATTCACAAGCTGTGATTAATACACGTCTTGTCAGAGGTGAAGGAAGGGTTTGTCAATCAGATAAATCTGTGCCGGGACCGAGGATTGAACCCCGGACCCCCAGCGCAGAAGTCTGACACCTTACCCCCTAGACCGCCAGGTAACCACTATGAAAATATAATGCCTTATTTTAACACATCTTACTACCCGTTCGTGTTAAGCGCACATGTACTAATATCACTAATATGTTCAGAATGAGAAATGTTTAATTTAGAGGAAGTGCACCTGCATTTGCATGGAGGGCAAGGGAAAAGTCATTTATAACAAAACACTCTCAGTAGAGCCAACCAGGATTTCCCCGTCATTCACATTCAAGTCTATTACTAGAGTGACGCCATAGACATTTGACCACTGAATCTGGTAGTAGGCCTAATGTTTATGAGGAATACACACGGACTAAACTTAAGTCGAAAATGACTTATCTTCTTATGTGTTTGATTCACTTTTAAATATTACTTTGTACTGTCCGAATATTTACGATAGTAGGGTTCGGGTTTAAAATGTAAAGTAAATGTAGCCGCATTTGCTTGGAGGGAGAGTGATAAACATTTAGGGAAAAATAGCCTGTGACCCCACCCTCAATTCGAACCTTGGCTTCCCCATTATCAATAAACTGCACTAAACGAGCCTGGTGCCTTTTTATGAGTATCCACCGATTAATTAATCAATTAATTGAAGTGAACTTAACCAAACGTGATCATTTTAACGACACTATCTCAAATGTTTTATCCGAGATCATTTTACTGTACCCGCT
This sequence comes from Timema podura, assembly GCA_033556935.1. Lineage (NCBI taxonomy): Eukaryota > Metazoa > Arthropoda > Insecta > Phasmatodea > Timematidae > Timema > Timema podura. The sequence continues at coordinate 29,692,894 of JAVRXN010000005.1, forward strand.
TCGGAGGTCAAATGTCTAAAGCGTCACACTCGCAATATAGTCCTATGGACTGACGATTATCGGGGAGATTGGGGATCGAATCCTGATCGGGTGTACCAGTTTGGTTTTTATTAAATAGTTTTTCTCCTCTATATCCACGCAAATGTGGATACACTTCCTCTGAATTCAACCTTCCTCATACCAAACATACTAGCGTAATTAGTACATATGCGAGTAACACAACTGGATAGTAAGACGCGGTGCTAAAAAAACTTTGAGTGACTATTCTTTTGACGAGGAAAAAAACAAATGTTGTGACACAATCACAAACTCTCTCATATTGTGTATTTTAGCTTAAAAAAATTAAAAAAAAATTTTTTTTTGTAAACTATCCTTAAATATGTTTTAGCCATTAAAACAAACAGATCCTTTGGTTAATCACAAGAATAACTCTTTAAATAAATTTAAAACCAAAACCAATTTCAAAAATATAATTGTACATTAACCTAAATTATTTGTTTTTTTGTAAAAAATAAAAACGTATTATTATTTATCATGAAATACTACTCACATATTCTCATTTTAAATTCACTCTTCAAGGTCAATTTCCAAATCATTCAAATTTTATTTAATGTTTTGTAAGTAGATTACCCTTAAATTAATTTTTTCTAGATAGATATAGGCTAGGCCTATATTATTATTGATATGTAAAATAGTCACCCGATACCAATTTTGAACTAAATTGCTAAACCATTTTTTAAATGTCTAGATTTAAAAAATTAGTTTTTTAACCCCAAAAACAAGTTCACGCTGTTATTCGTCATGTCAAACACTCCAAAGATACCAAATCGGAACCAAATCGTTAAGGCCATTTGTAAAAAATTTCAAGTTTTTGAAAAATAAGTCATCAGTAAACTACCTTCAACTAAATTTTACCCAAAAAACCAATTATATATTACTATTTGCCATGTCTTACGCCCTAGATATGCATTTTAAACTAAATTTAGAGCCATTTTCAAAAATTTTTGGATCAACGGGTATAGGTAGAAATTAACTAAAAAAAAGTTTTGTGTTATAGTCCTTAATAATTTATATCAATTTTAAACAAAATCCATCAGCTCGTTTTGAATTCGTGGTCGAGGATGGATAGACAGACAGGCAGCCAGACATGGGAACAGACAGAATTGTAAAATCCAATTTTCTGGGTTCGTGTTCACATAAACCGTAAAAAAATATTCAAAATCTCGAGATCGATTTTTTTTTCACGATCAAAATACTTTCTCTTGATATGAGAAAGTAGAAAAAAGATGAGCTCTTGTATTCCTTTTACGTTATTAGCACTGAAGAGCTTTTAACTCCCAAAACCTACGTGTTTTGAAATATAAAATGTGGTTTTAATCAAATATGTTTATTTTTAACCAGCTTCATATTTAGAGGACAAATTATGCCTTTATCAAGTAATCAGGAAGAACATATATCACTTTTCCTTAAAGATATGATTGTATGATGTCAAAACGGTGTCTTGCCAAAAGCAAGTAATCTCTCGTCACGTGTCGGGATTAAATATTAGACCTAGGTTTGTTATTGGTCTTTCAAACCACGTGATGCATCCAGACTAGTACCAATTTCTTTTTAATGCAAATTAATGGAAAAGGCTGTAGCTTTGTATTATCTGTAAAAATGTCAAGGGCACCGTCTACTTGGAAGTTAAATATTCTCACACTGTGGTATTTCTTATGAAATTGGCAGTTCTGAAGCTCCAAAACTTCTAAAATAATCCTCGATTGTACTAGAAGGCTATGTCATTAGCATGTTGAATAAAATTACTATATTTATTTGAGGAAAGCTATTCCTATTTTTTAATAACATACTTTGATCTCAAAGCTGTGACATTTCGTGTTAAACTTCCCTAAAAATAATCTAGTGGTTTAAATAAGACACATATGGAGAATTTGATTCTTAGCCCAACAGGGACATGTTGATACCTTTTGCCTCCATTTTGGTGTGGATATTTTTTAGCACCGCGTCTTACTACCCATTTGGGCTATACGGCTATCTACTAATTCACACTAATGGGTCAGGGATGAAGAGGTTGAATATAAAGGAAGTGCGCCCACATTTGCGCGGAAAGAGTGGGAAACCATCTTCAGTACACCCGACCTGGATAGACCCCGATCTCCCTTTCATCAGTAATCTAATCTATTAAAGGAGTGCGCCTTAGACCATACGGCCACTGAAGCGAGTTTTGAAAAAAAAATTTTTTTTTTTAATAACTTGGAATTTTTGACGTTTGCAACGCGTTACAACGCTACGATAGGAACCTTCCTTATTATATTATCCAATTAATGTCTTATAAATAATAATAATATGATTTGGAAGTTGTGAGACGGCCATTAGGATTAGGACTCTGTTTTTAAACATTTTTTTTCTACAATCCATTCTCCCAGGTAAATGCTGGTTCATTGCTTCATACTCATCCTACTCACCTAGGTAGCAAGCTGTGTGTACTCGTACATCGACAGTTAGACTAAAATTTTGGTAGGAAGAACTTTTTAATGCAAACTTTTTTTGTCAACATGTTACTATATTATTAATAGTCTATTATTGTATAGGTATTGATATCATCATTCAAAATTACAGCTACATGACTTGACGTATGAGCACGTGAAAGTAGATCTAGCAGCTTTCCTAGCTGTCGGATAAGCTTTTGCCTTTGAAAATTAGACTGTATTTATTGGACATAATACGTTTTTGATTAGACATGACCAACTATGGGTAGAACAACTTAAAATCAAGATAATACACAACATTAAAAAAAAAATAGGGCAGCGAATATAAACTACTTCCGGTCAATTCGTGCCATGCTGACAAAATACTAACATGGATCTCTCAATCGTAAAATAAACGAATAATATAACAAGACTGGCAAGGGAGGGGTCTAAGGGGAAGGTGGAGTTGAGGGTTGAACTGGTGGTTGTGGTAGGTAGGGGGGTGGGGGATAATGCTATAATATATAGCATGACTGTCGTGACAATGTCGAGAAACCAGGCGCTAGGAGCGCTGGTGATCCACGCAAACACGACACGTTTAATCCTTTTGTGTTTGTGTGTTATGGGTCATTGGTTTGATGTAATATACATTTTTATTCTTCTTTATAAAGCTTGGTCGGTAATGTATTTTGATCTTTGACCTCGTGTGGTATTGGATCGTAGATAACAATCGGTCAATTTTAATGTAACGGTTATTTCAGTATTAGTTTTAATCTTTTCCCCCTAATTTGGTTGGTATGAAAGACGAATCTAAACTCTTTTATCCAGCTACAAAGTTCTACCACTGAGTTACACCATCTTTGTTTTACTATGCGCATGGCTATCAATTACAGTGTCGTGATGTGGAATGTTGCAAGGGTATGGAGAACTTGTGGATATAATTTCTCACCCCTCAGTCCCCATTAGACCATTCATACATAGGTCCTGCTCTACATAATTCACATGATAATTTAGGCCTATTTAATTTGAAACCGGACCATTAAGTGTTCTACTAACAAGGGGAGGCCACGACGTTCGGATCACGGATTATCTTTAAACTTTGTACACTTTTAGTAGTCCATTAGGAAAACATAATGTGCTAGTAGTAAGGCGTACTACTTAGGCGTTTTCGAGATAATCGCAAGAGAAGTTTTACGCGTCGAATATGTACTGATGCGTTGCGACAATGAGCACGATATGGTGGCGGTCGAGTGGTTAGCGCTCCAGCTCCGTAATCTCTAGATAGCTGGATCGAGTCCCGCTCATCTTTTTTTTTCAACACTGGTCAAATTCTTTCCTATATATTACAATTCAAAGGTAATATATTCTGACATATTGTAACTCATTGTATTATTGAATAAAGTTATTCACACCTTTATTTATCGATGTTTGACTTGGGCTTTCCAAGCCTGGCCCTCCCCTTATCATTTAAAACCTGTGTCTGCAGGTCAAAGCGTCCAGGTGCAAAGCAGTTCCAGGTACCTTACCCAATTTCAGGTATGAGGGATTTCGCAAATCACGACAGGCATACATTTTCAGGAAAACTGTATGCGTTTGGTCGTTTACTTGTCGATAATCATAAATATAATATTTGTTGTTGTAATGAAAATTAGTAAACAGCCAAATAACATTGGAAATTAAAAAAAGTTCATGCAAATACACGTATTTTTTCATTATATTACCTTTGAATTGTAATATATATGAAAGAATATGACCCGTGTTGAAAAAAAAAGATGAGCGGGACTCGATCCAGCTATCCAGTGATTACGGAGCTGGAACGCTAACCACTCGACCGCCACCACCTCGTGCTTGTGGTCGCAACGCACCGGTACATATTCGATGCGTAAAACTTCTCTTGCGATTTTCTCGAAAACGCCTAAGTAGTACGCCTTACTACTAGCACATTATGTTTTCCTAATGGACTACTAAAAGTGTTCAAAGTTTAAAGATAATCTGGGATCCGAACGTCGTGGCCTCCCCTTGTAAGTAATGAAAACATAATCACAGATACAATTTAAACTAAAGTATGAGTTTAATAGGAAGTACATTGTTTCAAAACTGGTAACTCATGTTATCACAATGGCAGAAAATAAAATTTACAATTGTATTTGCAATATTAGTCCATTTGATTAATAATTTAAACAGTTATTATCTGCTCCAGTGAAGTTAAGGCAAACTTCAAAATGTTTTGTTTGAGCTCATATGATAGTACTGAGGAAGAAAAGCTACTTCTATTAGCAGCTGTTTAGGAAGATGAATAAAATATAGGTGGAAATAAACTTAAAACAAAACTTCAACACTTCTTTGGTTATTTTCAAAAATCCATCATTGCGTCATTTCAACACGTAGCCCAAGCTGCGTTATGCGCATGCGCAACTTAAGATGGCGGAAGATGGAATAATTGCCCGGCCAGCAATCGGAATAAAATAGTGCGGTGTAGCAAGGCATAGCTTAACTTGGCATAGCTTAGCTTACTGTGTGAACCAACACATTAAAACATATGGTCTGCTATTTTTCTAAACACTTATCAGAGCAAATCTTAGCTTAGCTTTCAGTGTGAACCGGCCTTAGGGCGGCTACCTTAAGAAGGCTGCACAATTGAGCACTAGAAGCGTTGCAGTAAAGTACACAGTTTTTGCGTAGATCGTCGTTAAAAATCAACTTTAAGCTCAAAGTTTAAACTTTTTAACTCGTAAAAAGCCTGCTGATAATTTTCGCCTACAATTTATTTAAAACAATATTAAAAATAACACATACCTTCTTAAATAATGTGGGATTTCAAAACTTCTGCAACGCGTCTCGGAACTCTACCATACAGCCCTCTTAGGAACATTTAAAAAATGCCCAAGATGTTGGGACTTTTGTTTATAAATGGTGATGCTCCCAAACCTTGGATCGGTAATTAATGCCTGGTTAAAAAGATATTTGAGGTGTAGTATGGGAAATTGTCCTTTTAACCTTTTCCAGGAAATATTCCTATTAAACAAGCGATATAGCCCAAGTCTTAAAAGTGTTTAATTTGGTATAATTTCTAGTCAGGTTTTAACACCAGACATAATATCAAAAGAGAAGCAACGACAGATATTACTGTTCTCTTCTAAAACTCAAGTAACGACTACAGCGTTTGGTGGTTGAATTCTCACTCTACCCCATTATATTATGTTAATCCTACTTTCAGTATTATAATCAAAGCTTTAGCTAACATATCTCCTTCACCCGTGATTCATTTCTCTGAAAATCTTATCAAAAAATCTTCATCTATAAAAGATCTACCACCTCAGATCAAGAAGGCCAGTGTTTCGCAAACTAAGTGTCGTGAAACACTTGTGTACCGTAGCGGCGAATTAAATGTTTCATGCGACTACGTAGCGCCACGAATCCGCTGTTCAATAGTAACACGAATTAAGTTGGTATGAGCGATATCTGCGCGTCGTTCGCATTTTGTACTTTCTCGTACTTAATAATATTTTTAATAAATCTGACAAGAATAAGATCAAAAGCTTTCACACGCACGAGTTTGGTTTACCCAAATTACTAATAGCATGAATTAAATGTTTCCAAATCTTAAAGAAGCTGGAGCAATAAAATAACTATATAACCTTTAGTCTTGGAACATTTGAAGTTACATTAGGAAAAAAATAAGTCTATACTTTCCTAATTCTTATTGACAGTACAACCGTTGAACTGGGTGCGTAATCCATTTTCTGCTGCCACGGCGCGTAAACAAAACAATTTGCAGCAAAAGAACGTAACAAGTTTGTGGAACACTGTAGTAGGCCATAGATTAATTCAACACTGATTTGAATAGTAAGCTGGAGCCTAATTAACTATTCGTGTTATAGTCATCCATTTCCCCAGATACTATAAAATGTATTACGCTTAAGTTAAGTGCCTAGTAATTATTACTACTATTCTAAGGGAGATGCTATTGTAGACTAGCTCTGTGTCTAAACATGGACATTAAATATGTGTTTAGTTAGTAAAATATAAAAGGTTTACGTACTGACTTAAGTAAATATAGTTTTAATTGGTAAAACATATAAGGTCTACTCATGAATGATTAACGAAGGACACAGTCCTAGTTTGTAACCTGATGTGCAGTTCCTTAATCCGTCCTACCCCACTGACAATATCTAACTTCTACTTTAGAAAACGGCTGGAATTGAAACCATTGAAATCGTTACCATATTTAGAAATCTAGCTAAAAATTTAAACAAATATTTACTTTAAAATAAAATAAGAACATTATTTTGACACCAATTTCTTTGTTGTCAAATGAATAATGTAGAGAACCGCACCTTGGATGCCATGTATAGTTCGAGACATAATCTTGTATCTAATCTTCTGGTTGGTCGGATGTGATATGGGTTCTTAATGATCTAAACAAAATTGTCTTAGCTTTACCAGACAAGTCATTAGAAGAGGCATATTCGATTGTGATGACAGATGAGTTTCTTTTGGAGACTCGATCTGCCTTAAAAAAAAAGTTTTCTTTTTTGCGTAATTTGTGGAAGCAGCACAAGCTATCTTTGTCTATCTCTTGATGGCACTGGGGTTATAGGATGCCTTTTAGAAACAAGACACGAAAGTGGATACTAAACAAAAAAAAAAGAGAGATAAACAAAGACAAAGAAGTCCTCCATTCAATTCCATTGAAACAAAGAACATTGAAACAGGTCCGACACCGAAGTAGCAATCAATGTGAAGCAAGTTGGGATAATATATCGATAGTAAGAGCAGAAAAAAAAGAACTTTTGTATGTGTGGCTAGGGGACGAGGTCTTTGGGAGGCAGGGTGACGCTGGTAAAGAGCTATAGAGAGGTTTTATAGAATGAACTTCAAACCTTAAAAAAAAAAGCTTCTTCTCTTTGATACGATTGTCCTATTCCTTTCCCCTCCACTGTTAGAGTCCTTGTTTCTTTCAGTTTTTTCTCGACTGTCTTTCTGTTTTATTGGTCTCCGATGGCCGCCTTTCTCTTGTCTGTCCTTAGAAGAAAAAGAAGTTTCGCTTAATGGGATGATGACTTTTTTTTTTTCCTCCCCGCTGTCGTTCTACTGGATGTTTGCAAAGTTACCCGTGTGTGATTTTATTTTCATCTGTCCCGATATAAAACAAAATTCACCGAAACACAGTATACATTATTTTGAAACTAAGACTAGCAATTCTACAGTTTCTATTTATGAGTAGTGTCTACAATCCGATTTGTATGGGAAGGGAAAATACATATATTTTGATGCCAACATTGATAACATTTTATTAGTAGGCCTACTAGCTTATTTGATAGGCATTGATACTATCTATCAAAATTTACAACTGCAGCTAACCGGAGGAATATATTATCTGAAACAAAAAATGATAAATGTTTATTTTTTATAATTTTTTTTAAAGTTTATGGTGAACACTGTGGCAAGTGCGAAAGAGAGGCCCGTGAATCAAAGCAATGTTTACTTCTCTTGTCAACAAGAAAGAGTAGCCCTCGGTTTCAAACAGTGCTTACTCCCCATGTCAACACGAAAGAATGGTCCGTGAATTCAAGCATTGCTTACTTCCCTTGTCAACAAGAAAGAGTGACCCTCGGTTTCAAACAGTGCTTACTCCCCTTGTCAACGAAATATTGGTCCGTGAATTCAAGCATTGCTTACTCCCTTGTCAACGAAATATTGGTCCTGAATTCAAGCATTGCTTACTCCCCTTGTCAACAAGAAAGAGTGACCTCGGTTTCAAACAGTGCTTACTCCCATGTCAAACGAAAGATGGTCCGTGAATTCAAGCATTGCTTATTCCCCTTGTCAACAAGAAAGAGTGACCCTCGGTTCAAACAGTGCTTTACTCCCATGTCAACACGAAAGAATGGTCCGTGAATTCAAGCATTGCTTACTCCCTTGTCAACAAGAAAGAGTGACCCTCGGTTTCAAACAGTGCTTACTCCCCATGTCAACAACGAAAGATGGCCGTGAATTCAAGCATTGCTTACTCCCTTGTCAACAAGAAGAGTGGACCTCGGTTTCAAACAGTGCTTACTCCCCTTGTCAACAAAATATTGGTCAGTGAATTTCATAGCATTGCTTACTTCATGGTCAACAAATGAGAGTGTCCCTCGAATCCAAGCATTGCTTACTTCCATGTCAACAAATTAGAGTGACCCTCGAATCCAAGCATTCTTACTTCTGCTCCCTTTCATCAACACGGAAAGAGTGGTCACGAAATAAAGCAACTGCTTGCTACATTTCAACAAAAATAAGAGTGGCCCTCGAATTCAAGCATTGCTTACTCCCCTTGTCAACAAGAAAGAGGGACCCTCGAATTCAAGCAGTGCTTACTTCCTTGTCAACTGTCTGTGTGTATGTGCGCACGCGAGTATAAAGAAAACTTATCGCCCTATGAACACAACAACCGGTTAAATAACGACAACGGACACAGACCATGTAACGCCGAACACTTATTTATTTTATTATTTTCATTCTGGGTGAGCTCCTCATCGGATGGGAGTGAACGAGGGAGAGGGAGGGAGGGAGGCCCCTAGAATCAGAAGGAAAAAAAGTCTCCAAGAAGGTGGGTACAAGAAAAATCTTTATTTCTAACCCCCTTTTCTTCGTCTCTCTTATTTTTCTACCTCTCGTTCTTCTTATAGTCTCTTAAAGTCCCATGAAGACAGGGAATAAAAAGCTGGGATGGGTGGAGGGGGAGATATATATAAGATCGATAGGATAGCCATTAAGGCTAGTGGCTGTGAAATCACACAATCGTGAATATAGAGTGAGAGAGAGAATGTAGAAGGATAAATAAATGTGACAAAACGCGGGCCGCGACCACCACAGTTAAAAGAATTAACAAAATTAAAGTTTTTAAAAAATTTAAAAAAAGACACATTTTAAACTAATTCAATCCTTTTATATGAGGGGTATTTTAAACAGGATTAAATAATGCTATTTAACTCACATCGGTAGGCACGTGGACTAGATGTCAGGCTAGACTTAATTATTTTATTATTTATTATTTACTTATTATTAGCTCCGCGTCTTACTACCCGTTCGGGTTATACGCACTTGCGCTAATGTGTAATGGTAGGGTGATTGTGAGATGAAGTGGAGGAACTACAGTTTAACGTGGGATCCGAACCACGGTGGAGGCCTGGCATTCCTCACATTCACAAGTTGTGATTAATACACGTCTTGTCAGAGGTGAAGGAAGGGTTTGGCAATCAGATAATCTGTGCCGGGACCGAGGATTGAACCCCGGACCCTCAGCACAGAAGTCTGACACCTTACCCCTAGACCACCAGGTCACCGTCAGGCTTAGATGATCTGGGTTCTATCCCACCTAGGTGTGTCGAGGATATTATTATACCACTCTCTACCTACATGCAGATGTTCTAGTATCCTAGTCTAGTTAGTGTAGTTAAATGCGTTTAGTCCAGACGTGTAATAAGACGTGTTGCAAAAAAAAAACTATTAAAGTTAGATAGATTTCTTTGACATCTTTTGAAATTATAAAAACTAATTTTTAAACTATAAATATAACCTGTTAAGGTGGGAGTGTAGGGAACGCGAGAAAGTCAGTGTTTTGCCAATTAAAAAAATTTTTTTTTTTGCCAAAATAAATAAAATATTTCTCCATTAGAAACAGGGAACTTAATTTTCTTCACTTGCATATATAAACGCTTATATCTTTCATGAGCATAGCGGCATTTTATGATAAACTTTTCAATGAACTTTTGATATCACCATGTGAAGAAAATTAAGCTCTCTATTTCTATTGGAGTAATATTTTATATAGTTTGGGCAAAAATATATTTTGGTATAAAAACTGCAAAAACGTTGGATTTAACTCGCGTTCCCTACAATCCCATTTTAACATATTTTATTATTTACATTTGTATGAGAATATACAATATTTATACTAAAAAAACTAAAACCTTTCAATCTTGACATCAAAATAAATTTTATTAGTGACTTTTATTTAGAGTTTAGATGAAAATAAAATGGTTGTGGTTGTCTCGCCCGCACCAGCTCACCCTACCCGTCCGGGCTATCCTAAATAATATTCTGAGGACGAAGAAGGTAGAAGTCAGAGGAATTGCATCAGCATTTTCCACGAGGACCCGTGGGAAATATTTATGCAAAATTATCGTCACTACATCTGGCCTGGGATTCGAACCCTGAATGGCTAACCAGCAAACCAGACGAGACGAGATCGACGCCTTAACCCACGCACCCACCAATGAAATTACATTTTTAAATGGTTTGTAAGATTTATTTTATTCATTCGAAACTTACTCAATTTTTTTAATTATTAAAGCGTCAAAATTTTCTAAAAATTATTTTTATTTAAATAAAGTTATAGTCCTATAGTCTGTCCTATACCATTTTTTAAAAACATTTAATCCTTTGGTATTGGTGAGGGACTATCTGTTGGAAACATATTTTGAAGTCACTCGCGTCTATGGTCGCACGGTCTAAACAGCCAAGTTCACAATATACTGGGTTACCGAAGACGGGAAGGTCCGAGTCTTGAACCTCGGTGAACCACTCGGGGGAATGGATCTCCACATGGGGCTTTCCTTCCCACTCCACCTTCTCGACCAAGTGACCTTCTCCCTACCTTCTAGATTAAGGCGATTGACCCTTTTAATTTGGCGTGGAAATGCAGAGCCATGGGAACAAACTGTTATCTTCGAGAATTGTTATTGTTTTGCAATTTTCTTTTCGGAAACGGTTTGTTCAAGAATAGAGCATGTTGATTAAGTTATACTTTTTATAAACACACCTCCTCTATTATTTTAAGAGTGATCAAATATCGATAAAATTGACGTTTTTAAATATAAAACTTCCTGATTCATAACAAAAAAAAGTAACACTTAATAAACATCGATACATTATCTTAGAAGAGATGTTGAAAATATTTCTATAAAAATTTCACTCGTTCTTGAGAAAAATGATATTTCCAAACGTATTAATTTTCCGCAAGACCTGCCCGGTAGCTAACACCATCCATGGTTTCCGTGATCCAGCTGTTCTTGTTGGCGCGGAGGGATACTTTGGTTGGTTGTGAAGCCACGCCATTCACCCTCTCGCCCACCATCCCACAAAATAGGTTTTAGACTTGCACTCGACAGTGCCAAGGGATTTAAGTCTTTGATAATTTCGATGTAAAAGTGCTAATAAAAATAAATATGAAAAAACACATTTAAATTATAGTCTTAAACTATAATAATTTTAGAATATTATTTTGAGTCGTTTTAGAAAAATGTGCACACACCTCAGCTACAAAATATATCCAAAAAACGTATATAATTAATATTAGACTACTTTTGTTTAGAACATAGCTTTAAACATAATGCACACTGTCACCACATTAGAATAAAATACATAATTATCATAACCAAACAATTACTTCACGAGGCTCGCCAAACAATACGTTACGTCTTCGTTGCTTTTCCGTTTGTAATGACAGGCTAAAACTTAAACAAGCATGCATACGTCTACACGTCATAGGCCTACTTAATTAGCAGTTAGTTAATTATTCGCATGTGAAAAAACTAAAGTTACACAAAGAAACAACCGCCACGACAAAGCGTCGAACACGTAAAAGACGAGATCATATTCCTGTTTTACCACGCACGGACAAGGTAACATTAAAAAAAAAATTACTCTGTAAATACAAAATACCTTTTTTATTTTACTATTTTTGAATGTATTTGCGGATGGATCTTGTTGTTTGATTACGAACGACTTCCATCCGAATATTATTCACATTAAATCTTCGTCGTTGGTTGGTTCTGTTTTCAGTGGAAACTTATTTCCGCGAAACAAAATACACTGGTATTTAACACTTACCAATTCAATTTTCGCGGCACGGATGCATTAGTACACGCAGGTACATGACGGGAAGTTTGCCTGTTTGCATGCATGGCCGCATGCGCATGTTGGGAAGGTCAACGAAACGCACAGGATGATAAATTATATGCTATATATATTTTTAATGATAGGAAAGTGTTAACACGGTCGTTAGATCTTATTGGGGTGTGATGAAAGGGAATTTTGAAACAAGGTACACTCCCCGTTTACCTTGAATTAAGGTCGCAATCTTACCGTGATAGGTTACAGTATGGTGCAACCTATAAGATAGGAACATAATGAAATGAGGAAGTGAAGAAAGAAGATGAGTATTTTTAAAATTTGGTATAAAAAAAAAAAGAAAAAAATCTAAACAGGATTTTTTTTGTTCTTAAAATGTTTCTGTTCAAACTCCGCCATGCACATGATGTATATTAAATAATTGCTGAGAATACTATACTCTGATGTAATTAAATAATTGCTGAGATACTATACTCAGGAAATTAAACTAAACCTATCCACTGAAGTAATATTTTACTTACTTTGGCCGAAATAAAATTGATACAAACTGATAAAATATGATCTTAGCTTACGTTTACTTCTGTACCAACATAAAATAATATAAAACCCACAGCCAGGGTAGAGTGGTCTGCGTCTTTAGACTCGCATCGCAATTTATCACCACTGACAAAAGTTTGGGAATCGATTCCCGGCCGGGTGATACAATGAAAATCATTTCCCCCCACATTTTATTTTCCCTTTGATCTTCTACATTTTCCCTTCCCCCTCACGCTAATAATGGTTAATTTTATCTGATCTCCCCTATTATATATAGCCTTACATGTTATAATGCATCTTTAATTTTTTTTTTTTTTGCTAATGTGTTTAGTATGGAGAAAATTGAATTTCAAGGAAATGTACCCACATTTGCGCGAAACCCCGTTTAAAAAAAATCCACCCTCAGTTCCCTCCGACCGGGACTTTAACCCATATCTCCCCGTCATTGGCTGTTCAGTAAAATAATATATTTCCTGATAGCGTATGATGGATGTTTCCTGAATATCATTCTGAATGAGTCATTGATGCAACATTGCCATCCAATATTCTACTTCACTCATTTTTCTTCTCTGCCTTCACTTTGTAAGGATGGATGGTTGTTTTTCCACGACGGGATTCTTCAAGTCAAACTACAGATCTTGGAAACTGCTTATATCAATTTGGAGGTGGAACTAATAATGTACTGGTACATAGAGTTAAGATATTCACCCAATGTTTCTGCAACTTGTCGGGAAAAAAAAAGATTGTAAATCGTCTTATTGAATTGTCTTATTTAAAATCTCAACAATTTTGATAATTTGCGTCTTGAGGCAGCTCAACTGAGTAGTCAAAAGTGTAAATGTTTTGAATCAACTTGTTCAAACAGAGTGTGTTGTTTTACAATGTTCGATTGAGCAACCTAATTTCTCAATTTTTATATGGCGTGGCAAGTTTCCCCTTTTTTTTTTCGTCACAAATGTGGCTAAATTGAAAAAGATTTTGCCCACCTCCTCCTTAGATCATTCTACCACCAAAGCGAGATACATATTTAAAAAAACCGTGTCAAACTGTACAGGTAAAAGAAATAAATTCATGATTTTTTTTCACTTTCCCTTATTGACACGATTGACAACTTCAGAACTCAGAATTTTTTTTTAAAAGATAGTTTCCTAAATACTTCGTTTAAGCAATTACGAATCATTCGGTTCCTTTTTGATGTTTGGCTAGAGGTTGGAGGTAGGGGGAGAGTCAAGGGGGCGGAGGGTGTCGCCCTCTACTTCCAAAAGCTGTCCTCAGCCAAAGACAAACAAAAGGTTGAAACCAGGAAAGACAAGGCCCCTAGTTTTCTCCGTCGTTTTGTCATTAGCGCTTAAGAGGGTGCGGGGAGGGGTGTTGAGGACTTCTTGGAGGGTTTACGATTCCTTCCTCGCGTTTTATGGTTTTGGCGAAAAAAGGGCTTTGTTCGCTAAGACCGCTTTGTGGGCTGCTCTTGCTTCTCCTGAGACAACCGTTCAAATACTTACATCCCCCCCTCTCACCCTCCAGCTTTTGTGTCTTGATTAGTGAAGTGGTTGAATTAAACCGAATGAATAAGGATGAATTAGGGTTGGGGGTAGGATGTATCTTATTACTTTTTTTTCGACAGAAAGGATTTCTTTATTAAATTCAGTTTTTTTTAAATTCTAGATGGACGCGGAAAAAAAGTCAAGCCTTTTATTTACCTTTTTTCAAAGGATGAGATTAATTTTCACTAGTAATTTTAATGAAAATGGAATTATTAAAGATTTTATTCGAGGTATTTTAACGTGAACTTTCTGAACCGACTGATTATATCAATCAGCACACGAATTATAAACCAACTTAAATCTAGAACAGACACAACATCCAGCCCACTGCCGTTAATTCATCACTGAGCAAGAGGAAACTACGATTTCATCAGTGGTCGATTTTTCAGCTATGCACATTAGTACAATGCACAACACTTCAGTTAAGATAGTTATACATAGTTTCTTATCAATAACGCTATTTATTTTATTTACTACTGTATATAGTTACAATTTATTTAAAAAAATATTTTCTCTATACAGTAATTATAAAAATACTAGCGGACCCGACAGACGTTGTCCTGCCCGAACGTTGGCTTTTCGTTTGGGTGGCATAATTGATTTCGATAATAAAACAAATACTATGTGTTCATCACAATTACAAATTCACAATGAACTCCAATTAGTAACACAAATATTACACATTCAGTGTTTGTCAAGACAACATAACAAAATAAAACATCTTTTCATTTTTGGCATTTCGCCCACAACTCCACAAATATCAGCTGTATCGAAAAACAAACATAACTATGAATTATTCTCGGAAGTTCAATTATTCATGAACTTTTCAGAAGGTTTTAACGGTCAATTATTGATGAACTTATGATTTTTTTAACGGTCAGTTATTAATATTATATTCATTATTATAAATATTGGGGGGGGGGGGGGGTGAAATTTTGAGGTTACATGTTCTGATATGCAAAAAATCTTAAAAAAAAATCCCCCCCCCAAAAAAAAATCCCAAAAAAATCCTAGAACCCGATTGCAGCGCCACCTACCGGGTCCAATTATGAATCTAAGCCATCCACGGACCCACTCAAACACACACAAAAAAATTCATCAAAATCGGTCCAGCCGTTTAGGAGGAGTTCAGTGACATACACACGTACAGAAGAATTATATATATTAAGAGATGTGTATAGTCTCAGCATGGTCGGAACAAGTATTAACCAACGATAAGTGTCGGGCCAGGCCAAAATGCCGTCTAGTTGAAAAGCAAAGTGAGCTCGCGGCCATCTTTATCGGCCAGAGGCTGGTTTGATGAAAGTACCGAGCACTTGACAAGTTGGCTAGCTGGTGCCGCCGTCGTTGTGGATTGCCGCTTTAAAACTAATCGATTCTACGCGTGTGAGAGGGGTAGCGAAAATGCGACTTTGCTTTTCTTTTTCTTTCCTTCTTTCCGTCCTACGTTTTATTTAATAGATAGTTTCACAACGAAACATCTCCTTTTATTTTCCCAGAGGTACCTGTATCCCTCTATTTGGTTTATTTTTATGGACATTAAAGGGCATAAAATCGAAACATATCTTGGTTACAATTTATTTGATACGTATTATTTGAATTTATAAAATCTAAACCTAAGCATGTATTAAAAACATAACAAGTTAAATTGTAGGCAGCCTGCTATGCTGGGCACGTAGAATAAATGTCAGGTTTATCTAATATAGGCCTATACTGTTTTACTAGTAAGTTAAGGTCAGGGTTAGAATCCCAGCCAGATGTACCAAAGGTGATTTTTCTAAATTAAAGCCCCTTACCTCAAAAGGAGCTATATTTCCTATCATATATAATTTCCTTATCCCTACCCCACTATCTTATTGAAAATACTTAAGGTGATGATGTAGGGAATTCAAGAAAAGGCCAGTCAATGTTTTTGCAGGTTTTATAGCATTTTCTTTGGTCAAAATAAATCAAATATTACTTCTATACAAACATAGAGCTTAATTTTCTTCACATGGTGATATCAACAGTTGTTGAATATGTATCATCACTCATCAGCAAAGTTTGCCAAACCCTTCCTTCACCTCTGACAAAACGTGTATTAATCACAACTTGTGAATGTGGGGAATGCCTGGTCTTCACCGTGGTTCGGATCCCACGTTAAATTCTAGATCCTCCATTTCATCTCACAATCACCCTACCATTACATATTAACGTAAGTGCGTACAACCGGAATAGTTAGTAAGATGCAGTTTTTAATAATAATAATAATAATAATAATAATAATAATAATAATAATAATAATAATAATAATAATAATAATAATGATAAACAGAATAGTGGTAAAATCTAAAAACCCTTTAAAAAATCATGAAATTCCAGGACAACATTGACAGATATTCAACAACTGTTGATATCACAATGTGAAGAAAATTAAACTCTATGTTTGTACTGAAGCAATATTTTAATTATTTTGACTAAAAAAGTTTTGCTATAACAATTGCAAAAACACTGACCCTTTTCTTGCGTTCCCTGCATCCCCACCTTAATAGACTTAACTTGTATGAAGCGGTGAATTTTTAAAAATATAGTCCTACATATAACTGCAACGCTATATTTGGTATACAAAATATTTTGTTCGAGTCCCTTAATCTGTTATTATTAATTATTTTAATTGATTTTAACACGATATCTGCACTTACGAATATGCTTTAAGGAATCCATCGTGTGACTTGTGTAACTGTTGCTCCGATCTCTGCCGTCACGCGGGGATGCTACACCCCCCCTTTCCATACCATCCACTCTGTTGGCGCTGGCGATGAAGCTGTGCGTGAAGGGTGAGGAAGGGGGTGACGGGATGTTAGAGGGCGGAGGGGGAGGGGAGGACGGCTTCACTTCTCTACTATACACCGTTGCGTACACGTCAAGTTGAAAGAAGACTCGCACACGAATCAGTAAGGGGCCGTCCTTAAATTACGTAAGGGTTTTTGGGATGAAGGGGGTGGATTCATTATATTCCCTCTAGTAGTGAAACCAAATATTTTTTAAAAAATTTCAGAAAATAGATATATTATTTACAAAATTTCAATTATACAGTATTTTATTTACTTAAGATGCGTTACACCTTAGTTTATTTCAATTAAAGTAAGATCAAATTTCATAATATTCGATTTATTTCCAATCCTGATGTCTAAAAATAGCTAACCAATTTAAATAACTTGATTTACCAAATCGTTCAAAAAAACTTAAGATAGGGGGGGGGGGGATGTAGAATCTTACGACCCCTTACGTGGGGGAGGGAGCATATAATATTATTAATTTAAGTCTGAAATAATCCTGGCCTAAATATAACTGAAACCCGTGCGTGGTCTAACACGCTATTCTCGTGATAGACTACACTGCTGATGACGGGTATATAAAGGTTCGAATCTCGGTCAGGTGTACTGAGAGTATTCTTTTTTCCAAAGTGTTTTTTTCACTCTCCTCGACGTAAACGTGGGTACGCTTCCTCTGAAAATGTACCCTTCATAACCCTAAAACCACTAGCCTAATTAGTACATAAGTGTATAACCTGAACGGGTAGTAAGATGAGGTGGCTATATATATACATAAAACTGAAGGGGGTTTGGGCCAATAACATGCTATGCCACAACAACTATAAGAGGATGTCTTTCATATTTAATTGTGTCCCTAAACTTCTTTACATGTATATGCTCATTTTTGAAATTTCATTGTTTGAAACAAATTAAAGAAGAAAAATAAAAATTATTTTGGTTTATGGACCATTGATTTGTTAAAGCCTTGAATATTAATATTTCAATACTACAATATTTGGCATACCATAGTGTTGCCCTAAGATATTCGATAAGTTAAATTATCGATCGAAACATTTCTTACAGCCCATTTATAAATATTTTAACACCTTATCTTTTATTTAAGGTGGGGTGCTAGTGAGCACCAGTTTAGTGCATTCATTTTGCAGTTTTTATAGCATAAACATTTTTTGGCCAAAATAAAAAAATATTTCTTCTATAGAATCATAGAGTTTAGTTTTCCACACATGCTAATCTCAAGAGTTCTTGAATATCTCTCATGAGCATAGCGGCATTTGGTGACAAACTTTTTAAATGCAGAGAAAAAGTTGTCACTAAATTCCAGGACACCCTTGACAGATATTAAAGAACTTTTGAGATTAGCGTGTGCGGAAAACTAAACTCTATGATTCTATAGAAGAAATATTTGATTTATTTTGGCCAAGTAAATGTTTATTCTATAAAACTTTGAAAATACTGCCCTTAACTCACGCTCACTAGCACCCCATCTATTGTTGTAGAATAGTAATGGTTTCATGAATGATTTGTTTAATTTATTTGAAGCATTTTACGTGCACTTTCTGAACCGACTGACAATAATTTCTATGAGCGAGAACAAAAGGACTTATAAGTTTTGGCTGGGAAAGGTATTTTCACATATCTTCCAGGGTTCTTTTACATGCCACAATCGACATGGGACCGACGGCTTTACGTCCCCTTCGAAGGAAATTGTGCTACAGATTTTTATAGCTCAAGAAAAATCCATCGAAGCCGGCTAGGTTTGGACGAGCGAGCACTTTACCCTATGGCCACCGAGGTCAACGAATACACTCTTATTTTAGGTTTTTTTGGTTACTGAGATACATAGCTATCGCCTGTAATCTGAATCACCTTAACTATCATCTTGAGAAAAAAAACTTATCACTTCTTTCGCCTATGGCCTAACCCCCCTTTAACTTTCAACTCAACCAGTATTTGTGTGGATGTATGTGTACTTTGGGTCCTACTACCCACCCAGGTTGACCATATATTTGCATTGATGGGTGGCGAGTGAGGAAGATAGGCCTTAGAAGAAATTTACCCAATATTTCATGGAGGGAGTGTGGGAAAACATTTATTAAAAATCACCATCGGTACAACTGGTTGAAATTCGAATCCCAATCTATCCATCACCACAAACCAAACCATATTAGCCTGATATTTTAATCCACGGGTTCACTGGTGAGTGTCTAAAACTTAATTCATCGAGGTATAAATGTTGTTTAGACAAATTCTTTGTTCATGCACTGAACAAAAACATACCCGTCAGGCATTATGCTAGCATCAAACGTCCGTCTCGTGTAAAGATACTTTTGAAACAACTTAAAATTATGTTTTTCTCTTCGAAGACATTCCTTTTCCCTCTCTTATTTCTGTAAACAGATGTTAAGACAAGTAGCTTCAGGGGAAATAATCCTCACCATCGTCTATTTCAACCACGAGATGTTGCGGTAGATGTACTTCTTTTAAAAATTTAGTTTGACTAAGGGTGGGAAAGGGAAACATGCTTAAGTCCGTATGTTTGCAATTTTTATAGCAAAAAAGTTTTTGTTTTTTTGCCAAAATAAATAAAATATTATGTTCTTGACTCGTGTTTCCTTCTACACCCCTTTACTTTTAGAATAAAATCGAAAGGTCCCCCCCTCCCTTTTTTTTTTACCAATACTGAGTCTGACTTTGCCTATTGGAGATTCAAAGCTATTTTGCGAAGCGGGTTACATCTTAAATTGATGGACCTAAGCAATATAAACGCTATCTCACTTACAAGCTAATGCTCAAAATAGAAAGAGAGAAAAGAAAATTAGAAGTTCACCCTTAGAGGGCTCTTATTTTATTTATTTATTTTGTTCAAATTGACGGCTTCCAGCCTAGACAAACACCTATCAATGACAGAAAGAGTGGTTGACCGACATTGTGCGACTGTTGTTTCTTCGTACACTTGCGTTATCCTTTGTTCTAATGATTGAAGGTCATTAATAGCCTCATCATGCACTTTTTGCTTATGAGCTTCCCATATAAAAAAAAACCAAACTAATGGCTTTAAATCAGGTGAACGCAGAAGTATAGCCACACATCCAGCGGGACGGATTCATATTTCAGGAAAATTGATATTAAGCCATTGCTGAGGACCTCTGCATAGAAACTTGTTTTTATTTAGTTTTTTGCTGTTTGCACGAAAAGAAGCTAAAAAGAGAAAATCTCCTAAAGACATTTTGAGTTAGTTTTTTGATCCACTACCACTTCCCAAAGTTTAGCCGTCTAACCCTGTATTGCAAATTTTTTTGAAAATTTTTAGGTTATAAAGTATAGATCCTGATTATCAAATCTATCCACAAAAAATAAATTTGTATTTCATAAAATTTCCTTCTTATTAAAATCCTACTACAGGTCAATTCGTAATTTTTTTAATTTTTTTTACAAAGTGAGCCACCAAAGACATATTTTGCCGTCATTCTTGTTACTAGGTTCCTGTGTTTAGTGCTAAAGCTAAGTGGAATTTCAAAATCGTAAACAAAATATTTCTTCTAATTAAAATACTAGCTGAAAATAAAAATGATGGTCATTGTTTGCCAAGTGCAGATGTGAATCATTTAAGAACAAAACAAAACTTATAACAAGCGACGAGAGAAAAAAAATGAAAAAAGCACGACATTAAAAACAAAAGTTTCGCAGTCAATTTAACAAGTTTTTCGCGTAGCTAATGTTCATCAACGTTAAAATACTTTTATCGTTCATTAGTGGACAAAACTTACTAAAGAATGATTTTGTGTGTGTGTGTATGTTAGGTTTCTGGTAATAAAACGTTACTTAAAGTTGGCCATAGTAAAAAAAAAACAAGTTTCAACGCTGTAGATAAAATTAAAAGTAATGGAATGCATTCTTGTAAATATGTTGCACATGTATGCATTATGAGCCGAGCTAAGAAATAAATAAAACTTGTCCATTCCGTCATGCAATAAATAAGTGTCTTGGCCGGACAATATAAACAGTGCAGTAATGTTAGCCTACGTTTTTCTTTATGTACAAAGCTATTTATGAAGTGTATTTTGACTCGCTGGATATTACCGTTGTTTCTTTTGCGTCTTCAATATTTCCGTTTCTCTTGGAATTTTACCGTCGGCAATAAGAATCCCTTAGATTCATCGAGAACTAACGAGCTAAATATGTTCTATAAAACATTAGATTTGTCTTTTGAATTTATGCTGTACTGTGTTTTATGTTTCTATAAATTTTGAATGTTAAAAGAGGGGAAACATTTAATTCCATACCCACTTGTTGGATTGAACTGCGTAAACTTCTTTCATCGTGGGAAAGTCGAGTTTTTTTATAGAGTATTTTCACGGTAAAGGTTCACTTAATGTTTGGTGAAGTACTTCTACGTGCGGATCGACTCTTTTTTTTGTCTCTTTCTCTATCGTGTTGCATACCTCCATTTTGGTTTAAGTATTCCCTGCAGTAAACAAGAAATGAGAGTTTTTATGATCGAAATTAAGCTCAATTTGTTTTAATGTTTATCATGCCCTTACGAGCTACCTAGGTAGCTGAGATAGTAGTGCTAATCGGATGTTGCGCTTAAACTAAATATTGACGAAACCTTTGAAAGTACACGAGTTTGGTCTTTACTGGACTAACATAAAACCATATTCTATGGTTCTGTCAGGGCCTAGTAACATTTAGGTAGTAACACTGTTACATAACAGACACGTGCTTCTTCGGTGTGTTGTAAGCCTGAGTCATCCAGCCAAATGCAAAACAGTCCGTAATAATTGAACAAAGATATTACTATCAGTTCAATTCGTAGATAGTTACACATCAGTGTTTTGGAACCAAGCAATTTAAATAAAGACGACACACTTTTGAGCTATGAGAAGAATTGAAACTAGTTAAATTGAGCTGGGGGGCATTGCGAGATTACGGGAGTTCGCCCTTGCACCAGTTCGATGTAGGGTTAGACTATCAATGTAAGTATACAGAAGGACTGTTGGGCAGAAGGACTGACTTGTGCTAGTTACTCTTTTAGATTTAACCAATTATTATAACCGACTACATCACATTTGGTACAATATTTCACAATAAAATTCACTAGAGCTCCAGGACTACTATTTAAACGCTCCCTCCAACCATGCCTCCCCACACTTAAGCCATCCCGATAACTGGCCCATGGGGAGTAGAAGGAAGGGTAGCAACATCGGTGTCAGAAGAAAACAAAAACTGTTTACAAAGGTTTCTGAAGAAATTGTATTGACAGAGGTTTCTGAAGAAAAAAGGTATTGACAAAGGTATCATACTAAAACGGGAACTAGCGACAATAGTATCAAACGCTATTTAAACCTGAAGAGAATATACTATAGGTGACATTACATTCCAAAGACATTTTGATTCAGCATAAAGACTATCTAGCGAGCACTGACATAATACCATCTGAGCCTGTGAAACACCCATAATACCAGCATCTGCGGTAGACGAGCCAAACATCCAAACAGACGAGCATAGCAGCTGAGCAGCCAGCAATAACCAAAGCAGGGCCTCTGCTTTTTTTAAAAATAGGACTAACATTAAAGTCGGGTACGAGCGCTGACCTCCAAACTACCATCGATAACTTGGCAAGTAAAATATTTGGCCTAGAAAAGGAAAATGTGACTCTTTGAACAGCGCAGAATGCCAGAGATGAAGCACAGCCAGAAATTAAGGTCAGGAACTTCACTTGAATAACCACAATTCCTTTGTTCTATGGTAGACCTGACAACAATATTTAGACTTTTTTTTTTTACTAAAATCGATCAAGCAGCAACTATATCAAATTGAACGGACCAATAATGAAGAGCCGTTTCAAAGTTACGTTTAGCGAATGAAGCTCTAGACTGTCTAGCTACAGATACAGATTTTAATGAAGCTTGTAACTTTGGAAAGTTAAAATAAAACAACTCAATGAACAAGGCCAATAAAATGTTTCACATTATATAATAATGAATTATTGTAACAAAGAAACAGCCGCTCTAACACGCCGATTTAAGAGGAAACAAACAAGTCGTTTTATTGGCAGCAATTTAAATAAATTAGACTCAAGTATAATGAAAATATTGAGACGTTTGCTGACAGGAAAATGAACTTTAATATCAATATTTTTGAGCTAGGAAATGATGCCATGGGAAACAATTCACAGGAGATTTAGGAAAGATGACGCGCCTAGCTAAGCCAAAATACTTCCAAGATGAGATAGAATCCGCGATCAGTATAGTAGAAGCCAACAATCAGCCACAGGAACTATATAGAGGTGGTTCGAGAAAGATATTATTAATAAACGGATAGTAAAACAGTTTCCCTTGTAATATAAAGGGACACAGAGCTAGAGATTGCCAAAGTTGAAGACATGCTTTGTTGGGGGTAAGATAGGCCATTTCACGAGGCAGTGTACGATAAACAAGGGTCAGTGTTACCCAAACTTAAACGGGACAAGAAAAACCACAAACGTTGGTCCCCGCTCACATTAGTTCCTTCAGTTTCCCTGGACGATAGCCACACCACCAATGAATTAGTTTTAACATGCAGCTATGAAGGTAAAAAGTATCGATTTGTGGTGGACAGTGGAGCACAGATATCTTTTTTTTTTGTGTGCAAAAAACAGGTGGATAGTGGGACTATTCCAAACGAAATTGCGAATTTCGGACATAAGTAGACTTAGGCAAAATAATCTCGGTGAAACAAAGGGTGAGCTAAGGGTGAAAGGAGATGGATAGCTATATAGTTACTTTACAATTTTTAGATTGTAAACAATTTCAAAAAATGATGGTATTTTAGGGCTCAATTTCCTGTTTAAAAAAACTCAGAGATTATTGATGTATTCAAACAATTTCATCATTTAGGATTAAGCAAGTACACCCTTGATGGAAAGGATGAAGAAGGAAACTCAAGGATAATATTAACTACCAATATGCCCCTAATTGACCCTTCAAGCACTAAACAAAATGTCCCGAGTCCCTAATTGTCTTACAATCCCTGAGAATTTGTGTTCAAGCACCAGGAAATAGTTGATTGTCCAAGTCAAAATACCCCAGACGCTTGAAAGGGTGAGTTTGTCTCTGGTTGATCCATTTGAATGACCAACAAGTTTTCACTCAGCGTAATGTGAGTCAAATTACAGCCACGCAAAGTAAGCAGTTCGTGCCGGCTAGCCTTGGTAACCTGGGCAGTGTTGACATATAAATTCTGAGAGCTTATAAAATTAGTTAGCTGTTAGCGCTACAAACTAGTGACGTCATAGAGTTGTACAAAAAGGCAATGATAAATGGAGACAAGTTGGGTTCAAATCCTGGACCAACACATCCAAAGAAGACCACAAAGGACCCTATTCTTAGACATCAAGGGAAAAATAGATATGTAGGAAAATGCGCCAAACAAAATTTTCAAGAAAATACAGATTTCACAAAAAAATAAAAATCATATGTCGTCCGAGCAGAAATATGAGTGAGATACAGGCACTACTAAGGAAATATCAGGGAATATTTAGAGAGAGGGAAATTTTACTGAGCACACCACTTGTTCAGCATAAGATTTACACAGGGAACCCAAAACACAAAGGGCTTACAACAGTCATGCACAGCCCACGGCCCTTGACCTTACTTTATGTGGCACACGAGAGGGATGAATAGAAAAGTTTTTAAGAGTCGACATACAAAATTGTGTTCAAGAATTCACACAGAACATTACATTTTCTTGTTACGCGTCATCCTTTGATTTGTTGTGTATTCAATTATTTAACGTTATCAACATAACAAAATAAATAACAAAACGATCGCTGCACTATCCAAGTTAGGTTGTGCTAACGACAGTCCTATACATATACAGGGTGTATTTTATTTGGTGTAAGATATTATAGGGGCGTATTTCCATCCACCAAACATTAAGAAAATTTCACATAAACATAGGTCTATAAATACTTAATTTTAGAGTTATTATAGGTTTTCCTCAAAGATCGGTTGGTCGTGAGTGATCCGTTGAATGGCCAGCTCGATCACCATATTTGAACCCAATGGATTTTTTTTTATCTCTGAGGACATTTAAAGTCCATTGTTTACGCAATTCCTGTGCCTCATTTTGAGGCTTTAAGAAAGCGTATCGTAAATGGATGTGAGCAAATACCCAACACCTCGGGTGTATTCAACTTAGTACGACAAAGCATGGAACGCAGGCTTAGAGAATGCATCGAAGCAGGACGACACAATTTTTAACCAATTTTGTTGGAAAATGTTTTGTCTAATGCTTTTTTTGTTTATGTTAAACTTTGTCTTGTCTAATTGCATAACTTCTTCTGTTGGATTGCTTATTAATTGAACAGTAAAATTCCTCTTACACTAGAAACCATGCGTTTTTTCAGCCATGATTATATTAACTTTTCTTAATGTTTGGTAGATGAGGAGGATATGCCCCTAGAATATTTGGCACCAATTAAAATACATCCTGTATATAGCCTTATAATCGTAGTTTAAAAGTTGGAATTTTCCACTCTGAGAAGTCCAAAGATCCATTGATCATTAAGAACTAAATGCCAGGTAAACGACAGGTAGCTAGTACAGGAGACTGGAATAGATAGTTGTGGATCGAATGATATAATTTAATATGGGGGTCACAACACAAATTGCATTGTAATTTGTATTTTCCTCCTCTCACGTTTGTTCTCATACTGCAGGATAGTTTCACATAGTAGCTTTATAAACCCACATGGTTTATTATTAAGAAACAAAAAATGGATAAACCTAGGATTATAGTTTGAAGGAAGCCTTAGAAAAGACAAAACAATTCGTTGGCGGTCAATATTGTTAATATTATAGGCTACTATATTATATTTCATAGATAATATCGATACTATCCATAAAAGAGAGTTCAGATCACATGCCTTGACGTAAGAATATATGAAAAGTGTTTTATTATATTTTTATAATGTAAAAAAAAGTAACTATCACTGTGGGAAACGTTAGCTTAACCTTAGAGGAAATGGTATTGAAGACATTAGTTGACCAGGTGGATAAATAGACATTGCTCTGTGTATCCTCGTCACGCTCAACTCTCTCTTGTAACAACATGTTGAGTTGTTGAACACGTCGCCATGTTCTTCTTTGCTCCAAGCTATGTCAAGGAACAGAGACTTTACACGGTCGAATCATAAGTCTGAATAATCGATTTACTGGTATATCAAGGTACAGCGACTTTACAAGGTTGAGTCATGAGTTTGATTAAGTGATGTATTGGTATGTCAAGGTACACATACTCTACAAGGTTGAGTCATGAGTCTGACTAAGCGATGTATTGATATGTCAAAGATTATAGACTTTATACGGTTGAGTCATGAGCCTAATTGATCGATGGACCGATATGTCAAGGAATAGAGACTTTACAAAGTTTAGTTATAAACTGGTTTTATTATTATTATTATTATTATTATTATTATTATTATTATTAGCACCGCGTCTTACTACCCGTTTGGGTTATACGCACTTACGCTAATGTGCAATGGTAGGGTGATTGTGAGATGAAATGGAGGACCTACAGTTTAACGTGGAATCCGAATCACGGTGGAGGCCTGGCATAACTGGTTTTATTGATTTGCCAGTATGCCAAGAGTATATACTTTATAAGGTTGGGTCATTTTTCAAGACAAATATGGGTGACGGTATGTTAAGAAACAGATTCTACAAGGTATCATGATAATTCAAGCAGAAGGAGCACTATTATTGTGTGACTCTAAAGAACTGCTGAGATCAATATTTTCTCGTGTTTATGTGTCATTACAAGGCAGTGTATAAATGATCACTAGACTAGTTATTATTATTATTATTATTATTAGCACCGCGTCTTACTACCCGTTCGGGTTATACGCACTTAAGCTAATGTGCAATGGTAGGGTGATTGTGAGATGAAATGGAGGACCTACAGTTTAACGTGGAATCCGAACCACGGTGGAGGCCTGGCATTCCTCACATTCACAAGTTGTGATTAATACACATCTTGTCAGAGGTGAAGGAAGGGTTTGGCAATCAGATAAATCTGTGCCGGGACCGAGGATTGAACCCCGGTCGCCAGCTCAGAAGTCCGACACCTTACCCCTAGACCACCAGGTCACCACTAGACTAGTTCATCCAAACTTTGTCAAAGGTGATAATTTCTCTACTTGTATTAAACGTTTGTAAAACATAATTAAACAAATTCTAATAAAACGTAAGCAAGAACCTTTACAGTGTTCACACCTTTACATTATACTGTGGTCTGTTTACCTTGACATTGCACATTAAAGTCGGTCGAGCAACCGGCTAAACGAACTTTATACCTTGCTGTATACAATCGAGTACATGGGGTCACACATTCCGGAGGTCACCGAACAAATATTCGTTTTCGTATTTGGGAAACCGCCGTCCTTTTCCGGCGGGAAGGGGGCACCTAAACCTTCTCGAAACACACTTCTATTTCACTGAAATGACTACACGAATTATTTTACACACCACTGGTTACATAACAGGCCATCCCACTTACCTAAACTGTTTAGTTTGTAAGCTACGGTGAATACTTAGAACAGTTTGGTACAGGCCTAGTTGTTCAAATTTTGACCTCGCCAGGATCTTAACCATTGTGTTGGATAAGGTTTAAAGTCCTATTAAAAATGATTACCAACACATCTCCTTAGTGGTTGAACGTGCGTACCTATAATCAGAAAATTAATCCCGTTGAAGGATTTGGTTATATTTTTGATTGGTCAAATAGAATAATTTTATTAAATATAGAAATCAGGACAGACAGAAATACATGTAGTATGGGAACAGCTGTACAAACAAATAGACATAAAGACATATCGTAGGACTCACTTTTAAGAGTTTAGGGACACATAAAACGTCAAGATATATATTTGAGTATGAAAAAAAATGTGTAGGAGTCTACATGTATTAGTAAATTGGTAAAACGTTGGATCATGATTTTTCTATTTCAAGAGATTGTTGAACATTGGTGGAGGAAGGATTTATTTTTTCTAGTGACTGGGGAAGGATTGGTAATTTGGTTGAGTTTAACTTTTTTCTATGTTGCTCGTCTTCCAGATCACCAAGTGACACCATACATCGCATGAGGCAGCCTCTACAAGGTCCTTATTCCCTAGATTCCTCCCTACCCAAACGAGGAACACAGCAAGTTGCTAAACGGTGGTCTTTTGTTGTCCACAGCTACGGCGCCGGGTACGACCTCGCCGCCCGCCGCAAGAACGCAACCAGAGAGTCGACGGCGACGCTAAAGGCGTGGCTGAACGAGCACAAGAAGAACCCCTACCCGACCAAGGGCGAGAAGATCATGCTGGCCATCATCACCAAGATGACGCTCACCCAGGTGTCCACGTGGTTCGCCAACGCTCGGCGCCGCCTCAAGAAGGAGAACAAGATGACGTGGGAGCCGAAGAACAAGACGGACGACGACGATGACGCCATCGTGTCCGATAGCGACGAGAAGGATAAGGATGACTTGCTGATGAACGGGGATAAGCTCAAGGACTCCAGGATGAGGGACGACAAAGGTGAGTTGTTTTCCTATACTAGATTTACAATATTTTTTTTCCCTGTCTTTGAGGCTTTGGGGGATGCTTCGATGCTGTAGTTTATCCCAATAAGACTCTGGTTCTCTTTTTAAACTCACATTTTTATTTAAATCACGACTTTCAGCGCTCCTGCTACCTCTAGTGACAATTTGATTTCCCAATTTCATTTAAAGGTGGACTTGGGAACACATCTATCTCTTAGGAAAGTTTACTTGCCAAATTTAACTAAAATCAGGATTTTCTAAGAGTCCCCGTTCACCTCTTAGAATATTCTAGTACCCTAATTAATTTAAAGCAGGACTTTATAAAGATACCATAAAATCTCTTAGAAAAGCTTAATCAACCAGGACTGTATAAGAACCCCTTTCACCTCTTAGAATAGCGAGTATACAGTATATGAAACCAATTAGCTCTGGTATTCAGATAATAGCACTTAAAGATGCGTTTCATCCGATGATTGATGTTTGACATGAACATAAAAACCAGAACATTAGTTAGTTTTGAGTAGTTTATGACTGATATGATATGTAACAAAGATCAACTATGATTCTTTGGATATTCTATTTGGTTTTTCATTGTAGTTACTTTTATAGACAAACACTGTTCCAAACATTTCAGTTTAATCCATTTACCTTGGTTAACTATAAACGATTAATTATTACTATAACTATTTCACACAGATACTGTAGTTAGCCCTTAAAAGCAGACAAAACTAAAAGTGAAAAGAATCGTTCGGATATATAGCTATCCCAAATTAAATCGGTATAGCTATAACGATAGTAAACTTCATTTTAATACCATGATTGACTTAAGATGAGTATTGTTACTTAGATTTACGATTAATGGTAAGAGTGAGAGTCCCTAATACATTGTAGCAAACTTTAGATCGCATCTAATTTTTATATACATTTTTAAGTAGCTGACTTATGTCCCTCACAGGCTTGATAATGTTCAAATTCCGTCATAGTGGGCATACATTTCTAATTTAATAGCCCTCATATAATATTTTTCAAAAGTAGAAATAAAAAGCAGTTTTAAAATATTTTTTGGGGGGAGGGTGGATGCAACTATAATTTTCAAATAAGTCGTATAGAGGGGAGTTCTACTAAAACTAATTGAAAAGTCAGAAAAATTGTCATGCCTTCTTAGATTCTAACAGTTTATTTCGAGTGTATCATCAGTTTAAGGTAACATTTCCTTTCAATGAAAATGTTGACGTGATGGGAAGATAAGAAACTGTTATGAAAGTTCAATCCACTTTAAATTTTTGTTTGTAATCCAACAGGTTTGTACAGTGTCTCAGGTTACTACGATCACTTAAAATATATATTAAAAAATGGGCACTTAAAATAAAAATCACCGTAAACGTATTACGATAGCTTGTCTTTGTTTTGTTTGTTTTTTGCTCTGTTTAACATTCAAGTTATTTTATTATCCTTTACGGAATGAAAAACATCGGATTGTTGTGGAAACCCGTTCAGGATCTAAGCTGATGAGTTGAGGGTGGGGAATATAGAATATAAAGGAAATTCACATACATCTGCGTGGATTAAAAGTGGAAAATTGGAAAGGAAAGTTCTAACGAAGTAGATGTCATTGTACTTGGCAGGAAAAACTTATTTTGCAGGGCCCTCCCCTATATTCTACTACTCCGTCACGATATACCAATAGCGTTGTAGGCAAAAAAAGGGTAATCATAGCTTATCAAAAAATACGATCAGGATTGTTTTGGGGGCTAAAATGTCGAGGGAAGATGTAGTGAAATAGTGTTTTATCTTAAGTATCCTTACACACAAAAAAGGAACTTTTTCCTTTATCTCTTCAGTCAGTGATGAAATACAGCATCTTATTTCTATATGTTATTTCTCTCTAGAACTCATTCTTTTAACCTTACATCCTTTTCTTTTCATGCTTGTCCACTTTTTATTTTGTGACTAATAATTTGGTGTAATTAGCATGCTTAAGTTTTGGTTTATAAATGTTTTTATTGCATCCAGGGATGTAGGTGCTTTGCAAATTTGTTGGTAGATTACTTTCCTTTTTCGTCGATTAATGGAAATTCCATTTTATGAAAGTGTTTTAATGTGTGGCAGCTAGGCTGATATTTTTTTAAAGCTCCGCTCATTTATAAATGTCAACAGTTATACTACTTTTTTGTTGGTAAAAAATAAATGTTTCCATATTTTCAATTTTACATGTATACATTAGATATGAAACCGGTTTCAAAGAATTCCTAATGAGTTTGTAAATGTTGAATCTGTTAATTATTGTGGTTTTTTTCTCTCCCCCATATAATATAAAAAAACTTAATACATAGGTTTTTGAAAGAGTCTAATTGCTGGTTTTATCGCAAACAAGGTGAATATTGTGGAAATACTTTGTTCATTAAATGTTTCCTTTATCTACTCAAATGTTAATTAGCAATGACATAGGGTGCATTTTTTTCTCTTTTCAAAGACTTTGATTTGTGACATGCCTGTTTAATATTTTGCTCTAATTATTATTAACGAGCTCAAAAACAAAAACACATGTTTTCGAAAGACTTAAAGGATCTGAATTAATCTAACTAAGCTCGCAATTTTATAATAAAAGGCTGAAATTTTTTGTTTAGGTAACGCATATTAGTAGTAATTGTGTATTAAGCTGAGCCAGTGGTGCACCCAGAAATTTAATTTGGGAGGTAGGGGTCACAAAATGTGTTTGAGCTAAAAATCTGGAATCATTTCCGGCTGGGAATTTTAGGGGGACTTGCATATAGCCGCTATATCTTATGAATACCATGCTATAATATTAGCCTAAAAATTTAGTCCAGGCATTGGACATATTTTCACTGCTTTACATTATAGTGCTAAGGTTTAAGGTTTTATTTAGATTATTTGATGCCCTGGTGGTGTGCCATTTAAATAGACCCACTATTATGGATTATAAAGTTGTTTTCAGCTATGAAGATCTATATATAATGATATATAGCCTTATCTTTGAACTACCATTCAAGTAAAATACTTGATAGGAAAAGATCAAAACAAAATAACATTAATTTAAATCGGTTAATTAGTCTGATTCTATACTGTTTTACCATTTTTGAATTAACTTTTTCTGATATTCTTGTTACCATTCTACTATCCCCTTACTGTGAACACTATACAATCAATGAACTAGGCTTACACATCACTCCAAATAAAACAACATTACGACGGTAAGTAAATAAAGCCTCCCTTCCTTAAACTAACAATTTAACAGTTCACTTACTCTGCCCTTTTAATACAATTACGTCGTTTTGATCTGCGATTGCGATTTTGCTTGAAGTGCCACTTGTGGATAAGGTCTATCTATCTACACTCCCTCCTCCCTATCTCTGGACCCTTTTTAACCACACAGATTCAACCAACCCCTCTCCCGCTGCTGTCATTTGAAAAGCTATTCGCAACTCTTAATGAAATTATCCCACTCGCGCGCACACACAATATTTCCTTCTACCCGCTGGGACTACATAAGTCCAACCCTCCCCTTAGAGGGTTGTTTTGTCACCCTTTCTATTTAAAGGGAGGCTATTCCTTTCTGTAAGTATGGTGTATCTATAATACTCCTAGAATTGGTTCACTTTAGCCCCCCTTCTCCCTCATCCAACCCCCCAGTGTATTATGCTAACAGTCCAAGATATTACGCATTTAACTTAGGCTAGTGAGGTCAGGGATAAGAAAAGTTTAATTTAGAGTAAATGTAGCCACGTTCGCTCATAAGGAAGAGAGTGGGAATACATTTGGGGAAAACTACCTTATTATACTAGACTGGGATTCGAACCCCACTTACAAAGCTGAATAGACGAACTTGACCGCTTGCCTATCGATAAAGGTATGTACCAAATAAATCTGTAGGAATATATATTAAGGTATATTTTTTTAATTATTTGCTATTAAGAGTTAAACCTAGGTATATAAACACCTAAGTCAACTTTATTTCTTGTCCAAGTCACAGGATTTTTAGGAAAAACAAAAATTTCAGAGATCCACTTCGGTGGCCTCTTGGCCTAACGCACTAATCTCGTGTTGGACAAGACTGCCAAAGACGGGGAGATCGGGGTTCGATCCCGATCGGGTGCACTAAGGGAGTTTTATTCTAAATTGTTTTCCACTCTCCCTCCATGCAAATGTGGGTGAATTTCTTCTAAAGTAAGCCTAACTTGTCCCTAACTAGCCCATAAGTATAATTAGTACGTAAGCGTATAACCTGAACAGTGGCAAAAAAAAAGTTCGAACGATTCACTGATTTCTGAGCAAATATACAGCTCAAGCCAATTTTTTAATTTTGAGATATCAACCACTTGATAACGTTCATACATTCCCCGACTAACGTAAACTATAATTGAATGTGGGTGGCTTCCCTCTTGGAACTTTGATTTGATAACTCTCAAAGTAAATGCTTTTATTTTGGAAAATTAAAATGGGTGTAAAAGTGATTGAGAAATTTTACAACCTCAGAAGTCATTGTCGAAAGGAAATCGTTGCACTTTTTAAACTTATAAAGCATTACGTTCAGTGCGACGACTCAATACAAGAGGTGGGATGTAGTGTGGAAGGGTTGAAGGAGGGTGTATGAAGAAAGGCTTGGAGGTAGTTCCCCCAAATTAGAATAGAAGGAGAAAGCGAAAAATCAAAAAGGAGAAAACTATCCTCGTTGCACCCAAATAATACTTGGAGGACCGACCTCCCATTCAATGGCAACTAAGAACATTGTGATCCTAACGTCTTAGGCCACATTGTAACCGGTGCGGGTGGGCCCTCTTTATTCACTGTGTATTCAATTAAAGCTGTTCTTAAAGTATACACAAGATATCGTTTGTTAATATTTGGTGAAAGCTCCTATTTTCAGCTTTTATGTGGTTTATCTACAGGGGTGGCTGCACGGGTATTGAGCCCGACTCTCAGCTCGAAGGTCATTCTTTATAAAGCTGTGTTCGCTTTTAATTCAAAGATTAATTGTACTTTTTTCCACAACATTAATTTAGCTAAGACCCGCTTCGGTGGCCGCATGGTCTAAGGCACCACTCTCGCGTTAGACTAGACTGCCGATGACGGGGAGATGGAGGTTCCAATCTCGGTTGACTGTACTGAGGATGATTTTTAAAAAAATCCTCTCACCCTCCACGCAAATGCTGGTACTTTTCCTCTTAATATAACCTTCCTACTCCCTAAAGTCATTAGCGTAATTATTTCATAAGTGTATATATAACCTGAACGGTTAGTCAGACGCGATGCTAAAAAAATATGTAAAGAAAATTAGTTATGCTCATCATCTCCTCTCATTTCCTCCACCAAAAGTTATTAAATTTAACTCACTCTTATTTAAACCTTTCTTCCTTTAAATCTCTAAATTTTGAATGTGTTGGCCTTGCCATGAATAAACATCATTCGAAAGGCTCATGAATAGCATTTTTAAACCATCGTTATTCTGCAAATTGTCCTCTTGGAAAAGATAATCAAATAGGCCCCTCCCTATTACTACCGCCACACTTAAAAACATAAATATAGTGCCCCTTCGTTAAAAGTTAAGTGATGCCTATTAATAACTGAGAAATATTCAGTCAGGTGTTGACACCGACAAAATGACAGTGACTGTCAAAAAGAGCTGTTTCAGTGTTCTAAAAGCAGATAGTGTGTGTCAGTTACTAATGGTGTTGCGATTAGTCGAATTGCATCTGCTCTTTGTGGGGCTTTTATTTTGAATATGACAGAAACGTTGACCGTTAGGATGCCCGTAATTTTGACTAAATTGTTTTGGGAAGCGGGCCTGGATTTAAGGGAGGGCTACAGGTTATAAATGGCTCAGGGGATCCATAAAATGTTGCAATAAAAAGAAACTCTCTTTTGGCTCTACAGATTGCAGTCATGGTAATATATTAAAATATTTAAAAAAGTGTTGTATGTTTAACCTACCAAGCATCATGAAGTCGTGGTTTTAGGGCAAGCTTTTACAAGTTTTTTAATTTTTTTTTTTAAATTCAACCTCAGTTATTTTTAGGTAGAGAATATTTGAATAAAAATACTTTTATTTTCAAAGTGTTGACATTATTTTCTGTCCTTATCAAGATTAACTAAACACGAACGAATTGTAGGCTATAGTAATTTTTGTTTTTGTTTCAAGCAACTTAATTTAGTATGACGGCAATATTTCCTAATACAAATAATATATTTAACACAATCTCTTAACAGCTAATTGTGCTAAGAAAAATTATAGACCTAATATAAGGTCGAGGTTGCCAGTGGCTCCTTCCTACCCCAACACGCTACCTTCCGACATAACTCAGAGCGAAGAGATTTGGCAACAGTTAACTGAGAGAGAGCGAAGATAAAGATTTTCTTCATTAAGCCTGCAGTTCTCTCAGCAATGCCATTGGGTGTAGTGCATATTCTTACTATGTGAAGTTTCTAGAATTTAATCCCCGGCGCGGCCGAAGAATGTATAATTAGTGAAATTATTGTTGGTTTCCTCATCTCAGTGATGAGGACTTGTGCTTGGGGACATGGAGCTGTGTTTTTATTTTATAAGTTAGTTTGTAAGTCATGTTCTGAAATGGTTCTGATTTAGTTAATAAAGTATAAACTAAATACTCCTTAGTAAAAAAATAATAAAAGAAGCCCTTAAGCTATCGTGACCGTGGCTGAGGCCGGTCTGTATATTGAAACATAGCTTCCCTTTAAACACGGATCTTCTGTTGCGTCTTCCCTTTAACAGCCTCCCCTTTCCTTCCCTACCCACACTCGTGGTGTCAATATTCATCACACCCTCCGGGAGGGTGGCTCCGGGCAATCTCCGGGATCTTTTATCCGGGCGAAGTGGAGCGCGTGGCCACTTAGCCTAACTCAGAGGATTCCCCCCCCCCTCAACCCTCCCATCACTAGAGCTCGGTTGGTGGGGATCATTTTCTTCCTAGCTACTCTACCACTTCACTTTCTCCCCCCTGTTCGCCTCCCTTTTTTTCTTCTTTAAGTCCGAGGTCCTAGAGTTGGTTTACAACTTGTATCATCTTGTGCTACCTTAGCGAAAATAGGAAAAGAAAATTCATTGCGGCTTTTTTTATACTAGAGTTTTTACAAATATATATATATATGTTATATTTAGGAGCTATATTGTTTATAGTGAGAGGAAGATTTTTTTTCAATCACTTCACATAACATTTCATACGTTTTTACGTATTCTTTCAAGACATACAAAACTACTTGCTTCTCCAAAAATTAATGTTCCTGTATACATTATTTTATGAAAAACCATATTTTTTGTATTATCGCCAAGAATTAATAGTATTTGATTTTTTAAATGCAACTCCGTTAATAATAACTTGATCATACAATCAACCTAGACGAATATTCGAATACGTCTCATTTAAGGCTGCTAATTATTATCATTCATCCCCCAAGCTTTGCATTTCATATACAGTATACTTATATGTATAACGTTGATTCTTCCTTGTTGATGAACAAATTCGAATGAATCTCAATATATTAGCTCAATTTAAATATATAAATACATTACATAAGAGTTTTATTTTGATACATTCGGCCGGGATTTGAACAGAGACTTCCAAATTGATAGTCCAGCAAACATAGGCATTTATCCAACTATGATAAATATGATAAATAGTTACAGGTACCTACGCCTACAATCCCATTATTTTATCCTTTATAATTAATTTTAAAAGTAGAATCACGTAGTCTAAAATATAAATGTTTCAATATAGAAAGTAAAATTTAAGGGATTGAATGAAACAAAAGGCTATAAAATATCTTAAAAATTATAACTAACTAGCGGTATATTTCTAAATACTCCTATTGGAAAACTTACTAAAGTAATTCATTTTTGAAACACGATACAAAACAGACCTTAAATGAACGTTTAGCTAACACAACACCCGAGAAAAATATTTTCAATGAGCTAGAGAGGAAACTTTCACCTGCGTGATTTTTTGTTTTTGTTGGAAATGTTTGACAGATGGTTTCAAGAAGTTTGGTGGAGAATTCAGTGTTTGCGTAGGTAGGATTCACTTCATTCCAATGAAAATAATGCAGGGATGTGCTCAAATACACAATAGAAAAACTACAAAAATAATTGGTTAACATATTTTTTTTAAAAAGGCCTTAATTTCCAGTGCCAACACTTCTGTTAAGTTCGTATGGTGTTCAAAATATAAAGGTATTGTGGAAAATTAAGAGGAGATTAATTAAATATCTTAAGATGAAGATCAAGTTTTAAAATGAAGTTCCGGCATTAAATCTTGAGATTCTTAAACCTGGTGGGAATCTCTTTGAGAGCTTAGACCAAGAAAAAGAGCCACTCATCGGGACTTGACTAATTTGTAATGTGCAAATGAGAGTATGATTGTATTAAGGGCTCCGACTACTTGAAGATAAATATTCTCACACTGTGGCATCTCGGTTGAAGGTCCTGCAAAAACATCAAATCCTCTTAATTTATTTTAAAATTTGCTTTTGTAATCATATTAAATAATTAAGCTACTTTATTCTTCTGAAGAAGGCCAGATAGGTTTCTAACCATTTACTTAGATTTCGGGTATCAGCGTGGCAATTGAGTTAGTTCCCCTTTTTAATTCATCCTATATAAACATGCTGATATCTTCCGCCTACATTTTGGCGTGAATCATTTTCTGAAACAAACAAACCACATCTTAACTAACCTGTGATTTCTGAACGTCTGCAAGGCCTATAAGTGTTTAGGTAGGCGGCACCCTTAAGCGTGTTGTTGATACATGATTTTATTATGGAATGCTCAGACAAGACAAATTTCCTATGATGGCTAACAGCCCCTGCACATCCCTGCATCATTTTGCCCTTGGAACGGAACTTATCTTGCCCGAGGAAGCTGGATCCTGATGGTGTGCCCTTGTTTGCCCCTCAGACTCCATGCACCACGTCAAGTCCGAGAACCACCTAGACAAAGACTGCATGGACGACGATGACGACGACATCGACGATGATGACAGGAAACCGGGTGAACTCCTGATGGTTGGCGGCGGCCACCACCCCCACCTGCATCACCACCCGCACCACCACGCCATGCTCGGCGGGCTCAAGGACGAGATGGGTAAGGGTGGCGGGAGGGGTGACTGTGGTGTCCCGATCCCCGCCACCAAGCCCAAGATCTGGTCCTTGGCGGACACCGCGGCCTGCAAGACGCCACCCCCTCCCCCTTCTCAGCAGCATCAACAGCAGCCCTGGGTCATGCCCAACTCGGGCTGCAACATGAACATGGGGATGAACATGAGCATGAACAGCTTCGCCTTGCCCTCCACGGGGATGAGCCCTTCCGCCGCTGCGCCTTACTCGCGGTACGGAGGCTTGATTTCTGGACCTTACGGGGGAGGTGGAGGAGGCATGGGGGGCGGGGGGACAGGGGGTTGCTCGGTGTCAGTAGGAGCGTCAGGTTTCCCTGAAGTGCAGACGGACACCCCACCTCAGACCCCACCCAACATGAAGCTCCCCAGCGTCGCAGGGAACTTGACGCAGTCTTCTTGTTTCGGAGGGAGCGTGAACCCTTCCGGGGTCCAGAACTCATCCGGGAGCTACCAGGGTCACCACAACAGTTACCTGAACAACTACGGCAGGTTGCAGCACTCGCCGCAGAAGGAAAGGCAGTCTGGGAACGAGCAGAGTTATCAGCATCACTTGAATAACGGCAACCACGGTGGAGTCATGATGGGCAATAACTCCGGGCAAGGACCCAACGAGGGCACAGCATTCAAGCCTTTCTATAAGAGGTGAGTCTGACCACCTCTCCACCGTAACCACTCTCTCCAACCTTCCCGCTGCATCATCCACCCCTCCACACACACACACCACTCACCTTCCCGTTGGAATACTAGTCAAGGAATCCTCTTTTGTTGACATTGACGACTATCATTATTATTTTTGTTTACACTGAGTTGCCTTTCCACGACCCCGTAAGGTTTATTTTAATTAAGTAGCTTTTTTTTTAATCTACAAATTTTGAGACAACCAGTTTTGTGAACGTGAGGTCAGAGTTGTAAAAGGGATGTTTGTTCCTCTCGTTGCAGCTCTCAACCGATGAGTGGCGGTTTCGTATCACCTGTCTAATGACGCGCTTCAAATCTCGTGACATTTCATTAGCCCCTCTGTGACTACACTGAAAAGTAAGTACTCGTCATAATTACTTACTAACCAAACTTTTTTTCTTTAGTTTTTTTTTTTTAATACATGGAGGGTACTCAAGTTCATCTGTTGCATGCTTAAAGATTCAAGAAGAATAATTGTGAAATAAAACTATTTCGACCATATTGTGTTTCAAAATCTGTTAACACGGTGACAGGAGGGAGGGGGAGGGAGAAATTACGGCGTCAACCTTGTCTGAATGTTTGGGGTTTGAATTATTCCCACTCTCTCAACACAAATTCAGGTACATTTCCTATAAATTCGACCTTTCTTATCCTTACCCCATTATTGAAAATATTTGGATGTCCCGTATTGTTAGTGAGATGTGATGCACAAATAAAAAAAGAGGACATCCAAAACTACATCTACACTGTACGTTTATTTTATGTTTATTGTATCAATATTATGTCTGCTTTGAAGGAAAGGGAATATTTCGTGATCTCATTTAAAACACGCAGAAGGAATTTTGTTTTGCAACACCTCATGTGAATTATTGTAAAATAAAAAAAAAATACTCAAAACCTCGACGCAAAGAAATAGTTCTTTATTTGATCAGCTGAGACGAATTCAAAAACTCTTCGGACGACTCGTCTTATTTATCGATGGAAAGCAGTAAGTTGTCCGTCGTGTACAACATTCTTAAACATGGAAGACATATTTTCGTACCCACCAATTCAATACTTCGTGTTTGCCCAGATACTTGTAGTTTCTCGTTTTCTTTTGCTGAATAAACTGAGGCCTACTCATGGCAACCATTTTATAACTTCGGAAGTTCTTTCCTCAAAGGAAACAGATTTGTGTGTATATGTGAGATACCTCCCAGAATTACGCACGGATAAACAAACTAATATTGTGCGGTGTCTTTCATCCTAGATACCCGCGGCTTTGGAAAAAAGAAATAACGGTTTGAATCATGGAAACACTTCAGCAGAAGTTAAAAAAAAATCCAAAACAGTATTACAGCACTTTATGTTCCTCATTTCATTAGTGTCTCTTCCAATAAACATTTTAATACATATTTTAGATTTTCAAGTGGATTGTAAAACAACATCTGAAAAGTAAATTATGTTTTGGTGCTGTTATTCTTGAAATCCCATTGAACGCTTGATTCGGAACTCTTTCAAAGGCAGTGTCTAAATATAATCACCATAAAAAATAATTCCTTAGCTATGTTTGTTGATGTAGCCTATAACTTATTGGTAATATCTTCCTCTGAAGCTTTATTTACTTCTTCTGTGTCTATAATCACTCTTTTGGGACTCTATATTCTACTTCTTTCTATATTGCCGCTTACTTCAGCATGCTTCACTTGGTATCATAATTTCGAATGCTATACGTGATTGTGTTTATTTTTTTAGGAATTATATTATAATTAGAGCAATATTTACTAACATAAATATAGTGATTGTTTTAAATTATTGAGCTCACACATTAAAACACTTTCATAATATATTGTTGTTACTAGGCTAACAATAATCGCTGTTAAATATTAAATGGTTTGTTTTACCAAACAAATTATGTACGGTAACTATAGTTTTTGGCAACCAAAGTCATACCTATAACTTTTTTTTTACATGTAATTATAGGGTAATTAGTTACTTAGTCTAAGGTGTAGTAACTTAAAGTATAAGGTGTAGTAGATTAAAGAAAATGTATTAGCGTGAATAGATTATAGTAAGAACTATAGTTAAAATCTCTCGCTAGTGGCATCATTACTTTTCTCGTTTCTACTACGGCGTATCTAATAAGATATGAGCCATAGTGTAATCCATCAAGGAAAGATTGTGACCTTTCAGTATAAACAAAATGTATCTGGCTGGTATTCGAAATCTGGAAACCAGGTGCAATTCTGTATTAAATATTAACTACCACGCTGAACTTGTTTTACTTATATAGTTTAATTTTTCATAGTACATTGAAAATCAAAATAAAATACCGTTATCTTTAGAAAAATAACACTTTTGTTATTTAACGCTCGCACTTTGAAACTATTTATTAACTTCCACCTTCGTGCGAAAAGAAGATGGATAGGTCGTTTGTGAACTTAGTTACCGAGATGTTAAAAGAGGATATTAAATAATAATTTATCATAGTTTATGAAAACTTTTTTCCCAAATAGATACTTTTATATCCATTTAAGAAGTTAGCTCTTATTAAAATAATTATTAAATAACATATCACAGCCATAACAAAGCGAATTAATGCTTTTAAGAATTTAAATATTTCTAGCAATATAAATAATTATATGGAATTAATTAAAGGCTAATATTTGGAAATTTCAAATTTGAGTATATCATTATCACTTATTATTTATGTCGTTCATAGAAAATAAGTTGTCTCTAAATATTCATTAATTACAATTATTGTCCTTAGGTGTCCTGTCTTTCGACAGGTCCGTTGCCTTGTCCAAATTGGGTCCTCCAAAATGTCCTATCAGCAGCTTCCTTTATTTATATCCTGAAACTTTATCTTACTTGAGGTCATCCATCACACGCATTCGTTATTTTCCTGGTTCCCTCCCCCCCCCCCCCCCATTTTGATTTCAATGACGTCACTCAATAAGACAATTTCTTCTCATAATGTGACCATCAAGGTGGGCTTTCTACGTAAAAACACCTGCGGAATGGCTATCTTTAATTGACTCTTCTTAAAACTATATGTCCCCTTTATATTCTTTATTCTCCTCCAGCACCACATCTCAAAGCTTTTCAAATATTTACTTTTTTTTTTCATCCAGAGTCCATGTTTCGAATCCATACAAAGCGATGCTCAATATGCAACACTTCACCCGTTTCTTCCTTCAGGTCTAGTTTGCTAGTCATTAGCATCAGCTTCTTGTTGAATGAACCTTTGGCCATTACTTTTCATAAAAACAAAGAATAGTATTTTTGTTAGACAAAGTATTTTTTTGCAACTTTTTCTTCTATCATATCCATTAAGGGCCTTAAATTTTTTAAAAATCTTTTTTATAGACCCTTAAATGTATCTTAAAGACAGTAAAAGAGAGAGTGAGAGAGAATCGAGAACCCTTAGAGCGAGTGTTAGAGAGTGGCATTCGCCATCGCCACCTCTGTCGACATTGACAAATGATTGAAGATTTTAATCGTGGTATAAGCGAACAACCTTTCGGCCCACGCTCTTGTTCGAAGGAAGAGAGATCTTAGGAGACATTCTCGTTCGTTTGTTGTGTGTGTGTTGTGTGTGTGTGTGTGTGTGTGTGTGTGTGTGTGTGTGTGTGTGTGTGTGTGTGTGTGTGTGTGTGTGCGCGTGCGTGTGCGCTTGACGTGAGGTGCTGAAAATGGAAGAAAGAAAACAATACTTGATTACTTCCACCGCCCTTACCTTTCACTTTTTTTTTTCATTAGTCTGTACATCGTCTCCCTTATTCTTTTTTTTTTCGAGTGGGTTATGGGTTTTTTTTTGTTTTTTTTTCCATCGAAGTTAGGGCGTAGCTACCTATTTTTCTTCTTCCATGCACAACCTCAGATCAAAAGACCGAATAAAAGATAATATACAAGTAACTTATTAATTGAGGCTTCTAAAATAGCCTTACAAACTGTGAGTGTAGAATAACCCTGGGCACGGGACGATAGTTCAATGGTACAGCATTTGTGCACTCAAATAAGATCCTCATATTCGATTCCCCCTTCCAGATGTCAGTTTTCACTATAAAGTTAATTCTATTGACAAAATTGAAATGGTTTTGAATTCTTTTCGGTTTATTTTAACTTGAGCTAGTATGTTGTTTTGTTCATTATGCAGTAGACCAGTGGTTTTAACAGAGAGTGTCTAAAAAGTATGGGGTAGTTTGTGTTTAAGTCCCCCACAAGTATTTTATCGAGAAAATAGTCATAATTTGGTTAGTATTAATTCAAGGTCCTACAGCTCTTTTTTTAATCACAATATAATATTTTTTTTACGTATGTCCTCTAAAAAGAGTTTTGCTAGCTCATATCCAAGGCCCAGACTAGGATGAGCTAATATATATATATTTTTGTAAGCAATGCGTCTTATTAACCGTTCGGGTTATCCTCTTGCAAACTAATAATTACACTAACGGGTAAGTGATTGGAAAGTTTTGATTTATAGTAAATGCGTCCGAATTTGCGTGGAGTGTGAGTGGAAAACCAATTAGGGAAAAACCACCCTCAGTGCACCCGACTGGGATTGAACCCCGATCCCCGATCAGACTACGAGGTAACAATTAATGAGTGACGTACCAGAATTTTAAAATTAGTTCAGAAACTTAATTCACTAGTAGACTAAAAGTGAAAATTAAAGAAAAAAAATTAAAAGATTCCAAGTGGACGCACGGATAGGATGAGTAACCCGCATATGAATAGTCAAGATTTTACTTTACATATTAATATTTAATTTCTTAACTATTAAAACTAACACTATGTTCTTCCCAATTTATTTTTGAACAGATTAAAAAATATTCTAAAATAGAATTTTGATTTTGATATTTAGGTGTGCGCGGCGATTCCAGCTTTGGTGGCTGCATAGTCTAAGGCATCACTCTTGCAATAGCTAGACTGCCGATAACGGAAAGATAAGGGGGAAGTGTACTGAGGTTGTTTTTCCTAAATGGGTTTTTCCACTCTCACACCCCACTTACTCTAGATTAAAACTATCCCTATCTTTAACTCTTAGCGAAATTAGTAGATATGCTTATAACCTTAACAGGTAGTAAAACGTGGTGCTGAAAGAAACAAAAACAGGGTGATTTTAATGTTAATTTCTGTTTATTTCAGGCTTTATTTGCAAACTGGTGACATGTCATCACTAGGCCTTGTTATGAAGGGCATTTGGTCACGATATGAATTAGGCTACTCTATTGGTTTTCAGTTCGACAGTTATCATAAAAATATCAAGATCTATTAATGTGCTCAGCGATGTTACGATTATTTTTTTTAAATATCAGTAGATACCGTTAAGAGTGTTCCCACAAGTTCTTAAATATACACGTAATAGTAGGTTAACTACATGAAGATATCGAGCGAGATATTTAACAAATGCAGCATTTGAAAAGATTTTTTTTTTTCCAAATAAAAGAAAATGTCCTGATCAAATTACTCAATGTCTACGGTATATAATGATACAATATTTGATTTATTTTATTCAAAAAAATATTTGCTATAAAAACTGCAAAAAATGTATGTATAGGCCCATACCTATATATGGTTCACTGTTGGGATTTAAAGTAGGATGTAAACGGAATTGCAGTTTTTATAGCCTACTTAACATTTTATATATATTAATTTTAAAATACTGCAAAAATAAAGGAGTTTCCATTCCTCCTCAATTTTGTGCCTACAAAACTTAGATGATTAGTTTCTCAACCATAATCGTGATCAAAGGTAGAGTTTGTCTAATTTATTAAGTGTTTTTTTAATCACTTTCAACCAATCAAATTAGAATCGTGATAGGTCACCTAGTTTATTCGATATAAAATGTAAAGTTATGCCAGGGGAAGTTGTCTATGAAAGCAAGGAGGAGGGGGAGGGGGTATGTTAATTTGTTTTAGCTTAAGATAATTGACAAACAATAATAAAATAATTATCAACTTTGTTATGTGTTTTTAGTTAGTATACCGCACTCATCTAATTACATTTAATTACACTATTCTAATAGGAATGATGAAGGTTGAATTTAGATTAAATACACACGCATTAATGTGGAAGGAGAGGGGAAACTGTTTTGAGAAAAATCAGCACTCAATTCACATTCTATTC
Organism: Timema podura; assembly: GCA_033556935.1. NCBI lineage: Eukaryota > Metazoa > Arthropoda > Insecta > Phasmatodea > Timematidae > Timema > Timema podura. Next base: position 29,737,656 of record JAVRXN010000005.1, read on the forward strand.
AAACTCCTCACCTCCACACTATCGTTTAAACCAAACTGTAATAAACGAACGTTTAGTCTGTGTGTCCACCGACGCGAGTCTTTGTTATGTAATTTTATTCAAATAAAATATAAATTAACATTGAGTCACAATTGGCACATTATTGTTATAGTTGGATATCGACGTTTTCTCTTTTTAAAAAAAACTCCCTTCCCTTCATTTGAAAAAGTTGAGAGAGTATTTTTTATTCATTTGGCAAGTTAATGATGTCAATAATATTGACTAAAATAAAAACTTTCAATTATTTAACTGTGCTTTACAATCTACATTTGAAGGGGACAGATGAAAATGGGGGGGGGGGGGGCACTCCAAATTAAACTCAAATTGAGCTAGTTCTTCGAGTTTTTAGAAAATCATGAGACCTTTATAAGGCACTTTGTTATTGTTAAAAGAGGTATCTTTCCTATTTTAATTAATTTAAAAAAGTAATGTATTTTCTGTGGTAAGATACACAAGTTATTGTCCTGGGAGATGTTTGTAATGTGGACGTGGCTTGTCCTCTTTTTCTGCTATACTCTTAATTGTGTTTGAATAATCCATGGTTTTACTTTCATCTTGCTGAACTAGTTAATAACTCAGTTAAGCAGGAAAGATTATTGTCAAGAATAATGTTATAATAGATTTATTTTATCTGATATGTTGCTTGTTATTTTTCTCATTAATTGCAATAGTTGCATATTAATAATACTTATGTATACCCTGTTCATGGTAAGAAGGGTGGTCTGAAAGGTCTCTTTTCCTCTCCGGATTCTCTACCATATAGTAGGATTTTGGTGGGGAAAAAAAGAACTTCCAGTTAATCCGTCCTGCCATGAATAGACTTTATCTTAAATCTTATACATAATTGGTTCTCTACAACTAGGTATTGAATGTTTTTCTTTCCTTTTCAGGATCTGGATTTCATCAAAGAGGATACACTGAGAAGAATTTATGGACCACCCAGCCCAAATACTAGTATATTACAAAGGTGTAGTAAAAAAAAAATGTTGTAGTGATCCAAGAACTCAATAAAACATTGGAGTGCTAAATTAGTTGGGGAATTATATTAGGCCTTCACTTGTTAAACACTACGTTCAGTTAAAGTAAACAGAAATAAAAGATTTTTATGATAATTATCATCGTCAAAGGATATTATATGCACGATGGATAGGCCTAGAGTATATTCTATACTTATTGGGGTTCATTTTAAAACCATACAACATTGCAAAAATATTTGTTGACAAAATGCAATTTATAGGTGAGTGATCAGCCCTAATTTTTGTTGTTGTGTGTTTAGACGCATCATCAAAACGTTTTACTTGTTCGTCAAGAATTTTCAGACATATTTTGAAAAATATTAATAGCTTTTGAGTTGAATTTTACTTAGTTTGCAATCCAAAATCAGTTCTTTTCTTTCAATTTATTCATTAAGAGAAGCTCAATTTCACAGTGCCAAATTGGAGTTTTAATTTAATTTGTTGACAATAAATAAGAAGCGCTTTTCTTTTTATATCATGCATTTCGAAACTAGTATTTTTTTTTAAAAAGAGGTTTATTTAAGCAAGGCAAAACATATAATTTTAAAAATAGTGTGGTGTACCTGAACTATTGGCTTACGTAAAAAAAAAAAATTGTCAACAGAAATAATTTTTAAAATATTGTATAGTGCTTCATTTCAGAAATAAGTCGAGCGAAGAAAATAACTGATTGAAGAAAATCACACAAGTAAATACCACATGGGCAATGTGCAAAAAAAAAAGTTTTTGTAGGTAAAATAGTAAATATAAATATTTATGTTGCGGCCAAGACAAAAAGAGTTTAATGTACATGTAAGACTTATGAACACATAGTACTTTGGGGAGCTGTCGGTGTAAATTTAATAGATATAAATGTATATTATACAAGAATGCTAAAAAAAAAGTATGTTTGGGAAGTGATCCACTAGAATGGAAGCACAATAGAAGAGAGAGAAACTAACAGATATACAAAATATCCCAAACAATACAAGTATACCATTTTTTGTTTTGTTTTTTAATATTAGAATATTGGTACTTCATTATGCAAATAAACGTGATACTGTTGTCTTGAGAAAAAAAAATCTCGTCGAGAAATGTAATAAAGTTGGCAAAAAAAAAAACCCAAACACATCGCCTATGAAAATATTTCATCCTTTAAATTACAATGTAATATATGAAACTATTCTTATTTGATTTTTTGCTGTGTTTAATTAATGAGTACTATATATGCTGATTTGTAACATATTCTTGAATTGTGTATCTGAGTAAATTAAAAGTACATTTTCGAACAGTAATTTTATGGCCTTCCAAATATCTTGAAGACCATTTCAGTCAAAATAAAAGATAATAAAAGTTGTAAAAATAGTCCTATATTATGTGTTGTTGTCCACCTACGTATTTCCTTCAGAGTCAGTAATAAAAATCACACATTATAGTTAAACACAGTTGGTTGATAGTATAATTAGTTATAGGTAATTAATTACAAGTAATGATACAGATTTATCTCTTCTATCTTTGCCCCGTTTTTCCATCGTGTACTTCTATTGCTTAGCTGTGTAAAAGATTATCTATTTTAATAGAGTTGGCGCATTTGACTCCATGAGTAGAGGTTGTCTTGCATACAATTTCCACAAATGTATTTGGGTGCATGCTCAAAAAAAACCAACATTTTGTTTTAAATTATTAAGTTTTCTATTTAATAGTTTTATAAACTAATATATTAAGTATTATTATTATTATTATTATTTGTTTGTTGACACTGTCTATGTAAAAAAAAATCAATATTTCAAAATCCAAATAATTTTATTTAAATTGCCTTTATCAAAGAAAATACTTATAGAGCATCCTTTAAAAATTAAAAAAACACACCTTTTACTTTAAAATGATTATATACAGGGGTGGATCCAAGTTTTTTTAGGGGGGGAGGATGGGGCGCCTCTCATAAGACTGGGCCAAGGAAAGTTCCCCACGGGAAATTCTGATGGAAAAATCCTACAAAATTTGAGGGTAATTTAGAAATTAATTGGAAAATTTTAAAAAACAGTGCACACAAGCTCATCATTTATTAATATTTTTTGGTGATGTAAGTTAATTAAACTATGTGTTAAAAATGTAAATCCATTATTGACAGTGTTTGACATGCAAAGTGACTGGCTAGTAAGATATCTTGAAAGTAGTGACTATAACATAGATTTAATTGGTTTTATTTTTTAATTATTACTGTTTTATCAACTACAAAATTTATTGAGGGGGTGGGACTGGGCATGCACATGCTCCCCATGCCACCCCTCTCTGGATCTGCCCCTTGTTACATATAAATTAATGTTTTTGAGAATGCACCCCAAAGTATTTTTTAAATGTTATAATATAGTTTACCTTTCTTAAACAATATAACTGCATCTGTTTTGTCCAACTGCATTTATTTATCTGTGATAAAAGAAACTTTTTTTTTCCTTATTAGGTGTCATTGTTTCATTATTTGTTCAAATACATCAGCATTAAATTTTAATTATTGAATATTCATAAATGTGAAAAACCTGTTTTAGATGTCAACAATTTAAAATGCAATTATTAATAATTTAACTATATAGTGCTATCTTTGGATAATATTTTCTTGATTACTATTGAGTTGCCTTAATGAAAAAGATTGTATCTAGTATTAATTTCCTCAATTTTTATTCAAATCAATGCTGGTTTTTTCATATGTCTAGTAATTTGCAACTATAATTTCAATTGTTTTCATGACTCATTGCTGATGATTAGTTACAAATGATTCGTTGACACAGATAATAATTTTATCTGTTTGCATTACATTTGATTATTGAGATATCATCATATATATTTACTTTTGTTGTTATGTAATATATTTATAAAACGATCTAGTACACTTTTTAACTAAAATAAAATTTATTAAAAAAATCACTATTTTAAATATGGCTTTTTTCTTTTGTAAAATTGTTAAATTTTTTTAATTTCTTTTTGCCTATATTTTCTTTAAAAAAATGGTTTTATGTAAATTTACTGTGTAAATAGCTATGTGTGAATACAGTTACTATTATCATTATTATTATTATTATTATTGTCTATTTCATTGATCGATTAAAGCGAATCTATAGACGTGTGTTTCTAACTTGGCTTGATTTACTGTGTGGAAAACCCAACTAATTTCCTTTTGATAATTAACTATATTCTCCACAAAAAAAATTATCTCTCATTACACATTAAATGCAAATCCCCCATCGTCGTCGTTGTCACCGCCCCCCCCCCCCTTGCCCCGAGCCCCCCCATCATTGTTACACAACTAACTCTTTATTGGTTGTCGAATGACTTTACCTAAAATTTTAATTTTTGGCTGCAGTGTCATGTCACGGAGTGTTTACAAGGTAAGCAGAGCTTGTTAAAACTACCTAAAATATGTTCTGCCCCACTAGGTCCCCATTCGACCAATTATACATAGGCCCTGCTCTAAAAGCTCACATGGGAATTTATTTACTTTGACACCTGGCCAGCGGATAACCCGAATGGATAGTAAAATTTGGTGCTAAAATAAACAACCTAAACATTCATTATTGAGAACATTATCACAGGTACATTTTATACATACATTGCTTACTCTGACAAAACTTATTATTATTTATTATTATTATTATTATTATTATTATTATTATTTATTATTATTATTATTATTAGCAGCACCGTGTCTTACTACCCGTTTGGGTTATACACACTTACGCTAATGTGTAATGGTAGGGTGCTTGTGAGATAAAATGGAGGACCTACAGTTTAAAGTGGAGGTCTGACAACACTTCTTAACCTGACATTGGAATACCGACAAATAGTTTTTATTTCAAAGGAGGTAATTCCAAACACATAATTGATTAGAGGTATATATTCACCCGTTGGCATAATCTTATACCACTTTTGTCATGGCTATATTTTTTTCCCTCTTTAACGCATTTAACACGAAGTTTATTTACGACTTAATATGATGGGTGAAAATATAGAGTGTAGGTTATGGCAAGTGCAACCCACACTAGCTTGAAGAGAGGTCAGAGTATTTTTAAATATTCCTTGAGCTGAATTAGTTTGACGGAGCAGAAAAATGTGGACACTAATACGTTATTTACTACGAATGTTATGTAATACAAGACATAACTCTTATGAATTTGAGCTGATTATATAATAAGGCATGATTCCATTGGTTGGCTTTTATTGTCCTTCAATAAACAATATATACTCACAATGAGTCATCTTAATATATTAATTTATATCTTCATTAGCCAAATTTTCTGGCTCATCCGTTTGGGCTATTCGCATATTCACGCTAATGGCTTAAGGTTGATGATGTCCTAATTTAAGAGGAAATGTTCCCACGTTTGAGAGGAAGGGAAGAGGAAAGTTATTTAGAAAACCGAAACCAGATGACACCAGGCTTTGAACGTCAGTTGTAATAAGGTATATTGCAAGAGTGACACCAAAGACCATGCGAGCACCGTTTAGGTAATATATTAGTGAGTATAAATGATCGATAATACCTTTTTTCGTAAATCATGTATTTTTATTGATCTTCGAAACTATATCTAGACATTGAGTTTAGGGTCAGTTGTCGTAGCTAGGTGAGTAGAGAGTTCAGCTAGATAGTTTGAGACTCTGACTTACCAGCCAGAAGGTATAAATAAATTAAATGTGTCCATACACTTGGCGATTTAAATTTATACAAAGCTGACCTTCCTAAAGATAAATTATATAGTTTTCTTTAGCACCACGTCTTATTACTTGTTCGGATTAAACGCTTATGTACTAATTACGCTAGTGGTTTTATGGATTAATTTAGGAAAAACCACCCTCAGTACACATGACCGAGATTCGAACCTTGATATCCCCGTCATCAGTACTATTCTAATGTGTGCTACGCATGCATGTTAGACCACGTGGCCACCAAAGCGGGTAATTATAAAGTTATAGTGTTATTTTATGTTAAAAGATTAAGCCCAATGAGATATCATTCCATATCTATAGATTGATACATTGAGATATAGGTGGGAACAAATAGATATCAATATATTGCTTAATATAAATACACTCTTCAATCAGTGAACATCCTAAAAAATATTAATAATTAAAAAAAATTCTTACAAAACCATTTGATATGAATATATAGCTATCCGCCTCAGTGGTCAGAATTGTCTAAGACGTCATTCTCATGTTGGGAAGGCCTACCGATGACGGGAAGATTGAGGTTCAAATCCGTTCTGGTCTACTGAGGGTGGTTTTTACTAAATGTTTTTCCCACTCTCCTTCCTCGTAAATGCGGGTGGATTACCTCTGAAATGCTTCCTTCCTCATTCCTACCCCATTAGAGTAATTATCATATAGTGCGTATAGCCTGAATAGGCAGTAAGACGCGGTGATAAAAATATATATTGATATAATTATAACCACAGCTGGAACCTTGCGTCACATCGTGATGCAGTTTTCTGTATTTTTCTTGAGAAAGCACTTGGATTTAGACCAAAGAAAGCCATTTTCTATGTATGCACATAAAAAACAAAACAATAAGAAGTATAATAAATTTAAGGGAAAAACTACATAATTAATTCGCATTTCACTATATTCAAATGAAGAATATAGAAAACCAGTAATTTCAAGAGGTTCATAGTTAAGTGTCTAATTTCCCTATTAATCGGCTGTAGACGGGTTCTTTTAAGTTTAATCTTGAACCAAAAGCCGAAATAGTAACGTAGTTACCGGAACCGGTCCATAGCTAGTGTCATACGATGGACATCCCTAAACATTATGGACCTTGTTTGGAATTATTAATACAGCTCAAAGGTAGGGGAGTTCTCAATCGAAAGCTGGCCATAAACTCGGCAGAGAGATATCCTTCCTAGATGATCTTTTGAAAAAATTTCAAGTAAGTATAGATCTCATCTTCATGTTTTATAATGTATATACTTTACAGTATTGTTCCTTAGTCAATATTAATGTAAGTGGTATTCTTGGTATCTGAAACCTCTATTATAGTGAACTCTGAATCGTCGTGAATAGGGGTTTAATGTGGACTACACAAGTCTTTAAAGTGAATGGTTGGATAAGCCATATTTGTACTAGAGCTAGATGATAAATAAATGTGTTTCTTTAGAAAATACTTTCCTGTCCCACCTCTCCCGCTTAACTTCTTTAATGTTGGTCTATGCTTGTCAGGATGGGTTGCGGGTGAGGATGGGGGAAGTACTGGATTCTGATTGTGTGGGTTCGTAATTGACGTCCAGCTTGGATTTTTATGGTTTTTATTTGTACTAATATGTCTATTACAAAACGTGATGTTGATAATAAATATTAGAAGATATGGAAACAACTTATTGGAATTACTTAGGCGCTTGTTACATAATAAGTTTGCAAGGAATGCTTAACCAATGGCCTTACTGAACCTCTATATGATCCCACACGGTTTATGAACCCAGGTACCCTAGACTCGAACGGTAGCTCTCCAACACAAATCCTGATGATCCAGCTCCTTGCTCGCGTAGCCCCAAAAACGGGCAGAGTGACCCCCTAGACTTATGGTGACTAGTCAGCCCTGTTAGCCCGGATACATTACTATTTAATCTGCCTTCTGGCCTGGTTTACCGTGAGGAATGCTGACACACTGTTCTATGTTGTCAGCGCATAAGTTCTATTTGTTTACAAGCTAATCACAATACCTTGCGATGCTCGTTTTGTCATTCACAATCCAGAGCACAATAATACTAAACAAACGCCTCAATCCAGGCCGTATCGATTACATTCCAAACATACGTGTTTTTAAAATTCATGTACAATTGATATTGGAAATATTTATAAAATCTGACAAATATGTAAATGTTAATACATTCCTGTGTATTGCTAAATCATATATGATGGTTATCCGCATCCTGATGACTGAATCAAATTCGATCAAGGGTAATATGGCAACCTGGACACGAGAGTCAAATCCAGGACCTTTGGCTTTTCGTGGCAATGTTTTACCAGGCTTGTCATGTATCTTTGTTCGCAATCCAGCATTGGCATCAAACCAAAGGTCCTACCTTCGAGCCCCATATCCAGGCTGTGATTTTTCACTTTATTATGATAAGATGGTTAAAAAGAATACATTCTGCTTTTTTTATGCCATGTTAATTCGAGTTCGTATTTATCACAAGTGTTTGGTATATCTTGGAATCTTAAAACAATTGAACTTTGTTAATAGTTACTCCAATAATTTTCTTAAACTCTAAAATTAGTTTACTCAACATATGCACTGTTGGGCATACGATTGGATTATAGGCTTAAGTCTTGTCAAGATTGCAGATAAAGGAAAGATTGAGTTTCTAATCCGTGACCGGCTGTGCTGAGGTGATATTTCCTTAATAGTTTCTCACTCCCTCCACGGAAATTCAGATACACCTACTTATCCCTACTCCCCTAGAGTAAATGTTCAGAAAGCCCAGTAGTAAAACACTGCGCAGGAGTCTCTCTCTCTCCTAGGGGTGACAATTTTCCCTAATATATTGCTATATTTATAATTAGATGTAGCGATAGCCATGATATATTGATCAAATTATATCGATTTATAGGTTGTTACCGATGTATAGAATTGCATCGGTTTGGGCGAACTTTTAACGGTGGTATTAGCATAAGATGGCTACTGTTCTGGGAAACTATTCTACGCCGCTTTTAACTTTGTAAACTTTAGTTGTTTAAAATAGCAGAGGGGTTTAGTAAACATATGATAATTATATGAAATATATTGATAAATTGATCAACATAATCGAATACTAAAATATTGTTATAAATAAATAGATGTTTTTGTAAATATATAGATATTTGCTGCCATCCTAATGCCGGGATCACGATCAACCTAAATTTAACATAACGTAATGTTCACATAAGTTTCACTTAACTTAAGAGAATGGATGTGTGATCACGATTCACGTAACTTAACGTAACAACTCGAGCCAAACATCTGCATTCTAGAGTATTATATATTTTTATCTGTGATTGGTACTATTTGTAAAGTAATTATCTGTGAATGTTTACTGTTTTATATCGATATAATAAATATTTATCATTACATTTTTTGATAAATTTAACTTCCCTATTTTAGTTTTATTATTTGTTTCAATGTCCGATCACTAGAACTGAAGCTAAAGAGTAGACCTTGGGTCATAAAACCAACAAATGAATTACTAAATAGCCCTGCAGACGTCACTCGTATAGTGAGTGGGTGGCTAGATCACGTGATACCCTTCATGTAACGTTCTCTTATCGTGAAATACCTCCCAGGACATCTATTAAGTTAAGTGAACTGCAAGTGAACGTTAAGTTACCCTTAAAAAGTGAACGTTAAATTGATCGTGATCCCGGCATAATGCCACCAGTAGATTCAGTGGTGAATTTTTGACGCTGTCCCACAGAGCAAGTGTCTACATTTAATTGAAACCATGTGTGAAATGTTTTGAAGGCTCGGGCCTAGCCCCGGTATGTAAACGAGAGAGGAAGCTAAAGCGCTCAGCGCACTGAAGGAGATGAGAGGCGCCAGAGCTGCGCTATTGTACGTAAATTAGGTCGACAAATATGGCGCCCGGACACGAATCAGATAAAGAACCACAGCTTGGGAGAGATTTCCTCAGAGAGAGGCGAGCATATGTCTATTGTTTCCACAAAGTTCCTTTTACTTTTGCTTTTTTTTTTCTTCTAGATATTAGGAAATTAAATTAAAGCTTTTATATATAATACGTCCAGCAGTGGATTAATATAAAGTTCCATTTTTAATAGGAAGAGCCATATCTGTAAGCTAGATAACTTAATTATTATATATTATTTCACGTATTCATACGTCAAATAATTTATTCTGTGGCTGATAGTTATTGATAGATATTATCAATAACTAACCATAAAACAACAAGGGTATTAAAGTAAAATAGTATCAATGTAGGGTGCAACAATTCATGCTTGTGTTTTATAAAAGGCTCTTCTTATGGAAATTTAAGGTAGGAGCAGGCCCACCAGGTGTTCGAACTGGGCCTAGAAGTAGGGGTAAAGTGCGCCTCCTCTTTTTTTTTTTGTAATATTAGATTTCAGACGCTACAGAGTCTTATTTGTTTAGGGGGAAGTTAGCAAAAAAAAAATGTTTTTTATGGGCCTGGGGACCCTCCTCCATCAAATGTATAGAATATATACATACTGTGTCCTTAATCTGTTTTTTATTTTTAATTAAACTCTTCTATAAACTATTTGGAGGGGTACTTCCATATAAACCTTAAGAAATCTGATTGCCCCTTGAAGATATTTAGTGTGGAATTCATCTAGAATTAGCCTACTATGGAAGCTAACTGAAGTGGTTTTCCCCCAATACATGTTTTGAAAATTGGGTGACTCTAGAAGCCAGGCCGTCATTTAGAAAAGGGGAGGGGGGACTATTGGTAGCATGGTACTGGATTAGGGGCTTGGGCCCGAGATCCAGATTCACAAGTTAAAGAAAAAATGTAGAAGATGTAAAAAATACAAAATAAAATACGATTGACAAGCAATAACATTGCTATCCATATTAATGGACAGTGCACTCAGCCCACCAGATGTGTTTCCTACGGAGCAACTTAATGGCGTTTGTCACAGTTATATCATCGGTTTGGCATAGTCTTGTCCTTCGTTTCGAATATTATGGAACTTTCACAGGGTCTATAATTTTTGTACTTAAACTAAATTTGGCATACAAAGAGAGTCGGGCAGTAATTCATTATGTGCATAGTATGTTAGTGTTCAGTTGAGGTTACGTATTAATTTTTGTCCATTGGTTTTTTTTTTCGTAGAAGTGACAACAATGCTTAGAAACAATTTATAAACCAAAGTCAAGTATAATAGGTGTAGAAACATGTAGGACGGGGGCATTCCCCTTTAGGAAAGAACTTGCCACCCCCCACCCCCTGACTGGAATAAACTCCTCCCTTCCCTGAATAAACTTACTCCATTAACTCTTGCCGTCGTAATAGCGCATCGTGTTTATCACGACTCAATTCCATGAGTATGGTACCATAGTACCAAACATGTCGGAATGAAGTAATCCAGCATCTATCTAGTGCTGGATAGCATAAAGGAATAATGGGACAGGGAAAAAGATAAGACTTAGATTATTCTACATCACTCAATTACTCCATTAAACTTGTTTTGGTAGACGTTAACCTTAAATTTATATTTTTTTATTTCACAACATATTTGAAACTTAAACATTGTTTCGTCATACTATATTTTATATCTCAAAGTTTTTGTAACAACATTTTAACGTGTAAACATATATTTTAGACTTTTCATCAACTCGTGTATGGTCCAATTAATTTTATGTAAATGTTTATATCTGACAATATGTTTTTTCACTAGAAGCTAATTCTAATCATACATTCTGACTTGTAATTTCACTTAATACATCTACCAATTTACCTTAAATTTAATTTTTTTTAATCTTTCTGAGCAATCTATCTAAGTCTTAACTAATTATATACACTCCTTACTTTCAACAATTTTTAGAATGTTTTCTAAAAGGTCCCTTAAGATTTATTTTACTCTCCTCTGATATTATCGAACATGGAGCTGAAAGATGGCTTTGTGTCAAACTCTTGACTTGTAGAGGCATCGAATTTAAAAAAAAAATCGAGAGAGGACCACTCCAAATGGCTTCTAGAGTCACCCGATTTTTAAAATATTTGCTGAGAAAGGTCCACTTAAAATAGCTTTTATAGTAAGCATCTAATTCTAGGTGAAGGCCACACACAGGAAGGTTATATTTAGAGGAAAAGTACAAACAGCCCAACATTTGCGTTGAGGGTGAGTGGAAAATCTATTTGTAAAAACCACCCTCTCAGTACACTCAACAAAGATTTGAACCTTGATCTCCTTTTCATCGGCGGTCTAGTTATACCATACGCCCACCAAAGCGGGTTTTCACCTTCATGTTCGAGAATATCAGAGGGCAATGAAATAAATCTAAAGAAGGAAAGTTTATTCCAGTCGGGGGTGGGGGTCAGATTCTTTCCCTAAGGTGAATGCCACCCTCCTCCAGGTGTTCTACACCAATACTTAACTCTGGTTTATACATTTTTTTAAACATTTTTGTCACTTTTACAAAAAAAAAAGCCAATGTTCAAAAATTAATAAGTAACCCTAACTGAACACTAATATGTTATGCACATGATGAAGTATTTAAATTGAACTTGAATCACTGCCTGACTCTCTTTGTGTGTCAAATTTGGTTTCAGTACAAAAATTATAGACTTTGGGAAGTTTTCAAAAGCTTCGAAAATAGGGACAGAACTATGCCAAACCATATTATGTTCATTACTATAGATAGAAATTTTATTGCTTGCCATTCATTTTATTTTGTATTTTTTTTTTCATATTCTAGATTTTTTTTAACGTGTGAATCTAGATCTCAGGCCCAGTACCATGATACCAATAGTCTACCCCCCCCCCCCCCCCCTTCGTGGAGGACCTGAGTTGGAGTGTAGGAAACGCGAGAAAAGGCCAATGTTTTTGCAGTTTTAAAGCAAAACATTTTGTTGGCCAAAATAAATAAAATATTGCTCCAGTATAAATATAAAGTTTAATTTCCTTCACGTGGTGATATTAATGAAAAGAAAAATGTGTCATTAAGCGCCACGACACCCTCGATAGATATTCAAGAACTGTTGATTCACCGTATGAGGGAAATTAAACTCTTATGTTTCTACTTGAGAAATATTTTATTTATTTTCACAAAAAAAAAAAAGTTTTGTTATAAAAACTGCAAAAACACTACCCCTAACTCACGTTCTCTACACTCCTACCTAAACTTTAGTATAATGGCAGCACACTTTTATGACATTTAACACATGATTTAGCGTCACATACCTTAACTACCTCACATATAAATCAAACCAGATCGATACAAACAAACAATTTTACTTTAAATAATTCCGCACCTAGGAACCCATTAAATGTTTTAAACATTTTCTCCCTACCTCTACATTCATTTCTAATATAACTTAAATTGATAACAACAGGTTGGAACGCTAAACAATTCAATCTTTTTATCACGACATTCATGTGAACACCAGGCAAGGGGGAAAAAAAAACCCTACCCAAAGTAGTGCTAACAATAAAAACACAATTTACATACAATTTTCAGCAATGTAACTTTCCCTAGAGATAGAGAAAGAAATAGAAGGAAAAAAGAGGGAATATGAAAAATACATTATGATAAGTTCGTTGATAAAACAAACGCTATAAGTCAGAGCTGTTTGTTTTGGCCAGTTAAGGCGTGCGTGTGCATATATACTAGACATGCCATATTCAATATTATAGCTGCATGTGGCCTATCAGAATGATATTACTCTCTCTTTTAAAAGCATAGGTGAACGATCGGGCAGGTAGTATCGTTACTGTCACAATACCAAGTGGCACTAATCTATAAAATGCTACGTTGGGGAATATAGCCATGTATCACGTCAACCTACCACTTTCGATTGCTGTTACACAAATGGAGTTTCAACACGAATTTTATTCAGTCGCCTTAGCTCAGTCGGTAGCGTGTTTAATTGTAATTCAAGAGTCCCAGGTTCAATTCCCCGCATGGTCGAAAACTGTTATCATCAATGATATTTGGGTTTCCTCTCACACAGTGATGCCGGGGGCTGGAGAGGCTGGATGATGTGTCCGTTCTAGATTTAGATTAGTTTATAGGTCGTGTACAGTCTGTTCATAAAGTGCACATTAAATATCTCAAATAATAAATAACTTGTACCTACAATAAGCTCTGTGTATTCATATTTAAATACGTTCAAATTTTTTTTTTTGCGTCACGTCTTATTGCTTATCTGTATATTTAAACCAATAGAGCAGGGAGGAGTAAGGTACAATTTAGAGGAAATGCACCCGCATTTGTTTGGAGAGGTAGTGGAACCCCATATATAGAAAAAAAAATCGTAGTACCCTCGAACTGAATTTAAACTCCGATTTCCCCATCACAGTATATCACGAGAGTGACGCGTCCCATAAGGCGTGTAAAACTTGCTGCTCGAGCCATGGCTCTCTACGGACCGTTTGTTGAACGAACAAACAATGTGGCCTGATTTATCTTACTATGGACATTGTAGAGAGAGCCCATTTGAGATTTTTGACATTTGAAATTTGATAATTATTTAAGGAAATCTAGCAAATGAGTATGGAAATACCAAATATTTAACTTTTACTCATCAAATTCCCCCCTCCCCCCCAAAATTAGTTTACGCACCAAATATGTGCAAAATTTGTCAATATATAAATGTGTGAAAAGTTGTTTTATGTTTTGAAAAGTAATAACCACCCGATAGATCACAGCTCATGGGACACGAATTTTGTCATCAATTATGAAAGTGACATCAACACAAGATTTAAAGTTGAAAACTTAGGCTACATCATTTCTTAAAAATCTATTTAATATTACGTTTAGTTTTGTATTAATAATTAATTTAAAACTGAGGCTTTTTTACTTAAAGATGGTGACAGTATTGAATTTTCTGAAATGTGGCCCCCCTCAGTCTTTTCGATTTTAGATGTGGCCTTTTTGATAAAAACGAGTTTGATGGGCGTGTTACGGTTATTCCTTTTTTAATATTTGTAGCTAAATTATACATTTTTGAAATTAGCCTAATTAATGTTATTTTAATGATTGAGGTAGGTATTTAACGTTTTTATCTCTAAACATACATTTTTTATATCAAAACATGACCTATAAAAATAACGATCTAGGACAACGTGCCTAGCACTACCAACCAAGATCCATAACTTAGATAATTACTTACCGGATTGAAGGATAACAATATATACAGTCCAATATTCAAAGAAAGAACCTTATCTGACAGATACATTACTAGATCTACTTCCACATATTCATACGTCAAGTCATGTGATATAGAACTGTCATCTTTGAGATATATTATCAATACAAATTAAATAACATTATAAAGTAGTAAAATGTCAGTTTTGACCGTGAAAAAAGTTTGTATTTTCTAAATTTCTTTTCTTATGAAAATTGGAGTATTTTTATAATCACCAACCGGAATAATACTACCAGCGTCCTCTTGACATGCAGTTTGCCACTATATTCACTTGATCATATCTATTTTTTTTTCCAAATACATCTATTTAGTTTTGAGTTTTTTATGTGTGCACTAATGATTTTCTGTATATCTATAAAAACGTTTAGCACCGCGTCTTACTACCCATTCTGGTTGTACGCATTTGTACTAATTGGGATAATTTTTTAGGGATGAAGAAAGTTGGATCCAGATGAGGTGTACCAAAATTTACGAGTAAGAATAGTGGAAAAACTGTTTAAAGAAAAACTACCCTCAGCACACCCGACCAGAATTCGAAGCCCACCCTCCCCGACATTTGCAATCCAGTCTATTGCAAGAGTAACGCCTTAGACTATTAAACCATCGAGGTGGGTCTTTAGAATATCAACGTAGCATTATTATTAAGGACTAAAATCCAAAATGTTCGTAAGATACCGACATTTTACAACCTTTTCTTTCGCCCTCCAGCTTACAGATTCAGTGGGGGGGGGAATCAAAGAGTCAGTTGACCCCGCTGTGAAATTTAGAAAATTAATAAAAAAACCAAAATGAAAGATCAAATTTTAGAAAGAATTACAACACAGATAAATTTTACAATATTTTGTCTTTTTACGCGTGGACACCTCTTAATCCGGGTTCACACGTGAGTTATTCGTCCACGTTTATTCAATTTTTGATTTGACTCACTCAAGTGGGGGAAAAAACTTCGTTTTCATGTAATAATAACTGTCGTGCATAGCGAGTAGCGAACATTGTTCCACATAAAGACGGTAGGTAGACTTCCACATATCAACTAACGCCTGATAGCAGTTCATCCACGAATACTGAATAAAGAGTATGTGTAGACAGCAGGAACCGCAGAATTATGGGGGACTCCACCCCCTGGAAATAATTTGCCCCTCCCTGGGATAAATTCCCCCCCTCCCCCTAGATATAGTTAAAATCCTTTGATATTATTGAATATGAAGCTGAAAGATGGCCTTAAATTAAACTCCAAATAACTTATAGATGCATTCAGTTGTCAAAAATTTGCCGGAGAAGACCGCTTTAAATAACCACCAGACTAGAGGCATCTAACAGACAGAAAAAGTCAGGGGAGGAAAGTTCTAAGTAGCTTCCAAGGTACATCCAAATTTCATAAATGTCTAGGGGAGGACAACTACAAATAGCTTCTAGATGCAGGTAATTTTGAAGAATTTTCAGGCGAGGACCATCCCAAATAGCCTAGTTTCTGAAATAATTCAATTTTCAAAACTTTGTCGGTGGAAGATCACTTGAAAGATTATCTTTAAGAGGTATCTAACTATCCTAAAAAAATTAAGGTGAGGATCACTCTAAATAGCTTCGATTAAAAAAAAAGTAGGAAAAGACTACTCATAGCTTTTAGAGTGAACCATTTTTCAAAAAAATTTCTGAAGGAGGGCCACTCCAAATAGTTTATAAGAACTATCTGATTTTAAAAAATTGGAGAGGATGAGCACGGTTAAAAACATACATAATATCAAATATGAATGAGAAATTATTAAATGGCTTTAAACAGAAATCTAACATTGTAAGTAACTACGTTATT
Source organism: Timema podura (assembly GCA_033556935.1). Lineage (NCBI taxonomy): Eukaryota > Metazoa > Arthropoda > Insecta > Phasmatodea > Timematidae > Timema > Timema podura. The sequence continues at coordinate 29,754,368 of JAVRXN010000005.1, forward strand.
TATAGTTATTCCCCCCCCCCCATGAAAATGATCTGGATCCACCCCTGCCCATAATTTTCTTCAAAATGGACATATAGCCCTTTCTTTATTAAATACAAGCATGTTTTTTATGATCAACATTGCTAATATGTTTCTATTTTATAAGTATTATTTTATAGTTATTGATAATATTGAAAGTGACATCTGCAGATTGCATGACTTGACTTATGAATACATGAGAGTAGATCTAGTAACTTTTTCTCGTAGATATATGCACTCGCAAGAAAAAATGTGTATAGCAGCCGTGGTCAAACTACGGCCTGCGGCGACAAATTTGTGCTACCCTCACACAAATTTAAAACTTTCGTGATTTTACTAACAAAAATGACAAATTTAATATACATAATCAGTGCTTGTTTTTTTTTAACATGTGAACAAATGAACAAGATCGTGTATAACATTACATGTGTACAAGCATATGCCTAAGCTTGTGTGTACGGTAATTACGGTAGTTGTATGACTAATAAATGTATTTTTGTGTGGAAATAAAGATCATAATTTAGTCAATTTTGATTTTTGTCACATGCGTCTCGCTAAAGACATTACAGATGTCCCTGTGTTCCTCGGGGAGAAAAGTTTGCCTACCTCTGGTGTATAGGATTCAAACACTGAGAAAAGACTTGTCGACTTTGACACCCCCCTTACCCCTTTTTTTTTCGTCACCTCTCACTTCTGCCTTGAGCCTAAAATCTAACAGCACTTCCTCGTCATTTATTCCCGTTGCCATATTGAGACATCCATCCACACCCCTCCTAATATGTCAGGAGGGCAGTGAGGCGGGAGAAGGGACTACCAATAAGTAAGGCAAATGACCTTACAGATTTAGACAAAGTAAAACAAACAGGTAAGAATAATTTCCGAAAGCAAAGCACATTCTCCACTTAGTTTCAAATTCTAATCGACTTCAGACTTAAAAAAAAAAATTCACTCCGCAAGGATCCTATCATAATAATATGTTTGTTCCATTCTTTATTTCAAATCTCTTTGTCTTTATTCCTTTTGTTTTATTTTTCTCTGCTAAAGTGGACCACCTACCGTAACTTCGAAACACGTTTCGTAGACATTCGTATGTCCAAACATTTTGTATTATTATTACCTCTATTACAGGATTTGTATGCATGTAGATACATTATTCTTTGCATGCTTTATATTATTTATATTGAGGTAGCGATGAATAGTGCGTAGAGACTCAGCATTTTTGCGAGACGTGTTTTAGCAAACTTTTACTATCATAAATAATCAATTTAAAAAAAATTCTTTGTAGCATTTTTAAATGGCGGATTAAATAGCAAACCTATTATATTTGTTAATTACGGTTATAGCCGCATCTAAATATCATATTCTTTAAATTTATGTCCCTGGGCATGGGACGATTCCCGGATAACTAAGTGGTTAAGGCATTGGCGTACTAAGCCAAAAGCCCTAGGTTCGATTCCCATGTCCAAGTGTCATTTTTCAATTTAAAGAATATTATTAAATGTATTTTATACACCCCGAAATAAAACGAAAATTTTGTATCCCGAAATTTACTACTTGGCCTTTTAAAATGAAAATAATGATCATTTAGGTACAATTTAGTGAGAGTTAATGGTATTAAATCTATAAGACTACATATTTTTACTAAGTAGTCATCGTTCTTTATTTGTTTTTTCTCTTATTTTTTCCGGAAATTTCCAGAAAAATAGTACCAACTACACTATTATAATTTATTTTCTTAATATTCCTATTACCAATCAAAGTTTCAATTCTAGAAAATTGATTTCCCCCAACCAAAAACCATTGATAAAGAAGTAAAAATAATATACTTGTTTTATATTACTTTTATAGCAGTCATATTAACCCACTACGATGGTTTATTGGTCTAAGGCGTTACTCTCGCCATAGACGGGACTGTCGGTGAAGGATAAGATTGGAGTTCAAATCCCGATCAGGTGTTACAAATGAGAGACTTTACTAATTTGTAGTTTTCCACTCTACTTCCACGCAAATGCAGGCACATTACCTCTAAGTTCAACCTAACTATTACCCAATACATTTGTGTAATTATTACTTAGGCGTATAATCTGAATGGGTAGTAAGACGCAGTGGCAATTTTCCAGGCATTATTTTACAAACTAGATAGACCACTAATGGTCAGGAAAAAAAGGGTTTAACCAAACTCAAGTTTGGCTTTATTTACAAGCAAACTGTAGCACAGTGCATTTGGTGGAGAGCTAGGATTTGATACAAATACCCCTCAATACTTCATCATAGGACTACCGAAGGGAAAAAAAACTATTTCCGAGATTTAGTAGATGTTGAAAAATAAGGGTGTTGGACATTGAAGGATAAAGTAAGTTCATATGTTGAGAGTAAAATTGCACCCTGTAGATTTAGAAGTAGTTCTGTGGGAAAGCTCCCAATCTTTCGTGTTAAAAGGTTATAAAAGTGATAAATGATTGGACTACCTATCTATTTTATTGAAAACAATATAGTCTTGAATGCTCGTCTTTCATTTGATTTGAATGTCTTAAGTGGGGTGGAAGAGATTTTTTTAAATATGGCTGCCACTATTTTATTACTATCAAATTCCCTGTTTGTTCCAGGTTTTCCACGAGGAATTCCCATTTTTCCTGGCAGCTCATTCTGTAGAAATGAGATGAATAAAATTTCAGTTTTTCATCAACCTGACCAAGTGTGAAGTCATGTCATTTAACTTATGTTTAAAACAGTATGATTTAAGATTAATGGGGAAATACATCTTCTGTTACTTTTCAACACTTGTTTAAGAGGTAACTAGACATGTTTGAATCAGAGTACTTAATTCTTCAGTTCACTTTTTCGTCAATCCAAAGACCTAATATTTTATGATTTTAATTAAATGTCCAGAATTAATAAATATTCTAGTATTTTTACTAGATGTTCTTAAATTCATTTTGCTTACCTGGTTTTTACGGACAAAAAAAAGTGTTTTCTTGGTTCTCCCAGTTTTCCATGTGTGAGGCAACACTGGTAGTTTGTTTATAGCAAAAAGATTAAAAATATATATATATATTGCTTTAGTAGATACATTTAGTTGAATTTTCTACAAATGGTGATATCAACGATCAACATATTTTGTCAAACATCTGTCCCGAGCATCAGGTGAGTTTTAATTTTACACGGACATTTTCCTCTAATTTAAAAAGTTTCTGGTCAAATTCCACGATGCCCATAGCAGATATTTTTTTAAAAAAGTGTCAATTTGTCTCATCTGAAGAAATATTTTATTAATTTTGATAAAAAAAGTATTATTTTTCTAAAAACTTTAAAAACACGGACCAAAATATATATTGCCTCTTAGTTTAAAAGTAGTGGGCCAGATTGCAGGTAAGTTTGAAAATAAATACCTTTATAGCACCACGTCTTACTAACCGTTCGGGTTTTACGCCTATATATTAATTACACTAATGGTTTAGGGATAGGAAGGCTGAATTTAAAGGCAGTGTACCCGCATTTGCTTGGAGGAAGAGTGGAAAACCATATAGGAAAACCACCTTCAGTACACCCAACTGGGATCGAACTCCAATCTCCCCATCCTCAGTAGTTTAGTCTATTGCGAAAGTAGCGCCCAAGACCATGCGGCCACTAAAGTGAGCGAAAATGTATTATTGCCAACGTGAGCAGTTCTCAAGTCCTTTGGTGATAAATAATTAACGACCTTTAGAGTCTGGTTATTGTTTGTTTTCCTAGAGATAATTACAATAAGTTTCTAATAACCAGCTCAACCAAAGTAACACGCACCAACGATGTGGAAAAAACAATCAGCCCAAGATGGGGAGGGACTAGGACATCGGGACACGGGGGGGATATCGCTTTTGGCCGGTTTGAACCGGGGCCGCATAGGACCCCGCGCTTGCATAGACTGTGACAAGAGGGAAAAAACAAGTTGGGGAGGGAGGGACATTCTTGCTTGCACCTCGTATAGTAGGCTCTCTGTATACATACGATCCAGCAAATATCGTCAAGAGTTTAAAGACAAATAAAAACATGATTATGTGGTTTGATTTATTGAACGAGTGAAGTGAGTTCTTTGTTTTAACTCCACCAATTTGCATCTGTCTATCTGTTTTTTGATGGATATGTCCTACGATAAATTTTTAATGTATTAGCCGATTTAATTCAGATTTGGCACAGTTGTTCTTTGAACCTTTATACAGATAAAGTTTGTCGGGGAAGAAAATCTATGTAAATGTTGGGATAAATCAACCCTTATATATATATTATATATTTTATATATATATATAAACACGGACTCTGGCATTAATTATTATATTTTAGAGCATTTTTTAATAGCTTGTACGGCTAAAAATTGGTATATATGTGCAAACTAATGTAATAAAACTAAAAAATAAAATTAAAATTTTTTTGGGGGGTTGTATGGGGAGGGAATATAACTGAGGGCACCGCAAACTAGGTCTGCCCAGGATCCCACGCCCGCTAAGGGTGTCCATGCTTTAAACTGAAACAAAGATATCCATTTAATTATAAATTAATGTTTTTATTGAATCTTGATCAAAAATTCCATTGAGTAGGTCTAAGCGTTCCCAAAATATCTAGCTTGTAAAGATATACGCTGGGACTAAATATATATTATTGTATCATGTTTGATGCTTATTGGTGTTGTTTGTAAACAATTTCTTAAGATTAACGTAAAATCATTCGTTGAGTGCATACTGACTGATACGAGCTTATAATCTACACAAGTATCGGGCGGGAAATCATTTTACAAACTTAAATTAAAAAAAAAAAATATATATATATATATATATATACATATATGCGTAGCTACTGTCTAGCAATTTATGACTTTATTTTTGTTCATGTCGGTAGAGAGTGCAAGTTGAAATGGACCAAATAAAGACTTTATCCTCGATAATGTAGATGAAATGTCCTCAGGATTAAATATACTAATCATAAAACTATAAATACTTCATCTGACCACTTAACCTAGCACTGAAGCACAGCATCATATATATATTGATATTAATGAATGTATTTATAAATGTAATTACGTTAAGAGCCACCATGTAGTCTCCGGTCCGCTTAAAACCTGCCAATCCACCCCTGACCCAAAAAGACCCGAGTGGGATTCGAGCTCTTGTTTCTCCAAGCCAAAATAAAGTTAAATTTGTCACTTTGAATAGTAATAATAGGAATAAAACTATAATTGACCCATACAAATGATAAATTTGACATATGTGTCAGTCTCGTATTGTCTAGTTTGCTAGTGACGAGGAGATTGGGGTTCGAATCTGGTCCGGTTGTACTGAGGTAATTTTTCCCCCCCACTAAATGGTTTCCTACTCCCCATCATGTAAATGTAGGTGCATTAATTTAAATTCTACCTTACTCTTCCCTACCCCATTAGCGTAAATATGCGGATAATCTGGATGGGTAGTAAGACGTGGAGCACAGGAGGGGGTGGGGGAATCACACAATAGCAATATTTCAAACTGTTACTAAACTACAATTCTTACACATATTCAATTCTTTGAAGTAAAAGGTTAACAGTTGAATATTGTATGAATGCAAACAAACATTACATTCTAATATTATTTGGCCTTTCACCCCCTCAATCATAATATAATACATGATAGAGAAAGAGAGAGAAGGGGGGATAAAAAGACGAAGAAGGAAAAGTCATCTCCGAAAGCAAGAATAACAAATAAATAAATAAAAGAATGTTGAAGACAGGCTAGTTTAAGTTATGTAACAGTGGATGAAGATTCATTGTAAGAAGTAAATACTAAGCCTCCAACTGGTTTGGTGTCAAAGTTTAAACAAATAGACTAGGAAATCTCCAGGTACCCTCCCCTCTCCTTTTTCCCTAAGGGGGAAGGGAGTTTATAGGGTGGATAGATAGATAAGACTTGTGTTGATTTTTTTTCAGCATGTTTCTTTTCGTATATGCTTAAAGATTTTTTTTTTTTCATTCTCAAGAAGGTAGCGTAGGGAAAGTTGGTTTTTGTGTCCAGCATGTGGTGGCCCCCCTGCAGACCCCTCTCCCCCTGATCTAAGCAGCTCGAAGCCAAAGGGTCAAAGTCGTGAGTCCCCGTGAGAGAGGGGACTTGAAAAACCTTGTAGAGGGACTTGATGACGACACGACGTCTTCCCGGGGTGCGTCCCCCCCACCTTTCCCCCCCACGGAAGACGACCTACTGAGAATGGAATGCTCGACAAGGGATAAAAGAATGCAGAAGAGATCTTCACCAAGGGCTAAAAATCACTTTTGTTTTATCTTCTTATTCCTTTCATACTCAGGGGGGTGTAGAGAAGTGGGGATTTGGGGGGGAGGGGGGAATTAACACAAGAATATTGGAACAATTTGAACATGGTCCTTCCCTTGCACATTGATGCAAAGGAAAATATTTATCAATGAACGTCGAACGATCCAGAGTTTCAGTCCTGTAAGGACTAAGATTTAAGTTTTTATCAATGTTAGCGTGGTCTCAAGAGTTGCTTTCACGTGGACCAGTCTGCTTCTTACGGGCAGACTACGGGTTCAAATCCCGACCGGGTGTACTTTGGGTAAGTTTTTCCTAAAATGGTCTATCTTCACGCAAAAGAGAATAAATTTCCGTTAAATTCTACCTTCCTCGCTACTTATAGCTCGGATGGGTGGTATGAATCAGTTCACGCATTGTTTTGACGGAAGGGATTTTAAACAGCTTGAAATTGTAATGAGAAGGATTAGAGGGAACGCACCCGCATTAGCGTGATGAGAGATTATGACCCATCAACCCCATCAATGCACCCCGTCAAGATTAAAAACCTCTCCAACATCGTCAGTCTCATTCCAGTCTGATGAGAACCTGACACCTGAGACCACGAAACCGTCAGTGAGGATTCAAGGCCTGTTACTTCTGTACATATGAACCACAGATGTTCAGAAACATGTTGTGGTGGCATAACGTCTTCAAGTTGATGAGAAATCAAAACCACTAACATCCGTGGTTCATGTGTACAGAAGTAACAGGCCCTGAACAGGCTCAATCAGAATAATTGTGTATTTATTTGTGTTCATTGTAATTTTGTTGCAATGTAGCAGCGATTGCATATTCTAAAATTATAAGGGACTCCTAAGGTAGGATGGTAGGAATTGCGAGTTAAGGGCAGTATCTTTGCAGTTTTTATAGAAACAATTTTGTTCCAGTATAAATATAAGAATATAATTTTCTTAACATGGAGACCTCAACAGTTTCTGAAAATCTGTAAATGTTATCCTAGAATTTTATGAGAACATTTCTATAAATTAAAAAAATTTTCTTATCAAATGCCGCTATGCACAAGACAAATATTCAACAACTGTTGATATCAATATGTATAGAAAATTAAATGCCATGTTTCTACTGGAACAATATTTGATTTATTTTTCTGAGCAAAATAATTTTTCTCGTGTCCCCTTCCAACCCACCTTAAGACTCTTTTAACTTCAATTGATAAAATTCCCGTTAAAGACCCCGGTGAGAGTTCTAATATGAACCCAGTTTAACAGTAGGCCAATAACTAATGATCGATAAATGAATGAGAGATTACCCAATAATGTGAGCAAGTTTTAAATCAATCTTTCTATGTGTTTTTATTCTCATCTACAGGCAAAATACTAAATAGGATTTCAAAAGTAAGTAGAATACTCCGTCAAAAAGGAAGGGGGAAGGAGGAAGGATAGGAGAAGGGTGGCTAGTACTCATATTAAAGAATAAATACAACAATTATTTATTCTCCAGCGTTCATGTTGAATAAATTTGGTATCTTTATATTTGTGTTAGCTTAGTTTTCGCTAGGTTCCCTTGTAAAAAAAAAGAAGAATAAATATATTTTTGTGAACCGACTCTTGCCTTCGTTCAAGGCTTTAAGAAATTTCTTCTTCATCTTGATTATACTATTTATAAATTTGTTAGTAAGCCGATAAAGGAAATAGAATAAGCCAGGGCTAAGTTCATTAGAAACTAGTCCATCCAAATATTGTGTGACCAGGTCCAATCCGGATGAATTAAATTCCGGATAGTCCGTAATTTTAGGTATTTTTCACTTACTTAATAATTATTCTGTGGAAATAACAAATTTATTAATAGTATGATACAATGTGAGGAATAAGAAGTGACATTTTGTTATAGACAAAGACAAAATATAGCTTACAACTTTTAAAAAAATAATCTTTTAACAGCAACTGTACACATTTTTGCGAAAATTATGGTTATAGTAAAACCTTTTCAGTTAATATATTGAATTGTTGTTGTGATTGCTGTGGTGGTTGTTGAAAGTTTTTTTTTAATAAAACAGAAATTCGGATAGTCACGATTCGAAAAAAATGTTCTTTCAGTTCACATTACTTTTAAATTGCTGCCTCTTCATAAATATAAATGTGCAAATTAATTTCGAGCTAATTCCGTCCTTAAACTGCTATAAATTCTGTTTCAAAACAGGCTATTAAATTACAATGTATATTTTTAAAAGTATTCTCACATTTCTCCTAGATGAAATCAAGTCAAATAAAAAAAACACTCATGTAAAAAAAGTCAAAATTTTAGAATCTTGTCGAGTTAAAAAACAAACAAAAAAGTATCATATTTCTAGTTCCTGGGTAGAGTTAGCTCTATCATTGGGATCCTCAGTAGCCACTAAGAAGAACATTCTAGTCAGAATTATGACCGTGTATAATGTTTTTTAGCCCTGTTCTTCGCGTGGTCATGCTCAGTGGGGGGCCTACTTGGGTTCAGACAGTTGTATACACACACACATTCGTCCCAAGAAACTGGGGACTTATTTACGACAGGAATTCGGAAACTGGTAAAAATAAATATAAACGTTTCCAAGTATCATGAAGGGAGGTTCCTCAAACCCTCCTCTACCCTCCCCTTGCTATCACCTCTTAGACATAATCAACCCCTTGTGTTTTCATCCCCCTCCCACACTTCCTTTAGAAAAACCTTTACACACTTTTTTTTTTAAATTCATCTCGGTTTTTAATAAAAGTGACAGGTTATGGTGAACATTATTATCTAACCTGCACAATAAATTTCAAACAAAACACATTCGGAGTTTGTATCTTATTTAATTTATTGGAAATTGAATTTAAATATATTGATAAAGTATTTTTATAACATCTGTTTTATAAGTGCTTCGAATAAAATAAATAATATTTCAAAAAAAGAAAATTTATTAACATAATATTTACTGTCTTTAAATTCATTATATCGTAACCTGTTATTTTCTACAGTCCACTTTTAAAAGGAAAAATCTTATTTATAGCTAAAATAGTCTACTCTCACGTATTCATACGTCAAGCTATGTGATTGCACCTGACACTTTTGAGATACTATAGTAATGATAGATTCTTAAGTCCGTACAGACTAGAACAGAACTAACAACACGAACATGTTCGCGACAAGTGTGGACGGTTTTTCGAACAGAACATTGTAACAAAATGTGTTCGTTGTGTTGTTCGGCACCGATCCACCAGTCAAACGATGTTCGTGTTCGCCCCTGTTCTAGTCTGGACACCTCCGCGAACATTTACCCGAACATACAGTCGCCAGCCGGAAAGTACCATCGGTGTTTTTTTTTTTTTTTTTTTGCTACCTTCAAACGCTTACTCATCGCACCACCAATAATGAAGCACAAATGAGCTAGATGGAAATAGTTATGTAGACTAGTTAGCAAATATGAGAGCACGTTGCGAACATGTTCTGGTCAATCTAGACACTCTGCCACAGCGAATAAAACAAAGAACATATTCGTGGAAATGTTCGTGTTTGTGTTCTGTAGGTTGTTCTGTTCTAGTCTAGGAAGCGGCTTCAGATTAAAGAGCAGATATAAACTCTATTGACTATGAAAAGACAATATAAACCAAAATGGCTTTCTCAGAAAAAAAAAAACCTGCAAGAAAAACTTTCTTTACTCTTCAAAATACATACAACAGAAAAAAAAAAGCCAAGGACCTTTAAGACCACTAATCAGAGGCTTATTCTGTCCCCTTGTCCATCTAGGTACTGATCATTACTGTAGGATAATCCCCTTCCTAATCCTTTCCCCCCCTTCATGAAGACTAATAACATGGACATACGTGACATATGTAATCGCCTTCACAATAACAATACATAGCTACTTACCACTTGTCATTATTTGTCGTCATCTTCGGCTCATTACGCGGGTGAAAGACTCAGATTCTTACTTTCGTGTCAGCTGTCAAAATAGCGAAGTGGCTTGTCCATTGTGCGACGAAAAAAAAAAAGCAGGGTTTATTATAAGAGAAAATGTCATGTATCTCTGGTATCTTGAGAGACAAATATTTAGTTCAATCGATAGTTGGACACTACAACTATAGACAACGATCGCAATGAAGACTTTCATTATTATTTTTACTTTGTCGTAATTTTTTCCCCCTATTTATTTGAGGTATTTAACTTACACTTTCTGAACCGACTTATTATATCAGTACAAGACTTATAAACTAACCTATATCTAGGACATACACAACATCCACCCCCCCCCCCCCCTCGGCTGTTATTATTATTATCACCGCGTCTTACTACCCGTTCGAGTTTTACACACTTACGCTAATGTGTCATGGTAGGGTGATTGTGAGATGAAATGTAGGACCTACAGTTTAACGTGGGATCCGAACCACGGTGGAGGCCTGGCATTCCTCACATTCACAAGTTGTGATTAATACACGTATTGTCAGAGGTGAAGGAAGGGTTTGGCAATCAGATAAATCTGTGCCGGAACCGAGGATTGAACCCCGGACCCCCAGCACAGAAGTCTGACACCTTACCCCTAGAACACCAGGTCACCGTTGCCCCCCCGGCTGTTAAATCATCACTGTGAAAGGCGAAACCCACATTTCACCAATGATAGATTTTTTCGGCCATGCCAGGAATCAACACCGGGACCCTTAGCTCGATATATAGACACGCTACCAACTAAGCGAAGGTGTCACAATACTTTCTCATGTTGAGATGATTCTTATAATTCTGTTTCTCTGTCCTTTTAAGGCTACAACCGAAATGGTTTGATGGATTTTGTTCAAAATTGATATTTAAAGGTTAAAATAAAATTGTATTCTAGTCTTCCAATTAATGGTAGTTTATGGATGACTATTTTTTAAAGTTGTTTTACATAATAAGAATGTTAGACATATTCTAAGTTTTGAAAATTTGCATTTTTAAATTTGCTTTTGGTAGTTTTGTTCAAAATATATAGGTAATTGAAGAGTGTTATATATGTTATCAAAACACTTTTTCTGAGAAAAACTTAATAAGGGATGATTTACTGATAACCATTCTTTGAAAATGTTGTCTAAAACTTTAATGAACTATGAGAAAGTTTGTACGATTGTGTCGAGCCACGTGTGTGTGTGTGAGTGTGAGTGTGAGTGTGAGTGTGAGTGTGAGTGTGAGTGTGAGTGTGAGTGTGAGTGTGAGTGTGAGTGTGTGTGTTGTGTGTGTGTGTGTGTGTGTGTGTGTGTGTGTGTGTGTGTGTGTGTGTGTGTGTGTGGTGAGCCCGTATGGGCTATTTGCATAATTTAGACGAAATGCACTCGAATTTGGATGTAAAACCATTTATGAGAAACTACCTCAACATGCTGGTTCAAAATTTAAGGTGCGGCAGAATGGAGCGCGAGTGTTTTTACAGTTTTTATAGAATTGAAATTTTTGGGCCAAAATAAATCAAATATTTCTTCAGTAGCAACATAGAGTTCAGTTTTCTACACATGCTAATATCAACAGATCTTGAATATATGCCGAGGAGGTCCTGGAATGTTGTCAAAACTTTTTAAATAAAGAGAACAAGTTTTGACACAATTCCAGGACATCCTTGAAATATATTCAAGATCTGTTGATATTAGCATGTGCAGAAAACTAAACTCTATATTGCTACTGAAGAAATATTTGATTAATTTTGGCTAAAAGAATGTAATGTTATAAAAACTGTAAAATTACTCGCGCTCCCTTCTGCCGCACCTTAACCCCTGACCTCGATGATGGTAAACCTAGACGATACTAAATTGACGCCTCTACCCACGTGATCACCGGTAAATGTTTCAGCTTCTTCTCAGGGGAGGTCATATCTAAAATTTTCTTGGAAATTCATCCTAAATGTGATCTTCAGCAACAGTATTGAAAACTTTTATTTCTACTTATTTTATTTTAGCTATTTTACGGGAACTTTCTAAACAAAGGTATATTAGTTAAATAAATTTGATTTTGATCAATGTTGGCAACCCTGACGTCATGACTCAGAGGTTCCTTAAGATGCGGACAGTAAAATCAAGATCCTACAAATATACAAACGTTTTCTTCTTCTAAATACTCTAGATTGCTAATGATTTAAACTAAACAACTAAATTTTATAAGAAGGTCGTACCTAGACCTATAAAATAATATTTTATTATTTATTATTATTACACCAATGAATACAGAGTATTGAAGATCATTCTCGTCAGGTTTGATCCTACTCGGGTGTATTGAGCTTTTTTTTCCTTATAAAGGGTTTACCACTTTCCTTCTACGCAAGTTTGGGTGCATTTCCTCAATACTCAGACTTTTTAATAATACCTACCCCTTAAGTGCCAATATGCGGATAGCCCGGTAGAATAGCAAGACTTGGCACATGTATAAATATTTGTTTGAAAAACGATTTAGGGCCAGCTAAATATAATTTTCTAGAGAAAAGCCTTTTAGAATATACAAACGAAAATGTATTTCTGTCAACATTGACAACATTTTATTATATTATTAGTGTTATTTTATTGTTATTGATCTATCAAAAGAGGCGGCTGCAGTTAGCATGGCTTGACGTACGAATACGTGAAAGTAGGTCCAGTAACTGACTTCCTTGTTATCAAATAAGGCTTTTCCTAAGAAAATTGGACGTTATTCACCTGTTTTATAATATTGGAAAAAAAAAACACACGAATGGGTGGAATCTAGTGTTTAGTTCACCTATATCGAGGTTATAAAACAACATGTTTTTGGAACAAAAATGTCCAATGGTGAACCAAACCCGTAGCCACCAGAATCAAAGAGAGAGAGAGAGAGGATATCACGGCTTCTTGACCAACTCGAGCAGGCCACAAAGGTGAAGGGCCTCTCTGTCTAAATATATACACGTGGCGATTCTGGAAAGAAAAGGGTAAAATTCCCAGGAAAGTGTGTTTCGTCCTTTGAGGACATTCCAGCGGCGCCAAACCACTGCCACCCCACCTCCCCCTCCTATTCTTGGCCCTCAGCATCATGCCAACCACCCCGTGGAGAACTACGCCCCCTTCCTCCCCTAACCCTCGCATTTCAGACTAAGCGGTGGCTCACTCGGTATTGACAAGTGGTTATCAATAACCTCTGGTCTTGTGTCTTTAACTTACCCCTGGACGTTGCTTATTGGGTGAATTCAAAGCTATGTTGAAAAGCGGACTGCATCTTAAACTTTTTTTAGAACTTTTGGGTTACATTCTTAGGTGCTAATTACGCTAACGGTTTTAAGAATTAGGATGGTTATATTTATAGAAAGTATAACAGAATTTGCGTGGAGGGACAGTGAAAAAACTATTTTGGAAAAAACCCACCACTCATCAATCTCGCCGTCATCGGCAGTACTAACTATTGCGAGAGTAGTGCCTTAGACCATGTGGCCACCGAAGTGGATTGCATCTTAACTTGACGCGCCTAAGCACTCTAAGCACTACTCACTTAGACTACGAAATACAAAATAAAAGAGAGGGAAGAAAATGAGCAGTTCATCCTGCGACATTTTTTGTTTACTTGCTGATAGTGATAACCCTTCCCCTCTTACTCTCACAATAAAAAAACTCTACTATTTGCGCTTGACAGCACTGACTTGCATTTATTTTATTTTCTCCCTATTCTAGATAGACAAATGCTTCCACCAACTCTTTTATTCTAGATCCTGACAGGAAGATTCCTATGGCCATTTTCGTAAATATACCAAATAGCCGGAACTGTAGAAGTTAAAAAAAAAGTTTACAAAATCTACTTCTAGACAAAAAAAGATTTGTGTGTCAATGTAAAACTAATTTTAGATAATTAGATAAATAATAACAATAATATATCGTACGTCTGGGATACATCAATTTGTAGCTCAATTTGTGGAAAGATAGCCAGTACTCATGTACTGATAGTCCAGGGGACGCTCGAATGTACTAATCGTACATCCTTTCCTTGGAGACTCTTTATATGTCACGATGAGATGGAGATGAGATAGATGATGAGATGATGGTGGTAGTGAGTATGAGAGTGTGGAACCAGTAGAAACAATTTAACCTAGCTTAAGCCTAACTAACCAAACCCTGGTGACCGTTGGGTTAGCTCTCCTTTTTTATAAAAAAAACTAGGTACCAGCCGGTAATCGAACCCGGGGCCCTTAGGCACGTAGCCAGGTGTATTGACCACTACTACACGGGGCCGATTATTAGATAAGTAGCAATGATTTTTGTTTATTATTTTTTTAAACTTGCCCAATTAAACCTAAATACATTATATTTTGACTTATCCCGTCTGTCTGCTGAGATTAGGGTATCGGTTTAGTTTCCCGGCATGGACCAAATCTATCGACAGTAAATTTAGGTCTTCCCTTTTATCGTTGATGAATTAGTGGCTGTTGACTGGGTGTGGTGTCCGTTCTAAAATTAAGTTTGTGTGTAAGTCGTGTCGCTTATTATCACTTTTTATCTGAAATGAGAAAGTGCACGTTCAAAACCTCAATTAATAATAAGTATTAACATAAACTACAATATAAAAAAAATGAGTCGTTGGGTAGAAAGCAGTGAGGCAAACTTAAAACTTTTTGGCAAATGCCCCTCTGTGAATAATTAGTCAAAACAGGAGAAGGAGGGAGGAAGGGAGGGTGGCCTAGAGGAATCAATTAGAGTCAATTTATCATTCTTCGTACGTAGGCAAACGAGGGAAAACAAGAGCGCCACACGTTGGACCAATCGGAAGATCATCAAATATAGTGACGTCACATTCACACGTTGCGACAACATCAATCATACCAACCGTTAATCACTGTTCCCATTTTTATAGGAATATAACAAAAAAATATATATAGAAAAAGAATTATATGTACCCCTCCCTTTCTGCGCGGTTGTGACTGATGTAAGTTACAAATGACAACGTTCATGAATATACTTTTTTTTTTCCTTCGACATTTCCATGGCGTGTCATTTCATTCATTCTAATGTGAACGCTTCCATAAAACATTTGTATTTCCTGTGCTTGAGAAGAGTAGAGAACATTGATAAATATAGATATCAACTCACTTTAAAAAAAATAAAAATTAAAAATTGTTAAATTTTTTATTAACGATAGTATTTCAAGCAATATTTTTTTTTAGTACACGCGTTTTAACATGAGAGTTATTTTACTATCTAATCTAGGTGATGGTGGTAATGAGGGTAGTTCAGTGTCGTGTCGTGGAGTGTTGCAAGGATAAGCAGAGTATGTTAAAACTGTAACTATCATGTGTTACAGTAACGTTTGTTCTCACCCACTCTGTCCCCATTTGACTAATCATACATTAGGCTCAAATCTACATACATCATATGGAAAATATATCTTCATTGACACCTGACCAATGAGTATTCTACTGAGAATGAGAACATATTATAATAGGTACAGTTTAAACTAACTATGCTTTCCCTGGTAACACTCCACGACACGGCACTGGGGTAACCCCCGAATGAAAAAAACTCAACACCAGTGGACACGCCAACTAAAGGTCAAGCTCAAATAGTCTTGTCTCCCACTTAGGAGGTCGGGGTTCAAATCCAACCGGTTGTACTGAAGAGGTTTTTTTCCAACTAAATAGTTTCCCATTCACCCTCAAAGCAAATATGGATAAACTTCTTCTAAATTGTTTCTTCCTCATCCCTCCTATATCAGTGTAATTAAATGCGTGGATCTCAGGATGATAATAAGAAGAAGGGTGACCTGGTGGTCTAGGGGTAAGGTGTCAGACTTATGTGCTGAGGGTCCGGGGTTCAATCCTCGGTCCCGGCACAGATTTATCTGATTGCCAAACCCTTCCTTCACCTCTGACAAGATGTGTATTAATCACAACTTGTGAATGTGAGGAATGCCAGGCCTCCACCGTGGTTCGGATTCCACGTTAAACTGTAGGTCCTCCATTTCATGTCACAATCACCCTACCATTGCACATTAGTGTAAGTGCGTATAACCCGAACGGGTAGTAAGACGCGGTGCTAATAATAATATGAAGAGAAGAAAAAGACAATAATTAAAAATAATACTTCGATTAGATTATTATCATTGTGATATCAGTTTAAAGTAACAAGTATGACGTTGAAATATGAATATTTGAATGTTGTTCTAGTAAATTTGGTTAAGGTGCGGCCGAAGAGAGGCAAGTATTTTTACAGTTTTTATAGAATTGAAATTTTTTGGCCAAAATAAATAAAATATTTCTCCAGTAGCAACATAGAGTTTAGTTTTCTGCACATGCTAATATCAACAGATCTTGAATATCTGTCAAGGGTGTCCTGGAATTTTGTCAAAGCCTTTAAATAAAGAGAAAAAGATTTGACAAAATTCCAGGATACCCTTGACAGATATTCAAAATATGTTGATATTAGTATGTACATAAAACTAAACTCTATGTTGCTAGGAGATATATATTTTATTTATTTTAGCCAAAAAAATGTAATGCTATAAAAACTGTAGAATTATTCGCGCTCCCTTCCACCACACCTTAAATATCAGTTAACTACCATCCTAAGAAAAACAAATTTTAATCTCAGGGAGACCCGAAATTGTGACCAATTGTTCTAAGGTGTCAGACTCACGTTGCACTTGGTAACCGTAACGGGGAGATTGGGAATCATATCCCGAATAAGGTGCACTGGGACTTACAACATACGATTTTCAAAACTTTTTTCCAACCTCTCCTCAAGTCACTAAAGGTGCAATTACTTCAAGCTAGCCAACTCATCCTACTACCCTCCCCCCTCCTCACCTCTTCCCCTAAATTAGATAATTAATAATAATCTTTTTGCTACCCGCATATGTGGTCGAATGGTTTAAGACATCACGATCACTATTGACTGCACTGCTGGTGATGGGGAAATCCGTGGTTCAAATTCCAGTTGGTGTAGTGAGGGTTTTCTCTAATTGGTTTTCCAAACTGCCTCACGAAAATGTGGCTATCATTTATATCAAATTCAACCTTCCTTATTCTTAACACATTGGCGTAGCGTATTCGTATAAACTGAACGGTTAGTAAGACGTGCTGCTAAAAAAACCTTGTGTTAAATGTTTTAATAAAATAATTATCATTCTTCTATTAGAAAGGCAAACAAATATAATATATATATATATGTTATGGTGCACCACACAGACTTCCTTCCGCTTTAATCTTAAAGAGAAACTTACTAAAAACTCGTAAGATTTGTGATACGAAGTAATATGTCTATACATTGTTGTGGAAACACTACACAAAAGATCAATGAAATAATATACACTGTTACTTACTCTATGACATTATGAACTAGAAGCACTGCTAAAGAAAAATTGAGTGAAGAGAAACATCTTTGTTCACCAAAGAGCATAAGAATCAAATTAATTTTCAAAAGACCTGAATTAAAAAGTATTATATATTTTGCTTATAGCTCAGAAATGATTGGTTTTATAAATATATATTTCAAATAAAAGGTTTGTATCTTTAATAGCTCTGCAAATTTACAATGATTAGTTATTTCGTATCTCAAATAGTTGCGGAGAAATTATGAAAATTGGAAAATTTACTTTATGTAAAGTATCCTTAAAGTCATTTTCATTAGAAAATAAGAACCGCCATCTTGTTTATTATGATAAGCAATATCCATAATAAAATTTAATCATAATCGTTAACGCGAATTGTGAAAAAATCGATTTTTTAAAATCTTTTAGCCCTTCAGTAAACTACCCTTAATTTTAGGTTAGAGATATAATTACCAAAAACACCTCGGGAAGTGGGTGGGGGAGGGGAGCTTATGAAAACCCCATATACCAAGTCTTAGCCCAATCGGCAAAATTGTTTCGGCTCTAGCCTGAGGTACAGACGGCATTCCAAAAACCCTTTTTTTTTTGTTTCAGAGGGTCATGAAATGTTGACCTTTATTAAAATCTCGAGTTCTCTTTTTTTGACGATCACAATATTTTCTTTCCGAGGTGTCGAGAGAAAGTAAAAATGTTCGAGAGAAGATCTTTAAAGATAGTCAGTCAACGCCTCATCGTAATGATTGCCTCCAAAGTTGTCGGCAAAGTTCGTTTGCCATTTCTTTCGCTAGTTTCTCCACTAGGTGTAGGTTGGTGTGTTACACTGAGCCTTCTAAAAAGACAAATCTTCATTTATATCTTGGTTTCGCCTTTTATAAATATGTCAAGAAACTATTGTTCTCAAAAAACTGCAGGAGCTAGAGACACACAACTTTTAACAGTTTACAATAAGTTGACAAAGAATGATAGTTTAGTCAAAAAAAAAGTTAAAAATACATCTTTTTCACCACAAAGATGACATGACATTTTTGTTTGTGCAGAAGTCAGCGATTATTATTATTACTATTATTATTATTTTTCTAAAAGGGAAGCGGGATGGGAACTAAACTATCACTGAAAGTTTATTACATTTTAGGGGAAAAAAAATAACGTTTGCCGCTTTGTACTTGTTGGGTGGTTTGTTAGGAGAAAGCGGGGAACATTGAATCGGTTAAAGGCTACTGAGCAAAATACCATGGGTGGGCCTTGGACAAATATTTTGAGCAGAAAAAAAAATCGTGGGTGGCAACTAAGAAGTTCCACTTTATGTTGACCACCGAGATTTGTTGGTCACTGGCCAAAGTAGTTCAAAGGTCTAAGGAAAAGGGAAGAGTGTACTGATGTGATATATGAAGGTTTGCCAAATAAGAGAAGTTTTTCTTTTCTTCTGAAAACTCCGTTGTGACTTATTTATTTTGGTGTAAAAACTGTTTCAAATTCGTAAACTGTCGTCCAACTTTTTTTTTTTTTTACACACAAGGGGTTGGTGTGGGTAAACCCATCCCCTTACGAACTCCCTCCATAAAGTGTTAAAGAAAGCTAAAACTTCCTTTTCACTCCCCCTCCCCAACCTTAGGACTGGGCAAGGATGACCTCAATGGCAGACCAACAACTCGGCGGGGAGTTGAGGGTGACAAATAGGTTCCGCTTTGTAGGGTAGAAATTCCCACACAACATGTCTATCGCAAGGATGTAACAACTTCTTAGGAGCTATATACACTTGTCCAAAGAGACCTACAACGTATCACACTCATTTTACTGTAGAGAAAAAATGAGAGAGAAAATAATGTTTGACACAGCCCAACAACAACAACCAGAGGTCCAAAACCAATTGTCCGGCTTGCCTTCTTTTGTACAAACGCCCCTGACTTTGCACAATACTAATGTTCACTTACTACTTAGGGGGATTGATCCATTTCGCTTTGATGTCACCCATCTATCTTAATTTAACGCAAAGTGAGACACAATTTCCTCGGATGAAATAGTTCCGGTAAACAAATATTTGCTCACATACATAGTACAATCCAATTTTCATTGGAGGGGTCATTTATGGTGGGGGGAGGAAAATTTACTAGATTCACTTTAACGTATTCATATGTCAGAACATGTGATCTACATTCTTTAAATATATTGTCAATATTTATAATCATATATAGGCCTACTTATACTGATAACATCCATAAAAAGTTGCAGATCAGATGACTTGACGTGAAGGGAGAGGGGTAAAGATTTTAATATTCAGTGGAAAACTATGGGACTTGGTTAAGTGTAGAATGTTGGTAAGTGGATCCGTTTTTTGATCCTAAGATCAGGGACCGGGTAAAATAAAAGTATTCCTTTTAGCTTGCACTCACTAAAATAAAAAAGCTTCTCCCAGTTCGCCCCTGTGGAAAATGTGAAGCCAGGGACTTGGACTTGGATCCAAGCCATTGATGATAGTGTCAGTCCCCCTACCTCCTCATCCTTAACCCCCCTCCCCCACGATAGCCACTATCTATGCAACGATCCACTAGTACCTGTACAATAGCACTAATAAAATAGTAACATGTCAATGTTAACCGCATATTAAAAGGGTTGTATTTATTAAAAGGCTCTTCTGAAAATTTGACTATAGGCCTAATAGGCTTCTTTAGGTCACCGAGTATTTTTACGTACACTGCGTTTCACTTACCATCCGACCTCTCCGCCATATTTACTCTCATGGTACAGGAATATAGGGAGGCAGGGTAGGGGTAGAATTTGGAGTAAGTGTACCACCATTTGCATGTGATGGTGAGAAGGAGAGAGAAAGAGAGCTATAGAGAGGAAAGGAGAAAGGTAGAAAAAATGGAGAGGTAGAGAAAAAAGGAGAGATAGAGATAGAGGAGAGGTAGAGAAAAAAAGGAGAGGTAGAAAGAGGATAGAGACCAAGAGAAGGAGGAAAAGTGAAAGAAAAAGAAAGATTTAGGGGAGACAGGTAGAAAGAGGAAGGTATTTATATTTAACGAGAGAAGTTATTTAGGGGTGAATACCTGAGTACACCTGGCTGGGATTCGAACCCCAAACCTGACTGTCACTAGCAAACCAAACAAGACGAGATGGATTGATTTATATTCTAGTTGTTTGATAATATTGGGTGTAGTATAAGCTAATACACTAACATTGCCACCTTGATTAGGGTACCGGGTTAGATATCTGGCAGGGCCAGAAATATACCATTTTGAAATGTATTTTTGCTAACCTGAGAAGTGATGTTATTTTACAGTCTTGAGTTGTTGTACTTGTTCAAGAACAGTTTAGAATAGGTCGCACCAAACCTTGCCTAATAAAAGTATATAGGCAACATATTTATAGATCTAATGATCGTAAAAATCTAATTAATGTATTAGGAAAACACATCAAAGAACCCTTATTTAGTGTACTTGGGTATTATATTTGTTAAAAAATACACATTAAAAACAGAAGAAAGTGATATCTTACAATGACAAGTGGAATGTCAGTAGGCCAACATCGCTTGAACATAAAATGACATTAAAAATACATTTCATTAATTTTCTTCTCTTCGGGGTCTTTTGTCGTTATTTTACGACAGGACCCCGGCTTTCAAAAGAGACCTCCCCGACAAAATAAGAAATAAAATTCTCCTCATGATGGTGGATGTATAAGTTTACATAAGAAGAAGTCAAGGTGATGAGAATACTTCCTAAGGGAGGTTCGCCAGTTTAAATAAGAAGCTAAGCTCATCAGAATACCTCCTAATAAGATTGACTTATAAGTTTACGTAAGAAGTCAAGGTAGTGAGAATACTTTCTAAGGTAGGTACACATCAGCTTACACAAGATTCAAGATTATGAAAATGCCTCAAAAGGGAGGCTCGTCGATTTACATAAGAAGCCAAGGTAATGAGAATAATTCATAAAGAAGATTCATTATATTATATAATAAGTCAAGATAATGAAAGAGAGATTTGCCAGTGTTTATGGCTGGTCAGAGAATTTCTCTTAGTACATGCACGTCACTCGAGAAAGTTAAAGAGAGGATGTTGGGAACACGAGAAAAGGGCAGTGTTTTTTAGCAGTTTTTTTAATCGCAAAACATTTTTCTGGAAAAAATACATAAAATAATTCCACATTAGAAACACAGGGCTTAATATTCTTCACATGGTGATATCAACAGTTCTTGAATATCTGTCAAGGATGTTCTGAAATTTAATTACGTTTTCTCTTAATTTAAAAAGTGTATCATCTAATGATGCTATGATCATGACATATATTCAACAACTGTTGATATCACCACGCGAAGAAAATTAATTTCTATGTTTCTACTTGAGTAGTATTTTATTAAATTTGGCCGAAAAAATGTGTTATTATAATAACTGCCTTTTCTCGCGTTCCCCACACACCCGTCTTAAACTAACTCGGCTTATACTGGCAACACTCCATGACACGACACGAAAATACTTTACCTCAACATAAAACCATAGAAAATCGGACCTCACAACATTAATTTAAGTTAATGTGACTTTACATTCTAACAAAACAATATCATCATTCACCTACGATTTCTATTTTCTCTAGCAAATAAATCATTAATTTGAATTAAACCATAATTAAAGAGAAAAAAATATTTATGCTAATCTTACATGTTTATCCTGATTTTTGAGAACCTGTTTCGAGGTAGAATGAGTAATCGGATTCAAGAAAAAGAGGATTCGACCCCTCTCTAATCTCTATGCCTTGAAATCCACTCATATGAAGAAGGCTAACAGTGGAGCTTGTAGGGGAGGTATATTATGACACTGTGATTGGTTTGATGTGAATGTTCCTTGTTAAAAACTCATTAAGTTGATTCTTACAAAGGTTTATAGTCACATTTTAAGAGCGACCTTTTAAGAGGATGTACCATATATGAGAGTAGTTCTTAAGGATAGTTAAGTTGAAGAACGTAGCATATCAAACAAGACACACATGCACTAAATAAATGTACGGCCCGCAATGGCGTCATATATAGTACATACAATTATGGTGGTCCTCCATTGGCTCAACATATTAAAAACAAAAATATAAATATTGACCCAATGAAAATAAACAGTAAAATAGCCAGAAACACTCCTACGTCAGCTATACTTAATAAAACTATAAAGAAAAATATTTGCCCAACGAAAAGAAACAAAACAATGGACATAAAATGTCCGCCATTGTTTCAACATACTAAACATATAATAAGAAATAACTGTCTGGTGAAAAGAAACAGGAAAAGAGCAAGAAACCGCGGTTCAAACAGAAGAAAACGTGTGGTATAAAAAGGCAGAAGGTAGAATAAAAGGCAGCATTTTTAAACTGGTGTGCAGCAAAGGAACAGCAGTTGTGTCGCGAAAATTGAGGGAAGATCGTAAAGAAACGCAAACAAAATTGTAGGGTGAAAATAAATATCTTTTGAAATTCATAGACCAACCAGATTTATGAAAATTGCACAAATTAAAATTTTGACGATTTGAACTTCCAAACACAATGCTAAAACTTTTTTTAATGATAAAATATCTTCTTAGTAAACTGAGGGTGTGAATTTCCACAATTGAACTTCTAAACACCACTAGGAATTTCTGGACGATTGTAACGTGTTTCAGCGCACAGTAGATGGCCACTATAAATAAATAGCTTGTAAAAAAAAAAGCTCTTCCCCATACTTTATTAAAATTACAATTTTTACTTTCTAGCTATCTTACAGGTAGAGAAAGTATTGTGATCGTCAAAAAATCTAACTCAAGATTTTGATGAATCTTTACGTTTCATGACCCCCCGAATCCGAAAAAGTTGTTTTTGAATTTCCGTCTGTCTGTCTGTACCCCCAACTAGAGCCTAAACTATTTCGCCGATCAGGCTATAACTTGGTATCTTGGGTCTTCATAGGGTTGCCTCGAGGGGATTTGGAATTGGATATCTAACCCTAAAATTAAGGGTAGTTTACTGAAGTGTAAAAAGAGAAAAAGTCGATTTTCTCAAAATTGGCTCTAACGATTTTGATTAAATTTCATTTAAAACATTTAGAAATATTCCAAACAAAATGGCTATTCTCAATATATTCGGCAAAATGAATTTAAGGGCTCCGGTCTAATGCGTAAATTCTCTTTTTTTAAATCATATTTCCGAAACTATTAGAGATATGAGATTACTTATCATTACAAATATATATATCTATTTATAATACAAATAATTTATTCGAAACAGATTTTTATAAAACCAATAACTTTCAAGCTATACGCAAATATTTTTTTAACTTTTTGAACACTAAAGGTAAAGTATTGCGACCGTAAAAAAAAAGAAAACTAGATTGAAATGTTGATGGATGTCGACGTCTCATGACCCCCCGAAACCTAAAAAATGGTCTTTTCAATGCCGTCTGTCTGTGTATCTGTTTAAAATTAAAATTAAGAGTAGTTTAATTAAGGGCGAAAAGAAAAAAAAATCAATTTTCTCAAAATCGGCTCTAATGATTTTGAATAAAATTCGTATCTAGGCGTTGATCAAGATTATAAAAAACTGGCTATTTTATTTTCCCATGAAAATGAATTCTAGGGTACTTTACAGAAGCGGAAATTTCCATATCTCCGCAACTATTTGAAATACTAAATAATTTATCATTGCAAAATTGTAGCACTATTGAAAATTAAAAACTTTTATGTTAAATATATTTCTATAAAACCAACAGTTTCTGAGATATTTGCAAATCTATTAATACAATTTGGTGAGCTTTAGCTGTAAAGATATTCTTTGGTGCTGACTGACAGTTCACAGCCGACTTCTGACAGTCAACAGGTATATACCTAAATTTTGACTGTCAGAAGTGACAGCTGTTAAACACATGTTTTTTTGCAGATCATATGGTTCGGCGTCGGGATATATAATTTGGTCTGGTAGCTTTACAAAGCCATCTCTGTCAGCTGTGAGCTGTCAGTCAGCACCAAAGAAGCCATGGGGCTACTGTACTTGAGTTTTAACGCAATAATTCTCCAATACCATAGAGTAATTAAATATAAGTAAGTCTCTCCAAAAGTTTATGTTATTTTTCCTTAAATCTCTTAGAAGAAATGTTTGTAAAACAATGATCTATCTCCATTTTAGACTCAATAGTCAATATTTACATTTTTTATTGGTCAAAATTTATAAATGAGGAATTTAATAGCAATGCGATGACCTGAAGAAGTGAAACACCTAATAAAATGTCGAAAATTTTAACCGGAAGACGAAATTTGAATACGAAGTGTTGACCCTTGTGGACCAAATATTGATCTTTTTTATTGGTCCAAACATACAAATGAGGACATTAATTCTTTAAAAATAGAATTATAAAATTTAAAACCGGGACTCAAAAAATGTTTTACACAAGTATAGTGCAATTTATGCTTGGGTTTGCTAGTGTATATTATTTCGTTTCACATATAATACGAGCTTTGAGTAAATATCTCAATTATTAAACAATAGAGCGAGAAAGTCCGTGCGGAGTTCCGTACCATTTATTTCTTCTATTTTATGTATTTATCACTGCGTCTTACTTATTATCCGTTAAAGTTATACACATAATAGCCTTATAATTATTTTAATGGAAGGAGGAAGGAACCATTTTATAGGTAATATATCCGCATTTGTCTGGCAGAAGAGGGATAAACCCTTTAGGAATAACCAACCTAAGTTTTTCCTACCTGGATTCTAGCCCCGGTCTCTCTGACAACAACAGGCCAGTCTAACACGAGAGTGACGCCTTAGACCATTCGGACACTGAAGCTGGTAAAATTACTACTTGAAACATGATTAACTATCTAGTAAAAAGAAGAATACATGGTGATAATAAACAAGTCTTTTTCCCTTTCAACTAGAAGCTGAAATTAAATTAATTATTGTAAATTGAGCTTAGTTGATAGAACAGCTCTTCAACAAACTCGATAGGACGACATAAGCTTATCGGCACGACATAATAGCCTGTAATTTTTAACGATGGTTTTGTCGTGTTTAACTTCAGAGATAATTAATCCGGTAATAAAAGTTTTAAAAAATATTGCAATTAACGATTGCATTGTCCAATTGCCCGTCATAAAAAATCGAGAAACCAGTATTGGATCATACAGAGTTAAGCGAAAACATTATTTACGTTGGTGGCATTTCTATTAAGCGTCGTTTAAAAAAAAAAGCAATTTTATTAAATCCTTGCATTTCAATAACTGTGCAATCCGCTTTGGTGGCTGCAATGTCTAAGGCGTCACTCTCGCAATAGTCTAGACTGCCGATGACGGGGAGATTGGAGTTGGATCCTAGTCGGATATACTAAAGGTTGTTTTCCTAAATGATTTACCACTAACATCTCTCCATGCAAATGTGGTTACACTTCCTCTAAATTCAACCTTCTTCATCCCTAGCCCATTAGTGTAATTAATAGATAGGCGTATAGCCCAAATGGATAGTAACGCGAGGTACTAAAAAAACTCTGTGAATCAAATATGCATAAACACTTACTACTCGATAGCTAGTTGCCTATACTGTTTATCTCGCGTAAAAATGTGTGAGTCTCATCCTGTCTGGTTTTACAGTGACAAGAAGTTTGGGGTTTGAGTCCCAATCTACTGATTTTCTCTCCACTACATGGTTTCCCACACTTCCTCGACGCAAACACGGGTACAATTGCTTTAAATTTACCTTATCCATCCTTAACCGAGTAGTGTAAATATGCGGGTGAATGGATAGACTTGGAGCATAAAGTAATAAAAAAATAAAATAATGAGGAGTATTTTAAATACATTTTTAACAAGTTTACAGCCTTTGAAAAACCCATTGGACACAATACCCCCATTAAGTCTTGTTACCGCTTGTAAACTCCCCATACTCATCCCCCCCCTTTTTTTTAATCATTTTCTCTTTAGCATAAACCTCGTGTCAAAAAATTATATTGTACCAACACTTGTTAAGATTGTCCAAGGACCAGAGGAAGGAATAACATATAAAATGTTTTATTACCGGTACTTGTAAAAACGTTGATAAGATTTTTACACGTATTTCACTATATACATATATGTCTAGGTATACGTAAATATATATATATATATATATATATATATATATATATATATATATATAAAGTGCACATAATAGGTATAGTCGTGTCAAGCTCGTACAAAGATATATGAGGGTCATCACTGGATTGGTTGAGCGATTACGAGCGACTCTCTTTTGTTTGCCTCTAAACAAAATATTTACAAGGAGTTTAAAAAGATTTACAGCTAGATTACAATGACATGCGGTGTTGGAATAAAATTGTTAAAGATTTTGTTGATGGGTTTTTTTTAGGAGACACCGACCGGGTCTTCCCGTTTAAGACTTTCTCACATGCACATTTTGTGCCGGTCGTAATCCTTTCATGTTCTACCTATCAACCATCTGAAACTTACCGACATAAATCTCGGGACAAACTGTTAATAAGGTACATATTATCCATGATGAGCTTATTTGGCTCTTCTTTATATTATAAAGACCGGCTCTGTGGTCTAATGGTCACAGTTCCTGGCTACAGATCCAGAGGGCCCAGGTTCTATCCTCAGCGCTTACAGATCTTTCTCTGGAGCAGCGTGAAACTGTGTCAGACTCAGCCTCGTGAGGCTGATCACATGACACTATATTATCCACCAATGTTGGTGCTCTCTTCGCCAACATACGGCGGCTGCTTGGTTGGTATAGCTCACTCGCAAGCTGATGTAATTTGAGATTTTAAACCTTTATATTAAGTTTGTAAGTGAAATATTAATTTGTTGGAAGTTGTAACTACTTTATACGCAACTTACTGTGGGTTCACACGCTCACCTAAAAACAGGACGACTGAAGTGTGCTCACGTGACGAGCTCTAAACCAATCGCAGGAAATCAGCGCGAACTGCGTAGGTCTTTCTGCTCTAGGGGGAGACAATCTCAGCTTTTCCGCGTTCCTCCATGAAATCTGCACAGAAGAACAAATCAATTTTCAAAAACCAACCCAATACGCGCATTTTCTTACAAAGCTAAATACAAGCGGACAACTAAATATGCTGTAGTGAAATGATTTGAAATAACTCGAGAAAACATCAATCGTGGCAAGAATCCATAAGATTATATTTATCCACTAGAAAATTAAATATATCGATAGTAATATACTATAAGATTGTTTTGCAAAGCATCATGGGTGAACACACATTTTCTATCAGCGTGTGAATCTCTACACCACTCGAAAATTTTGCTAATTTTTTTTTTTTAGCACCATGTCTTACTACCCACTCAGGCTATACGCTTATGTAGCTTACTAATTACACTAATGGGTTTAGATATTAGGACTGCTATATTTAGAGTAAGTGTATCCACATTTGCATGGAGAGAGAGAGTGGAAAACCAGATTGAATAAACCACCCTCAGTACACCCGAACCAGATCTAAACCTCAAACTCCCCATCAACAGAAGTCTAGTATATTGCAAGAGTAGCGCCTCAGACAATGCATCCACTGAAGTTACTTGCTATTAAGTAGACTTAGGCCTACTATAGGATTAGGTTGATACTGATTTGGTCACATTATATTGGGTTATGGGTGACCTGGTGGTCTAGAGGTAAGGTGTCAGACTTCTGTGCTGGGGGTCCGGGGTTCAATCCTCGGTTCCGGCACAGATTTATCTGATTACCAAACCCTTCCTTCACCTCTGACAAGACGTGTATTAATCACAACTTGTGAATGTGAGGAATGCCAGGCCTCCACCGTGGTTCGGATTCCACGTTAAACTGTAGGTCCTCCATTTCATCTCACAATCACCCTACCATTACACATTAGCGTAAGTGCGTATAACCCGAACGGGTAGTAAGACGCGGTGCTAATAATAATAATAATAATAATAATAATAATAATAATATATTGGGGTATTTAAAAAACACTTTCTAAATGCACACATGTAATATATCAGCATTCGGCTGAATAACTTATTTTTCCAACCAAGTCATACT
Organism: Timema podura; assembly: GCA_033556935.1. Taxonomy (NCBI): domain Eukaryota; kingdom Metazoa; phylum Arthropoda; class Insecta; order Phasmatodea; family Timematidae; genus Timema; species Timema podura. The sequence goes on from JAVRXN010000005.1 coordinate 29,782,962, forward strand.
ACCCATCTAGGCTGTACGCATTTGAATGATGACAATGGGATAAGTAAGAGCAGGGTAGAAATTTAGAGAACATGCACCCTAATTTGCAATGAGGAGCAGTAAACAATTTATAAAGATCACCCCCATTACACCTAGCCGAGATTTGAGCCCTGGGTTGATTATCATCAGCAGCAGACAAGACAAGAGGAATCTGATATTTAGTCCTCGTGGTCAATGATACTGTTGACTTACAACTAACTTAATTAAAGACAATATACCTAATATCTCGTATCTAGTTTTATAAATTTAAAAAAATATTTTGCTACCCTATTGGATTGTACGAATATGTTATATTTACTACGCTAATTAGGTACGGATGAAGAAGGTAGAATTTAGAAGAAATGTGCCCGTGTTTATATGAAATAGGATTGGAAAACATCTTAGATAAAACACACCCTTAATACACTCAGCCGGGCTACAAGCCCCAACCTCCCCACCATCTAAAAACCAGACTAAATGTGTTTGACATTTAGACCAGTCCAGTTTTTATTAAAATGATTTGGTGACAAACCCGTAAACAAAAAAAATCTTCACCAGCAACCTTCTGGTATCAAATAGAGGTAACCTACTTCAGAGGAACAATTGTATCTAAGGCGTTACACTCGCAAAAGACTGAACTGTCGACGACGGGAAGATCAGGTTCAAATCACGGTTGGATGTACTGAAGTGGGTTTTTCTTAGGGGTTCCCCACTCTCCCTCTATGCAAATACCAGTACATTTCATATTAACTTAACCTTCCTCTTCCCTAACACAGTAGCGTAAGAAGATGCAGTAATTTTTTTATTTTTTTTTAATGTGCAAGTGTGACATCCGAGCAAACCTTATTCCAAGAATAATTTACTATTCCCTTCCCCATAACTACAAAATTCCTAATCCCATCTCCCTAGTCCTTCCCCCCCCTTCCCCCTCCCTCCAAAAAACACACACTCGCACCAGATTCGTTCGAGTCCAAACGTGGACTCCAAAGTCCGAACCCCTGTGTGCCTATGTCCCAGGGTCCTAGACCCATCCGTCGTTAGGATGTCGGACCGCCCGGGGGCCTTGATGGTGGACTTGGAAAATGGGGGGGCGGGGGGAGGTTTGGAGGGGGTTTATAAGGGGTGGAAAGAGAGAGGGCTACTCGGACAATACCTTGTTCCCTGTCAACCATGGCCCCCGTCATTTGTCTTAAAAAGGACCTTGGAGGGGGGTAACTGTGATGGTAGGACGGAGGAGGGTAGGGGGACCAAAGGGCCCCCAAAACCAACTTGGTGTCATCATTTATCTAAAGCAGCAGAGATTGAAACCACCGATACCGCGGGACATTTTAATGGCCAAACCATGTTAGAATTAAGCAAAACAAAGAAGACGCATCAATTAGGGGTAAGTTTTTATTTCTTCTATTTTTTTTATGTATCTATTTTTTATTCTATTAGTATTTTTTTATCTTCGGTTTGGGTGTATCGTTCATCTCCACCCTGATTGAAGGTTTTTTTTTTGTCGTCGTTGTTGTCGCCAAACCGAGGAAGGTAATGTTGTGACTGAAAATTTCCCTCTCCGTTTCAATTCTTCTTGGGTTTTTATCAATGAAACCACGCACGTCTCTTATTTTCTATCATCTTTTCAAAGGAGGGAAAAAAAGCAACAACACCAGTGTTTGAACATCAAGTAAGAGGCGCTCATTATTTGGTATGATTTATGATTTTCATATCGGCTATTGAGTCTTTTTTTCAAAGAATCGGGCCTATTTATAAAAAAAAATTCTTCACCATATCTCATTACCCGTTCGGGCTATTTGCTTAATTTGTATAAACGTGTATGTGCTAAGGATAAAGAAGGTGTAATTTCTAGCAAGTGCACTCGCGTTTGCACGGAGGGAGATCGGTAGACCATTTAGTAAAACTACTATCCTTAGTACACTCGTATAGGATTCGATTCCCGATCTGCACATCATCGGCAGCCCAATCTATTGTGGGAGTGACGCCTTCTTAGACTGTTCGACCACCGAAGTGAGTAGATTTTTAACTATACCTCAGTTTTAGCTTATGTGGTGCTGACTGACAGTTCACAGCTGACTTCTGACAGCCAACATTTAGGTATATACCTAAATTTTGACTGTCAGAAGTGACAAATGCTAAAGACATGTTTTTTGCAGATCATATGGTTCGGCGTAGGGATACATAATTTGGTCTGGTAGCTTTTCAAAGCCGTCAGAAGTCAGCTGTGAGCTGTCACTCAGCACCACATAAGCTAAAACTGAGGTATACTTTTACATATAGGCAATCGTTATCGTTAACTAACGTGTGTTCAGTCGATGAAATCGTTACGGACGATTATCAACCTAAAATATTTTAAAATCTAAAATGCTCTGCTTCATTATATTATTTAACAAGTTAGCTCTTCTTATTTCCACTCATGATTTAATGTTAATCGATCAACAGCTCTAAAATGTAGCTTACTAAAGCTACTTCTGCTTATTCGTATAGCTGGCCAATTGGCTTTTTATAGGCCTAGATGGTGTGGATTTTGACAAATAATGCAAACAAATATTTTATTTAATAAATTATTCCAATTGAGGCTCTAGATTTTATTACACTTCTCGGACTCCCTAAGGGACTGGTTTCGTACCCGTTTGGTGACTAAATACTCATCTAATACCCAATATACAGTATATATATATATATATATATATATATATATATACAATATATATATATATATATATATATATAAGCAGCACGTCTTTGTACCAGTTCAGGTTATTACCATATGCACTAATTAATCTAATTAGCTAAGGATGAGAAAGGTTAAATTTAAAGATAGTGTACCAGAATTTACGTGAAGGTAGAGTGAAAAACCCTTTTGGAAAATACTAGCCCCAGTACATCCGACCAGGATTTAAACCCCAATCCCTCCGTTATTGGCAGTCTAGTCCAACACGAGAGTAATGCCTTAGACCATGCGGCCGCTGAATCAGGCATTACCTAATATGAAAGCCATTTCGGTGGCTGCATGGTCTAAAAAGACGTCACTCTCACAATAGATTTGACTTCCTAGGGGGGAGGGGGGGAGGTGAGATCGATACTTAAATCCCTGTTGGGTGTACTGAAGGTGGTTTTCCCCTAAAAGGTTTCCCACTCTCGCTCTCCATGAAAATGCTGGTACACTTGCTCAAATTCAACCTTACTCGTCCCTAACACATTACAATAACTAATACATATACGTATGTACAGAAGGGGTGGTAAAACGTGGCGCGTTAAAATAACCAAACAAAAAACTAATATTAATCATAGAGCGTGCTAAAAGAATAAATTGGTCCAGAAAAGTCCAACAAATGTTGGAAAGGGTCTATAGAAGTGCGTCCTTATAAGCTTATCTAAACTAAAATGGAAGCGGCTTCTATGGTCGCGTTTAAGACTCTAAGCCAGTGTTTCCTAAGTTTTCACCAGTCATGTCCTCCTTTCAGGGCAATAGCCCAGCCCTGAAGTGGGCAACATGTTTTATTGTAGCCACAGGTGTGGCGATTGAGAAATGAAATTCGGCCACAACATGTAAAAGTTGAGAAATTAAGTTGCTCAGTTAAACATTTTAAAACAACACACACTGTTAGGTCAAGTTTATTAAAAACATGTATGCTTTGACTAGTCAGTTTGCAAATGCGTTAGAAGCAAATGGTGAAAGCTGTTCAGATGGAAAATTGAAGAAAATTTAATGCGAAATTTTCACATTTCTTTTGTCTGACAAGTCGCAGAAAAATTAGTTGACTAGCAGAACTCAATGCATATCCGAAATGCTTCCAATAATATGTAGGAAATAACAAGTTATAACCAGTACACGCCATCAGGAAAAAGTTTATTTTACTGTGAGAGCTGTCAAACTCAAATTCGCCACATTTTAATGGACGATTCGCAATGCATCTTCAGGTTAAACAAATGTAAACAAATGAGTCTGCACCCACTGAGTTGGCGCGACATAGTGATGACTTGACATATGCCACGTCAGTGTCAGACGATTGATACATGATCCACTTTTTATAACATGTTACGGACATGTTAGTTCATTTAATTCGCTGGACATTTGTTTGGACTTATTAAAATACATTCATCAGGTCACACACACGTCCTTAAGTTTGTATCTTGTTTTGAAATACAGGCTCAATTTTTTCTTAGTAATAAATTAAATGTTTCTTTACTCATTCTGTAAAATGACTGAAATCTTTCTGGATACATATTTAACTATTTAAAAACATTGAAAGCATTAGTTTTTTTTTTACATTTGCTTGTCAAAAAAGGATAAACCCAGAAGCCGTCGTTTACCACGATCGTAATTATTGTATCTAATAACATTGAATCAATTCACTAAGTCCAAAGCATCTTAATCACCAGAAGTCAATATTATTACTAAATTAATTGCTGCTAAATCATTCTGATGTGCTTTGATTCACACGTGAGGAACGTCACATATATGTCACCATCATATTTATGCCATGTCGCTGCCAGATCATGTGTCATGTCACGTTGGTGGGTGCTCTTACATGACATAACGTCAACATCTGCATAAGTTTGTGTATAAAACCTATTATTATAAAAACAATACTATGATTAATAAAATTTGGGAGAGAAAGTAACGTATTCCCTGAAATTCTTCACGTACCCCTGAGGTTACAGTTTGACAAAAACTGGTCTAAGGCTTTACTCTCACAAAAAAAAAAAAATAGGGGGTGGATTGCCAATGACAGAGAGATCAGTCCAAATCCCGCACGGATGTTTTCTGAAGATTGTTTTAATAAGCTGTTTACCCACTGCTTTCACCCCCTACCCCACACGAATGCGGGCGCATTTCCATAAATCAAACCTTCCTCATCCTTAACCCAATAGTGTAACTATTACATATGCAAATAACCCAAATGGTAAGTAAGACGCAGTGCACAAAAATAAATGGAGCAATATGAAATTTAAATGAAGATAAATTTTACATCCTGTCTTCCTTCCACTGATACAAAAAAGTAGGCGCCTTGGTGGTACCCATCTACAAGAGACGTCATAGTCTTTTTTTTTATATAAGTCCACCAGCAGTTTCCTCCTGTCAGGTCAGGTAGACAACCACCGTGGTTCGTCTCACGTCGGGTTGACCTTCTGCTTCTTCCCAGCAGGGGCGCTAGTAGGACAGGAATAATTAACATTGCCTGAGATAGCGACAACATAGCCTGGGAAATCACATCAGAGATAAGGAAGGGATCTATCTTAGTTTTATTTTTACTCTTAGTTTGTGGATAGGGTAGGGGGTTGGGGACTGATACGTTGCAGTTAGCATTGTGGAGGAAGGGGCTCGCCATTTTATACAACAGTGGACAGCCTGTGGTACAAATCTTTAACGTTTGGAAAATAATGCTTAGGAGACCACGGTGTTAGTGTGACTATCCTTTTGAAAGCAGGTTTTGATTCAAGACGAAATTATTTTGTATTGATTCTAGGTTTTCATCTTATGTGTTACATGAACGCACACATATAGTAGCACATGTTTATATAATGTATTAGTAGTTCTTTGCAGCGTTGGCTATAAATTATCGCACTAAAATAGTTTTGCAGGTTTTTATTGGACACATTTTCTTCGGCGTGTCAAGTACCAGGTGAAGATAAGGATAGAAGTGGGGGAAGGGGGATATGAGTGTAGGTATTACATTCCTTCTAGCAGTTTTGAGAACCATCTACCTCGATCAATCTATGTTCCTATCATTATTATTAGCACCGCGTCTTACTACCCGTTCGGGTTTCACGCACTTAGGCTAATGTGTAATGTTAGGGTGATTGTGAGATGAAATGGAGGACCTACAGTTTAACGTGGGATTCAAACCACGGTGGAGGCCTGGCATTCCACACATTCACAAGTATGTTCTTATTATAACTAGAGTCTTAACCTTTCTCTTTGTATTTAAAGTTGAAATATCATCTATAATTTCTCCTTAGATTTGAGGTTTATATTACTCTTTAGAAATCAAGTTAGAGTGAAAAAAAATAATAGCCTACTATATTTAATAGTAAGTTACAATATAATCATAGGAAATAGACATAGTTCGCGTGGCGTAGAAAAACAGTCTCGCAGTAACTGTCAACTTAAAAGAAATGCACGATATATTTTTAGAATTATACATTAAAATCACTAGAGATAAAATATTAAGTTAACACAATTTTGGGCGTCCACCATATTGAAACGTTAACAGTTTGAAAAAACTACGTACATAGCCTGCATCTTTCGGCCTATGTTCAAAGAGTATCCCTGCTAAATTGAATTAAAATTGGTCTATGTTTTTACAGTTACCAAGCAACAAATGAACAGATACAGATTCTCTAGTGTCCACCATATTTTTTTTTTTTTTTTTTTTTTTTAGCACCGCGTCTTACTACCCGTTCGGGTTATACGCTTAAGTACTAATTACACTAATGGATTAGGAAAATGGGAAGGTTAACTTAGAGGAAGTGAACCCGCATTTGCGTGGAGGGAGAGTGGAAAACCATTTAGGAAAAACCACCCCCAGTTCACCCGACCGAGATTCGAACCTCGATCTCCCCGTCCTCGGTGGTCTGGCTCAACACGACTGGCGCGTTAGCCAACTACGCCACGGAGGCGGGTTCCACCATATTGAAATGGATACCAATAAAGAAAAAAAACATATACATACTTAGTTCGGGTTAGGTTAAAATAATGTCCCTACTAAATTTGTTAAAATGGTCGACGTATATGGCAGTAATCGCCTAACAAAGATACGCCCAGACAGACGAAATGCCAAATGGTAAAGTTAAAACATAACCTCACCACGCTTGGTCAGTAAAAAAAAAAATAGCTTCTGTTGGTGATTATTGAACTTTTATCTTAAAGATCGGTTTGACGAAAATATCGTTTCCGCCATGTTGCACAAGATGTGCCCTTGTAGAAGGCATTCCATCAACCAGTTCATTATAGGCAGCCTGAGTTCAACACACTGCTATGATCTTCCTTGCACGGAAACGATTAATGTGGTTGAACAAATTATAACTGATTTTTCAAACTATATTTAAGTGTTTTATAAATATATAGGAAACGATTCAGTATCCAATATACACCTTTATAGCTTTGAATGATATTTAATTTAGTTCTAAGTCGATTTTTGCTGTTGATTTAATTCCATGCTTCACTCCTTTCTAGGCGTCCGGGCTATCCATATATTTACTATATTAGATGATGAGGAAGGCAGAATTGAGGAAGGAGGGGTGAATGAGAGTATATGTACACAAATTTGCGTGGAGGGAGAGTGGAAAAATTAAAATCTATCTGTGAAACAGTGGGTCTGGAACGGGGTAAAAATCATCCTCGAAGGGACGAATGAGGAGCTAATAGAATAAATAAATAGCAGCTCTGGTTTAGAAAACTAAGATTTACGGCCGGAGAGCTTGTTGTGCTGTCCACATGACACCCTCTATTCATAAATGCTGGCATCATCATCGCTAACGGCAGCGGCCACTTGGTTGGTATATCTCTGCCTGCTAGCTCACACCATTAAGTTATTTATTTACAGTAGGCCTACGAGGGTAAAGATAATATTTTTTCGTTTTAAAAGACAATTATGCCTACTATTTGTTATTTCGCTTGACATGATACTAATCAGAGCTTTTATATTATTATTTATTAAGTTTTGGTTTTGTTTTAGTTGAAAGGATTTGCTGGAAAAACCTGGAATTTTGAATAAATGTGTTTATAGTGTATTTTTAAACTCAACTCAACAATATATATGTATATATACATATATATACATATGTATATATACATATTATTTATATATATACATATATATATATATATATAAGTTAAAATGTTTTCAACAAAACACAGTGTATAAACTATACATTCCCTAAGGGCTAGCAGAAAATGTAATGAAGCGAATTGAAGTGACCTCCCACCCCCTTCTATCTCCCCCCCCCCCCGGTCCCCGCATGAAAATATTGTCTCCCCCTTATACTTTTTAGCGAGCACAAAGAGTATAGAGCTAGTTTAGGCTACACGTGTATCAGCGACCCCCTACAGGCAAACATTGCGTCAAGCCAACCAACCACTCAGAGCGACCATTAACAGAGAAAATGTTTCCGATACGGTAGGACGAAAAAAATACATCACAAGACTAAGCTGGTTATGCAAAATGGTTACAAATAGCAAATACACCACAATCCCTGAGTTTAATATTTACATAAAAACAAAAAAATACGATGGGCCTACAATCGTACAAATTTTCTCATGTTATAGCTTGAAACAAAATTTTCAAAAAAAGTTTTTTAGTAAACTACATAGGTTTTCTGTAGAGAAATATACGTATCATAATAATGATCACAATAAATTAACACTTTTTATGAACACATTTTATTTTTAACTAAAATTGTTTAAACCATTCTAATTTAAATTTACAAAAATTAAATTGTTTGCTAGCTATATTCAAGTTATTTTATATTTGTAAAAATAAAAACACATTCTTATTTGTCTTGGAAAATCAATCCCCAAATACTTTTTTTTTTACTGAATCTAGACCCTTTCATGAAAATTTCAAATTTTCTTAAACTTTTCCTAAGTAAACTACCCTTAAATTGATTTATTTTAGGAAAATAAATATACATTAATAAGTTATTATTCGTCGTGTAAAATAGTTCTCAGGCTCAATTTTAAAAAGAGTCGTTAAAGCTTTTTTTTTTTCAAAACAATATTTTCAAAAATCAGCCACTATTAAGATAAGAAATAGTAAAAGAAATATTAAATAATATTATAGAAAATTTACTATATACTTATTTTTAACCAAATTCCTTTAAAAATCATATAAGTCCTTAGGTATAGCCATATCACCTTTAAATATCAGGTTTGAACAAAATCCATTTAACCGTTTTAAATTTAGGCCAAGGGGCAGACGAAGTAAGTAAAATCAACATTTTTGGGTTCGGAATACACACAAAACGTAAAAGATTCATCATAATCTAGTGCCCTAAAATTTTCATGATTGCAATACTTTTTATTGATATGAGAAAGTAAAAAAAAATCCACCGACATTGATTTTAAAAACTAGACCATCTCTTGGAGTGCTTTGTTTCGTTATGAATCCACGTACTAAATGCAGCCCTCCCTGTATTGGGAGAAAACAATAGTCACGTGTACATAGCCAGGGTTACAAACATAGCTCAGCTTAGTCTGATTTCCCACAACCACCCAGCCTTCATCCCTTAACCTCCCACCCCAAACCACCTCATTCCCCAAGGCTCTCATCGAAGACTTGGAGATCAAATAGGGCCTCGCTTTGTATGGCCATTTACACACTTCTACGATAGTAAGTAATCAGAGGGTTGTTCTTCTCTTTCCACAACGTCGTTCCTTTGTTGATCCCTCTCACCTCATTCCCATTTTAATTATTAAGGTTTCATTCTACGATAGAGGAACACGAAGTGTGCCTTGCATTAACGAGCGTGATCGTAGCTTCGGTGGTTTAGAATGTAGTGTTGTATGACGCGTCGGATTCGTCGGTGCTAATGGCGCTGTGGTTCCGTATGGTGAGGGTAATAAAGACGGTTGTAATATTATGGTTGGAAAGATAATAGTATCAATTTTTTTTATGGTGTAGGTCGAGAACGCCTGGGCTATTAACGGAGAGGACTTCCGTGGTCCCTTCCCCTGGGGAATTAATGGCTAGGGGAGCGGAGAGAGGGGGTCAACCACAAGTCCTCAGGGAACCTCGTTCAATTCTGGGTGGGAATGACCAAATTATAGTGAGATTCTGATGGGAAGAACATTATTTGACAGATATAAACGTTATTAAAGTAGTTTCAATATATCTATACGTCAAATCACGTGATCATAAGATGTCATATTTGATATAAGCAATCAATACCTATAAAATAAAACTAATAGAAAATGTTATTAGTGTTGGCCGCAAAGGAATATATTTGTATTGCCAGGTACGCTAGTGAATCACACTGGAGGTCACACGGTCTGAGTCGTCAGGCTCACAATGCATGCTGGTGACGGGCAGCTTGAGATTCTATTCTCAGCCGTGCGCAGTCGGAGAGGTTTTATTACGTGATTTTCTCCTCCCGTGAAGGTAATGCGGTTGCCCTTCCATTAAACTGTCCCATTTCTCTTTATTAGTTGGAATAAGTCACTAATAATCATGGTGATAAACGTACTAATTAAATGGGTGGAGTGTGGATTAAGATTAAGCGTCAAGCTTGTAGAGTTCTGGTATTTCTGTGAGATGGAGGCGGGTTTTGAATCCCGGATGGGTGTAATACGGTGTTTTTCTTAAAATATTTCTGCCATAAGAAGGCAAATAGCTTTCCTCTAAATTATACCTTCTCATTCCTAGCCCGTTTATGTAAATATGCGGATAGCCCGGATGTGTGTGAAAACAATAAAAAAATAAAATAGTTTTTAAGGTGCTCGTTAGCTTTCTCGGTGTGTGAATACAAATATATAGATTGGTTTATTGAAATTTAAGGCTGATCAATATTGTATGTAAAAATATCCTGGTACTTTATTGAAATGAACACTGACATTATAGAGTAAAGAGCCATTGGATTATATATATTATATTGATTACAAATATTTCCCTTGCACTTGTCAGCGATTTTAATCATGGTTGTCAATTTCAAGAAAAATTAATAACTAGTTGTCTCGTTCAAAGCAGTGCGCTTCAATTTTGCAATGGATAAATCTCTCAACTGTAAAATTTAGAATTATAAACTCGCCATTTCTAGAATCTAGATTCTCTTCCATCATATCATCTTCGATGTATAAGATCTAATTTAAAAAAATTATGTCATTTCACTATAATTATTATGGAAACATATTTTTTAATCATGGCTTCAATATTGAAAATGTTGTAAACTTTGATATGTAAACAGTGAATTAGTAATAATTGCGTGTCTGGGCTACATAACGTTTAGCTTATTTTGTGAGAAGATTAGCAGGTGAAACCAAAATATTCTACTTGTACATTCTTTCCTGGAGGCTCTTTCCATGTCCCGATGAAATGAGGGGATGATGATAATGAATATGAGGGTGTGGGGCCAATTAAAATCACAAGCTAACGTAAGACTAATAAACCTAATCAACCAAACCTAGTGACAATGGGAATTATTTATTATGCTTTTGAGAAAAATCACCCAGTACCAGCCGGGAATCGAGCCCAAGATCACTAGAGCCAGAGGTTCTGACCCCTGAGACTATGAGGCCAGATAGTGAAATAAATGCCTCTTGTTTCTAAAAGATAAGATTAAAATCGGTTCGCTATAGCTCGAGAAATATATGTCGAAAGACATTGTCGTTCTATGAAATTGTGGCTTCCCCTTTCAATATTTTTTTAAATAAAAATTTTTGGGACTATCCTTGGTATGTAATCTATCATTAAAAAAATATTATGAAAAGCTATTTCAAATAATTATGGGACTAATAACTGTCGAAAGGTTTCGCTACACGGTTTATATATATATTATATATATATATATATATATATATATTATAACAACACACACACACACACACACACACAATAGCTACAAAACTTTTCCTCGTGCGAGCCAAAGATTTTAAGTCACAATTTTAAACCTCAAAAATAATTAATAATGGTAAACTAGTTCAAGTCCTAGTAATTCCACCTAAAACTAAAGTTTTACTCCAAGGAATCATAATTTCCTCAAAAACAGACGCTTTTAAAGTATCAGGTTTGTTTATTGTAATTCATGCAAGGGAAAGTTTAGAGAACGTTTACGAACTCTTTTTTTTTAATTTCTGACTCAAATCAACAACTGTCATCATCATAGACTTATTAACTTTATTGCGAGTTTTCCATTATTCTTACATAAATAAATTTTCTCAAGTGAGTAACTTTTTAAAATGATGGTGTTACTGAGTGATTAAAACATTTTTAAGAAACTTTTAAGAACTTCTTGAAAACTAAATTAGAATTTAACAAACAAAATATTAACATCATTTTAGTTGAATTAATAATGATTTTTGCATGCCTATCCATGTAAAAAATCTGATAGTTCATTTAAAAAGACACTTGGTATTTTTATTTTATAAATTTACTGACAGTATGAGTATTATTTATTAAAAAAATATTACTATAAAAAATGTCAGTGAATAAGTAAGTCTAAAATCAGTGTAGAATTTTTCTAAGAAGTAATTAAGGTTTGTATTGACTATCCACATATTTGCACGGATACAAGGATGAGGAAGCTATAATTTATGGGAATCGTGTTCCATTTTGCGTGGTTATCGGGGGACTGTTTAAAAAAAAACCACCAACAAATTGACTGGGAGTGTAGGGAACGCGAAAAAAGTGTTTTTGAACTTTTTATAGAAAAACTTTTTTTTGCCAAAATGAATCAATTATTGCTACAATAAAATAATAGAGCTTATTTTATTCACAACAACGGTGTCATGGAAATTACTAGAGCTTTTCCTCTTAACTTAAAAATTTCCTCATCTAATACTGCTATGCTTATAAGTATAACAGATATTCAAAAACTGTTATCACCATGTGAAGAAAACTAAACTTTATGTTTCTAAAGAAATATCTAATTTAATTTAGAAAAAAAAGGTGTTACTATAAGAACTACCAGAAAAACTGCCCTTGGCTCGCGTACCCTACATCCTGACCTTAACCTAAGGGGTTTAAGCACAAAGAGGGAGAAATAATGATTAAACCACGGTGATGAATCACATGAGGGAAAACCATCCTCAGTGTCATCAAGTCTGGGATGAGAGCTTTCGGCTATCCTCTTTAAACATTTCCTCTCACATTCCATTGTTTATTCGTTGTTCCTTTATCACACTCATCTTCTAATTTGCCTCGGCATTCCTCTTTATTTTTCTCTCTTGTTATTTTACACAGTTTATCTGATTCTGAAAATTGAAAAATGACACCTGGACACGGGAATCGAACCCGGGACCTTTGGCTTAATACGCCAATTCTCTAACCATTTAGCTATCCAGGAATTGTCCGGTGCCCAGGTTCATTCTTCACTCATATTTTAAGGCAGAGCCTATGATGGACGTGCGGAAATCATCGGCTACAGTTTATCTGAGCTTGGCCCCCTTTTTTTTTTATCGAACCCATCTTCAAATAATACTTGATGCCCAGTTTAGTCATCGTGTGTCAATTTTGCAATGACCCACTTTAGTGGCGTCACACTCGTGTTAGACTGGAATGCTAATGACGAGATTAGGGTTCAAATCCCAGTTAGGATCTATTGAGAATAATGGTTTCTTAATTCCTAAATGGTTTCTTAATTTCTTTCCACTAATGGGTATATTACCTCTAAAATGCTTCCTTACCTATCCATATTGTAATTATCATATACAAGGCCGTAGTCAGGGGGGGGGTTCGGGGTTCAACCCCCCCCCCCCCCGAAATTTTATGAACAAAATATATATGGCTTTATGGTTCAAACAATATCAAAATCAAGGTACAAGTACAAATTAGGGGGGCTGTGTTACCATAAAAAGCACTTCAGAGAGCTTCCAGAGGTGTTTATTATTTAGAATTGTTCCTATTTTTCGGCAGTTAGGGAGTTATGTTGCCATAAAGAAACACTTTAGAGAGCTTCTAGAGCCGTTTAATAATTAGAATTTGTCCTAGCCTCCGATAGTTAGGGGGTAGTGTTGCCATAAAAACACTTCAGATAGCTTCTAGAACAGTTTTTTATTTAGAATTTTTTCTAGCCTCCGTCAATTGGGGGATGGGCCCACCAAACCCCCCCTGAAATTATTGGCTGGCTACGGCCTTGATCATATATGTGTATAACTTGAACAGGTATTAAGACGCGATAGTAGTTAAAAAATGAAATTAAACCTCCTCATTGATGACAATCCATTATATTACAAGCTTGCCTGTTGCATCTGAACACAAAACCAAAGTTAATGAGGGAGGGGAGGGAAATAATAGTAATAATAACAAATACCAGTATTAAAATAAAATTAAATAAAATTATTAACATTTCACCAAGTTAAATAATCCATAACAGTCATCAAAGACGACAGAAACAAACATCAAAGTAAATGTTAATAAAAGTAATCAAACTCCCAAAAAATAAAGGATTGAGAAAAATTATCAGCTTTATTGTGTTTTTTTTCTCACCAAACCTAACAGCAACATAGCTGTTAAAATGAACACACAATTTCAAGCAAGACCAAAAATTATTTTATTTATTCTTATGATACATCTAGAATATACTCGATTTCATTGCAAGTGATAAACAAAACAAATTTGACTTGATGGGAGTGTCGGTAACACGAGTTATGGCAGTATTTTTTAAAAAGTTTTTATAGTAATTTTTTTTTGTCAAAAGAAATCAAATAATTCTCCAGTAGAAACATAATAGTTTATATTTCTTCACATGGTTATATCAAACAATTCTTGTTTATCTGTAAAGGGTGTCCTGGAATTTAAAGACAAATTTTTCTTTTTCTTCATTTGAAAAGTTTATCATGAAATTCCGCTTTGCTCATGACAGTTATTCAACAACTGTTGATATCGCCATATGAAGAAAACTTTATTATGTTTCTATTGGAGCAATATTAGATTTATTTTAACAAAAAAAAAAGTTTTGCTATAAAAACGCTGGCCTTATCTCATCTACCCTACACTCCCACCTTAAGTATCAAGAGAAGTTATCCTTAGGTTATTTTAATATATATATATGTGTGTGTATGTGATTCTGTCACTGCACGTCTGACGTTTTGCACGTATGCTCTCTCTCTCTCTCTCACACACACACACACACACACACACACACACACACACACACACACACACACACACAAACAGACAAGTTGATCAGTTCACTCATTCATCTTACTATGCCACAAAGAAACACGTCATGTTACTTAAAGGATTATTTATTTTCCTTTGTTCTTTGATATCATATTTCTGCTCGTTTTCTTGTTTATGGCTGAGCGGTTTCATATTCCGACTACGCACCTCAGGGGCTAAAGGTTTGACCCCTAGGTTTGTACTTAACCTAATTTAGGAATTGTGAGCGCGGGATTTGTACAAACCTCCAAATGGCAACCCTCCAGGTCCAGTGGGGGAATAGGATTCAGGTATCTTACCACCCGCTTCGGTGTTCGTACGGCTCAAGATGTCCCTCTCTCATTAGTTGGTATTGTCAATGTCGGGAAGATCGGTGCTTTAATACCTGTAAGGTGTACTAGGGTTATTTTTTCCTTAATGGTTTTCCACTCTCCGACTACACTTCTTTTAAATTCAACCTTACTAATCACCAACACTTTAGCATAACTAGTAAATATGCCTATATCTCAAATGGGTAGTAAGACGTGGTGAAGAAACCTATGAAACAACACTAATAATATTATATAGTAAAACTTTGTTACTTTTGCTATTTTATAGTTATTGATGATAGCTAATAAAAAGTAACAAATGCAGATCACACAAGGACGTACGAATTGGTGAAAGTAGAACTAGTAACTTTTTTAAGATGTCAGATGTCCATTCATAAGAAATGTATAGTTTAGTTTGTTAGTTTATATTGTACATTATTTTTCTTACAAAAGTTCGCGTCAAAACTATTTAAAATACATTTTGATGTAGCGCTTGACCATGGGGTTAAAAACAAATTGTGCTAAAAGTGTGTTTAAAAAACATTATTCAATAAATTATTTAGTATTAAGATTATTTATTATTATTGACTTGGTTTTCAACAAGGCTCCTTCACAGCCAACATAAGTACAGTAGAGCCCCGATTATCCGAACTAAACGGGATAGGATAGCTGAAATGTCGGATAATACGGAACTACGGAGATGGGAGTGGGAACGAAACAAATTAAAATTAAATTGAAGTGCATAATAGGCATGAAATAAGGTTAATTAATAATTTTTATTAAGTGATGCACTTGGCGACAAAGAAACAATGGGAATGGGGAAAATAGTATGCATGCGCACACTGTCAAAAAATGTAAATAGCATGTCATAAGAATATGTCGGATAAAACGAAATGTTGGATAGCTGAAGATTGGATAGCTGGAACTCTACTGTACTTAAATAAGTTTAATAACTATGGTAGCTTTCAGAAGAAAATGTAAATAAAACATAAAAGCATTAAATTCAAGAGGGAGAACATTATTTCTTATTCGTCATCCCATTATGTTCATAAAGAAAAAAGGAGTGATCATTAAATTAGACAATTGACACGTCTGGAAAGCCGCACAAAAACACAACTAAAGTGTGGGCGTCCCTAGGCAGTAAAGTCAGTATTTTTAGCAGGATTTTGAAAAGAAAAAAGGCGGGGTCGTTAAATTTCGTCACGTTTGAGTGTTAAAGAGATAGTTTGGTTAATAGGTTTTGTGCCCTTGGGACCACAGAGCTCCGTGTCAAAGCTCACAAAACAATAACCCGAGCGCCGTTTGACTGATACAACGCCGACACGCCTCATTTAAAGTTTTAGGATGTGATATTATTATGTTTTGATTTTATATTTTAAGTTTTAGGAGTTAAAAATTAAGGGGTTTTTTGTTGTTTTTTTCACTGTGTCTAGCTACCCGTTCATTTTATACGCATATTCACTTATTACTATGCATATATGCTCAGGGACCAGAGTGGTTGAAGAGGGGAGTGTACCCTCCTTTTAGTGAAAAACCATCTAGATTAAACCACCCTCTCAATTCTCTATTTAACATGAAAATGACTTGAAGGTCTCTACATAAGCTGACATTTACAATTCTGATTACATATCTGCAACTATCTGAGATACGAAATAGCTTATCATTGAAAAGCTGTAACAGTAAATATTTATTTGAAATATAATTTTATAAAACCAACAGTTTCTGAGATTATTGGTAAATATATTTTTTTCAAATTGAGGTCTGAGAAATTTACTGTTATACTCTTTGTTGTACAGAGATATTACTTCTTTTTATCAATATATTTCTGTAACAGTGTATATTATTTCATTTTATAACAAAGCATTATCTACAATTTATACACGAGAAAAAAAAAGAGTACATTTTTTTTTATGGCTGCTAACAAAGATTACTATGATATCAATAATAAATTGAAGAATAGGGAATATTTATATATTTATAAATTATGTGCGTTTAGGTAAAGGATCATTTCCAAAATGTTACTAATTTCGATTCAATTAATTCAGTATTCGGTTCCCGGATTTCATTTCCGAATTTCACTTAATCACACAAACTAACCTAAGGCCATTTGGTCTCCATATGAAAATATGGCATCACTAGTTACGAGCTATTCATATTAAAATTAAAATTTCAGAACAAACTAACCTGTTTATTAACTTTACACCATTAATAATTATATTATGATCAATTATATTAATCTCATTGCATACATGCAGCTATAAATATTTTTTAAAAACTTATATAGGGCCTAACTAGAACCACGAATTTAGCAATAGACTTTATAAAAAAAACGTATTTTGTTACTTAGAGCCCGCCCGTCTCCTCCCGCGGATAGCACTTAACCTCTAATTCAATTTTCATGTAGAGATGACTTTTTAGAGAATTCAAACATATATTTTTCGATCAACATTGATAACCTTTTACTATAGGTTATTATTTATGTTGTTTAGTAAGTAATGATATTATATCAAACGGGACCACCGCAGTTTTCATGACTTCAATACGTGAAAGTAGATATAGTAGCTCTTCTAGCTGTTAGATAAGATCCTTCCTATAAAAACTAGACTTCAGTTAAGGTAAAACGGTTCAAACTAAACGTCGCATCTTGGGGAAGTTTTCTGTATTGTGCTTAAAAAAAAACCAACAATAATTTAGACGATTAAAATACTTTAAGATTTTTTTAAAACAACAAATTTGAAAATTAACTATTTTAAAATAAAAAATTATCAAACTGATCCTAATACACTGTTGTATAACCAAGGATTCAGAAAGCTGCACTTAGATAAGTTTTCTGGTTGGAATTTTATATTATATTTAATTTCCAGTTTTATCACTCGTTGGATAACTTTGAGTGAAAAACTGTCGAAACAGAAGTACCAGTAATTAATAACCGATTCGATCCATTTATTGTGTATGTGTGCATTCTCACATAAAATATAGTGCACCACTGCAAATTATCAATCATCACTTTCATTAAGTGGTAAATATTAAAGTTTTCTAATATTGGCTGTCGTCAAAAATACATTTTCAAATGAAAGGGTTAAAAGTGATCAGATGTTCTCCAAATCACAATCGGAATTAATTTATTAACCACGCAACACATATAGTTACATCAATCAAAATTCAAACAATAGTGCAATAAAATGTATAATAGCAGATGTTGCATTAATAACTAATATGAGATTAGCATTTTTCAATGAACGTAATTTATTTCGGAGATGCGCTTGTCGATTATGTACAATACTTGAATTAATTTACATGGTGAGAGTTCAAAGCAATTTTAAAGAAACATTTTTTTAAACTTATAATTAACATTCAAAAGGATATACTAGTATTTTTATTATGTATCACATGATTTAGTACTTTACGTCTTCATTATATAATTTTATTAGATAACTCCTGTTCTTTGACCTTTTGAAAGCTGAAAACAAAGCCTGAATAAAAAGTGAAGCGGGAGCCATGCATAATTCAAGAAGCTACCCTCAGATCTAGAGGCAATCTACCGCATTATATACCTGTTGTAAAACTCATGTTACAATTTCACGATTTCCAATCATAAACATGTTACTTCCTTCTTTCATTTTTATTCTTTTGGGCTCCTTGACCCAATTCAGTAATAAATAGGCTTCCCGTTTTATCTCAGTTTTACAATTTCCTCGAGGAACAAAGAGAAATGAATAGTTTTCTTGGCGTCGAAATGGATGTTCTACGCGTAGAAATCTATAAAGTTATATTCTACTGTAATTACCGATATTTCTGAGGTGTATCCCAGATCATTAAATATTCCAATTTTGTTTAATCTCCGGTATACTACAATTTTGACAATTTAGTTTAATTATTTGTTTTAAGCGTTTGAATAGCAATTAAAATTAATTTATAAGGCTATAAAAATATATTCTGCCACGTATCTATAATCAAGTTCTACTTTCAATAAAGGTGCATGTGTTCTCTGTTTTTTATTATATTGAATCCACGCATCATTAAATCATAGGTATAATAAATATGTATGTGAGCCATTATAAAATGTTAATGAAAACTTATAATCTTAAATTTAAATTAGTGACAAGTCTCAGTAATTTATAATTTATAAGGAATGTTTTACAAATCGAATATAATAACTGTATACCCTATAGTTATAATAATTGTTTATGTTATCAGCTGAGGGAAATAAATCCCTGTGTGTCCGTAAGGCATCTAATTAAGGGTCCTTTACGCCAAAAGGAATAACAGGACACTATAAGGGTGGGTGGGGAAGAGGGGTTTTACATATTTTTAAAGATCTAAATTTTATTGTGGTTTGAAGACATAAATGGAGGTAAAAACCTTTATGACCACACCACTTGCCAATAAAAGAAATACATAAAAAACAAATTAAAAATTATCTCAACATTGCAAATACGTTTTTTTTCTTGCATAGGCTAGAGCCATAATTTTGTAACCTTAAAACAAAATCGGTAAATCATCTACAATAGTATTTATATATTTGAATGACACATTGACATGGATATTTCAGATTGCTCAGTCGGTAAAACGATAGGTGCCTAGAGTAAAACAACAAGGGTTAAAATCCCTGTCGGGGTGGTACGTTCTTCTGTCACTCCATACCCCGTGGGCAACTTGTCAGGATGGCCTTTGTTCATGGAGGGATTTTCAGATAGGAGGCTTTAAAATGATCAACCTGGAGTTTTGCTGAGTTTTTTTTATAAACCATAGTACATTATGTGATGTAGTCAGCTATAATCAATTTAATTCAAAAAGAGTCGTCAGCCCAAGTCATTCATTCCGTAAAACAGTCCTGCTGTACGTTTATATCGGTGATCTAACTACCTTGAACTTCGGAAAAGAGCTTATTCTAGTCCTGCCACAGCGTCCCTCCACCCCTCTGTCTGCTACTGTCGTTGTTTTAACCCTTCATATGGTTTAAAAGTTTGTCTTTACTTCAACCTTTTTGCTTGGTTTCAAAACACTTATGTGTTACTATATAAAAATTGAGCCGGTATTAATAACATCTTTGTTATATTATTATGAACTCTTTGGGTTTGGCTGGCTGACTCAGGTTTGAAACACAAAAAAGGAACACGTGTCTCCTAGGTTATATTAATATTTCCTAAAGGTTACTAGACACTGACTCCTCTATATTTACACAAACCTACCTGTTTATACGTTCAGTTAGATTTGCTCAACTTTTACTTGCTTAAGGCCCTTGGCCCTATCGAGTGCAAGTCTAAAACCAGTTTTTTGGGATGGTAGGCGGGAGGGTGAAAGGCGTGGTGTGGCTTCACAACCAACCAAAGAATCCTTCCGCACCAATAAGAACAGGTGGATCACGGAAAACGTAGATGGCGCTAGCTACCGGACAGGTCTTGTGGAAAAATCCCACGTTTGGAAATACCAGTTTTCTCGAGAACGAATCAAATTTTTATGTTAATATTTTCAACACCCCTTCTAAGATAATGTATCAATGTTTATTAGTTGTTATATTTTCTTATTTTTTGTTATGAAGCCGGCAGTTTTCTATTGAAAAATGCCAATTTTATCGATATTTGATCACTGTTAAAATTATAGAGGAGGTGTATATATAAAAAGTATAGCTTAATCAATATGCTTCTATTCTTGAACAAACAGTTTCCGAAAAAAAAATTGCAAAACAATAAAAATTCTTGAAGATAACCGTTTGTTCCCATGGCTCTGCATTTCCACGCCAAATGAAAAGGGCCAGTCGCCTTAAGTAGTTTCCAGTTTCTTCTCGTAGAAGATTGCTTCTCAATAGTGGCGAGTTTTTATTAGATTCCAAGTTCGCCCAAGATAAATGGATGAAGAAGTGTTACTTTTGTCAGTTATCTGTTTGTATTGTGTAAAGAAGTTAAAACAATCTAAGAAAAGTTGAAGGTGGACCAAATCTTGGCTGCTAAAAGAAGATGAATTTTCACATACTAACCTAATTTGTGAATTACGGGATAATCCAAATTATTTTTGGAACTATTTGCGTATGGATAAATAAAATTATCTATACACCAGCGTGTTATCTCTTCTACTGTCTGCGCATGTGCCTGGTTTGTGCAAAAAAAAAAACACGCTAAGTATTTGCATCAACCTTCACTAGAAAATCAAACACAGACAGATTTGGCTTAAACCATATCTTTTGGTTTGCCTAAACTACAAACTATCGTTTTAACGACACAAATGTTTGCACAAACCACTAGTTTGCGTAAATTAATTGAGCGTGCACACCCGGTATTAGTTAAACAATTATTAGTATCAATTTTAGCGTAGACACAACGTTGGATGTTTACCGGTTTATTAATTTCCAAACAAATTTAATCAAAATACATTTGATATATATACTTTCTACTTACACACGAACCAAGACACCTTTATCCAAATATATATTTAAATTAGATTAAATATCTTTTAAAATAGAACTTGAATCAAAAATAGGAGAAAAAAAATAGGTCTTAATGGACTTGGACAATAAAGTTGTTGAAAAGACCTCCATAGTAAGTCTCGCTTGGTTACAAAACAGAAGCTTTCAAAATCGTGTCAAACTGTATACCCCTCATCCTTTTTGTTATTTGGCCTGAAACCATCCAGTAATTGTGAAATCTCTCCTAGGCAACATCTAGGTATTTTTTAGAACACACGTATCATGAAGCAAACATAAGGTTTTCCATTTTATTGTTTTATGGGGGATTTTTTTTTATCAATGTGTTCTAGTTACACGAATAGTATTTTACTTTCCTCGCGTGTTTGTGCCACAGACATATAAGCCTTCTCCTTTCCTTGGGCCATGTATAGGCCCAACCAACACGAAGAAATAATCGTCTATAGCAACCAAGAACACACTTTTTCAGAGTATCTTCTGATATTTTGGACGTGGTAGACAAAATCTGATTGGAAACATCGGTTTACGCATTTATAGTTAAATTTCAGTTGAAGTACCCTTTTAGAAAATACAAATATATATTGTTTTCAGCCAAAATTAATAATATTTTGATATTTTACTAGTCTTATTTTATTGTTCAGGACAATATTGATCAAAAGTGACAGCTGCTGATAAGTTGATCTGACGTGTAAATATGTGAAATTAGAGCTAGTAATTTTTTTGTCAGATAAGTAATTTTCAATGAAAATTGTAGGCCTACCATAAGTTTAGGCCGCTATGGCTGTATTTGTGAAGCTGTGGATATTTCTAGAGAAAAACCAAGATCAAATGTCTGCAAAGAGTCTCAAATTCTTATGAGTTCAATTTAATACAAGAGTTCATTTTACTAAAACTTTTTT
Source organism: Timema podura (assembly GCA_033556935.1). Lineage (NCBI taxonomy): Eukaryota > Metazoa > Arthropoda > Insecta > Phasmatodea > Timematidae > Timema > Timema podura. The sequence continues at coordinate 29,805,430 of JAVRXN010000005.1, forward strand.
TTTATCAATTATCTATTAGAAAATAATATTTAACTGGATTGATTTTCCATTCCGTGGTGGATAGACAGCAAAGTTAAAGTTATTGAAATATTAAGTTAACATTTCCCCGCATCAACTAACCTTTCGGAACTTACCCCTACAGTAATTCCTCGACCTTAAAGGTTAATTCTTTTCGAAGGTTTCCTAATGAATTGAGAAATTACAGAAATCCAATAGTTCTTAAATAGATTAGTTTTTTAAATTTATGTTCGTTTCAAAGGATAATTAAAAATAAACAGGTTCAGCTTTTTAAAATAAAACTTTGAGAAAATGGAACTAACACTCTATGTAGAAACAAATATATATTTTATTTATATGAGGTATTTAACGTGCACTTTCTGAACCAATTGATTATATCAAAAGAGAATTTCTATGAGCGAATACGAAAGTGTCTACCAATTTTGCCGGGAATGATATTTCCACATACCTTTCAAGGTTCTTTTACATACGACAAACAAAATGGGACTGACGGATTTACTTTCCCATCGAGGAAGTAGTACAACGGATGCTTTATCGTTCAAGAAAAATCCGTCGACCCGAGCTGGGTTTTAACCCACGAACATCGGGTTCTGAGGCAAGCACTTTGCCCCAAGACCAATGAGGTCGACTAGATACAAACAAAATGGTGGTCGGCACCATAATCTGTGGGTCAACTTACTAGGGATGCCATCAACTATGTTTGAAGTGCCGCTTGATAGGTGTCGTTTCTAGTCGTAAGTCGAAGTAACACAACCAAGTAAATCGAATGCGTGTGGATCGAAGACTTACTTTAGGCCGGATTTAACCAACAAAGCATTTTACATAGTAGGATTATGGTAGGAAAGCACCTTAAGAAAATAATAAGTAATAACATTTATAATTTCTGCGATAAAAATTAATATAATTTCATTTTACTATTTTAGAGGTTTTGATAACTTATATAGTTTTATTAGCACCCACTTGGGCTATACGCATAGTATTGATATTAGTTATGAAAAGTGACAGCCACAGGGATCACATGACTTTATATATAAATATTTTAACAATGTTTTAATAACTTTTATCACGTTCAAAAAAGTGCATTCTTATCTAAATATGACTGTAGGTGTAGCTAAAGTTTGGCGAAACAAAACAAATGACAAATCTACTGTTTACATGTACTCATAAGAACAGTTTCATTCATTTAAAACTCGAATGTCACGCGATATTTAATTCTTAAGTCCTAGATAAAAGTACGACAAGAAAATGAAAGAAAATGTAAGTGTGAGAAGTGGGCGGAAAGAAAGGGAGGAAAAATAAATTAATGGGGGAGGGGATAAAATCATGTTGAGAGTAATTTAACAGTGATGGATAGGGCAAACCTTCTCAACCATTCCAAGTTTTTCTAAATTATCACGTGATTTGTTGTAGGCGGATGTGAATGAACAGTTCTTAATTTCTGTTTTTGTAAATAAATGGAACAATTCATGTCACGTTAGTGATGTATATATATATTTATATTTATGTTTATAACTATGTATATATAAAAATTAAGATGGAACAGTTTCCTAGAACCTTTGAATATGATCAATATTTATTGCTTAATCAGCGGGAGGTATTCAAATCTTGACCTACTTACTGTACCTTGTGTAATGTGTATTGATAATAGCAAATTCATACCTGCAAAAACACCTTGAGCAATACATATGTTTACAAATGTTTGTAGACAACAGGCGCCTACACGGGTATTAAAGAACGTAACAAGCAACCTTACTTTTAAATACTACTTTATTATTACTATAGTTGGCTTTTTAACTAAGGATGCTATATAAAAACTAAAATATAAAATAAACGCAATCAAAAAGTCCTTATTGCTTTAAGCATTTATATAAAAAAACTTTTTGGTCCGAATATATAAAATATTGCTCGATCAGAAACATTTAATTCTTTTTTTTCAGCCCCACGTCTTACTACTACCTGTTCAGGTTATATGCACATGTACTAATTACGCTAATGAGTTAGGGAGGGGAAAGGCTAAATTTAGAGGTGTACCGGCACCAGTGGAAAATCATTTAGGAAAAAACCACGCTAAGTACACACGACCGGGATTCAAACCCCAATCTCCCTGTCATCGGTGTTCTAGTCTATTGCGAGAGTGACGCCTTATACTATGCGGCCACTGAAACATATAACATTACAGAAATTGAAAAGGACCTTTTATTTTTTTAAAAGGTTTCTATTCGAATACCGCAATACCATGATGAATACTCAGAATTGTTGATATTACCATGTGTAGAAAATTAAACTAAATATACCCGCTGAAGAAATATTTTATTTATTCTGTCAAAAAGAATCTTTGCTATAAAATCTGTAAAAATACTTACCTTAACTCACGTTCCCTTCCACCCCACCTTAATAACAGTTACTAAAATGAGTACCGTATGAGTTAGTTCCAGTATAGGATTAAAGGCCAAATGGTCAAGTTAAAATAGAGCCTCGCTACGCTTGGTCAATGAAATCGACATGTTTCTGTGCCAACCTCATCACCAGCAATCTTAAAACATAGGGGATCTTATAGCTTGCATGAATGTGACATGTGTGTCCGTTTTATTATCCTCTACACTGACAAACATTTTGTCACGTTAATTTATCCACACGCTGTGTAAGCCACAAAAAAGTCATGGTTTTTTCAACTTGAATTGTTTTACATCCTAAACTATCATATTAATATAAAGGTATATATTGTAGGATAGGATCCACATGTAGAACAATGTTTTGAATAAATTCTTCACTAACTTATCGACGTCGGCTACTTTGTGAATTCGAAGCTTTTTAGGGAAGCTGGTTGTATCTTATCTTGACACACCTAAACACTCTTAAGAACTACCACACTTAGACACCAATGTACGAAATATAAAGTGAGGGAAGAAAATGAGCAGTTCACAGTGAGATAATTCTTATTTACTTGCTGAGAGCACTTCTCCTCTTCCACTAACGAGCATACACACTTACTTCTCTATTTACCCCTGGACAGCATTGACTTGCATCCTCAAAACTTTTTTTTTTCTTATTTCCTGTTCTAGCTAGACTTGTGCTCCCACGAAATTTATTAATCAACATCCTGGCAGTAAGATTCCCAAAGGAGATTTTCATAAATAAAACAAATAGCCATAGCTGTAAGCAATTAAAAAAAATACTTCAAGATTTAGTATCATATGTGACGATGTAAGACTATTTTTAGAATTACTTAAGCGCTTAGGGTTTTTATTTCAATGGTATATCTTAATATAAACTTCCTCCAAGGGACATACATCACAAACATGTTCACGTACGCACATTCCTTAAAAAGCTAACGTCAGTCAACTTGATGTCCTGAAGTGTTTACTGTCCCTAATATACTTGGATCATTATCGCCGACTTAAGATATGTAATTTTGTTTTATTTTATAAATGACTAACGCAACTAAACAAATGATGGTTCCATGTTTGTCGGCTCTTCAACAGTTTTATCAAAATGTGAACTGAACATTAAATACAGAGAGATATCATCAAACACCTAGAATGCATATCACCTTCGAAGGAACTGCAGGGCTGTGTCGGAAACTATGTCCAAGAGCCCTTGGATACCAAGTGCGCTTGAAAGTTGCGTTGACATTGACTAAGGTGGGGAGAAAGGGGCAGTATTTTTGCAATTTTAATAGCAAGCTTTTTTTTTGTGCCAAAAGTAGATAAAATATTGCTCCAGTAGAAACGTAGAGTTTAATTTTCTTCACAAGATGATATCACCATTGGTCGAATATCTGTTATACGCATACTGGCATTAGATGATAAACTTTTTAAATGATTAGGAAGATTTGTCATTAAACTCCAGGACACCGTTGATATATATTAAATAACTATTGATATCATCCTGTCAAGAAAGATAATCTCTATGGTTATACTAGATCATTATTTGATTTATTTTGACCAAAAATAATGTTTTGATGTAAAAGATGCAAAAACACCACCCTTAATTCGCATTCCCTACACTATCAGCCTAAATGGTAGAAGTCATGTTGGATGGTGTGGAAACACGTCTTTAAGAAGTAGCCACCAGGAAGGTTATACTATATTATATAGAAAATTATACAACCTATGCACATTAGTGCATTAGGAACGTATATGATTAAAGTGTGCAAGTAAAATGCACAAGTGTGTAGAGCGCATACAATTCAGACACAGCCCAGGTCTTATGGGGAAAAGGCCTATAAAAGCTCTCTACCTCTTTGTTATCTGTTGCCAAATCTGATATATGTGATGTTTAACAAAGTATTACTACCGTTTAGTTGTGACCTGAAGGTAAGTGTGCCGAGATGATAAGGAGCTACTGTCAACGTTGACGAACCATTGTTACAAATTTTATCTTAGATTAATATCAAGGGAAGTTTAACCACAATAAAACAAGTGAATAACAACGCTATTTCCCCACTAGTAGCCATGCAATTACCACAGAGATGCTATTTGATATAGCATCAGGGATGACCCATACCTATCGATAAAGATCACCAAGGGGAGAGGTAAGCTAACGCTTGCTATATACTAAGGCCAGGTAGTGCAATGCGTCAGGCTCGCGATAGTTTTAAATCACTTAGTGACAAGGAGGTTGAGGCTCGAATCGTGGCTGGACGAACTGGGACGCTGATTTACCCCATATGATTTATAGTTTTGGTTTGTACAGCTATCTATATACACTAATGCGGTCATATTTATCCTAATTATCATAATCACTACAGCATAGCTTAAGTGGTTAAGGTAATTTCGCGAACAAAAAAACCTAAGGTAATTAGGAAATTGCCAAACCTAATTATTTAATTCTTAAAAAAATAAATTATTCACATTTAAATAAACCTAGTAAAGCCCTTTTAACCCCCAAACTTTCCAAGGTAGCTGTGCCTTAAAATCTTAAGTTAAGGGTCAACATCGACAAAGATAAATGTTTTGGCAATAGGAACAGAAAAACGCCCATTTTTATCAAACAAACGAATACAAAATAAAAATGTTCTTATTTGTTTCCATAATAAATAATAATAATAATAATAATAATAATAATAATAATAATAATAATAATAATAATAATAATAATAATAGAAGTTTAGATAACTTAACTGTCGTTTCTTTGATGTGCTAAGATTTTAAATACATATTTATAAATTCTTCACCCTAAGAATGGTATCAAAACGTTAGTATGAGTGTTTTTTTGAGTGCGAGTGTGGTGGCTAAATTCGATTGTTAATAGAAGTGCGTGTTCGTTTGAACAAAATATTACGTCGGCGAGTAAATGCCGGTCAACGCCTGTCATCGCTGCAACTCCACATTCCAGAAGTGTTAGATGTGTTGCCTAGAGTACGCCCACTTAGGAACATAAAAGAATCAACTTTTATGATATATACTATATTGCGTGTTTTACTGCCTCTTAGGACAATCCGCATTTTTTTAAACTAGTTTTTATGGATGAGGAAGGCCAAATTTAAAATAAATACACAAGCATTATCGTGGAAGAAGATTTTGAAATAATTTAGGAAAAAGCATCCTCGTTACACTCAAAGACTCGAATTCCAATCTGCAGGCGGTCAGCAATACAATTTATTATAAGAGTGACGCAGTAGACTTGTAATTTTCAAACTTTCACCAGTCGCTAGCAATTTTTGTAACCATGGTCTAACCAGCGTGTACCCTCCAGCTATTAATAAAACAAAGGACTATAAAGTAGAAAGGCATAAAAGGGTCCATGACAATTAGGTCAAAATCTGCGTTTAT